>CM067500.1:9183470-9248946 GCA_034552555.1 Semaprochilodus insignis | reverse complement strand
GAGACAGTTACAGTACAATGCTATATATATATATATAGTACAACGAAATTGAGCAGCAATCCAACGGCACTTTACACACAAAATAATTAAACATAGGGATAAAATACATAAAGTGCAGAATTAAGAAAAAAGGTAATATACATATATACATTTGCCTAAAAATCTTTAAATATAAGAAATGACTATAAAACTATATATTCTAAACAGACAATAGACAGGTGAGGTAGCAGATTATTGCACATTGCTTGGATATCTTATAGAGTTATATAATTATCTCAAGAATTATTGCACAGAAGAATATATATTGCACACTCAAGAACAAATAGTGCAGTGAATAATGAATAGAACATAGTAAATAGAAAATAGAAAATGATAAATAGAAATATATAAATGTATATATTACGATTATTGTTTATATATGTGATATTGTTTATGTATCAAACATCTGATATTAATTATTAATGGATCGATGTACAGCATGTTGAACTGCAGAAGAATCTCTTTCTTCTTACACTCGTCTCTCTTTTGTCTCGGCCTGTATTCTTGTCTCTGACTTGCCTCTAATCCCAATGCTAATCTAAAATGAATCATCTTTCTATACTGCGTCGTTCACATGCTGAGCAGTGCTGATATAGTGAGATGTTTAATGTTTTCCTGTTTAATGGGGGGGAGGGGACCCGAGTGAGAGAAACAGGAAACCTTTCTATGAACAGAACAATGCTGACAAAGTTTTTCTTTGGGCACAAAATTAGCATCTGAAAAGCTAATAAATCACAGTATATGATCGCAGTGTTGCGTGTCTCAGTGTTTCTAAATCTGCTTATTATGACTGAAGTATTGTAATATCATTTTGTAGAGCCTCGTGGTGATTGCCACTCCTACTGTTTAATGCTAAAACACTGCTTCTGCACACACGGTCTTTTGGCTACACCGTAAACGACTTCTAGTGGCCTAGTGTTTCATGAATGTCCGCCTCATGGACCTCGGTCCTGGGGGGGTGATCCCAGCAGGACGTATTAAACATTTTGAGGCAGTGAACATAGTGAAGCGTGTAGTGAAGTAAGGCGTGAAAGTAAAGTGGAGGGTAATGCCAGATAAGTTCTGCTGGAATAGTCTAACCCGATCCCATCACGTTTGAGAAATAAAGTCCTGGCCTGTTGGGAGCATTCAGATCCCATCTAGTGACTGTTTTCAAGCTCCAGTCCTTTTCCACCAGGCCTTATTTTTAGCCTTTAAGATTTGCCTGCACTTGAAATAACGGATCCGGCCCAAATCATTCCCATTATCCCTCCTCCGCCAAACTTCAGGGCTGACACAATGCATTTCCATTGTGCCTGTGGTGATATGGGTATATATCTGAATATGTGAATCTCAGAGCATTCAAATAAGGCATCCTATAATACCGATGTGAAACCACTGATGCTTGAAGCACCTGATGGAGTGAGGTTTCACGTCATGGGATGGGGAAAATAGTGGTGCTCTGCATGAGTGACACTGTGTTGTGTTGTTTATTCGTGAACATGAATGAAATATGAAATATGGTCGCTTGGGAACTTGTTAAAATAGGACGAAATGCAAATTGGATATTGACGAAAGGGTACCGGATATTCTTGGGTCAGCATCAATACACTTTCCATTTGTTATTCCATTAAATCTGTGCGGTTCCAGCACTGAACGACCTTGAGCTTGATATGTTTTGGTGCTTTTCTGCAGTGCGTCTGAAAGTTTTGACCTGTTCTGAGTTCATATAGAAACTACTCAGGCGCCCGTGTTACTGCTGGCTGATGTAACATATATATACCCGCCTACATGTCTGATCATGTACCCTGAGGACATTACCCAGGCCTTTATGTGGTGACAAAATGCCGGAGCGAATTAATACAGATTACTGTTCAGCATCCGAACAGCCTCGGACATGGCTTTTCTTGCCATCATCTGGTGTGTAATTTGAGTATCAACCAGGGTGATGTATAAAGACCCCTCTTATATCACAGCTGTCTGGCTGTTTTAAGGTCTCTCCCACACAGACCAGACCACAGAAAGCATCCCTTTTCCGCTTACAGTCTAACAGTGGTGTTTCTCACTGCAGGGCAGGAACTGTGAGCATAATTATGATGACTGCTTGCTCCGGCCGTGCCCTGACGGCTTCTCCTGCGTGGATGGCATCAACAGCGTCAGCTGTGTTGCTGTGGAGACGGATGCAATCTCCGTGCCTCCATGGGGCTTCACTCCCACCAGCCCCAGCGCTCCGCTCACCCCCTCACCACTGGATGACCTGCTAGATGCTGGACTGCCCGCAGGTAGGCAGGAGATTTACATGCATGCACACATAAACACACACACACACACACAATCGTAGCTGAACATGGCCAGAATTGTGTGGACGCTCTTACTTCATACCCATCAGCTGCCCTGCACCGTACAACAGCTGAACGTGGCCAGAAGTGTGTATATATATGTGTGTGTGTGTGTGTGTGTGTGTTTGTGTGTATCATACTACATGTTCTTATCACTCCTGGTTTGCCATAGCCATCCACACTAGCACTGTTAGCGAAAGTATTGCAGAGCCTAATAGCATTATTGTACTTGTCACAGCCCAGCTCGCTTACTTCATTTCCACCAGTTCTTGCTCCTTCATTGCACTCTTGGCCTCAGTCCTCCATGAATTAAGAGCCAGTTCTTGTCTCTTCGGCGAACATAAGTAATTACGTCCCCATGCGTATATGAGCCAAGGCAAAGAGTTCTCGTCTGGCTTTGGAAACAAAGAGCCGTCCTGTTATATGAGTCACATGTAGTTGGTTCATGCTCTGCGTTTAGACGTTAGGATTACTTCCTGTCTCTGTTTCTGGGTTGGGTTTATAGTACCGCGTAACGCCATAACAGTGGCTGGACTCCTATTGTACTGCCTGCTGAGTGGAGAAATCCTTTAATCCTTTAATTTAATTGTTTTCAATAATTAGTCCCATCAGTTGTGTTATTTTCCCCCTTTTGAAGCTCCGCTATGCTGGCGGCGCCTCCGTTAGCGGCTGCGCTGAAGCGGCTTCGCCCAATCATCTAGGGAGAGGTATCTTTAAAAGGCAGCGGAGCATTGCAGCTTAAAGGATAATCGCGGAATAATATAGGAGTGAATGTGTCAGTCAGTCACGTTATGCTTGAAAAGACTTGATTCCGGTTCAGATGAAGGAGCTTTATCTGATTTCTGCAGCCGCCTCGTTATGTTTATTGCATAATGCTTCCTGTGGTATCGGTATCAGCCGCACCGGCGCCATAAACAAGAAAATTAAAGTTCAGAAAGCGACTGGCAACCCATAAATCAAACGCACATACCCATATCACATATTAGCTGTGGAAGTTACAGTTGTGCTTAGAAGGAAACGGAAACCAAACTAACAGTAAATAACTCCGGAGAGAGCGCATGCACACGTGTGTATCACATGGATTTTGAAGCGCACTAATTGCTTTTTGGCATTTCCACAGTCCGTCGGAGCGAGACCCTCAGCGCCAGCCCTTCCTAAGAAACAGGAACGTAAGGAAGGTATCGGAATTGATTTCCAGGAGGCTAGAAATGTCACTCACTGCGGCAGCTGAACCGGCACCGAACATCCAGGGTTACACCACTGGACGTGTATGCAAGATTACGCTGGTTATTTAAGGTGAAGCAAAAATCAATAACGCCTGCAAACGACGTCTCGCACCCGCTTTCAGTACTGCTCCGAGGCGCCGCGTGCTGTGCTGGTGTACCGTGCGAGCGTGAGCTTGAATTCCCAGTTGGAGCACCCTCAGGAACCCGAAAGCACCTGGAAAGAACCGTGTAAATAAGTAACTGATTAAATAAAGAAGGGAATAAATAAAACGAAGCAAAGTTCATCCACTTTGCCAGAGTTTAGGCCGAAGTTGGGCCGGCTGAAATGAGAACTGTGAAAGGCAAACGCGTCTCATGAGGGAGTCCGTGCCCTGGGGAAAGGAGCAGTTAATTATCTGTATATGCTCTCTATAGAAATCAATCAGCGCAGGATGTGGAAAGTCGATGCGTAGAGGACACTGGGGTGTCCACACAGCCGCGGATACTTCACTCGTCCAGACCGGGCAGCTGATCTTTTGGTCCAGGATGAAGCTTAACCCCATAAACTGCAATCCTGTCAGCCCAGTATTAACCTGAAGTTGGGCCTACCCTTATGGCCTGTATCGGTGGTTCCCAAACTGTGGTACTCGCAGGGTACAACCATGTGTCGTTTGGATTACTAGTCTTTTTAAAGCCGTATCATTAAATAAAGTAAAGCTGTTTTTTAACAAGACTTTCATTTAACACAAAAACAACTTGACCAGAGGCACTGCTTGCTACCAGGAATGGCAGGCAACTGCTTGGGGGCCCCAGGCCAGAAGGGGGGCCCCCTAAAGGGTATATTTATAGTGTTGAATTACACGTTTTTGTAATGTTATTTATATTTAGATTCTGGAAGAAATAGTATTTCCCAGATCCCGTTGGTCACCCGGACTGGGCTGTGCCGGCGTTGTGTGAGTTTGTGTGTAGAGTAGAGAGAGTAGAGTGTACCACCAGTCTAGGGTCTGGAGTCGGTCAAGACTCAGGCCTTAACCAGTAACTGCTGATTCATGCATATGCATATAACTTTAGCATGCTCAGCAGCTTTGTGGTCTGTGGAAACTATCCTACACAGGGCGAGCAACGTGTACCGAGTTGAATGGAGTATAACTGAACACCTGTAGCCACTGTGTGTTAGGTCAACTACATATACAGCTTTATTAAATGACGGTTTATGGCTGTCCAACACAACAGCAGCTGCTGAGTCTCACTGAGCTGGAGCGGTGGGTGTTAGCTTCACGTTCTGAGTTAAAACCAGGATAAGGATTAGAGCTGTCGGCTTTTAGCTTGGTTACCCAATAATGTCATGTATTTGGTCTTCTCTGTGCTTTATGTGTGGTTCGCGCCGGTTTCTCCAGCACCTATAATGGATCAGAACAGTACAAGTAGTCCCTGGTGGCCTAGTGGCTAGGATTCGGCGCTCCTACCGCTGCGGCCCGGGTTCAATTCCCGGTCAGGGAAGTCATCTCTCACAAGGGCAGTCGTGGGCTGGAGGTTAAGGAATCAGCCTGGTAACTGGAGGGTCGCCGGTTCGATTCCCCGAACCGACAGTAATGACTGAAGTGCCCTTGAGCCAGGCACCTAACCCACAACTGCTTCCCAGGTGCTGTGGATAGGGCGGGTGTGTGTTCCCTAGGGTGTCTGTATGTGGCTGTTTCACTCACGGATCGGTTAAATGTGGAAGACAAAAATGGCAAAAACGGCCCTAAACTCTCTACTCAGAGAATGAGTGGCCCCACCTTACATATGTTCTACCTACTAAACTCAATATTAAACCTAGTTTTTGACTAAGCTAAGCTGTACCTTACAGCTAGCCTATGCTTGAACTTACGTACCACTGGGGCAGCCAGCCTCAGGACCTGAAGCAAGCTGACCAAATCCAGTCCATCCTTTGAACGTGGCTGCTTTTGAAGGACAGTGGACTGCACTTTATAGCAGTTTCCTCCGCTTCCGTGGCCCTGCCACCATGAGTTTAGCTTGTTACAATGCAGCCCGGTCTGTCAGAAGTCCAAGCAGAAGGTGCATATCCGTAATAAGATTTTCCTTCTTGCACCTGCTGCATGCTACTCCATACATGCTCCTGTCTCGGCGCTCCTTTCATCCTGGCTCACCCTCCTCCTCCACGGCAGTGCAGCTGAGTTTTACTACAAACGCGGCATTATCATGAAGCACGGCACTCTCGCTGGTGACTCGGTCAGCACAGCTGCTGATTCCAGGGTCATATCTCCTCTGAAGAGAACAAGATATTGCCCAGACGCTAACGAGCAGACAAGGGAGCGCTGGACGTCTGGCCGGATTGTTATTTCTCCACTCTCTACAGTTCATTAGCCCTGCGGTCAGCCTGTCCTGCTTGTGTTTAATCTGCTCTTGTCAGGTGTTGGCCAGTAATTGATGACAACAGAACCTAATGCCCGCTCCGGCGCTTTTCCGCTAATGCAGATTTCCAACGCAGAATAGAAACCAATAGCATTGCGCAGCAACTAACGAGGTCTCATGAATGTGTCTATGTAGGTCGCTCTCTAAAAACATCCAGTGCCCTAGGTGCAGCTAAGAATAGCTTCGCCAGGCGCTCGGTTAAAACCTCCGCTTTGCTCTTTGTGCTGTCACCCTCAGCTCCTATACCTATTCAAAGGCGCCGGGCACCCAACCCGCTTTGGAAGTGAGGGAGAAGAAGGATCTGCCTCTGCTAAAACGGCACAAAGACCTGAAAGAAAGGCTGTCAATGCCATTTAGGCCACATTGGTCATGACACCAGCCGTACCGGAAGGTGGTCTGACAGATGAATGTATGGATCATCCTGCCAAACTGGAGTTGAACACACATGTGATGGGACTGTTAGCTGACCTTGGACTTCAGACTAAAAGCCTTGAGTGACCCCTATACCTTAATCATGTGATTGAGCTTTTGTGGAACAGTCTTCCCTTCAATATTAGCCTCTCTGAGTTCCACGTCTTCCCTTACGGAATGCTCGTTTTCCTGGCACTGGCACAGGAATAGCGCTAACTTAAGGTCCATGTTCACTGAAAATTAACCACTTAACTGGCACCAGCGGGTTCGAGGTGTTACTGCACACTGCTGATAACCTAAAGATAACTCGTCCATCCTACAGCTAGTGCTGAAATCATAGCCCGTTACTGCCTAAGCTACTCTACTACTACTACTCCAGACACAAGCCTGCTGGTGTGTTCAGGTGGTTATGGTAAATTATATGCACAGACCTGTTGGCTTATGCAGCTCTACTGAGACCATGGGACATTGGTGCATGATTCCAGTTCATTTGCCTAGTTCCACGTGTATTTCTTCCCCCTCCAGGCAGGGAATAAAGTATTCAAATGCATGTGAATATATTATCACTGCAAATACAGGACATGTAATTTGACCCGGGGCGGCTGAACTGTTGCACACCATGTAACTCTCTGTATGTAGCATTATTCATATTTAGACTACTTAACACTGAGGCTGTGTATTAGTGAGAACCTGGCAATAGAATATGTGTCATGATTCAGGGCTTACCATTCAGTGTATCGCAATACTGTAAGCAAGACGAGACAGTACACTACTTAACAAGACCCGCCATCTAAACGAGCAGCAATCCTCCACCTCACCTTCAAAAGTTCTCCTGCAACTGGAAGTGGCCCGAACAAGTGCCGTCAGTCCATGTGGCAAGTGAGCCAGATGAAAATGGTGAATGTGGGCCAGATTTGGGCCAAAATGATTTTGCTATCTGGGATAGCGTTCTGATTTCTTAATCTAAGGAAAGCTATCATAAACACACCACCATGTGCATAGGTGTGCTGATGCTGACAGCGCTGTGGTCCTGCGCTACTTGTTTACGTTACAGTGGAGGAGGTTAATGGCTGTAGATGGAATACAACACTGCCTTCTAGTGGTCAGGGGTTTAAACACAACCACTGCCTGCACCAGTCTTTACTTTAAGGAGGGTCCTGGAGGCACCCTACCCTGCACACTGTAATGCTTTCCTTGCTCCCAACACACCTGACTCAACTCATTAGCTCATTAACAAGCCCTTTTAGAGTTGCAGGCGGGGTGTCAAGACAGGGAATCCACTACAGTGTGCAGGGCAGGATGCCTCCAGGACCAGGGTTGAGGAAGCACTGCCTATAACTATTAGTTATAGATCAGTACTGTGATTTGTGGGAATCCATACATCCATATCACAAAACACATCGATATCAGATGTTTCCCTTTATTATATTTAATGTACGTTTAATATTTAATCAAATGAGATGGAACCGAACATGTAGACGCTAGAGCTTGACGGTTAACCACATCAGGAACATCAGGAACGAGACGATATAAGTGCTTTCATTTTCCCACAGAGAGGAAAAGCATCTTAGCCCCGGGACTCATCTGCATGCTAATGACAAACTACGAAATCATGACAGCCCTCAGAACGCCATTGGACCAACGTTAACAAACAAGTCGCAGTCAGTTCCTGACAACAGTAATGAAAACCCACAGCCCACAGTAATGAAGGTTCCCCAATAAACAAGAAGCTGGGGACACATCATTGGGAGCTCTGTCTTTGTGGAATATGATGGAATATGAAAAGCTGGTGTGAGGGGAATCTCCCGGACCCGGGCTGGCGGAGAGCTTAGCGGAGATTAATAGCGATAAGAGAAGCCCTTCCTGTGGTGATCACCACGGTACATGGAGACCCGCAATCACCTGCCACCAACGCCGTCGGGAGATTAAATGACATAAGCCGTGCCCCTTCAAATCAACTTGTCGGGGTTGGGGGCGAGGTGACGGAGAGAACCTTCTGGTTGGGCTCCCACAGCACAAATCCATTTTGAGTGCTACACTCCATGGCAGCGTACTTTTAATTATAAACCCATTTCCTTCCAGGGTCTGTTGAGCCTCAAGACGTTACTTACCAAGCTCTGTGTGTGTGTGTGTGTGTGTTTTCCCCGCTCGCTCCTGCATGCTTCCAGGTCTTCATAATTAGACCACGCTACGCCATAAACAGGGTCAGCGGTTTGTTTACATTAGCGCCGCCGCCGCTGTCTAATTGTTTCAGTATTGTGTGTTTTCGTGCTTCGGAGGGGCTCCGCTGCGTGGCCCAGGCCTTATGAAACAACGTGTCATGCTAATGTCGCCAGAACAGATGCATATTCATGAGTGCTGCTCACAAGCTGTAGCCTGACTGCACATCCACGTCGCGGGTGCACGTCCCAGCAGCGTGTCGAGGGCCCTTCATGTTTTTAAAGGTGTCAGCGGCGTAGGCCGGCCCATTAATGTTTCATCAGGTGGAATGTTACTGCATTCCAGGACTGCTTTAAAGTCACAGCGCAGCAGATCGCTAGTGAAGCCCTGACAGCGAGGGTCATTAACGTCCACACATGTGAGACAAACCCTAAAGGATAGTGTGTGGAGTTACCCTGTAAAGCAAAAAAAAAAGTATCAGACCACGTCGTACAACTTTACATGTTGACGTCACACACACAGACTCAAATAGTAGGTTCGGCTCGATGTTTAGGCCTCAGATGATCTCTGAATCAACATCATACTGGGGAAGATGGTGATGATGATCGATCAATCAGTCAATATTTATTTGTATAGCACTTCTAGGACTAATATTGTCTCAAAGCAGCTTCACAGAAAAGCGGTTTATGTACATGTACAGATGTAGGGAAAGGAAATCCGGGTCCAAGAGCAAGCCAGAGGCAACAGTGACAAGGAAAACCTCCCATAGAGTAAGAGGAAGAAACCTCGAGAGGAACCAGGCTCGAGGGGGGAACCCATCCTCCTCAGGTTGATCCCAGTTAAAGAGAGAAAGACAGAGCTAACAGGAAAAGGATCTTAGAACATCAATTAGAAACACTCTGATTAATCCAGGAGGCAGTAATTTCAAAGGTAAAGCCAACCCATAGGTTCTCTGTTTAGGTGAGAGAGAGAGTTCATGATCAAAGCCAGATGCTGGTGGCTCTATTGTGGTCATTGAAGTAGATGTTGTCATGCTGGCTGACGAGCAGGAGAGGAACAGGACAGGAGACGATGCTCTGGTCACTCTAGCAGCTCTGGGGGCTCCCATGTGATCACTCAGGAGAAATGTTGTATGTAGAAAAAGATGTGTGGTGTGGTATGACTCAACACAGTTCAGACAGCAGGAGATCATGTAGGCTAGGCTCATACTACAAGCCTTATTGCTCAGTAATGATTTCCAATTTAGTTCAGATTTTAGGGTTGACTGTGGCAAGCGCAGTTCTCTTTCATTTATCAGATTCATCCACTCTAAGCAACCAGACCAGAGAGCACTATAGAATGCTCTTCAGCATGGTGCTTGCAGTTACACATTTCCGCCAGAGGGGTCCCCAAATCCCCAAATCTTGCATAGTGCAGCTTTGAATTAGAGGTTTTCCAAACACTTTTGGAGCTTTTTAATTGGTCTGATTTTCATGACGTTTTTACACATTGCATTGAACAGCTGCTATTTAAATAAATAAATGTTAAATTGATTAGACTTCACATTAAGTGTTGACTAACTAACATGAAGTAATACATTTACGATGGTTACAAAGCCTGACATATTAAGTGATGTAATACATAACTTCATGTTTACATGTTAAGTCAACATATAATAGTCGTTACATACTTAACATGAGTTAACCGTTGTTAATGTATTACTTCATGTTATTTATTCAACAATTGGAGATGCAAGGTTGTGCATGGCGTCTGTGCCTCGGGGAACCACCTCCTCGCCACCTCCTGCGACTGGCATTGGTGCCCGAGGGATGGTCTCCTGCCACAGCCTTACATGCCAACGACAACCAACTGCTGTCAGAAATGGTGGGAGAAGGCCGTCAGCCATCAACTGCCCTGAGAGAAATGATGATGGCGTCTGTCCCATAAAACCCATCTCCTGGGCCCCGTCTCCTGTTACCGTCCCTGCTGGGGCTGGATTAGCAATGGCAGCATCTCCACAGACCCTCTCTGCAGACCAGTTACAGACTGAAGAAAGCTCTTCTCATGCGTGCAGTCAGACTGATCAGTTATAGTGGACCTGTAGCAGGACGCTTGGAGGAACCCATGTGCTGTCCGAAATCATTTACCACCATCACCAGTTCTGTTCCCTGTATTAGTGTTGTTCTGTAGTGATCACGGGACCCTTATGGACACAGCACTTTTGGCCAGACCCGACCTGAATCACATCATCCAGAAATAACATTGTGCTTATCCAGATGGATTCCGTTTCCTGTACCGCCACGACTTCCTCCTCCCGTCTCCGGTGTCTCCCTTTGGCTAATGAACAGTGCGGTACACAAATCTAATGTGCATATTTACCGCCGGCGCATGAATCAGATGACAGTAAAAGAAAATGCTCGTTACTTTAATCGCATAACCATCATTGAATTATTCATCGCGGTTCCAATCTGCTCAATCTGTATTTCATTACGGTGAATTACGAGGCTTTCACGGCTGAAACTTTAATGTAATGGCTGCCTCTTTGCTGGCAGGAGAGGCGTGCGTGTGGACGTTTTCATAGCATTATCCTGCAGTACAATCACTCCTTTACCTTTTACACAGACTCCATTACAGTCTATGGGTTCTGCATCTTACATACTCATCAGAGTGTTTATCAACCTCGGGTAATATCAGGCACTCAGAACGGCCGTTTCATGTGTTCTGATGGAATTCATAATCAGACGCTCTGAAAGACAAGTGCCTTTTTGTTTGCTTTGGTTGCTGGTTATTCGCTATATGACCAAAAGTATGGGGACATCTGGCCATCATATCTATATGACATGTCGTATAGCTGCCGGTACTACTGAATGTATAGCTGCCGGTACTACTGCCTGTATAGCTGCCGGTACTACTGCCTGTATAGCTGCCGGTACTACTGTCGGTACTATGGCCTGTACCTACTGCCTGTTTCCCAGTTTCTCCCCATCCATAAACCACCTCACCACCTGTGCTGATTGGCTGCTCATCTCTCTCTCTCACTCTCTCTCTCTCTCTCTCTCTCTCTCTCTCTCTCATGCACACACACATCTTCTATCTCTCTGACACACATTCTCTCTCTCTCCTCTTTCTCTCTCATCTCTTTCTCTCCTCTCTCCCGTTCTCTTCATCTTTTTCTGAGATTCTTATCTCTCTTACACACATTCTCTCTCTCTCTCCTCTTTCTCTCTCATCTCTTTCTCTCCTCTCTCCCATTCTCTTCATCTTTTTCTGAGATTCTTATCTCTCTTTCTCCATCTCTCTCAGTTCTTGCTTCATCCTCTCTCTGTCCTTTCTCCTCCTCTCTCATCTCTCTCTCTCTCACACACACACAGATTATCTCTCTGTCACTTGTGTGCACACACCCACACTTTACCTTGCTCACTCTTACATCTCCTCTCTCTCCCATTCTGTTCATCTCTTCATCTTTTGTACTCAGATTTTCTTATCTCTCTTTCTCCATCTCACAGTTCTTACTTCAGCCTCTCTCCCCATCTCTCTCTCTCTCTCCCCATCTCTCTCTCTCTCTCTCTCACACTCACTCACACAGATTATCTCTGTCACTTGTGCGCACACACCCACACTTTCTCTTACTTCACCTCATTTACACTCTTTCACTCTTTCTCTTTATCTCTCTCTTTCATTCTGTTTCTCTCGTACAAATATTGTGTATATCTTTCTCTCTCACATTCTTTCACTCTCTTCCATCTGTTATTCTCCTTATCTCTCTCACCTCTTTCTGCTTGTCGCTCACCTCTCTCCTTATCTCTCATTCTCCATCTCCTTCATGTATGTCCAACGCTTGTGTTTTCTCTCTCTCCCTCTCTCTCTCTCTCCCCATCCTTTCCTCCTTCCCCACCCGGCTGTACTAGCCACTGTCATATAAAGTCAGTGAGGTTAGTGTTTTGAGAACTAGAGAACCCTCCCATCCCACCCCCCAAAAAAACAAGCTGTTACCCAGAGCTTCCCGAACGCAGCATAGTGGCTAAAGTGGAGTCTGGGGAAAGGGAGCTGGCACTAACTGCTAATGAGGCATGCCCATGCCTCCTGGCAGCCGCCACTGACTGCATCAAAGCCTTACATCAGTCCAAACAAGGAGCTGAAATTAATGAATGGCTCCGTCTCTGAGGGCTAATTTTCCATCATCATCGCTGCCCGAGCCATCCAGAAAAGCTAGGAGAGAGGGAGGAGGGTGGGGAGAAACGTACCTTCATAGCCGCCCTGCATTCATCCTCATTAATTCCAAGATCATAGCCCCTCTGTTCCCAATAATTCCCCGCTCTTTAGCTTTGCAGGGCCAGCGGTCCTATTGTGTTCCGTAGCGCAGGGTCCGGCTGCAGCCCAGCAATTTCTTCCACAATTACTGGATTGCTTTTTTCCCCTCCGTCAAAGTGTGCCGTCTGCCTGCCGCGAAGGATAAAAAGACACCGGCGTTATAAAGATTTAAAGGCAAATATTGATAAAGGCCTCATGGGCGGCTGGTCTTTTAATCTTGGTCTGAAATTACCTTAAAAGAACAGAGGAGAGCTTGTTCACTCGTTCACTCAGGAGCGGATAGTGAAAGTGAGTATCCGTGTCACCTTATCCTGTAATATGGATTTTACCATATCGTCACTGCCCAAATTGCTAGACCAACCCCCAGCCTCTTTGAGGAGAGCCCATAATGGTAGAGATGCTGGTGTCTACAACTGATTGAGTGGTCTGATTGATTGGCCATCTACACCTGCACGTCCATGCCCTACATAGTCAACTGTGTACCCAACATATAAACTGTGTTGTCTGTCTCAGCATTAAAGATGGAGGGTGCTTCAGTTACAGAACACGACCAACATATTCCGACATAACACCATATTCCGATCACGGACAACATCTTTTTGATGTTAGACCACCGCATTCCATCAGAGTACAAGCAAAGTAGGTTTATGTCTGGGTATTGGTTTATTCATTTCAGAGTCTCATAGCACCAGACATGATCTAGAGAGTGTCTGAAAATATTATGGCTAAATGAGGACGGGAACCTACAGTTATTATTATTACACTCATCATCAATAGAACAGCTGCACCCAGAAGGAGGTGTGGGATTGCAGTGCTGTTGGGAAGGAAGATAAAGGTCACCAGGAACAATAAATGATGATAAATTTAGACTGATATGATCAATATTTATTGATCTACACATACACAAGTAGTGTCTCTCAGTATGGCGTCGGACCGCCATGTTTTCTTACCCAATGTTCCAGACATCTCAGCATGGAGTTATAGAGGTTCCTAATGACATCCTGCGATAATCCATCCCATGCAGCTTGAATATTCTCACACAGCTCTTGCAGATCCTTCATTAGGGAATTAGGGTTTAGGGGAGACCAATCATTCCCTGATTAGAGAGTTTACGGCCGTTTTTAGCCCGATGCTGCAGCCTCTTGATGCCTCTAAATGACCTGTAGCGCTGTATCCACTATCCACTCACTCAGCTGGAGCATCAACTGAAACAGCTGTATAACACACCTGGATTTATACTGCTATGTAGACTACTGGACAGTCCCAGACAGTTCTAGACAGTTCTAAACAGTTCTCAAAGTTCTAGAATGTTCCAGACAGTTCTGTTAACTTCTGGAAAGTTCTCACAGTTCCAGAAGCTGCTTGAAGTCTTCTCAGCACTGAATGGATCGCAGATGTTCTGGAGAAACATCGTTGTCCTGACCACAGAAGCAAAATTTATGGGGACCAGTAGGGTGATTTGGACATTTTAGGCCTAAGGAATTAAGAACACACACTTAGTACCCGGAACAGGAACTAAACAAACATTAGTACTGTGTAATCGTTATCAGCTCTAATAACTCATTTTGGTTGGTGCATATGGTAATTTTGTGATGGGAAACACAGTAAATAAATTTCTTTACTGTCGTATTGATCACGGGGTTGCATAACATACCAGCAGAGACTGAAAACGTGTTTATCGAAATGATATTTTTGTCTTGATATTGATGAATTGAGCTCATATCCCGCCTCGTCTAGGTTCAGCTCTGGCCCACCTCGGTATACAGCATGCTTCACTCTAAAAGCCTCAGCTGTCTGAGGAGGAAATGCTGGAGACTGGAGCAAATGAGCGCATGTCAACTCAAAGCCCCGCTCTAAAGCACCGATCAAATTGATCAAGTCACAGGCGGTCTTTCAGGTCCGGCCGAGTCACTACCCTCAATCAACTCAGCGGTGCTGGAAGTTTTACTGAAAGCAGCTCCGTAATTGCCAACTGTCATGGGCGATAAAGAGCCGCTACGGCATGCATGGCCTAAAAAGGTTAACTAAAAATGCTTTGGCAAACAACAAATGAATGCAAATAGGGGAGGCAGGAAGCTAGCAGGAAACCAGGCTCCTGGGTAACAGGCACTGCTAGCTTTCCTAAACTGCTAGTATCGTTGCCATAGTTGGTCAGACTCCTGCATTAGCCTCTTTAGAGAGACTGGCTGGTGGGCGTGTTCAAGGTCCAGGAAAGCTAGCCAGCTTTAAAAGCACATGTTACTGACGAACGTATTTGTATGGCTAGCTTTATCGGCTGTTTAGCATGCTGGCTAACCTAGATAGCCATCAAGTGGCCTAATTCCCCTGATACACCAACAGTATCCGCTACTTTCTTCTGTATGTGTTAGTGTGTGTTGTGCTGCTGTGAGTGTATCAGACATAGCAGTGCTGCTGGAGTCTATTAGACACTCCTACCTTGCTGGTCCACCTTGTAGATGTACAGTCAGAGACGATAGCTCATCTGCTGCTGCACAGTGCAGTGTTGGTCATCCTCTAGTCCTTCATCAGTGGTCACAGGACGCTGTTGTGCTGGACAGTTTTGGTTGGTGGACGATTCTCAGTCCAGCAGTGACACTGAGGTGTCCAGCAGCACTGCAGTGTCTGATCCACTCACACCAGCACAACACACACTAACACACCACCACCACGTCAGTGTCACTGCAGTGCTGAGAATGATCCACCACCCACATAATACCTGCTCTGTGGTGGTCCTGACCATTGAACAACAGGGTGAAACAGGGGCTAGCAAAGTGTGCAGTGAAACAGATGGAGTACAGTCTAATTGAAGCTAATATAATGGAGAATGAGTGTAGAAACAAGGAGGTGGTTTTAATGTTATGGCTGATCAGGAATGTGGGCTGATGCAAACTAGTCAGACTCATGGGGGCGCTCGGGAGCACCCCAGTGGGTGAAATGAATAAATCGGGACAGCCTATAGCCTTGCATGACTAAGCTACACCTGCCAACATGCCAAATGACACAGTCTGAGCGATGGGACCAGGCCCAGCTGTCCAAACTGAACATTGCAAGACTATATCAGTTCATAACATGCCTTGCGCCGAGGCGGTTAAGTTCCTAACAGGTCTTACCTGGCTCTTTAAGTTAGATCACAGAGCAGCACCCGGTCCGTCATTACCGCCATGCTCTCATTCTTTAAACCGCTCGGTGTCTTTGTGCTTTGGTGGCACGAGCGGAGGACTGCGTCCTTTGAAACTTTGCCCTGATCCGTGTAATCCTTCTCATTTTATTGGGATTGGATGCCCTCATTATTACCCGTGTTTGAACATGATAGGTGGACTTTCCCAGTAGGGACGTGATGAATTGGGCAGTGGCGGCTTTGAAAAGCGCATTTAAAGCAGCAGCAGCGGCAGCATGAGACAGACTACTTTCTCTGAGCCATTGCTAATTAGAATAAAACAAGACCTAGTCCTCAGTCCCCCCAATTAGCGCTGAACCGAAGCCTGACGATTTTTTTTCTCCCCACAAATAAAAAAGGAGTCTAATAAGTCATGCCAGGTAATGGGTCACTTTCCTCTCCATTGGCTGCTTTGATCAGACTGCGGTGCGAGAGCAGGAGCTTCTGTAGGGGCTGTAATGATGATGGAAAACCTTTAGAAGGAAGGCCTCTCTGATATCACGCTGGCTTCATGCTGGAAGTGTGTTCTCGTAAGTTATCAGCCGTGTCATTTATCAGTTCTGGGTATAGGGAGCAGTCTCTGTTGATGTGTTCTTATTGATTGGGCTCACGTTGTCCGTGTTACGTTGGGCTTTTATTAATGAAGCCTATGCCAAGATAAAATAAGCCGGTTACAGTTGATGTTGCATTGCTGTAGAAGTCGAGGCCTAACTGATATGAGACGTCTGTGACCGGGAAAATATTTTAACCCATATTTAATATAGATTTTAACTTTATACTGCTGTAGATTTCTTTAAAGGAGCAGTGTGTAACCTCTAGTGGTGAGGTTGGGTATTGCAATCTACAGACCCGCCACACCACCAACCCCTTTCCAGGTTTTTAGCTATTGCCTTACTTTGGTTTGTCGTCTTTGTGTTCTCTGTTCTTTGGTGGTGAGAGTTTTCCTTGTGTGGTACGGTCCTCCGTTTATAGGTGCGGTCCACTGTTTGTCCAAATGGGAGGGTCCTGACCCAACGGGAAGGATGTATCCCGGAGCTGTTTCATTGGACGGCACTGCCAGAAAACATGCGTGAACGTACCAGTAACACCCTAAGAGCGTTTGTCAAAATGCTACATCAGAGGATAATTCCGTCTGGAATGTCCGGTATTTATATAATCTGTGGGCAGATTTAGAATGAATCAATTGGAGGGCAAAATTCTTGGATCCTTGGTTTTGAATTCCATCAGGAAACGATATTGGAGTGTTATTAATCTTTTATATTTGCAGGAAAGTTCATCAAAACAGTGAATTTTGGAGTTTGGGATCCATCTTCATTGTCTTCATTGTTAGTTAGTGAATCCATACAACAACCTCAGGCTAAACTCATAAGCTAATAGCTGCATAAGAGTTATTTGGTGTCTGTGCAATTCATAATCCGAGTAATCGGCATAATCGGCTTATTCAACTGTCAGAAACGTCATCAAAATAGCAATTAATGCATTATCAATATCCCCGCTCATCATTATGCTTCCCAATGCTAATTAGCCCAAAAATCCATCTTTCATGTCTTTCCTCTGGGCGTAGCAGTTATACTGACAGCGTTAGTTTCACTCAAGGTCTATTCTTTATGTTACTGTCCCCCTCAGAATATAAATGGAGTTACCCACTGTTTTATAGAGTCCTAACACAATGGGAGCTCTCTGATGTTGATGCCCTCTGTGGCGTGCTTCAACATGATACTGCCTCTTCAGTAATGATGGGCGATGAAATATGAAACACGACTTTTCGCATCCAGCCCTCGTTCGCCACAAACTTCAGTTCAGCTTCTGTTATCAGCCACATTACCTACAAGCCTTACGTGGTTAATTATAGCTGAGATATTCTAACACGACTTGTATGAAACTCCCTGGCTTTATTGGCTCAGTCTTTGCTGAGAAGTAGGGCTGTCACTGTAGGTTACATATGCAGTCTGAGTAATCAGAGGCTAACCAATAAAAACAGGCTGAACCAAACAGCAAGAAACCATTCAGGTACAAGATACATGAGGAAGCCTTCAAAAAGACGTTATGTGGCAGAGGCTGTATAGAAATCAGGCTTTGGTTTTTACCGTGAGGGGAAAACAGTTTAACCTAAGCTCTCTCTTTGTGGAGTTGCAAGGGTGACATATGCCAGCCCACACCCTTCATGCTTGATCACACTCAAGTGTCTGGTGAAGTCTGGGTTTGGTGGATGAATCCAGGAGAACGCTACCTACCAGAATGCAGGGTGCCACTAGTAAAGTTTGGTGGAGGGGGTATAATGGTCTGGGGCAGGTTTCAGGGCCCTTAGTTCCAGTGAAGGGTGATGCTAATGCTAGAGCACACAAAGACACTGTACACAGTTATATGCTTCCAGCTTTGGGGAAGAACCCTATCCTGTCCAGCATGACTGAGTCCCTGTGCACACATTCTGCTCCATAAAGGCAGTGTTCAGACTGGAGGTCTTTTGAGGTGACTGTCCACATTGTTATTTCCTGGTGTTCAAATCAGGTTTGTGTGTCCAGACATCACCAACATATCAGCAGGGGTTTCTGTGGTATTGATGTAGGCGGCTACTACCATATAGGAAATCCCATCACTTCCACCACTCTGGATTTGACATTGTTACCGTTTGTCCTGCTGCAGATGATGCAAAAGACACGTGGAAGTCCGATTAGAGCAGTAAGAGTGTCCAAACGGAGAAATCCACCAAATGTGGTTTGGATCCTGTTAGCAGTTATTAGCAATCATGTACTTTTTTTGCCATCCAGACCATCAAAAATCCATCTGGGTACAATCTTGGCCATGGCAAAATCGAATTGGAGCTGGCAGTTTGAGCAAGGCCTTAGACTTGGTGATAATCCAGAGCCCTGTTCTCAACCCCACTGAGCACTTTTGGGATCAACTGGCCTTCTTGTCCTGTGTTAATACCTGATGCTCTTTTAACTGAATGGAAACAGATTCCCACAGGCACATTCCTAAATCTTGTGGAATGCTTCCCAGGAGAGTGGAGGCTGTTGTAGCTCAATTTAGTGCCTGTGGTTTTAAAATGGGATATACAACAAGCTCATATCCGTGTGGTGGTCAGGTGTCCACATACTTTTGGCCATATATAGTGTATGTAGTATCATTGGGTGATTGCTGATGATTGATCATTGAGAAGGTCAACTATAAGGCAAGATGTTTATCATCCCGACATTCCTATTGAAGGTTCACTCTGTGGCTCTTTTACAGATGTGGTCTATGGGAGATATTCTGGGGATTCTTTCCTGGAGTTTGACGGCATTGACCTGGGGGCTGTAAGCAATATCACGGTGCGGTTTCAGACTTGGTCTTGGAACGGAACCCTTCTGTATGTGGACCAAGGACGTCTTCACAGAGGCTTCTTTTTCATCAAACTCTACTTTTCCAACGGAACGCTACAGGTGAGGATAAGCAGGTTATGCAGCATACCGTGTGTCTGACCCGTCTTTTAAATGCTGTCTGAGATTAGAGTTACAGATAGCTCTCCTGTGTTTGATAGGCTGGTTAAATGTCCTTCGGAGTCTCTCTCTGAGAACCTCTGAGAATCAGAAAGTCTGTAAATACATCTTTTCCTTCTTTTTGTACTCATTTCTTTCTTCCTTTCTTCAGTATGATTTCTCCTGTAACCAAGAAGAAGGCATTCGGAGGATTAACACCAAAATACAAGTCAACGATGGCAATGAGTATCTGGTGCATGTGAGGTAAGAGACTACTGGAGTACACTCACATGCAGAGGTTTGAGCACCCCTGGTCAAATACGTCACCTACAGAGAACACACTTCTGCTCATTGACTACACAATTACTGTTTATTTACTGTATTTACCATATAGAGGGAAAACTGCACCTATCACCAAAAGAACAGCTGCACTCAGAAGGAGGTGTGGGATTGCAGTGCTGTTGGGAAGGAAGGTAAAGGTTACCAGGAACAATAAATGCTGATAAATTTAGACTGATATGATCAATATTTACTGAGCTACACATACAGAAGTAGTGTCTCTCAGTATGGCGTTGGGCCGCCATGTTTGCTAATGCAACACGCCAGACATCTCGGCATGGAGTTCCTAATGGTGTCCTGTGATGATCCATCCCATGCAGCTTGAATGTTTTCTGCAGATGGTGCGGTAGGGGTGGAGGTGGAGTGACACCAGGCCTTCTGGACGTGTGACGCGTCAGTTGATTCCTTCTCGGTGCAGCTATTTTGTTTTTGGTTGATGAGTGTATAACATAAAATGTGGCCTGTGTGTAAATGTAATGGCACAGGTATTGTTATATATGTGTTTTATTTGTTGGGTTTTCCCCCAGTATGTTAAATTCTATAAATAGAATTACATCCAAAAATATGCAGAAAATTTCCATAATTTCTGCAGTGGATGTGCCAACGTAATTTTACCAGGGGTGCACAAACTTTTGCATACAACTGTATGTCGGAGCACAATGCCCATTCAATAATGCTGATGTGTGTAGTCAGTAAACAAAAGAAGACGTGTCTATACAGACTATAAAGTGCCTATAAACATGATTGTAGTATTTTAACCACCTCAGAAATGCTCATGGTTAAACCATCATAATCGTGATCATCAGTATCATCAATAATGCCTGTTTCCTATCAGCAATGTCAGTATTAAAAATAAAATAGAATTATTATTACATCCCTACAACTCGGGTTACTAAAGGCCAGGACCAAGCTCATTGTCTGAGGAGTAGTATCATTGCCTTACATAATACTAAATCTGACGGGCATATGTAATGCTGCTAGTGTTGTATGCATGTGATGGCAGGACGAAGACCACGCAATGACCTTACAATACACCTGTCGCATGTTTGTTGCCTGCAAGCCCTGCATCTTGAGCTGTAGATGCTATGGTTGCCCTTTAAAGCCTTCAGTTCAGGCCATTCACCCAGACTTAGACTGTACTGCCAAAAGTATTCACCCCCCCCATCCAAATCATTGAATTCAGGTGTTCCAATCACTTCCATGGCCACAGGTGAATAAAACCAAGCACCTAGACATGCAGACTGCTTCTACAGACATTAGTGAAAGAATGTGTCGCTCTCAACGACAGCAACTCATCCACGAAGTGGTAGGCCACGTAAAATGACAGAGCGGGGTCAGCGGATGCTGAGGCGCATAGTGAGCAGAGGTCCACAACTTTCTGCAGAGTCACTCACTACATACCTCCAAACTTAATGTGGCCTTCAGATTAGCTCAGGAACCGTGCATAGAGAGCTTCATGGAATGAGTTTCCTTGGCCGAGCAGCTGCATACAAGCCTTACATCACCAAGCGCAATGCAGAGCATCCAATGCAGTGGTGTAAAGCGCCACCACTGGACTCTAGAGCAGTGGAGACATGTTCTCTGGAAGGACTCCAATGGTCGAGTCTGGGTTTGGCGCTTACCAGGAGAACGGTACTTGTCTGGCTGCATTGTGTAAAGTGTGTTGTGCCGAGTGTAAATTCCAATTCCAATTGTTCCAGCATGGCTGCACACCAGTGCACAAAGCAAGGTCCATACTGAAATGGATGAGCACGTTTGGTGTGGAAGAACTGGACTGGCCTGCACAGAGTCCTGACCTCAACCCGATAGAACACCTTTGGGATGAATTAGAGTGGAGACTGCGAGCCAGGCCTTCTCGGCCAGCATCAGTGTCTGACCTCACAAATGTGCTTCTGGAAGAATGGTCCAAAATTCCCATAAACACATTCCTAAACCTTGTGGAAAGCCTTCCCAAAAGAGTTGAAGCTGTTACAGCTGTAAAGGGTGGGCCGACATCATATTAAACCCTATGGATTAAGAATGGGGTGTCACTCAAGTTCATATATGTGTGTGAAGACAGACAAGCGAATACTTTTGGCAGTATAGCATATGTGCAAGAAATGATTATGATCCCTGGTAAATGTAAAGCTTTTAAGAACTTAAACAGTCTTAATAAATGTTTCAAGCCTCCATGCAGAGCCAATTAATTCCAGCACACAAGCCCATCTTGCTGTGAGAGGAGCAGCTCCATGCCAGTTATGAACCATGTTTCTGCGGACTAATTCACACTGATGTTTAGAGTAAAGAGCGGACAGGTAATCAAATTAGTGTGCCATCACGGACGTTTCAGCCCTGCACTTCCGCAAGGTCTCTTTTATGGCTGGACATAAAATTTGACTCTGAGAAAAATAGCAGAAATGTTTGTTTACAGACGACATGACAGACCACGGAGTGCGCGATCATAAAACCTTTAGAATTTATGATTAGGCCCCTCGAAGTTCACGAAACTAGCAACGCCGCTTCAGAGCGCCTCACTTAAGGCCGCTGCTTCTTGGTTCCCAGCCAGCTCTGCGTTTTAAGAGCGTTAATCTGCCACGTCTTTTTATTTCCCCCAACAAATTTGACAAAGAAGCAGCACAGAATATCCAAGCAGCTGCGGAAGACGCTCATTACTCACTGCCAGTCGTTTGTGAGAAGCAGAAGTGAAGCTGAAAAATGAAAAGTGAAATGTTATTTCTGCAGTAAGTACTGTCCTAAATTCAACCCTGACTCAGGTATTTATGGCCACTTCATTAGGTACACTCTCATTGTTTCTGCACCCCCTGTCCATGTTATCAACTCCACTGACCGTACAGAAGCACCCTGTAGTTCTACAGTTCCAGACTGTAGTCCATCTGTTTCTTTGTATACTGTATTACCCTGTTCTTCAATGGTCAGGACCCCCACAGGACCACCACAGAGCAGGTATCATGTTGGTGGTGGATCTCAGCACTGCAGTGACACTGACATGGTGGTGGTCTGCTGGTGTGAGTGGATCAGACACAGCAGTGCTGCTGGACACGTCAGTGTCACTGCTGGACTGACAATCGTCCGCCAACCAAAACTATCCAGCCAATAGAGTCCTGTGGGCAGCGTCCTGTGGGCAGCGTCCTGTGACCACTGATGAAGGACTAGAGGAAGACCAACACTGCACTGTGCAGCAGCAAATGAGCTATCGTCTCTGACTATACACTACAAGGTGGACCAGCAATGTAGGACCGTAGTCTTCATTTCAACTCTGCAGCTGCCCCAGTTGAACTACCTTTCGCTGACCGGTGAAGAAGAGCGGAATATTAAACTACTTATACAGCAATGAAACAGCAGACGCTCTGTACTTCCTTATCAGCAGTTCTGGCAGCACCATCTTCTGGTGCACTGTGCTGATTATCCTACAGCACCACCACTCTGTAATGCCACATGACCCCCAAAACCACAGAGTGCCACGCGTAGAAAATGTCATACCACCTGTACCTGTGTTTTTCATGACCACACCCACCAGAGTTTGACTGAGAGCCGGAGGTGGCACGAAAGTTGACAGACAACCACCTCGTGATTGTCTGTGCAGGAACATCCCTGTGAGGATCTGCTGATACCAGTACAGTATTTTTGTCTGGCACAGCTGCTTAGCTTCACAGTGAGCTGTTTTTATTTGGAGCACTTGAGTTAGGATCATTGTCATCATCATCTAAATAACATGTTTGCATATATGTTTATTTAACAATATACAAGAAGGTTCTGCAAACAGGTCCAGGAGCATTCAGTGCCCACACAATGAGCAACTAGAGATGCACCCAGATGCACATTCAAGTGTCCTTGGTTTAGTTCATTAAAGAGCCTTTGGGTCCTTGAAAAGCGCTACATGAATGTGATTTATTATTATTACTAATGTGAAAAGTGTGTTTCCCATAGAAAATGCAGAGTGATTGTGCAGCTTAAGCATTTCCCCAGTACTGTGTGTATGGAGCTATGATGAGTTCTCATGCATAAATTGGCTGTAGCTTCCCTACTACCCAACCGATTTTGAGCTAATTTGGTTTATTATAATATGTGCTCATTGTGCTCAAATATTGTAATTCTGCATGTATAAAAAATCATCGTCATACACTCATCCTCAATAACAGTTGCACAAATAGCTGCACCCAGGAGGAGTCAACCGACAGGAATGAACTTGGTGGATAGGTTTGACATTGTGAGACATGCAGCTGATTCAAGTTTCACGCTCAGCCGCACATGTGACGTGAGCAAGAACGGGTCTTGTCACTGTACCTGACTGACCCACGATTACAGACATCCAGCGAGCAGTGATTTCCTTCATGAGTCATCCTGTTAGGGCCAGCACCATTGGCAGACGGCTGTACGATGCAGGACTACACGCACAGGTTTGAGATCTACCACATTAAGATGCCTTCAGCCTCATTCTAAATATGAAGACTAGTGTAATTAAAGCTTTTAATGGCTTTCTCATTTCAGTGAGCTCCTGCACATGAATCTCTACTACATGGTTTTTCACTATGTTTACATCCAGTTTCGCGTCCATCCCGGAAGAATTGTCCCACCTAGGTTTTGTCCTCCAAAGCACAGAGGGCCTCTCCTCGTCCCCGACCTTTTAAATATCTCTCCTCCATCGGAAACAATTCCCTTTTAATGTACGGACCGCTTTGGGGACAGCCGGGCTGAAGGACTCTGAGGGCCGGCCGCCCTCTGGCGAGGAGCCAGGCCGCTCTGCCAGAGCGCTCCTAAATTAACCGTCGCTCTGGAGGAAGGACTTTGAGGAGTGTTGGCAGGGATGGGGGGCTGTGTGAGGTGGCCCCTATCACAGGATTCAGGCCTGATGGACCCGAGCGTTTGCGAGGACACTGAGCCTCGAGCTGCACATAGTTAGCCCAGAATCCGCACTTAGGTAATTATCTTTCCTCCCCTGTTGTTTCGGCCGGGGCCGAATTAGCTCCGGAAATCTCCCAAGGCTCAGGATCCGGCTCAGGAACGGCATGTCCAAGATAGGGAACATGCTGAGGCCAAGAAAAGCTAATTCTGGCTTAGCGGGCCCCTATATTCAACATACACTTCAAAACACGAGCATAAGATAAGCCTTTTATTATTTCACATGGAAATTTGCGTCAATACAGCAGAATATACAGTAAACAGGTACAGAGCAGGAGGTGGACAAAAGTCCAAGTCCATACAATATACAAGTTAGAATTATATATAATTAAATATAATTATTAAATATAATATAAAATAATTATTAAAAGAAATGAATCTCTACTTTTGGGCAAAATAAATAGAAGATATATACATTTGCAATTCTACATGTGTAATGGCACAGATATATATTACACAGTTACTGAAAGATATTACACAGTTACTGTTCTCTTACACCAGGCAGAGAAACACTGCTGATACAGGCAGTCACTACGGAGTACCAGTATAATGATGTTGGCAGTCAGTACAAGAGGTATAGAGGTGATGTATAGGTGGCATAGAGGGGGTGTACGGGTGATGTACAGGAGGTATAGAGGTGGTGTACAGGTGATGTACAGGAGGTATAGAGGTGGTGTACAAGTTATATACAGGTGGTATAGAGGTAATGTATAGGTGGTATAGAGGTGGTGTACAGGTGATGCATGGGTGATATAGAGGTGGTATACAGGTGGTGTACGGGTGATATAGAGGTGGTGTTACAGGTGGTGTACGGGTGGTATACGGGTGATATAGAGGTTATACAGGTAGTGTACAGGTTGTATAGAGGTGGTGTACAGGTGGCATACAGGTGATATATGAGTGATGTACAGGTGTAGTATATGGGTGATATATGGGTGATGTACAGGTGATGTACAGGTGGTATACGGGTGATGTACAGGTGAGATACAGGTAATGAGGTCCAGCAGCAAATATTGCACAATGAATTGAGTCACACTGAATATATAGATAGATATGGGTCCATATATCGTGTTTATGATAGTGAGTGTCTGATGCTCTGCTTGGGGAGGTGCCGGTTGTAGAGGAGTACAGTACCCTCAAAATAAGGTGCTATACATGTAACAGTATGGAATACCATGTATGTGTAGTGAAGCAGTGCGAATGGCACATGAACCCTGTATGAACCTGCTCATCCACAACTGCTGTGTTAAACAAGATGGTACTGCAAATAAATCCAGGAGCATTCACTGCCCTGACAGCGAGCAGCTAGAGGTGCACCCAGATGCACAGTTCTAAAGTTTCTTTAGTTTAGTTAATTTAAGCATCTCTGGGTCCTTAAAAAGCTTTGTATAAATGTCTTGTATTGCTAATATTGTTGTTATTATTACTATTATTATTATTATTATTAATGTGAAAAATGCAGAGTTATTGTGCAGCTTAAGCATATCCTCAGTATTGCTTGAGTGTGTTGTAAACAAATACATGTGTACTGAGAGAGATATTGTCTTAATTAAATATCAGTATTAAAATATTATGTATAAATATTAAATATATGTTCACTTTCTATTTCATAGCTGGAAAAGTGCTGGTCAGATGCCCAGGGCAGCAGGAATGGTTTTCTGTCTGCAATTAACATTAAAAACTCAGTTTAGCGTGAGTTCTGGGGGACTACAGTCTGGAACTGTAGAACTACAGAGTGCTCTTATGTGGTCCGTGGAGCTGATAACATGGACAGTGAGTGTAGATGCAAGGAGGGGGAGGTTTAATGTTAAAACTGATCAGTGTATATCTATGGTTACAGTCGTCCAATGAGTGCAGAAAGCACAATCGTGATTTGGGGAACAGTCTGTATGATCTTGCACCGTTATATGTGATGAGTAGTGTTGAGAAATTTCAGCTTGAACTAAAAGAGATAAAGAAGAAGAAAATGAAGCTTTTTTTTGGAAGCTTTATGAAATTAGAAGCGTTGGTTAAAACACTGTTTCCTTTGTTTTCCTGCGCTGCTCAGGACAAACACGTTCAAATTTAGTGGCTGCAGATCAACCCTCAAAATACTGAAGGGTTTCCAGTTCTGCTTCATATATATATATATCTGATATACCTTCTTGTAATTTCTTCTTCTGGTGTCAACTGAAGAGAGGAGACCACTCTGGGTGTGATGTTAGTTTATTGAGCTCTGGTTCCAGAGTCCAGTCCAGAGTACTAGAAAAGGCAAAGAACTAATAGAGGGAAAAAAAAGTTTACCGCAACCTGAACACATGCCATAACATTCACGAAACATTTAGATTAGTTTCCAACCCAGAGTCCAAGACCTTTCATCTCATAGTAGCATTAGTATCGCTAACTGTAGGCCTAAAACGTGGTCAGGAAAATGAGTGAGGTAGATGGCCTTGAAACTAAAATAGGGTGCTGACAGTAGTGCTATCTTTAGTTATCATCTCTGAAAGGGTTCATTTAGCTTTCTGATGACAGGCTGACTAATGCTAACCAAAATGTTAGCCAGCTAGGCAGGTTGGCTGGCCAGCACGGTGAAGCTGGATGCTGCCTCTCAACTAAGCCAGTAACTTGATCCTAGCTTACTTGGCCATCTAGGCATGTTCTTCAGTTAGAGGTGTGCTGTCACCATGTTGGAATCCTCTAATTAGCATAGTTTAAAATAGTTGGATAGTGATTGGTTCAAACTTACTTATAAAAGCCTGTTTTCAATGGGGAAAATGCATTGTGGGTAACGAAAATGGCGGTCTATTTAGTCATAATAAGCGGTCCAAGAGGAGGTCACAGTCTTTGAAGGTTTCACCAATAGGTAAATCAGGGCTTAAGGGACGGACAGGGAGGGCGCAATGAGTGAGTCTGCAGACGAGGGATGGCCTCAAAGCTCGGCCATCGTTTGTTTTGCTGTCCACTTTTTATGACATGTCGTTAATAGCTTGTCACTGCTGTGACACTATCGGACAGTTTTTAATATAACGGCCGCTCCACAGTAAAACTGTATTTATTAGGTGTGGTACGTAGCCTTGTTCAGTATATGATATGTGAGGTTGTGCAGAGATGGTGCCGGCCGTTTGGAACACAAGGATAGTGATTTTCACGTCAGGTCAGCCTTCGTATTCCCACACATACCGTAAAGCCATTTGTCCTCTTTCATGTTTGTCCTTTTTATGTCCTGCTGTAATAATGTGTCAATGATGCTATCTCCATACCTTCAGATGGACGTCCAGGCTTGTAACATTTCATGGAAATAACAACCGTGAAAATGCAGCCATGTTCTCTGTGTAAGTCGAGACTGAGCCACCAGCGTTTGGATTGGTTGGTCAGTGTTAATGTTTCCTGCATATACGTTGCAAATACCTGTTTCTGTGTTTGACCTTTTCATGTCCTGCAGAAATAATGCATGTCATTTGGGCTAGTGCTGTGGTCGAGAGCGAGACCAGGACACGTTGACTTTTAGTAGGTGAGTCAGAGTCAAGACCAGGACACGTCGAGTCCGAGTCAAGACCCAGATTTTTAGTAGTCAAGTCCGAGTCAGGACAGAGACCAGGACATGCCGAGTCTAAGTCAAGACCAAGACTTTGAGTAAGTTGAACCCGAGTCAATACCAAGACCAGGACACACCGAGTCTGAGTCAAGACCAAGACTTTGAGAAGTTGAATCCGAGTCAAGACCAAGACCAGGACACGCCGAGTCTGAGTCAAGACCAAGACTTTTAGTAGTCGAGTTCGAGTCAAAACTGAGACCAGGACACGTTGAGTCTGAGTCAAGACCAAGACTTTTAGTAGTCAAATCAAAGTCAAGACCAGGACACGTCGAGTCTGAGTCAAGACCAAGACTTTTAGTAGTCGAGTTTGAGTCAAAACCAAGACCGGGACAAGTCGAGTCTGAGTCAATACCAAGACCGGATATCTCAATGATATGCAGGTCAGGGCTTTGACTACTTGTTTGAACCGTTCAGAGGTGGACTTGCTTGTGGATCATAGTCCTGCTGCGTAACCCAACTGCACTCAAGCTTTGGCTCACAGACTGAAAGCAAGGATTCTCCTTCAGGACTTCCTCGTTCATGGTTCCGTGAGTTATGACAAGTTGTCCAGGTCCTGTTGAAACAAAGCAGCCCCAGACCATCACACTACCACCACCACGTTTCACGGTTGGCATAGTTTTCTTATGGTGGAATGTGGTGTTGGCTTTTAAATGGATGTAACGGGACCCATATCTTCCAATCGTTCCACCATTGACTTATCAGTCCCCAGAACTTTATCCCAGCTATGTCTTTTTGGCAAATGTGAGACGAGCCTTTGTGTCCTATTTTGGTCAGCAGCGGATTGCACCCTGCAACTCTCCAATTAATGGCATTTTGCCCCAGTTTCTTACTTGGTGTGAAATCTTGTACGTTGGTCTGCGGTTCTTTAGATGTTTATCTGGGTTCTTTTGTCACTTCCTGGTTGATTCGTCAATGAGCTCTTGGTAAACTTTGGTAGGCCTCCCACTCTTGGAAATGTTCTTCACTGTTCCAGGTTTTCTTCATTCACCTCAGAGCCATGTTCCAACATCAAATGTCAAGCCTTTCCAGAAGAGTGCTCCCTGGTAGGCTACTACTCCCTATGAAAACCATGGATTTCAGATGAAGTATTGGTTTAGCAGGTGTCTAGATACAAGTTGCGTTATGAGGGGTGATCATCCCTAGAGTGCATGGTGACCTCTCCGAACCTTGAGATGGTATTTTACCACTACTTCAAGAAGTAGCCACTGAAAGATGTCCAAGTACATGTGATAAACCTTTCCTAGCCTTCAGGAAACTGGAAATACAGACCCCGGATACCTTCAGATTTGTATCCGTCTTAGTCATGCCCTAGGCAGCCTTGCCCAGGAACTCCACAGGTCAGTAGAACGTGGTGGGCCCTTTCCAATGAGCTTTGGAGAAGCAAACCCTAGAATTATTAGGCCCCTCACCTGTTGTATTTTGAGGCGTCCATGTTATTAGTGCCATAATCACGTGATCAGCGACTAGCCAACATCAAGCCTACTTCACTCCACTTATCTCCTACAACACCTGTCATTTGGTTGGGGATGTTTAAGCGTTTGCATACGACTGTACACTAAGAAACAGGACGTAGTAATGCTGATACCATAGCAACAGTAATGCTAATACGATAGCAACTTTTACATGGCTTTATGCTGCCGCTGGTTGTTATTAGACATGGAACAGTGAGTGGAGTCTGATTTCAGTGTTTAACTATCATAGAAAATGGCCAAAATGTGAAGGACGGTTCCTCTTCCTGCAAAACAGTGACTCGTAATGAAACTCAGACTACACTAATTCTAATATCTCCCCTTCTGCCTCCAAACCCAAATGCAGCGTTGATTGAAAACAGAGAATTTGTGCTTTCGGTGTCGCAGCTTAGTTTCAGCGAGACTCTTAATTGAATTGAATTACAGCATGCTTTTCTTATCAGCAGGCAGAACTGACTTCAAAGGGTTCAGTAGGAACATGTGTGTATAATGCCAAGCATCCTTTTTAAACAGCCTTCTCTCATGGACAATAGATCAGATTCAGTTTTCAGACCCGGATTGATTGATACGTTCATTCACTATGGCTCCCCGAGACCAGATGTTGTGGCTTGCTGGTAGTAAACAGCTTAAAAGGCAGTCGTCGTCCCCCCACACACACACACACCCCACCTCATGTTCTTTGCCACTGTTTCTTTTCAACATGGAGGCTGAGCCTGCAGAAAACAGTGCGCCGAGGCAAAAGTGAAAACTTCAAAGTCATAACTCCGTGCTAAAATTCGACCGGCCGCATTTTGCAGGGAATAATGAATAACCAATTCATTGTGTATCCTGCCTCACTCTGAACGCACTCCCTCCTCTCTCTCCCTCCCTGTATCCATGGAAACACTGCATTTATTCCACACAACCTGTTTTGGGGTCTGAATATTAAAAAGGAAAAAAGAAAACAGTGGTAAATAAATAATAATAATAGTGATGATAATAATAATAATAATAATAATAATAATGGAGATAAAATGAGAGCCTGGCTTTAAAGCAGTACTTTCCTAACCAGGAGTATAAAGGGAACAATCTCAGTAGCGTAAACTGGTTACGTGTTGAGTTACCGTGATGGTATTTATGGTAAACAGCATCATTACTGTATATTGACCAGACGTTAGCTTTAGACGGGCACACGTTCGTATTCTGAGCTGGGTTCTTGTCTGCTTTGTCCTTTTAAAGAAAAGCCTTTGTTTCTTTGCTCCCCGCAGACAGTATCTGGCTCCGTGTGAGGCCGAGGTCACTGTGTCCGGCTTTCAACGAGTCCGAAGCGTCCCAAGCAATTACTGGTCGGGACTGACCGTTCAGAAGACAGGCCATGTTTTCATAGGGGGTCTACCGCTTGGGCACCCGCTATACAAGGTAAGACCATTCCAGTTCCTGGACAGCATTTGCATTTAGGCTGCGATCGACTTGACAGTCTGAAACACATGGACACAGTTCTTCTGTGATCAGTTTGGTGTCTGAAATTTGCTTCCCAACTTCCCAGCTAGAGATCATGTGCTCTAGAAACGTTCTGCAAACATGCAATGCGATGCTCAATTCATGTTTCCAGCAGGAAGTATTCTTTTGGTTCCCAGAATGTTCTTTCGAAAGGTAGTAGAATGTTCTCTTAGGTCACAGTAACATCCATAAAACTATTCTGGAATGTTGCGCTGAGGCTGACAGCATCCTCAAAGCATCCTCTGAACGCTGCCGTTGGAACAGTCTTGATTAGCATCTAACCTTATAGGAACACTGTCTGACATTCTGAACATCTTCAAAACGTTCTTTAATCAAAAGACTGAAACATTTTCTTTAGAGCTTTATTAGAACTTGTAGGAAGCGTTAGCCAAAGTTCTGGGAACGTTCACTGTTAGCTGGGAATACCGGGATCAAACTACACCATATGTTTGTCGTTCATGATGGTCACTAAGTCGTATTAAGTGGTCATAGTGCCATCAATCTGTGCCATGTGTTGGTCAGTAGACTGGCAACACTGTACATTTATCTCTGACCAGTCATCAGTCGCGCTTATAGGGCATGGAGGAGGCTGGTCAACAAACAGTCCTGTCTAGAGAAGTGCTGTGTGTGAAGCTAGTAGTTTTTTGTTCTGAAAAGAAAAAGAAAGGAAAGAAAAACGTATGTTCCTGGGGGGTCATTGAGAGATCGGTATGGGCTGTGGATCATTCAAAGAGAATTTGAGGTAACACATGCATCAAGAACCATTTGACTTACGGTTTGAACTCTGCTGTGGTCGGTGATTAGCAGTTAGCATTTTGATAGCATGTTTGTAGCACTGCTTTGTGTTTGTAGTGCTGTTAACTATTCCGAGGGGATGTTATAGCGATGCATGTGATCTGTGGCTCGCTGTTGCGCCACTGTAAAAGCAGCTGTCTCTCTTCTCCATGTTTATATACACCACCAGTCAAAAGTTTGCATGTACCCATCTAAACATGTTGTTGGTGATCTCTACAGTCTTACACCTAACAGCTCCAACTGATGAGAGTCTGAACCAGTATGTATCCTGATACCACGTATCCGCTTGATGTACCACAGTATTATATTTCTCCATATCTCCACCACTAATTTATATGTAGTGGTGTAAAAACTTTGATCTCTTTTTCTGCACAGTGTAAAAGCTCTAGTTCTCCTTTCAGTTTGGTGAATATTCATGATGGACAGACCAATAGAATTGCTCCAAAACTGCTTAAAAATAAACCTTGTTCTATCAGCCTCCACTGCAGGTTAAGATAGCTGGTTCATCCTCCTGTAAAGGTCCATTCTGGAGGGTTTTAAAGAGGACTGTATAATTCCATGAGAGCTATTTTATAGTTTGATGTCTTCACTTTTACAGTAAAGCTTTACGATAAACATAAAGAGAACCTGCTATGAGGAGCCGTGTCTAAACTTCTGACTGGTGGTGTATGTGCGCTAGGGAGTGCTCTGTCCTTCGATTGGTCATCATCAAGGAACATATCATGCGTAATGTTAAACTAATGCTGGACTATTTGTTGGGCTGTTGCGGAGCGTCCCAGGCGCCACATTGCTGTGCTTTGATGATGTCACACTGCACGGCCGTTCCTCTTCTCTGACGCTTATATGTGGGTTTGATGCTGGACATTTGTTGGATGTGACAGTCCTCAAAATTCAATCTTCCAGAGGGCTGCTGCTACTGCTCTTCACTTTTGTTCCTTTATATAGATAACAGTATGTCATACATAGTAAGAAATCACATTTGTTTGGCGTTCATTAAAAGGGAATTTGATTCATTTTGTCCAATAGCTAAATAGCTGAGGTGTAAACAGAGTCATTCAGAGTGGTTTGGTGTGAAACACCCCAGTCTATAGAAACTTACTGAGTCAGAAGTGTTCACAGTGGTGGTGAATGGAACCAGACGTCCACCTCTAAAAGTTGGGGAATATGTGGTTTAAACGTTATTTCAGTGAGTTATATGCAGGTTGTTACCACTATTTCATCATCATCTACATTCCATACAAGCATGTGTTGGTTCACTGGTGGTTTAGATAGTATATAAAGTGTCTATATGTGTGTGGTAGACATGGAGACCCCTGTAAAGAACATCTGAACCATCTCACACCAAACCCACTCTCAATCACTCCGTTTACATCACAGTGACTGAACTTAAATACTGCAACACCGTTTGAGCCAAATGTGTGGTAATTTAGACATGCAGTTTGTGCCAAGTCCTAACAACCACCTGGAAGACCTGGTAGTCCCACTAACACTATCCTCCATCAGATAAACAGCACTTAAAGCTTTCATCTCTGAGAGAGGAGAACATTAAGCTCCACTCCTTCTTCAGATCTGAGAACATCCACAGGTGCTTCTGTCCATCCTCCTTCCACTGTGAAAGACACCTCAACACTATGGAGGTCTGAAAGGAGGTGTAGCTGTTGAAGATGCTCCTCACTGAGAAAAGCAGACAGACACATCCAACAAAGAAGCTGCTGCTGGTGTTCTCAGAACAATGGACTGACCACCCCAGTGTCCGGACCTCAACACCACTGAATGGAGAAACCGTGTACCGCTTGGAAGCGTTCTTCTTTACAGGAGCAGCTGATGTCTCATATTTAAAATATGACTGTGTTTGTGTTATTGTGCCTTTTATAGTTGGTAAATAGCTCAGCTCTTATCAGTGGGTAATTGACATGCTATCTAGCCTACATGCTATTTTGCTTCCTTCTGAGTGTCTTAGGAGAGCAGTCATAGTGATACATGATTGAAAACGTTGTGTGGGTTTCGGTGATCACACCATATGAGCAGTGGCTTAACATTTCCAGTGTCACTGATTTATTTATTTATTATTTTTTGTAAGCTATTTCGTTCTCCGCCTCAGGCGCGAGTTGTTTTTGCTGCTTTCTTCTTCTGGAAAAACAGGCTCTGACTTCTTGTCTTCTCCTCTCCTCTGCCCTCAGGGAGCCGAGCCTTTCTACAACTACACCGGCTGTATAGAAATAATTGAAATTAATAAGCTCAGAGGGTTCCACACATCCACCGCCATCACTGCCAACAACGTCGACAACTGCAGGTAGACAAATCTGACTTTAATCAGTCTCTCGGCCTCTTTCTCTCTTGACTCTCTCTTCTTTTCTCTCTCTGTATTTATTTGGCCACTTTATTAGGTACACCTTGTTGTGTTTACACACGTCCATGTTATCAGCTCCACTGACCATATAGGACACTCTGTAGTTCTACATTTCCAGACTGTAGTCCATCTGTTTCTCTGTATACTTTATTACCCTGTTCTTCAATGGTCAGGACCCCCACAGGACCACCACAGAGCAGGTATTATGTGGGTGGGGGATCATTCTCAGCACTGCAGTGACACTGATGTGGTGGTGGTGTGTTAGTGTGTGTTGTGCTGGTGTGAGTTGATCAGACGCAGCAGTGCTACTGGAGTGTTTAAACGCTGTGTCCACTCACAGTCAGAAACGATAGCTCATCTGCTGGTGCACAGTGCAGCTTTGGTCATCCTCTAGTCCTTCATCAGTGGGCACAGGACGCTGCCCACAGGATGCTGTCCACAGGACGCCACCCACAGGACGCTGTTGGCCCAAATATATATATATATATATATATATATATATATATATATATATATATATATATATGTGTATATATAAATTCCCAAATGTGTTTTTGTCTCTGATATTCCTCATTTCATTTGGTCATGTGCTCATCATGCCCCTCATACACACTGGCTGTACTGAACACTAATCTGATCTGATCTCCCATGCTTGAGTCATGGGTGTCAACAGATGTCAACACAACGGCTAGTATGCTAATGGCCAGGCCAGGGTTTGTAGAAATATGGTGAGCATTAGTGTTTATGGGTGATTACTTACTGTTACTGCGGTGAGAGCCAAGGTGGGGCAAAGGTAGAGCAAGTTGGGGCCAGCTGGTCCGAGAAGAACCTGAACATAAAGGAGAAATGGGCTGCTTTCCATATGAACTTGGATCATCTCCTTGTGGCACCGTGAGCTCTTGGTGTTACAACCCTGGATGCGCCCTGAACAAGCCGCCAGTTCATTGCAGTGCAGATACACAAAATGCACACCCACACCTAGGAGGCAATTTAGCATCTTCATGTTCACCTGACTGCATGTGTTGGGACTGTGGGAGGAAACCCACACAGGCACAGAGAACACCGCAGACACCCCAACCGGGAATCGAACCCAGACCCTTCGTGCTGTGAGGCGACAGAGCTACCCACTACTTCGCCGCCTGTTGCTGCACAGTTTATCAACCCCCTCGACCCTGGCTATTAATGGAATAGGACCACCGCTGAGCAGGATTCATATGGGTGGCTGACCGTCTTCAGCACAGCAGTCACATCAACCTGTTAGTGACGTACTGTGTTGTTTAGAGGTGGGCAATATGGCAAAACTGAATGTCATGATGCTTTATATACACAAAGACACAAAATCTATTAATACGTTGATGGATATTCAACATGCCTAATTGTGCTGTCTTTGTACATGCAGTGGAGGAGTGTTTGAAGTACTGGCAGTATCCATGATGTGCTCAGAAAAGCATATTTTGACATAATTTACCACAAGTGTTTCTGGCACAGAAGTTGTTAGACACACTTCAGCTGTCTTCACACTGAGCATGGTATGTGCCTTGCTGCTGCTCATGTCTGCGGTAAGCTGCTTTCGCACCACTTGCAATATGAGCCGTGCTGGGGCACGGAAGTGTGCAGCACTCTGGGATAAAACTAGACTTTAGGTAGCGACAGCGACCAGACTGTACAGCTGTTCTCCTATTGGCTGTGCTGAGGCTCAGTTGGAGAGTGTCGTGCAGAAGTTGAAAACATTGGAACTTTATATGGCCCTGTGCGTCTGCTGCGGCGGACTCCGTTTTCCACTGCTCTACCCTTTGAGCTCCCCCACGTGACTATTCGTGACTGTGTCTGCCATCCCCATAGAAAATAATGTGCTTGAAAGTGCAATGGGAAATTCCCCAGGGGTCAGTTTTTGACCACTGGCTATATTGCGTTATGGCTGCTATTGGGACGTGTGGAAACGCCACCATTCCATCACAACACACATGCCACCACCATATTGGAGGTCACTGCTGTACTGAGAATGATCCATCACCCTAATAATATCTGGTCAGTGGTCCCTTTTTGCTGATGGATGAGGTAGTTGAGGGGGCTCATAAATCATGAAGTAACAGACAGGCTGCAGTCAGTACTTGTAACTATGCACTAACCTATGAAGTGACAAAACAAAGGAAAACAGCAACATGTGACGGACCACAAGGAGCCACCGGAACTAGTTCAGGGCACCCTTGCATAGATTCTACAAGAGTCTGGAACTGTAGCGGAGAGATGGAGCACCATTCTTCCAAAGGATAATCCCTTAGTTGGTGTTTGAATGATGGTGGTGGAGACAGGTTGGTCCAGAATCTGCTATACAAGTTCGGTTAGGCTGAGACCTGATGACTGTGAAGACTAGAGAAGAGTTTTTAGACTCATCAGTCCAGTTCAGTTCTGTGTCGTTATACCAGTCCACCGCGGCAGACGCACAGGGTCATATAACGTTCCAATGGTTTCATCTTCTGCACAACAGGATTCGACTGAGCCTCAGCATGGCCAATAGGAGAGCAGCTGGAGTGTCTGTCGCTGCCTGAAAGGCTAGTTTCATCTGAGAGTGCTGCACTCTTCCTTGCCCAAGCGCTGCTCGTACTGCGAGTGGTGTAAAAGCAGCTTACCGCAGACATGAGCGTGTGAAGACAGCGTAAGCGTGTCTGACAGCTCCTGTCCCAGAAGCACTTGTGGTAAATGACCATCCCCAACAACTTAACAGAAGCCACCAGCCCCCAGGCCTCTCCTGCACACCACTCATCTGACCATGTTACATTTTCCACGTCTGTAGACGCGTGTCTGTAGACATGTGTTGATGGCTTTTGCACTGCTGAGCTCCCAAATGTGCGTGTGTGTTTGTAATGAGGGGTTTATGCACTGCAGTCCTACTGTAATGTCCCTTTTCTATATAGTACATAGTACATACATACATAGTCGTGGATGCACACAACGTGCATGAGTGTAGCTGCTAGGTAGCCATAACGAGCTGCCAACTCTGAGTTGGACGTTCTTGGCCATGTGGCACAGGCCAAGGTAGCATCTATACGGTAGCTGCTTTATTCATAAGGACCTCCGAATCTATTAGCCTCAAGTTTCCTTTGTATCTCTTCATCGATCATATGGACTGTACTCATCATTTAGGTGTTTCGGAGTGTTTCTCTCTCTCTCTCTCTCTCTCTCTCTCTCTCTCTCTCTCTCTCTAGCAGCGGGCTGCAAGCACTATCTACTGCAGTGAGCTCCAGGCCCTGTTTGCACCGCACACTGATACAGCAGTGGAAAACAATTCACAGGGAGAAGTCGGGGAGGTGATGCATTATATATAAATCCTCAGTTGTCCCCAGAGGAGTTATGTGCTGCTACAGTATTCTCTCTCTTCTGCATCTGCTGATTGATGCATGTTGCAAGCTGCTGCTAGTCAGGAGTAGTTGGGTTAGCATACATGAAACTCTAAAGGGGAGAGGCCAAGGCCACTTAACAGCCTTTGCGGCTACCTCTGAATGTTCATGAGTACAGCCGTGAGGTCAGCTCCTCTTTTTCTGCCTTATTTGCCTATATTGAAATGCAGGAAGAGAGCTGCACAAAGCATGATGTGCTTTTATCCATGCAAGAGTGGAGATCAGTATGTGCTCTCCGACTAGATTATGTGCAGATGAATATTGAGAAGCTGAATAGCTTCTGCAGGAGGGCCGTGATCCTGACACAGGGCCCGGGAAATGCCACGGCCCCAGTTTATTTTTCCTGTGGCCGGGTCTTTTGTTTGGCTTATTCATTTTTGCATACTTGAACTTACAGCATACATCCCACATAGTATGGAGTTGGCATGGAGTTGTAGAGGTTCCTAATGGTGTCCTGTGATAATCCATCCCATGCAGTTTGAATATTCTCACACAGTTCCTGCAGATGGTGTGGTAGGGGTGGAGGTGGAGTGACACCAGGCCTTCTGGACGTGTGACAGCAAACCGTTCATCTTGGCGCTGACCACGGTGCCTCCACACATGGATTGGTTGGTCGTCTCCACCAAGACAGAAGCGGGACTCGTCACTGAAGATGACCCTGTGCCATTCTGAGTCATTCCATGACTGTCTGGTGCGACACCATTGCAGTCTTTAGTGACGTTGACGTGGTGTTGACGTGGTACTTCTATCCACTTCCCCCAGCAGCATGCCATGGTAGTGCATGACCAGTATGCCGTGCATTACGTCGATAAGCCCATTCTGTTTCCCGGAGCCATACAGTGCGGCTTCTCTCCAACTTGTCCACCCTTCTTCCACTGTGAGAGACACCTAAACGCTATGGAGGTCTGAAAGGATGTGTAGCTATTTAAGAAGCTCCTCACTGAGAAAAGGAAATTTGCACTAGGACACTGGAACTGAAAAGATTTATGAACTGATGAGTCTAAATCTGGGATTACTTGGAGACTTTAAACTTTAGATGTATTGATCAGAATTCCCATGAGATTTCATAAAAACAAAAACTGAACGCACAGTTTCCACTTATCTCCTGATGCTGGAAAATGATCTTAATGACTGTCTTGATTGGAAATATGTAAATGAAAGGGTGGGCTCTGACTTTTGCACACCACATGTACCACATGAATGATTTATGTTATTCCCGAAGGTGACAAACTGAAAGATAATAATCATGCTGGAGTCATTTATTTTGCCCCCTTTTTTTTTTATTTTATAAAAACACGCCTTAAAATCTGACTAGCTGAAATATCCGAAATGCGGTTTAATGGATGGAGGTAGGCTTTTTCTTCCTTCCAAAGTCGCAGCGTTTCCTTTAACTCTCCCGCTGTTGCCAACAGCTCGAGGGCCAAAAGCCTTTGATAAATTGCTCGTTCAGCCTAGATGCCACATAGCCGGGCTTGAAAACATGAAGTATGAAATGATAGGCTACATTGCTGGAGCTGTAGACGATTACACGGTCATTCTGGTGCTGTTTTGTGTGAAGCTCGGGACAAAAGCGTGTGTGTATGTGAAGGGAGCCATTTTTTGGGCAGTTAGCTGGGATCATGTAGCGTAAAGCAAGGCATGCCCACCATGTTGTTTCGCTTGTTCCAGTTTCCTAATACTGAACCTTGATGTAAACAAATCACAGTAACAGATCACCGCTCCTCTCGTTACCGTACTTGAGGAACTGTTTTTCCTATAAGCAGGGCTCAGTTTGAGCAGGAAGCAAGGGGACGCTATTCCCTTGGTCAAAAATCCATCCCCCTTATAAAACCTCTCATAGTATGAACCAACACATTAAGCTAGATCGCAAGGTGCAGGCTCACTATTAGTACCTAAAAATAATGAAGTTACATCAGGGGGCAGAGCATTTTCATTAAAAGCCCCACATCTTTGGAATAGCCTTCCACTGTATGTTCCACTTCCTGTGCGCTCTGATGCTGAGCTACTGCCCAAACTCTGTGGTCTGCTGCGGAGCTACTGCCCATCCTGTGCGCCCTGATGCTGAGCTACTGCCCAAACTCTGTGGTCTACTGCGGAGCTACTACCCATCCTGGGCGCCCTGATGCTGAGCTACTGCCCAATCTCTGTGGTCTGCTGCGGAGCTACTGCCCATCCTGTGCGCTCTGATTATGAGCTACTGCCCAAACTCTGTGGTCTGCTGTGGAGCTACTGCACATCCTGTGCGCCCTGCCCTGATGCTGAGCTACTGCCCAAACTCTGTGGTCTAATGCGGAGCTACTGCTCATCCTGTGCACTCTGATGCTGAGCTACTGCCCAATCTCTGTGGTCTAATGCGGAGCTACTGCCCATCCTGTGCGCTCTGATGCTGAGCTACTGCCCAATCTCTGTGGTCTGCTGCAGAGCTACTGCCCATCCTGTGCGCTCTGATGCTGCTGCTTCATCTGCCTCGGCTGGGTGCCGCTGCAGTCTGCCTACCATGAAACTTCTCCCTTGTGGTCTTGTGGTGTAAGGGGACTTCACCTCCATCCCGCACGTCTGTCTGACGATCCGGCTATTTAATCACAGGCTAATCAGACATTTCTTCCTCTGCCTCAAAAACACTCAACACTTCTCTTACTCTCTCTAATAGGCCATCATTACAGTCTTCCATCTAACAGTTACTAACAGTTACATGGTTCCTAGTTTTGGTGTTTGTTGCTATTCAGGGTCGACCTGAAGAGGATGGGTTTTCAACTTTACATAGGTTATGCACACAAATCTGCCATCACAGTTGCCAGGTTTGTGATTGAAAAACCATGGACTAGTTTGAAAATGAGATCATGGGAGTAAATTGTTTGGGCTTCTAATGACTGGCTTTTAATGACTTGGGCTGGAGATTTATGCTGGACCTGGCAACGCTGCCTGTCTTAGAGATACAGTTAAAACTATGTACACGCGCAGTACCGCCGGAAATCATGGGGGCAATGTAGCTAATAGTTCTAGTGCGACACAATACATGCACATGGCAGGAAGAAGAAAGTTTAAAAATGGCGGAACTGTTGGAAAGAGGTTGTGTCGGATTTCATAAATGTCTATTTGATGTCACTTCACCCAGGCACCATGCTTGCTGTTGTCAGAAACCTTTGGCTCTGGACTGCCCTCTAGTGGATACACTGCTTAACCCTCATGCCAGTGTAAAGGAAAGCATGGAAACTTGGGCAGCGATGGTTACATAGTTTGTAATGGACATATTTATTTTTGCATGGGGTTTGAAGTTTGTAGGGAGTTAAAATGAGCCTGTAACCAGAGATGTTTGAAGTTAATTAAACTGAAAATTGTAGCTCATAATATTCAGAGATTATTTCATATTCAGAGATAATACTTAATTTAATAAAATGTAAAAATAATATACAAAGGCAGCACCGCCAGCTGCTTCTCCAGAGTCACAACATGCACCAGTACATTATCTAGTGTAATATGTAGTGAGCAGTTCTGAGTAGTCTTCCAGTGTTCTTTAGGGATGTTGGTGGAAACCACTTAGCTTTGTGGTCCCCTGTGAGTGAAACGTACCTAATAACGTGTAACACCTCCACCAGCACCAATAACAGCTGTGATTGGATTTGGCATGCACTGGACAAGTTTCTGGACGTAGGCCACATCAATGTTCAGACAATGTGACACTCTTACATCAAAGAATTGGTCAGTTGGGCCAGATTTGGTGGATGCCTTCCCTGGCACAATTCCAAGGAGAATTCCCTGTAGACTGGGATTTTAGCCACTGCTGATAGACCCATATGACCGTACGCTTCCATACACCTGCAGATTCAGCTACTTCCTTCACACTATGGTCTTTGACACGCCCAAATGCAGTCACTCCTTTTAGCCAATCATTAACATCTGCTTTGGAGCCATTTTCCACACATGGAACGAGACATTCCCTGCACTGTACCACCTCTTCTCAATCAAGGATCCCGTCACTCACACCCCACAGGTATTTTATAGACCCATCATCCTCGTGCAGCACCATCTGCAGGAGCCTGAAGTTACTACCACCTTAAACACACAAGGTGACTCGTTGAGCTTAAATTTATTGATCATACATACAGCATGGAGCCTGTCACGATGTGTATTAATATTTAGTCTGTTCTATATTTATTTCCCCCTCAATATTTTATGGTCTACAAGTTTATGAACCCAAACTGGAAATTATTTTATATGTATTATTTAACTTGGATTAGTTCAGATCAGTTGACTCTACAGTAGCTGTGTCATTTTCAGGCCGTTTTCCAAAGGTGCTGTAATGTTTTCAGCCCATTTCACGCTCAGCACAGTGTATTTGCCTTAAGAACTGTTTCAGCAGGATGTTGACATTGACTGACTGTTTGCCCTTTGACCCTTTTACTAGCCCTCACCTTGTAGTGAGTGCTTCCCTGAACTCTTTGTAGCATCTTGTGGTGAGAATCACATGCGGTGGGACGTTACGGGCTGTAAATCCTCTTTAACTGTGCCCTAAAATATTGCTGTGGTGGTCAAGGAAGGGGAAACTCCCTGGCATTCATGGGCTTCCTCACCGGAGCGATCGATACCAGTTCATCGTCTTGCTGTAAATTTGGTTCTTCCTAACAGCCCAAATGGTTGAAGATGGATGCGCCCGCATTCCAGTTAAAGCCAGGTTGCGTGGCTGGTGTTGAAGCGGCGCTTGGTTTATGATTTTAATTCTACAAATGGAGCAAGTGTTAGACTTCATTCTCCAGCACTGCTGCTGCTGTCTGGAGTTAATTACGGTGTCTGGGGGCTACAGAGATGTTACCCCCTTACAGCCACCGCTATCCTAATAAAACGGTGCATTAGAGGAATAGTTCAGTCACCTATTAGCAGCACAGGCTTTTACTCTACTAGTTACAAACTACACACTGGGCTTCTTCAAACCTGGAGCCTCAGAACCTCATATCTACAAAATGCTCTGTACTGTACAGGAGAAGAAAAACCAAAAGTCTAAACTTTCAGTGGAAATCAATGGAACCAGACATTTTACCAAGGCATTTAGGGTCACAGGACCACCACAGAGCAGGTATTATGTGGGTGGTGGATCATTCTCAGCGCTGTAGTGACACTGACGTGGTGGTGGTGTGTTAGTGTGTGTTGTGCTGGTGTGAGCGGATCAGACACAGCAGTGCTGCTGGAGTGTTTAAACACTGTGTCCACTCACTGTCCACTCTATTAGACACTCCTACCTTGCTGGTCCACCTTGTAGATGTACAGTCAGAGACGATAGCTCATCTGCTGCTGCACATTGCAGTGTTGGTCATCCTCTAGTCCTTCACCAGTGGTCACAGGACTCTGCCCACAGGACGCTGCTGTGCTGGATAGTTTTGGTTGGTGGACATTTCTATCCAGCAGCACTCACACCAGCACAATACACACTAACACACCACCGCCACATCAGTGTCACTTGCAGTGCTGTAAATGATCCACCACCCACATAATACCTGCCCCGTGGTGGTCCTGTGGGGTCCTGACCATTGAAGGACAGGGTAATACAGTATACAGAGAAACAGATGTAATACAGTCTCTAACTGTACAACTACGGAGTGTCCTATATGGTCAGTGGAGCTGAGTGTAGATACATGGAGATGTACCTAATAAAAGTTGGCGGTGTGGTGTACAGTGTCTGAAAGCACATACGCAAGTCTTACTGGACAACTCAAGGCCTTCAGTTCAGGCCATAGATGTGTGTAGGACTTCCAGAAGGCCTAGTGGTGCTGGGCTGTGCAGTTCCTGAAGGCCTCGCTTGGCTGATACCACCAGATACCCCAAAGGAAAAATCTGATTGGACCCAATCAATAAATAGTATTGTTACATTTATGGAGTTTAAGTATGCTGAATATGATGACTATATCTAATGAAAAATAGTCTGGAAAATACACATGTGTGTGTGTGTTTTTTTTTTTTTTTAATTCACAGAAACCATTAGGCCTTTTGTGAAGTCGAGGACCCTGAGGGCTCCCCTCTGGATTCTGGCATGCAGTTTGCCTGATGCTAATTGGGAGATAAACTTCTATTCTTTGCGTATTAGCTATATTAGCCTCATCGCTCCAGCGCTACATATAGTAAAGTCCTGGCTGTTCAGTCACGTTTTGGGTAACAGGAAAATTGTATGAACTGAGTTCTTCCCGTCTCCAGATTGATAAAGAGAATCATTGCTGCTGTCACTGCTGGAGTATACGTTCTACAGAGCAGTAAAGCAGTATCAATATCTGTTCTTCATTCAGTCTGTTTTAACAGTGTACAAAAGCTGCTGTCAGTTCCACTCCTTGGAGTCCATCGCTGTAACTGTTTAATAGGACCAGCTCGTTTGTCTTGCAGGTCTCTGTGGCATCAGGACCCCCCGGCGGCCACCATGACTCCACCTCCTGTATCCAGCCCTGTGGAGATCACCCCCAGCAGAGCAGATAGCATGACCCCTCTCCCCACTGCCGCACCGCTGGCATGCGCCGATGGGCCTTGTCGCAATGGGGGAACATGCCGACCCCTGTCCCTGCCCAGCGGGGCTGCAGCTTTCCTCTGCGACTGCCCTCTCCACTTCACGGGGCGCCTGTGTGAGAAAGGTAGGCTGTTTTCTGCCCCCTGCCTCCTGTCCACGGTGCGCCTTGCAGACTTGCTGCCTGAGTAGAAAACTAATGAATTGAGCGCCGTATATTTAGTCTGACATGCGGTGTTAGGTGATGTTTGATGCACTAATAAAGTGGCTTCGAGCAGAGTGTCCATCCCTAAAGTGGGATCTGATATTGAAATGGCTGTATATAACGGCCTGTGGGTTTGATGGAGGGATATAGGTGGGTTCTCGAGTACTCTGCTTTTTGTTTGAGGTGTATTTGAATATTGAAATACTACACCAATAATACCTTGGGCAAGACTCCTAACCCTACCTTCACCTACCTGTGTAAATCGCTCTGGATTAGAGCTTCTGCCAAATACTGTGAATGTGAATGTAGACCAAAAGTTCAGCCAAACATCAATTTCATGTTTTAACAGAGGTGTATGTATGTGGGGACGATGATAGCTCGGCTTCTATTGCTAATAGACTAAACTGATATTTGGTCCTAACACAGTTATAGTATTGAGGTGTCCAGCTATAGGTTAATGAAAAGCTGGGGGGCGTGGCCACCCACACAGGCTCTTGGGAAGCACCACTGATGCAATAAAACAGACTGACTGACTGGGATGGATTATCACGGGACACTGTGGAACTTCTACAACTCCATGCCAAGACGTCTGGCATGTTGGGTTAGCAAACACGGCAGCCTGACGCCATACTGAGAGACACTACTTCTGTATGTGTAGTCTAAATCAGTGTGTTGGGTTTGCTATCTACCCTCAGGGAGAGTTGTGTGGTTGGAGGTGACCTGCTTGCAGTCTCTGCTGTCTCAGCCCTGAGCACCAGGTCTTCCATGCTGCCGTGTTCAGTGAAAAGCACAGTGATTCCTGTGTCTTATTACTCTGTGTTGACACTTTAACTATACTCCTCTAACATGACGGCGCTGAACACCAATAAAAACACCTTCAGAGGACGACAGGTCTATCAGTGTCCAGCGCTGTATCATTCAGCTCATTAGCTCACCTGAGGACATTATATGTTATGTCATTATATGTTAACTCATATGTTACTCAAACCTACTGATTTCCACTAATTGGTGTTGTTTTTTTGGTTTCTAACTTTTGAATTAAAATAATAATAATAATCCTGAACAAAACCATGATATTTTCGTGCAACACCAGTGCTGTGGCCTCAAAGGTAAGCCAGTGCTCTGGTTGCTGCTGCATATTCCTGTGTTACTGGTTTACCCCACGTATTCCAGTCTGAGGTTCCTGCAGTAACAACACTCAGCATTAGAGCTGGATGCTGAAGTTTAGTACTTCACTACACGAGACTTCAGTACCTAGGCAGTCAGCCTTCATGGGCCGAAACACGTGCATGTTCCAAAGTCTAGGCTGGTGATTGGTATGCTCAGTTCTGCGAGAGAGAGAGAGAGAGAGAGACAGGGAGGAAGGGGGGATGGAGAGAGAGTCTCAGTAGTGTCTTTCAGTATTGTGTCTTCTGTTGCCACAGTTGCAGGACATCCAGCTTGTGCTCTGTCCTTCCCCAGCAGCAGACTCTCAGAGCTTTATGTAGATAGAGATGTATGTGTGGAACACTGCCAGTAGGTAACTCTGTAACAGTGGTGAAGGATGAATTGGATATTATCCAGTATTGTAAGTGTTGTTTGTTGGGAATCCTCCAAACTAAACTTCACATGAAGTATTTGGCAAATAAACTGATGTTGCAGATCAACCCGGACAACCCTGACAGCATGGTGCAGGTGATGGGCGGGGCTGCACTACTACAACCTCACTGAAGCTGTGTTCCAATCTACCAGAGGTTCATGTTAATCATTGCAGTTCAGATTTTTGTATTGGTGTGTTTAAGGTGGTAGTAACTTCAGATGGCGCTGCACAAGGATGATGGGGCTATAAATATTTTCGGGGTGTGAGTGACAGGATCCACAGATTGAGAAGAGGTGGTACAGTGCAGGGAACGTTTCGTTCCATGTGTGGAAAATGGCTCCAAAGCAGATGTTAATGAATGGCTAAAAGGGGTGACTGCATTTGGGCATGCCAAAGACCATATTGTGAAGGAAGTAGCTGAATCTGCAGGTGTATGGAAGCATACAGTCATATGGGTCTACCAGCAGTGGACAAAATGCCAGTCTACAGGGAATTCTCCTCAGAATTGTGCCAGGGAAGGCATCCACCAAATCTGGACTAACTGACCAATTCTTTGATGTAAGAGTGTCTGAACATTGATGTGGCCTACATCCAGAAACTTGTCCAGTACATGCCAAATCCAGTCACAGCTGTTGTTGGTGCTCATGGAGGTATTACACGCTATTAGGTATGGTTCAGTCACAGGTGAGCTTACTTTAAATACAATATATGGCCAGTCACACACATTAGCAACCACCTGGAATACCGGAAGAAGCCTAGCCACACCTAGATATCAAATCAGAGCATATATACTGAAAATAACGTTTACAGTTATTGATTAATAACAGTTATTGGTTGTGGATCTGCTGATACTCAAACATAGTAAAACTGGACTAAATTTCATTTTAGCAGGTGGCATGTAGTCCTCTTGAGATGACGGTCTTCTTGAGAACTTTGTCAGGTAAAAGTTTGGCCTGTACTCGGCTAACACGATCCATTTTAAACTTCATCGCTCTCCGAGGCTCAGAGAAACGACCTCCTTAATCATGACTGACACCAAACGTACCGAGCTGCTTAAAAGCTTGCTTCGTGTGTAGCAGCTTTCACAGAGTTCCCCTCACTCTCCATCAGAACCAGTGTGTCATCAATTATGAGTTAAGTGCAGTACGCCACATGAACATTGCCGGCTCTGAGAACCCGGATTTGTGGCCACATGCTCCTCCATAACGCTAATTGTGTTTTCATTGCGTTTTCCACCGCCTCCTGCTGAGTCTGCACTTTAGCGCTCGTGTCGATAAGCCGATGCTCAGGTACAGAGCTAATTTGCTGAGCTCTGAGTTCATTCATCTCTATCGATGGAACATTCAGATCTTCTGGCATTGGAATAACCAGCAACACATTAATTAAAAATCACTAATCCCCCTCTGCATGTGCCAGCCTTTTTGTCTTGGCTGAAAAGGTTCGTGGCTTGGACTTGGTAGTAGATCACTTTAGTGAGTTATTACGGGGATTTGATAATGCATAGCTGGGAATGTGTTGGGTGGGAACGTTCTTTCACGGTAGTGCAGAGTCCCTGAACAGTGTGGTCTGTTGTAAGGATACAGCACCGTGCAATAGACCACCCTGCCTGTATTTATCCCCCTGATTCGTTCACAATCTCTGTGTGATATTGAATTAAGTATGCTCTGTTCAAAAGAAACTTGAGGATGGTTCACAGTGGTGGTGGTGATGGGAACCAGACGTCCACCTCTAAAAACCCCCTTGTAGAACGTTGTGGTAACACTTGAATAGTGTGTTCATAATGCACCATATATGCATTTATGGGGTGTTATATAGCATACATAACACCTTGTTCAGTGTCTCTTAAGTAGTTATAATGGCATGCAACTTTGTGATGCCAGGTTTCATGATGCCTTATAATATCTGCTCATAAGAACACTGTAGACACTAAGGCTGTAACACCATGTCACCATGCAGTGCAACACTTGGAGTTTTATGCCAGGCCATTACAGACTTTAAGTGAAATGAGTTTTTTTAGTGTAATTTAAATGTTTAATAAATGTCATGTCAATACACTAAACTTCATAGAGCATTATAAGTGACCTTTGCAGGCTCCAAGTGAAGTGAGTGTCTAACTGGTAATAGGGGACATACAGTGTGAGTGTGCTGCGCTGCTTTATTAAGACCTGAATAAGCAGAGCTTGTTTAAAGCCATAGCTGACCTGGTACAACATTCATGTTATAACGCTCTTATGAACAGGCATTATGAAACCTGACATTATAAAGTTGCATACTCTTGTTTTTTGAAGTGTTATGTATGCAATTATAACTAGGTGTATATAATTATACAAGCTTATGCCTGCTATGATAAGGTGTTATGTATGCCATATAACACCTTATAATGCATTTAGATAGCATTATGAATCCTGGATTCATAGGAAGCGTTGCCAAAGTTATTACATGCAGTGGTTGTGAATGTGCTGCCCGATGTCTGAGACATTGTTTTTACAACAGTTTGAGAAGATCCATTCATGGAAAAGGGTTATGAGGCCAAATACTCCCCAAAGAAAGCTGCTTATTCTCAGGTTTTCCACTGTTTTCCAATCATCAACATTCCACATAAACATTCAGTAGAAATGTGTAGGTTCACTGGTGGTTCTGATAGTATATAATGTGTCTATATGTGGGTTGTAGACATGGTGACCCCTGGTTCCTATAACCACCACTGTAAATAACATCTGAACCGCCCCACATCAATCCCACTTTACTTTTTACATGTGCACAAATTCTTGGCAGCTGTTGGAAGTAAAAGCAAGTGATTCACTTCTCAGGACATGCTATGAAGGTAATCCACTTGCATAGTGATGCAGAAAGCCAAAGTAAAATAAGTGGCCAAAAAAACTGGATAACTTCCAAAACTGGAGTTCCAGTTAATGATGAAAAGCTTCAGTGGCTCCTAACAACCACCTGGAAGACTTGGTAGACCCACCAACACTGTCCCCATCAGATAAACAGCACTTAAAGCTTCCGTCTCAGAGAGAGCAGAACATCAAGCTCCACTCTTGCTCCAGATCTGAGAACATCCACAGGTGTTTCTGTGCATCCTTCTTCCACTGTGAGAGACACCTGAAGGTCTGAAAGGAGGTGTAGCTGTTCAAGAAGCTCCTCAGTGTTTGACTTTCCTCTTCCCTGTGCAAACGGATTGTCTTCTCATCTCTTCTGAAACCTTTTCTCCTGGACAATGAATGACTTGGTCTTAATGGTTGTTAACTGGAACTGGAACTGAAATGATTGGGAGGTGGTCTCTGACTGCACGTGTTCAATCAAATTTTAACACACTTTTCGTGCAGTGGTGTGATGCGGAGCAGGATTCCTTTCACACAGCGTCTTACTGGTCTTATCTACGTTCGGAAAGCTGTCCTGAAGAAAAGCTTTGCAGAGATAAGGAGCTAGTACTGTAGCCATAGCACTTTAATTCTCCTTTGGTTTAATGGACAGCGTCTTATCGGCTTTTAAGCCAGTCCGCTCTGGAAAAAAGCCAGTTTAAAAAGATGATTCTAATTGACACAGTTTTCCCCTTATCTTAGCTATCGCTAAACACCCAGGACATGTCTGCTTCTTTAGTTTGGCGCTAGCGATATCAGGCTAGTGTAGCTAGCAAGTAGTGGAAGCTTATGTACACTAATTAGCATCATGCAGAACGTATGCATGAACACACTGGCATTAACAATGGACAAAAGTACACTTCAAAGGTATGTGGATACCGGACCATCTGGGGTCAGACACTGGTGTTCTGGCTCACGTTTGGCGTTCCAGTTCACCCTAAAGATGTTCAGTGGGGCTGAGGTCCAGGCTCTGTGCAGGCCACTGGAGTTCCTCCACACCAAACCTCCTCAAACCATGTCTTTATGGACCTGGCTTTGTGCACAGGGACACAGTCGTGCCGGAACAGGAAAGTGTTCTTCTCCAAACTGCTGCACAAAGCTGGAAACAACTGTAGCATTAACATTACCCTTCACTGGAACTAAGAGCCCAAACCCTGAAGCCCCACCCCAGAACATTATCCCGCCTCTACCAAACTTTACTGCTGGCACTCAGCATTCCGGTAGTTAGCATTCTCCTGGATTTGTCCACCAAACCCAGATTCACCCACCAGACTGCCGTCAAACATGGCTAGGAGTTTCTGCATGATCCGTTACTTTGTGTCTGAGCTGTTGTTGCTCCTAGACGTTTCCACTGCACAGTAATAGCACTTACAGTTGTCTGGGGCAGCTCTTGCAGGACACAAACCTCTCAACCTGGCAAAGGTGGCATCCCATGACAGTGCTGTGTTTAGAGTCACTGAGCTCTTCAGAATTACCTGTTCTACTGCCAGCGTCTACGGAGACCACATGATTATGTGCTCAGGTTCATGCACCTGTGGCTGAAACACCTGAACTCAGTAATTACAGGAGACGTCCACATACTTTTGGCCTCCTAGTATATAGCTAAAACAGTAGTAGCAGCCATTTCGGAGCCTGATTTTTATCTGCACTGTTGTCCGTTTTGTGGATAACACTCGTAGAGTGTCAGGAAGTTAGCCTGCACTGAAGCCAGAGAGAGGCAAGGCAGTGCTTTCACTCAGAGTCCACAGCCTGAGAGCTTCCTGTTGTGCACTGCAGCATTTCAGTCTGAGCATTAAGTCCCAATTAATTTGATAACGCTGGCCTATCAGTCATCATAGTGCTGAACACTGCAAATATTATTAGCGCTGTGTCCTCTTGACCGGCAAGATGGACACGCTAGTCTGCATGAGTGGACGTGGGTAGAGGGGGCACTATCTGCGTAAGATAACGCTGACCCTCCGGTAAGGAGGCATGCCTGCCACTTTAATTTCACTTCCCCTTCTACTTGATTGCCAGGCAGCACCAGCGTCAGTGCCCGAGCCGAGACGTAGTCATCTGCATTTTCCATGCCTGCAGGGTCCTCGGGGTGAAGGAGGTTGCACGCGTATGTGCATATGCACTACTACAGGCCAAGGCTCTGGAAGCAAGCGCTGAAGTTTTCCACAATATATTTCCCAGTGAAAATGCTGGTGTCATGGAAAAAGTCATTGTACTTCCTGTATTTCAGTAAGAGCTGGATGTGGACAAGTCCCCCTTCCTGCTTCATGTACTTACATACACGTTTGGGCTTCCAGGCTAATTTTACTGATCTTCCATGTGCAAGTCAGTCACAGAGAGCACACTTCCACACATTGGGAATGGGGTTTAACGGCGAATCAGATTCATATCGAAATCGCAATTTGAAAGGGTGCAATGTTCAAATCACATGAGCTGCAATATCGGTATCAACTATCCTGCCTTAACACATTTGAAGTGGGAAATAATAGTGCACAGTGCTTGTGAAGTACCCATAGAGGCGCCTGCAAGTACAACCCAGACTACATCAAATATGGATTTGCGCAGGGAGCCAAGGTTATGATGCTAACCCAAAAGCCTGGTGTGTGGCGTGTGGTTTGACTCTTTCAAATGGCGCACTAAAGCCGTAACACCACAGTCCAGCTGGACCCTGAAAGCTAGCTACCAGCTAGCCGGACATGCTGCATGGCATAAGAAAGCTTTTATGATAGATAAGGAATCTGTGCTGCCAGCCGCCATGGATATGTGCCGCCGGACAAGTCAATAATAAAAGACTTGTGGGCCATTATGCTTCCGATGTTTCTGTCCATCCTTCCACTGTGAGAAGAAAACACCTCAACACTATGGAAATCTGAAAGGAGGTGTAGCTGTTCAAGAAGCTCCTCACTGAGAAAAGGAAACAGACACATCAAACAAAGAAGCTGCTGGTACTTTCAGATCAATGGACTGACCACCCCAGAGTCCAGAACCTCAACACCACTGAAAGTGTTTGGGGTTACTTGGATGGTGGGAAGAAGGAGAAAATGCTAAACCAGCTTCACAACTGAACTTTGTGTTGTGGCTGCAGATTTCTTATAAAGAAATTAAAAAAATAAAAAAAAGACCTGGACCTCAAATGAAAATATTATTGCTGTTCAAATCACAATCACAGTATTGATGTTTTGCCCTACTGGGAACCAGTAAAACCTCTCTGATAGAAACCAGTAATTGCATGCAGTTGGCTTCCTGTTCTGTTCTCCAGCTTGTTTGTGAATTCTCAATTCCACTTCAAATGGTGCTGCAGTTACACTTTGGCATTTAAGGTGGAACAGAACATTGGATTGAGAAGCTGGTGAATAGAAAGCAACTTCAGACTGGTTTAAAGATGAACCTAAGCCATGTACCGCTGACCCCTTTGGGTTCCTTGGGAAGGGGAATGGAGAGTGCTGACATTCCCTTCCCAGCCTGGAACGCTGGATTTCTCCACATAGTGCACTATGTTGGTTCTGTAGCTCCGTTGTTGTGGTTGTATGTAAATGTTGGGGGTGTAAATATTATTGAGTCTGTTCTGTAACAGTTTAGGATGTTGGAATCGGCCCGATTTCCTGTCCTCTTTCGGAAATGCGGGATTTGGATTTGAAGGAGGAACAACAGGGTTTGAGCTTCACAGCATGTTGGTTCTATGTACTGAACTCTCCGTATTACACCATCTAACACACAGTTTTACAGTCTACGGTACATGCCAACATGTCACAAGTTGGGCCTGTAGTGTACTCGGGCTCTACGTCAGCTAGCACGCGTGGTGTCTGCGCTCTTTATGTGAAGGCTACTGACGCTGAAGCAGTCTCGGAATGATGTTGGCAGCACGAGCTGACTGAATTAGGGCAGCCATAACAGCGAGCCATATGCCATACACCACACACCAGTGGGCAGGCCACAGACTCCTCAATAAACACACCATAAATTGCATTCTATTTATGAGGCTCACCAAAAACAATCCATATCTCATGTGCACCCAAAATCACATTCCAGAAAGCGGAAAAATGCTTGATCTTGCATATGGCAGGATGGAAGCGTTACATTGGATACCTCTGACTGCCCTCCACCTCCACACAGTCTAAGCCGTTATTTACTCTCTTGCTTTACAGAGCATTAAATGTTTTATGCTTTACTGCCACAGTATAACATGGAGGCTGGGTGAAGTGTCAATAAAGCGAGTGAGCTTTATATGCACGTACACAAAAGAGGAATGGGCATGTTTGCTTTTTATGAACTGGCTTTGATTGAGCAATTTCAGCTGAGTGGTTGAGCGAGCGCAATCTGACCATTTTATTTCCTACAGGTGTTTAAGCTGAGAAAATATAGCACTGTTAGTTTCTCTGGTATTCAGCACTGTTTCAAGATACTGTCCTAATTATTCCAGGTTCTAAGTCTTAATGTGTATAACCCTGTTTCCAAAAAAGTTGGGACACTGTGAGGAATGTAGATAATAACAGACTGCAGTGGTGTGGAAATCATTTAAACTCTATATTTAATCAGAAATACATTCAATATGAAAAATACACTCATCAAAAGAACAGCTGCACCCAGAAGGAGGTGTGGGATTGCAGTGCTGTTGGGAAGGAAGATAAAGGTTACCAGGAACAATAAATGATGATAAATTTAGACTGATATGATCAATATTTATTGAGCTACACATACAGAAGTAGTGTCTCTCAGTATGACGTCGGGCCGCCATGTTTGCTAACCCAACACGCCAGATGTCTCAGCATGGAACTTCCTAATGGTGTCCTGTGATAATCCATCCCATGCAGGTTGAATATCCTCACACAGTTCCTGTAGATGGTGTGGTAGGGATGGAGGTGGAGTGACACCAGACCTTCTGGACGTGTGACGTGTGACAACAAACCGTTCATCTTGCCGCTGACCACGGTGTCTCCATACACGGATTCGTTGGTCGTCTCCAGCAAGACAAAAGTGGGACTCGTCACTGAAGATGACCCGCTGCCATTCTGAGTCACTCCATGACAGTCTGGCACGACACCATTGCAGTCTTTGGTGACGTTGACGTGGTGTTAAGGACAGTCATCGTCACAGTCTGTGTACATGTAGTCCTGCGTGGTTCAGTCATCTGCCAATGGTGCTGCACTAACAGGATGACTCATGGAGGACATCACTGCTCGCTGAGTGTCTGCAATCGTGGCTGTTGGGTCAGTCAGGTACAGTGATAAGGCCCATCCTTGCTTACATCACATGCCCGGCTGAGCATGAAACTGGAAACATTGGCATGTCTCACAATGTGAAACCTACCCACCAAGTTTCATTCCCGTAGGTTGATTCTTTCTGGGTGCAGGTATTTTTTTGATGGGTGTAGTACAAAGACAACATATCAGATGATATGATGTTATGATGAGGTACTGTATGGTGTTATAATTAAGAAATTGTATTGGTTTTTGAGAAATCTCAGCCTATTCTGAATTCTTGAATGTTTTAACGATAGTGTTGAGAAGCGTTCCTGATCCCTTGCAGCGATTCCACTGCAGAATCGGGTCTGTTCTTAATGCAGTGCCGTCTAAGGGTCCGAAGATCACGGCCACCCAAGTTTCTGAGTAGAAAATCTAACTTGTCTGGGCGATCCAGTTGAAGCTTATAAATATATATAAAATAGTTGTCCCACCAAGAAATGTATCTAATTTATACTGTGATAATGTTCGGTCACCCATCATCCCACCCAAACCTTCTCCTTGTATTTTCTACTCATCAACCGCCTCAATTATGCTATTTTTTGCTAGCACCTCAATGCAATTTCCTGTGCAATGTTAGCATTAAGCTAAGAACCACACTTTTGTTTTCCCACACTGAGTTTAATACTACTTAAGGCAGATCTACCAACAAATTGCTGGAAATTTGAAGCATGTAAGACATTCAAGTAATATGTCGTTTCTGTGTATCTCCTTTTTTTTTATTGATTTTTACTTTTCTGCATCATTTGAACACAGCAGCTACTGTTGACTCTGGGTGAAAATTTCATGACAAATGGACCAACAAAACGGCTTGGAAAACAGTCTGGTTCCATTGATTTACACTGAAATGAAATGAGGTTTTTGGCCTCTCCTGTAAAACTGCCATTTTGGAGATACTTGTTTTTCTCTGGACAGTGATGATATTCTTTCAGTTTTATAGTGCATCATTTAGTAAACGCTTCAGTTCAAACGTTAACCCTGAATATTAATGTAAAAGGGGTCATATACTATAGATAAAATATTCTGGAGGGAGTCTAATGTACTGTAATTGCTTGCCTGGAATAATATTGCCTTTAGTTTATTCAAGAAAGAGGAATTGTGAATTCCCTGAACAGGAATGTGCATTGAGTTATTACCCACTACTGAGCCTGAATGAACAAACAGTAAGCATTTATATCAGTCTGTTTGCTCTCTCGTCGGTTGTTTTTCCAGATGGCATAGCACAAGAAACTTGGACACGCGGAAAGTTTGATGTCAGCAGCCGCGCCTAATGTCAAGCTGTCGTGAAGATGAAACGGCTTTGTTTTTGCTCTTCAGGAATTTTCTGCAACTTGGTCAGATCCTGGCCTCCTTTGGGAGTCGCCGGCTGCGAGGACGTGCCGTTCGCCTTAAGACTAATACCACAGGCCGGGCTTTGTGTCAGGGCATTAGTAAAGTATATATTGTGCTTTTCCTTGGAGGAAACTGCCCAGCTTGGTTTCTGGGGGATTTGGGAGATTCTGTTGGCACCCATGCGCCTGAAGTAGGTGAAAGGGTATATGTCATCACTGCTGTGGCAAAACTTTGTATATCCAAACTAGTGTTGTCTCTACTTTACTTTAAATCAGAGTGAAAAATGATTATTAATGTGAGTATATTCCCAATCACTTTTGGCCATTTATATTAGGCCATTAGTCATGAAACGCAGAATTTAAAACTGGGGAAAAAAGAAAGATGGAGTTGGATGGAGATGAAGATATATATTTACATATAGATAGACATATATATTAGCCTCTAAAGAGTACTAAGAAGTAGAAGCCTGAACCCTGTTCCGTAAATGTATCGCCTTCGAATGAGGTAGCTTTGGCTACTTGAAGTACCATGTAGCTGATAGCATCGTTAGCATTGCTGAACAGGTGTTCAGGGCTTGCAGAGTAAGGTATACATGCTGGACGCTCAAACAGCCCAGAATGGGCTGGAGTAGGTTGGAAGGCAGATTAGCAAAAGTGCCTAGGTTAGCAAGGCTAGCGCTATAACAGAGGAGCCATAACAGTAACACAATGTAATATCAAAACTCTCTGAGAGGCTTAGCTTCTGAGCACTGACCGAACTTAAGCTCTAAGGTGCCAAGGGGCTCAAGCAGGGTAGGCCAGCCGGCGTAGCGGAGCAAGCGCTGTAGCAGAGGTCCATCGAGGTGGAAGATACATTTGCAGGATGCTAGCTAGCTAGCAAACTCTAGGCTGTAATAGGTGTAGTAACTTGTGATCGTGCAGAAGAACCACTGATGCACTCTTGTGGTTGTAGCATTATATTGTTGGGAGGAGGGGTTGTGCTAAGTACGGCTCCAGTGCATCATCAAGCCATGATTGCAAACCAGCCCAAAAAACCCTGAACACAAAAATGATGAAGGACAAAACTTTATAGTCCAATACCACGTGGTTCACCATCTGTTAACGTTTTCAGCAGTTATTTTCATGCATACATATATATATATATATATATATATATATATATAGAGAGAGAGAGAGAGAGAGAGAGGGAGAGAGAGAGAGAGATGAGCCAAAATATGACTACTATTATGACTACTCACAGATGAAGCCAGTAATGTTGATTATTTCATAACAGCGGCACATGTCTACGCCTAGGATGTAACAGACAGCCAATGAACAGTGGGTTCTCGTAGTCGGCGTGTTGGATGTGGGAGAAAGCAGCAGCCGTAAAGACCTGAGCATCTGTAACAAGGACCCAATGATTAGGTTGTAGCGTCTTGACAAGGCTTGTGTTGTGCTTCTGGTTAGCAGGGGCCCCCGAGGAGGGACAGACCACAAACCGGTGACAGCGTGTTGGGCGCCCAAGCCTCAAGGCAGTCCCTTGTGGTCTGAACTGACAGAAGAGCTTCTGTGGCACAATCACAGACTTGTTTAATGAAGGTTGCAGAAGGAATCTCAACCGACAGTGCATCACACCCTGCTGCGTATGGGGCTGCGGAGCCGCAGACTGGTCAGAGTGTTCTTTCTGATCCTGTCCACTGCCAAAAGCATGTACGATGGACACACAAGCATCGGAACTGGAGAGACAGAGTGACGGAAGAGGGTCGCCGGCTCTGATGAGTCCTGTTTTGGGTTCTGTATTCGGTGCTATTGTACTGTTGTACTCTGTGCGCTGCTGATGAATTAGGCTAATTAATAGTAGCTGCATCCACTAAACCTACATAATTGAATGCTAACTTTTCCAGAAAAGGAAGAGCAGAGAGAGAAAACTGGAACACCAGCTACTCATAAATCTTAATGAACTGTAGCTTCATGTCCTAAAACAGCATCCTTCTGTATTTCCTTCCTCCCCCCCAGAAACGATCTGAACGGTCTGTCACAGAGCTCAATCCAATACTCCTTCAGAAGGAAGAGAAGTGAAACGTCAGACGGAGCCCTCTTCCCCTCCGTAACTCGCAGAGCGCTTTCCCCCCGCCGCTCCGGCGCCCTTCCCCAGCACCTCTGCAATTTATTCTCAAAGTGCTAATTTGCAGATAATTAAGTAATCCGCCGCAAATGCTATTTGTCTCTCCAGGCACTGTGGAAAGCAGCGGGGGGTGCTATATTTGGGGGCCGGCTCATTTGTCGTCCCCCGTGGGAAATATCACATAATCATGTGGGCAGACTCTGTATTTTAAAAAAAAGTATTTATTTATTTATTTAATTCCTTTTAGTGGCAGACGTTCTGAGTTCTCACTGTCCCTCAGTGCCACCACGCAGATGTTACTGTTAGCGGTTCACACACATAACTTGACCTGTACTAATGAGCTGGTAGATACAGAGCGATGATGATGAAACCCTTCCAGTGACTCAGGGGTGGCCGATTTGGGTACACCAGTGCTGGAAAAGCGGCCCGTGCCATATTTTAGATACCACACTGGGGCTGTTTAGTGGGTTCTTTGCTGTGTGTAAAAGGTCTTTACCTTTGCTAATACAGTAACGGAACCGGTCATTCAGTAATTAGGACATTTAAGAAGGACAACACTGGAAAGCACAGAATTGCATATATACACTCAACGCCAAAAAGATAGCTGCACAAATAGCTGCACCCTGAAGGAATCAGTCAACAGGAATGAACCGTGGTGGGTATTTTTGACATCGTGAGGCAAGCAAATGTAACGCAAGCAAGGACGGGTCTTATCACTGCACCCGACTGACCCAATAGCCACGATTACAGACATTCAGTGAGCAGTGATGCCTCCATGAGTCATCCTGTTAGTGCAGCACCATTGGCAGACTGCTACACCACGCAGAACTACATGCACACAGACCATTATGACGACTGTCCTTAACACCACGTCAACGTCACTAAAGACTGCAATGGTGTCGTGCCAGACTGTCATGGAGTGACACAGAATGGCAGCAGGTCATCTTCGGTCTTGGTCTTGGTGGAGACGACAAACGAATCCGTGTGTGGAGGCACCGTGGTCAGCGCCAAGATGAACGGTTTGTTGTCACGCGTCACACGTCCAGAAGGCCTGGTGTCACTCCACCTCCACCTCTACCGTACCATCTGCAGGAACTGTGTGAGGATATTCAAACTGCATGGGATGGATTATCACAGGACACCATTAGGAACCTCTACAACTGCATGCTGAGACTTCTGGCATGTTGAGTTGGCAAACACGGCGACCCAACGCCATACTGAGAGACAGACTTCTGTATGTGTAGCTCAGTAAATATTGATCATATCAGTCTAAATTTATCATCATTTATTGTTCCTGGTAACCTTTATCTTCCTTCCCAACAGCACTGCAATCCCACACCTCCTTCTCGGTGCAGCTGTTCTTTTGATGATGAGTGTAATTACCAAATAGGGTCTATAATGAATTAAGTTGGCTTCGTTATCTTATTGTTATTCCATGCTTTTGTTTGTAGCGATTGTAGAGCCTGTATGGGAATAGCGCCCTTGTGCTTTTGGGATCGTTGGCTGCACAGTTTTAATGGTGTGCTCGTTCAAACACAGTTTTATCCCTGTGAAAAGCTAAGGGTGCTTAGATACTTTTTTTTTTTTTTTTTTTTTTTTAAGCCTAGCTTGTTTGGCCAAAACTGCAGGTATAAAAAGTGCATGGGACCATGGTCTGGACCAAAGGACCACAATTTGGTACGGCCAAAAGAGATGGTCTCGGTCCGGATCCACTAAACCATGGTTTGGTTCTTTTTCAGTGTGAAAAAGCATCTTTTCTGTGGTTCCAGTTACAAGAAGTTGAGGCAGGCTGAGTCAGCCATTAAACAACAGAAGAGGAAAAAGAACAGAAGAGAAGTTAAAGTGGTGTTAGAGGGGAAATATGTTATAGTACATTGGTCAGACGAAAAAGTCAACTTGGAAAAACTTTTGCCTTTTTTACTGAGAAGATGGGAGACAAGATATGGCAGGCGTGAAATGTGCATGAACCAAAAATGTGGCAGTGCACCTCTGTATTTGAAGGGAGATTAGCTGAGCAGGTAATAGCCTCTACAGGAGCGTAAAGGAAACAGCAGTGATGGAGGAGCTGACTATAAACACTTACATGTTCATGCCTGCAGAGTCCTGTGTGACACTCTGCTGATTTAAAGGTGCACAAAGTCCTTAGAAACTGCAGTGCTTCCAAATTCACAACACGCCGACCTCACACGCCCCCTCTACAAACCAATCAATGTGTGGTGTGAAACACTATAAAGGAGATCTTTCACTCTGGCTTTAACCGACATAAACACATATTAACAACCACCTTACAATACCTACAGCCTAGTATTACCACCTGGGATACCACACCTTACCAACCACCTAGGATACCACACCTTACAACCAACTGGGATACCACAGCCACACCCTAGCAACACTTCGCAACCACCTTGGATACCATGACCACGGCCTAGCAACACCATAGAAACCACATAGGATACCACACCTTAGCAACCACCTGGGATACCATAGCAACTTCATTTGCAGCCACCTCGAATACTATACCCATGACTTAGCAACACCTTAGCAACCAAGTGGGATACTGTAACAACAGCTTGGCAACCACTTAGTATACCATAGACACAGCCCGGTAACACTTAAGCAACCACCTGTGATACCATAGCAATGGCCTGGCAGTACCTTAGCCAGCACCTGGGATACCCTAGCAACCACCTAAAAGCTTTCTTGTAAAAATGAATATCCAGTTCGGATGAAAGATTCCTGAACATTCCCGTCCTATAAATGTTCCATCAGTGTTACTAAGGGGAAACACACAGCTCAGCTGGGGTGGATATTACACTGTAAAGCAGTTTAGAGTGATATTCCCAATAACTACCACTCGGATCTCACTCCGCAGAGCTTTAGTGCAGGCGGTCTTCCAGCCAAGTCCTTAATCACGCTCGCTTCTCCCTGCAACTCATGTTTGCTTTCCTCCCTCCCCGTCTATCCATCAGGAGTGTATCTGTGCTTATCTCAAGGTTCATCGCTCCCGTAAAGCTTCCCTGTCCACTCCCTCCTCTAAACACCAGTCCTGGGAGCGCGTGTTATTTTTTGCTGAGCGAGAGCAAATCGCACCCGCCGCTTGAAAGGCTCCATCAGTCTGGCTGCAGTCCGATCTGGGATGAGCGCTGGGACTCGGCCGCTCCCCAGGCCCCCGCTGTGTGCGGTTCAGTGGCGGCAGCACTTCTGAGCTCTGGAGGACACAGAAGAATTCCAAAGGCTGTTTACATGCTGACAAAGTCCTTAGATGAGAGCTGTGTTAGTGAGTCTACAGGCTCGTGTCCTTCGCTTTGAGTCGATGTCAGGTCTTGTCGTCCTGGTGATACTGATGTCTAGTCACTTTCGACGCCCGCCAGGGGTCTGCTGAAGTAATAAGCCACGAGAGGCTGCGTGTTACTGGGATTATATCACGGGAAAGGGAGTTGTTGGGCAAGATGTGAAGCGGAATAAAACCCTCTTCCCTGTGAGGAAATCACAGTACATCCTGGGCTGCTGAATTAGGTGAAGAGCGCTCAGTCGTTCATCACTGTTTATTGCAGTCACTTCATGAGCTGTTTCTGTAGTTCCCTACATAGTGCACCACACCTCCCTGCTCTCTATGTAGTGCACTACATCTCCCTGATCCCTACATATTGCACTACACTTCCCTGCTCCCTACATTGTGCACTACACCTCCCTGCTCTCTATGTAGTGCACTAAACCCCCCCGCTCTCTATATAGTGCATTACACCTCCCTGCTCCCTACATAGTGCACTGCCCCTCTCTGCTTCTTACATAGTGCACTACAACTTCTTGCTCCCTTCATAGTGCATTACACCTCCCTGCTCCCTACAAAGTGTGTTACACTCCCTTCTTCCTCCATAGTGCACTACACCTCCCTGCATAGTGCACTACGTAGAAATTTAAATACTGGTTCCTGCAACCCATCAGCGCATAGTGTAGCTTAAAAATAGCATGAAGGCGTTTGGGGTTTAGCCTGTGTTTGATGCCTCTTCTGACTGAAACACAGACATTGGAAGCGTGCAAGATGTTCTAGGTACATTCTTTAGGCTTTTATACTGCAGTTTAACAGTCAGTCATATCCTAAGAACTTCCAGCCTGTGATGATAATGATGGAGCTGTTTAGCGTCTTTGCTACTGTTTAGCCTGTTAGCTACCTTCCTTCATCAGTACACTCGGTGCTACATGCGAGCAACATTATTAAAAGATTATTCCATTAACAGCACAAGGATTGTTCATGGTGAGGCCACTAAAGCAGTAGGTGCCCCTCAAGTGGAACCCCTTATCAGACCCCACAAACCCAGCTGCAGAAATAATTTGGAATGCTTAATAAAAGGAATATTCAGGGCATTTCTAGGCTCAATGCAACAGTATGGAATTGCACATGCCACCGGTGAATCAGCTTTTCTTGTGTTTTCTGTGGTTTCTGTTTCCCTGACACAGAAAAAATGACTTTTTATTAATTGGATTATTAACTGTTTAGATGAAAGCTGGTCTCTGACTTTTGCACAGCTCTGTAACAGAGGTCGCACAACAACTAATCGCTGATGCCGTCATTAATGAAACCACCGGAGAGAGGAATTCTCTGCAACCAACTTTAAACATTTGTGATGAAGCCAAACTCGACAGGTCAGTGGAGCTCTTTGCTAGTCTTCAGGGTAGCGGATATACAGACCATTGAATCTCACATATTTGTAACAGACTTAAGAGCACCCCAGGCGGCCTAGCCGAGATGCTCTCCCGCAGCGGAGAGCCAGAGAAACTTAGTTTCTGCTATTTTCACTGAGTTACAGCACTCTGTCTTCACACTGTACAGGATTACAGGGCGTTACGCTCCCTCCCAGAATTACACATGACTCTTTATTTGAGTCCTCAGGAAACTGAAGATAACGAAGGTCAGTATCTGATCTCTGAAGCTCTGTAGATCAGTGGAGGAATGTTAGCACAAAGCCAAACTCCGCAGGTCAGCAGAGTGTGGCTTTCCAACAAGCACTGTGAACTATAAGTGAACTATATCAGTTATGGGTGTTATCACTAACTAGGGTAACTGTTTTCGAGCTTAATGCTGCAGACTAGTACAATTCCCGATCAGATCACATTAGAGGATGCATATCGATGTGACAGCCAAGCATATTGTAATACTCCACGTCTACATTGTTGATGTGAAGTGATTAAGCCAATTAGGCAGACAGCACCCTTCACCTTACGATAAAGTGGTCCATCTAATATGATTCAGCAGGTCGCAGGCCAGGCTTAAAGTTTGTCAAGCATTTAAGCTGCACAGCAAGACTATCAATCGGTGGGGGGAGCATTGGCAGTAGGATCTGGCCCCACTCCGGCCTCAGCCAGCAAAGCAGTGGAGCAGGAAATTATTCCAAATTGTTCTCATATTGATCATGACCTCCTAGAACGCCTCATTTACCGCCGTCTTCACTCTTCATAAACGTGCCCCAGGTCTGGCGGGACGGCCGTCATTGTTCAAATTGTCAAGTTAACCTCTGTAGGGAATGCTACAGATTTGGTGGATCCCTTCCTTGGCACAGTTTGGAGGAGAATTCCCTGTAGACTGGGATTTTAGCCACTGCTGGTAGACCCGTATGACCGTACCCTTCCATACACCTACAGATTCAGCTACTTCCTTCACACTACGGTCTTTGGCACGTCCAAATGCAGTCACTCCTTTTAGCCAATCATTAACATCTGCTTTGGAGCCATTTTCCACACATGGAACGAGACATTCCCTGCAGCCCCATCATTCCCAGGCCCATCATCCTCCTGCAGCGCCATCTGCAGGAACCTGAAGTTACTACCACCGTTAAACACAATAGGTGGCTCATGTTTTGTCTGGTGATATTCTCTCTGTGGTTCACAGGCATTCCATTACCTTCCATACCATAGCCCATCTGGTGTCTAAGCCTTGGAGTTTAAACGTGCAGGAACGGTATGATGGAGGAAACGTCTGCGTCCAGACATGATTAGTCTGATAAGTCATTGATTCTTCAGCCTCAGCCCAACTGAAGTTCTAGACAAATCACACAGTAATTTTTTCCAGTTCTCCAGGATCCCTGTTCTTCTATGAGCTGTAGACAGATGTAAACACCAGCTCCCACACGTTGGCTGTGTAATATGGTGGAGTTAAATGGATTGCATTTTCCATTCAGTCTTTCCCCACATTTGTTTCGCTCAATTAATAAAACGGTAAATTTAATGTGGCCCTAATGGAGCTTTTAATAGAACTGCCTTCATATGTCTGTTTGCCACTGACAATAATAAAGCAATAATGCATTTTTTGGAAACAAATGTTTTATTGATTAGCGTCCCTTCCATCAGTACCTTCCACAGGACATTATATCAGGTCCGCTCATTGGCTGTACTGTATTGACGGACATTCTGAAGGGCAGAAGGTCATCGCGACCCCGTGTTCTCCTCTCAGGAAGCTAGAAAGGATGTTCTGCTTTCGATCTCGTTATTTCCAAGGTGATGGATTGTTTGCGGTCTAAGCAGCATCCATAACAAGCGGGGAGGGACCGTTTCAGCCTTGCATATTTATCATTCTCTTTCATTTCCTTGCTTCCTGCTATCATCCATTGTGCAAGGGGCTGTACGCGTACAGTGTGGCTCCCTGCACAACGCTGTTTTACAGGGGATAAACAATTTGTCACCAGAAATAATGTCACTGACGCATCATGTAGGGAGGGCTATACCAGTGTATGCGGAAGCTCTTGTTCAGGGGGCCAGAGACGTGGCTGTAGTGGCCATGCTGACCACCAGCTAGCCAGTGCTATAGCACTCATCAATATTAATCAAAGGTGAATCCCAGCTTGTTTGAATGTTCCTGTTCCACCACCAGTTACCAGCAGTTGTGGTGCCATAGTGCATCCACTGTACCATTTAAGGTGGAACGGTACAATTTGAATAAAAATCTGTAATCGTAAATAAGAAAGTGGTCAGCACACATGTACAGGTTTTGCCCACTCAGGTGTGTTATATACTACCCCCTCCTGGGCCTGTGCAGTACTGCACGTGGATTCTGACCTGGGACTATGTTTTTTCTTTTCTGGCTCCACCCTGGCTCCACCCGTTCCATACACCTGCAGCAGATCATCCACTCATTACGACTGCTTCCTACACCCCTTTGTTTGCCGGGTCAGTTTTTGCGAAGTCTCTGTGTTAATGCCTGAGTTCTGAGCTGTGTTCTGTTTCTTTATCCTGCCTGGGTAGTGTTCCTTGCGATGCCTCCTGGTTCTCGGTTCATAGATATGTCTCTGATGTTGCCTGCCGGTGTTTTGACCCCTGCCTGTTTTCCAGACTGTGAGTATTGGAATGCCCCAAATCCAAACCACTCTGCTTGTGCATCCTGCCTCAACCGCCTTGTCAAAAGGTGCAGTCGACAGCGAACAGTTCCCATGATTAGCTCTTGGCTTCCACATAATGCTAGGGGGTCTGGTGCACCTGTATGAAGGTAGCGCTGAAGCTGTGGGTGGAGCTACAAAGTCTGAAGGGTGGAGTAATAACCTAATGAGCCAACACTTGAAGTAGAAAGCTGGTTGGCTTGTCGAAGCCCATGTTTTCCGATCTAGGCAGCCACATAACACTGACTGGGTGGTCTTATTTTATAGCTTGTGAGTTTGCAGGAGCTCCAGATACCCAGATGTATTAGCACAGTCTCATCTTTGAACATGAAGACCTTCAGTTTTCCACACTGTCCAACAATAGCTGGTATTATCGAGCTTCTATGCCTTGTTATATTTTCTCCGTCTTTTGTCTCTGCGGTTCTACAGTGGGTTCTCAGAAAGCTGCCCTGTTTGTGTCTTCGGCTGACTCAGTCTTGTTGGTTAGCATGCCGGAGGGGGAACAGTCCCCATGCCTCGCATTCGGCTCGGGCTGCCCTCAAACCCTGT
>CM067500.1:9134882-9173553 GCA_034552555.1 Semaprochilodus insignis | reverse complement strand
ACACAGGTATGAAATGTGTTTGTCAAACTCAGCTGCCCTGGTCCAAGATCCCAGACCCACATTTAAGACCTGGGTAAGTACCTATGTTAGCTTGATGCTACCTTAAGTGCCCGGCTCCCGACTGTATTTAACCTCAACGAAAATAATCTGACGTTCGAGTACTGAAAATTGTTGTGGAACAGAGGATGAAACTGAGACCTGCTACTTTTTTTTTTTCTTTTTTTTTTTGGCTGGCAGAATTAGACCATTCCACCTTAAAAGGCCCTGCATTTACATTATGGTGCTGGGACAAATTTAAGGGAACCCTGATGTCTGGTGCTATTGAAAAATACTGTTGTAACCAAGCCAAATGTATTCATTTATTTCTTATTACAATAATAATAATCATGAATCTATATTATTATTATTGAAAAATATATTTAAAATTAATTTATTCAATATTATATATATTTTATATATTATATATATTTTTATCTATTTATTTTTCTTTTATTTTTAGTAGGCTTGTAAAGACTACTAAGACTAGACTTGATCTGAAGCACCAAACTGTTTCAGCACTAACAGCACCCCTCGCAAACAATGTTAAGCTAAATCTCAGTGAATATGACTGAGACTGCTAATGAGAAGGGTATGTAGTTTGGACCCTGCCTCCCCTCTGCTGAAATATCAGAGACATTGTGTTATATCGCACGAGAAGTAGATATCATGTGAAATCAGTAGGTTTTGGTGTCTGATGAAGACGAGGGATGAGTGAATGAGGAAAGCTGCTTTTTCTAGATGAACTATAGCTAAAGCTCACAGTGGTAGCATTGCTCTTAATTAACCTCTTCAACCCACTGAATGTCTCACAGTCGAAACTTATCCTGACATTATGTTGTCCATTAGAATATAATAGACATTCAGGTAGAAATTCAGGGAAGCTTGTCTTGGACCTCCTTAACTAACTAGAGCTGCTGCACTGATCTGCTTGTCCTTCATGGCTTAGCACCTGTAACTGTGCCTGGGATACTGGGAAAAACTTAACGGAATACCATTCAATATTTAATTCAATAAAGAGTGAATTAAGCTGACCAGACAAAAAAATAAGTACATTGGTGTGTTGAAGGTGGTAGTAACTTCAGGTTCAAGCAGATGGCGCTGCACGAGGATGATGGGGCTATAAATACCTGTGGGGTGTGAGTGACGGGACCCATAGATTGAGAAGAGGTGCTACAGTGCAGGGAATGTCTTGTTCCATGTGTGGAAAATGGCTCCAAAGCAGATGTTAATGATTGGCTAAAAGGAGTGACTGCATTTGGGCGTGCCAAAGACCATAGTGTGAAAGAAGTAGCTGAATCTGCAGGTGTATGGAAGCGTACGGTCATACGGGTCTACCAGCAGTGGCTAAAATCCCAGTCTACAGGGAATTCTCCTCGGAATTGTGCAGGGAAGGCATCCACCAAATCTGGCCCAACTGACCAATTCTTTGATGCAAGAGTGTCTGTACATTGGCCTACATCCAGAAACTTGTCCAGTACATGTCAAATCCAATCACAGCTGTTATTGGTACTCGTGGAGGTACTGCAGGTGACTCAGTGTTTGTCTGGTGAGCTTGTTGCTCATTTCTCAGACTGAAGATAGAGGAGGAGATGATGAGTAAGATCTCAGTTAATGTGTAGAAGACCAAACTACCAAACTGGAGAAGATGAACCGTTAAACCAAACATTTTGTTGGCCTTCAAGCATCAGCGCCACTATACCGAGGGCGTTAACAGCCAGCCAGTCCTGGCATATCCAGCCAACATGGGACCCCCTGAATACCATGGGGTACATCACACACTGATTACATGATAAGCGAGACTCGTCGTTCCTACATAAGAGCGTTACATAAGAAAGAGAATTATGTGCCAGCATATTGGCTTGTTGAAGCATCATTGAGAACCATTAATGTTTGTCTGGGTAAAAGGAACTGGAGTTACCTGCTTCAGAAACCAATGAACTGGAAAAGTTACAAGGTGATGTCATCTTGTAACACACTCCTTACTACCTGCCGACCAGCAAGCTCAGAACACCCTCACACAACACACAGAGCTAAACCAGCAAGAACTGACCACTCTAAAACCAGTCCGCTCCAGTCTAGCTTGTGAAGGTGGATCTACCAACTTGTTCTACCGGACTTCCAGGATCGGACTCTGGATCAAACTAATATGGCAGAACCGAACAGCCACAGCGGTGTGGGGCTGGAATTTGTAGCAGCACCAATCAGAACAGAGTGGGTGAGCTGACCAGTCAGAGCACGCTGGGCTCGTCAGGAGGCGGGGCTTAAAGACACAGGAGTCCTAACCGAGTGTTTAAGGGTGAGTCCAGATTAAATCCAGTGTTTTGGGGAAACTGAAGCATGTAAATCTACTTTAGTAGAACACAACACACAATTATCAACACTGAAAATTAGCATCTTTAAATAACAAGAGCGTGTGGAGTTAGGGGTTTAGAGTGTCCAGTCCCAGCCTGTGACGCTTTGGTGAGGAGGCTGTTATTTCCCTCACAAGTGTGGCCCACAAGATCCCTTTTGCCCCACTCCTCCACACTTAGCACAGATACGGTTCACTAACACACATAATGTGAACCATCAAGGCAGAAAGATCAGACCTGAGCAAGGAAATCAGAATTCAGCAACAAAGCTTCCATGTCCACCTCACGCCCGTCTAAGCAGAGCTCCAGACTCCCCCAGGGCTGCGGCTGTCAGCCTGCCGATTGGGGGGAGGGATGCGCAAGGAGCAGTGGAGGAGGTGGACGGGGAGAACAGGTGACGGCTACTGACAGAAAGGACGAACGCTCCGTTAGGCCTGGCGCAGGGGAAAGGGGCCATTGGGACAATGAGGAGTAATTCGTCATTTCCTTGTCCCGCAAGCAGGGAAAGGAGGAAAAATGGAGACGGAATGAAAGTGGAGTTGCGGGGGAGCAGCTGTCCTGGAGGAAATGTAATTGTTTTCAAAATGCGCCGCCGCAAAGGGAAGGTGACAGGTGGGCGCCCAAAACGGGCGATGAATCTGAACAGGCTCGCTTTGTTTTGCTTTTATTGCCTGAGCGGTTCCTGGGCCACTTTCGGAAACCCAGACGTATCTGTAATGCTTGGTTCAGGCTTAATGAATGTAGAAGTTATATTAACTGAATAAAAGATCCCTTTGCAGTGGTCACTGACTGTCAGTGTGGATCCGTTATTGACCCGTCATCTTCTGAAACTGAGGAGAAAATCAGACGTGCTGAGAGCCGTTTAACAGTTTAACACCTGTGGGCAGACAGCGGTGGGCTAGAGTGGGCTTAGTGCTACTTTGAACTTCACAAGAATATTACTGGAATAATCACAGAGTTTAAATACATACTGGAATGATGGTAATATTAAATAACAATGAGCAGAAATTACAGACATGTATTTTTTATCCCTCAGAAGCAGACCCCCAGGGTCCCCCGGGGTTATAATTCGTGACTTCACGACTCACTCCAAACTGGATCCTCATTCCGGAGCATGTGAGGAGTTATAACTCAGATAGACATGTGAAGGAATGAGTTTGGAGATGCACTGTGTGAGATTTTGTCTTGTTGAATGGAAGCGGTAGTGGTACTGAACACCTTTAATCTTCTCAGTTTCAAAGTACAGGTCTCATTGCTCACTTCCCATATTTCGCTCTGATCCAGTCTTTCTAACTTAATGATCCTGGGCCACAAGTGGAATTCTTGTGCTTTTCCCACGGCACATGCATCATCATTCCGTGTCAACTTGGCAGCAGCACTGGACCTGGTTGTAGTGCCAGTAAACAGGGCAGTAGAAGTGCATTTGACCCTTTTTTGCCTCCATCTTGATGAACAGCTGAGAGGTGCTGAGCAGTTCTCTGTCCTGCTGGTTAGTTTGTTTGCTGCTTGTGGTGCACATGGTTCTGCTATTGATTAGGATACATGCATGTACATGTGGGTTGTTTCGGGACACAGCTTCAGATTCACATTAATGACCAATTTCAGTCATTTAGGCTGCGATCAGACCGCAGATTATTCTCACCCAATCCCATATTCTCACCAAATCCTTACTCTCACCGAATCCCATATTCTCACCGAATCCCATATTCTCACCAAATCCTTACTCTCACCGAATCCCATATTCTCACCAAATCCTTATTCTCACCGAATCCCATATTCTCACTGAATCCTTATTCTCACCGAATCCCATATTCTCACCAAATCCTTATTCTCACCGAATCCCATATTCTGACCCAATATCAGCTCTTCAACCGAATCCCATATCCTCACCAAATCCCGGATACTGACCGAAACCCTAATCTCACTACATCCCATATTCTCAGTCAATCACATATTCTCACCGAATTCCATATTCTCACCAAATTCCTATTCTCACCGAATCCCCTATTCTCACCGAATCCCCTATTCTCACCGAATCCCATATTCTCACCGAATCCCTTATTCTCACCAAATTCCTTTTCTCACTGATTCTTATATTCTCACCGAATCCAATATTCTCACTAAATCACATATTCTTACCATTTCCGTATTCTCACCTAATCCTGTATTATCACCAAATTCCTATTCTCACCAAATCCCATATTCTCATGAAATCCCTATCCTCACCGAATCACATATTTTCACCAAATTCCTGTTTCTCACCAACTCCCGTATTCTAACCAAAACCCTATTCTGACCAAATCCCATATTCTCATCTAATCTGACTTTCCTCTTAGGCTGGTCACACTGTATTTTATATGTGCTCTGTATCTGACATTACTCTGACGTTATAACTGATCCGTGTGCACAAAAGAACAATGCTTCAGGTGGTGCACTCAGTCAACTGATGCAGGATCTGCTCCCAGAGGATTCAGTTTCATTTCTTCCAGCATCACAGTAGTGATCGGAAAGTTTCAGTGACTGACAGCTGGGCTCAATACCCAGAATGCATTCCAGCTCCCTGTAAAAGGGAGATGTTATTCATCCATGCCCAGGTTTACATCCTTGGTTCCATTTAAACAATGTGTTTAGCTTGGAATTTTTCTTTCACCCTGCAGCCTCGTTCTCCTGTGGCCACATTCGGCCATTCCGGTCTAAATCAGTTTGCACACGGAGCAGCTGTGATTAGTGCCTTCTATTTGTGTATGTACAGAAACATCAGCCCAGATGTTTGAAGCCTCAGCAGCATGAAATGGTAATGAATGTTCAGTGGGATAGACATAAACATCACATGCATTCCTATCTGGCTGTTCAGACCGAGGTTGCATTACTGTATACTGTGTATCATATACATGTCAGATTTCAGAACCACGTATGAAAGGCTGCATTCACACAGCAGGTAAAAGTGGCCCAAATCCGATTCTCGTTAAGCTGGTCACACAGTCTTTTAAATGTGATCTGTGTCCGTCATTAGAATCCGTCATTTTGAATCATTTGCCATTTGTGTTTGCACACAGATGAATTTGTCTACCACATTTAACACCATCCATATAGTGAAAAACACACACACACACACTATGGGGCAGTCAGCACACTTCTCTGGAGTGGCAAGACTGCTCAGATCGTGCTCCTGAACTGACTCGCACATGCAAAAGGGCAGTGCTTCAAATGGCAAGAAGTTGGATTGATGTAAAAGTGGCATGACTTCCGATCTGGCTGTTCAGACTGAGTCACATTCTCGCATATCAGATATGTATCGGATTTTAATACCGCACGTTGAAGTGGCCCAAACTGGAATTGAAAATGTCAGATTCAGGATGTTTTTGCTGTTCACACTGACACACTAATAAAACTCTTAGTTACACATGAAGAAACAGATCAGATTTGGGCCACTATTTACCTGCTGTGGGAACGTAGCCAGAGTGTCCCAAATCTGAACTGAAAATGTCGGATTCAGGATGTTTTTGCTGTTCACACTAATAAAAATCTTAGTCACACATAAAGAAACAGATCAGATTTGCGCCACTTATGCCTGCAGTTTGAACACAGCCTTACCTACACAAATGTAAACCATCAAGTTCGGAAAATCAGATTTGTTTCAGCCTGGTAATGTGAATGCGGTCCAAGGCTGTGTTCAGACTGCTAGCTTAAATCCCACTGTTTTTTTTTGTTTTTGTTTTTCTTTTTATTTCATCCTGTATTTGACACTAATCTGAACAGATCACGCTCCTGGACCGACCCGCATATGCAGATCAGTGGCCCATTCCACTGACTCACCACACACCTTCAGTCTAGACGGAAGTGCTGAGCTTCTCAGTCCGTTCCTGGTGGCCTCTCTTTCAACCCTGGCTGTGCATAATTAAGCCCAATCCTAGGAATGATGTGGAGAGCTGCTGGGAAGGAGTTAGTGCCTGCGTCCAGCCCAGAGCAGAGGTCCGTCCTGTCCTTGTCTTATCCATCGCGTCAGTGCGGAATCCTTATGTAGTTTCAAAGATTAAAAGGGGAACAGGATGTGACCTGGCACGTGGTCAAGGCCTCGGACGCCATTTGTAGAACTGAAAAAAAGCTCAGAATTACGCACGCCGTCGCTGCCTGAATGACTGTTCTGACATTGCTAGCCATGGTTGTGTGAGTGCAAGCAAGCACGGTGCAGTGAACGCAGGGGGATTTTTGGCCTTGAAGGCTCTGCAGCCTTTGTTTCAGCACGCTTATGTTATGTGCTCGTGTTCCTTTTCACTTTCCTCCCTGTGTGTGTACAGATCGCACATACAGGTGACAATGAAATGAACATGATTTGGTTGATTAATACTTTATTATGTTAAAGGAAGCAATCTAAATCTATGAATCTAGAAATAAATATGAGTTACCTAATAGTGTGTAGTACCTCCACCAGCACCAATAACAGCTGTGATTGGATTTGGCATGTACTGGACAAGTTTCTAGATGTAGGCCACATCAATGTTCAGATGCTCTTACATCAAAGAATTGTGCAGTTGGTCCAGATTTGGTGGATGCCTTCCTCTGGCACAGTTCCGAGGAGAATTCCCTGTAGACTGGGATTTTAGCCACTGCTGGTAGACCCATATGACCATACGCTTCCATACACCTGCAGATTCAGCTACTTCCTTCACTCTATGGTCTTTGGCACGTCCAAATGCAGTCACTCCTTTTAGCCAATCATTAACATCTGCTTTGGAGCCATTTTCCACACATGGAACGAGACATTCCCTGCACTGTACCACCTCTTCCCAATCTGTGGATCCCGTCACTCACACCCCACAGGTATTTACAGCACCATCATTCTTGTGCAGTGCCATCTGCAGGAACCTGAAGATACTACCTGAATTTACTACCTGTTCTGTGAAGTTGAACCTGGTTATGGGCAGGTGATTGTGTGAGGTGAAATAATCTGCACTGCGCTGGCAGATAAAGGCATCTCCTTCAAGCATGTGACGCAAAGGAAGCCAAATGATCTGCTAATCCAGTGCGCAAAGTTCACTTTTGCTAGTTAAATATGGGTACAGTGTTTTCTAGCAGCCTTAACATGAGAACAAAACTAGATGTGTACCTTACCATGCTCTGTTTGTACTTTCAGGCCAGGAGCAGAATTTCGGCGATCGTTTCCTCCACGTGTTCCTCCAAGGCGGACGTCCGGTTGCCAGATTGGGCTGCAGTGGCATCCACGTTTTGAACGCCCTTGCTAGTTACAACATCGAACGCGACACGGTGGTGCCGATAACAGTGAGGTGAGAGCTGAGGCCTATTTTTAGCTTTACTTTGTGGGTCTGTAACGTCACAGTCAGAATAATTCATGTAGGGTTTTTTTTTTTCGGTTTTCATAAACAAGACGTTTGGGTTCAGGAAAGTAGTTCATTTTCCAGTGTTCGCGAGCATGGCTAGTGAAGTGCACCAGCAAATGAGAATAACATCAAACAGGCCCCCATTCCGCCTACCTCCCCCCATACCCAGGGATCTAGTCCTGTTTCAGATAAAATGATCCACAACTAGAATCAGATGGATTGTGTTCTGATTAGTTTGGGTGGCAGGTAAACAGCGTGCCTGGAAGGTCAGCTCTGTGTAGGTATGTGAGCTGCAGATATGAATGAAGCAATGACCTGGGAGGTTGTCAGTAAATACGTTCCCCCGGATATTGGTCAGGATTGTATTGACAGACGCTAAATCAAACTCTGCATATTGAAGCTGACTGACCCATCATTGACTACATGTAAAATCAGAGACTCAGTTCCTGTTTGGGTCTGGATTTCTGAAGCATGTTTTTGCATCTTAGCATTGATGCTATTTGATCTGGAAGAGCATGACTGTACAAATGGATTGGACTATTTAATAGAACAGACAACTAACCAACACGACTCTGTATGTGTTGTAGTGTGTGTCCAACATTAAAAACCTTTGTTCGTAAAAGTATGTGAACCTCTAGAATGATCAGAGGATCAGGAGCTTCAATCGAACAAGTGTGAGTCCTCACCGTCAAAGTCTGGTCTCTACCCCACACGTGTTAGTGCATACAATGTCTCAAATGAGACAATGAGTCAAATGAGATTTCTGAGGACCTGGCTGTCCTCATTAGATTAGAAGAGGTTCCAAAACTATGCCTAGGTGATGAGTCTGGACTGTACTGGGCTATTCTCGAGACATATGGAGTGGTCATCCAACCAGAATAACTCCAAGACTATTCTCGGGGATCTCAAAGAACCCCCCAGGACCTCCAGGCTTGATCTACATTGGCTAATGTCAGAGTTCAAGGGTCCATACTCAGGCAAAAGCTGAACAAGAACAGTATATATGGGATGATGGTACGGAGAAAGCCACTTTTCTCTAGGTAGAAATTACTGCATGTGTCAACATCTACTAAAGACAACCTGCATGTGCAAGAAGACTGCAGAAATGATGTGGTGTGGACGGATAATAAATAGAAATAGATCTTTAGGGCTTAAATGAGAGACGTTGGCAAAACCTCATGTCAACTGTGAGACATGGCGGTGGCAGTTTCGACAGCAGAGCTTTGTATTCTAGATTATCAGGAAGTTCTACACGAGCAAGTTAACGCATCCAAGTGAACCTCAACAGAAGAAGGGTCCTGCAGAAAGACAGTGACCCTAAATACATAGAATAGTCGAGGCAGAAAGTCCAGGCCTTAATCCAGTTGTAGAAATGCTGAGGTAGAGCCTAAAGCATGGCTTTCATGAAAGAGTCAAGTGAGCTTAGAGAGCTCCAGACGTCTGCTTCCTATCGCCAACGCGCTGTGAGCAAAGTCCTTGGGTGTTCTTTTAAATATGCACATGAATATTTCTTCTCCAGCATCATTTTTCTCCAGGTGTGCATGATACGATCTCAGTTGGTGGTTGTCATTGCTACGTTGCAGGCTGATGGTGGAGTGATGCTCTCTCTATTGCCGGGACACGCTAGCACATACAGAATGCATCTCAGCTGATCATACAGTGAGGTCAGGACTGACTGTGGAATCATTTGGCCTAATTCACGTTCACAGAGTCAATGAGTCGGGTTGCGCCGAGTTTACACACCTATATGGCTTGTTCCCTTTGTGTTTGTAGGAATTTGAGAATTGGAATAACACTGGCTCTCTGCTAGCCTCATGCCCCAAAGGCTCCAGCGGTGCAGCTTGCACTGTAGAGAACGTGAATCACACTCCAAGTGGGCACTTTCCTCACCCAGACAGCCTTATTCCTTTTTGATAGGCTTCACCCGCTTCATTCAGCTCGTGTAGAACAAGGAACGCAGGCATTCAGCAGGAACGCTGGTCCTGATCATAAATGGATTCACTTTCCCATCAAGACACATTCTTTGTGTTTCTCAGAGTGCCTGACGTTTGGAAGCGAAGCCGTGCTTGGATTGAATGAGTAGCTTATTTAGGGGCTCATAACGAATGGAACACATACAGGTTTGTGGAAAGTACGCAGGCGCTGGGTCACACTCGCGGGCTGCTGAGAGCTACAGTTTGTTTTACAGTGTTTTACAATATTTAGAGATTTCAGATCTGGGGCAGTCAAGGAACAACAGGCCCAGAGAAATGAGTTAAGTGCAGCCTTTTGATTGTATTGACAAGCAGGCACAGCAGGAGCTGGAAACAGGCTCGCCGCTGAGTGTCTTATAAATGAAGTTTTGTCAGGCTGCTGCTCTTCGTGTGTTCTTAAAGCAGTATTCCAGTGTTTTCATCTCCATCTGAGCATCTGTGGCATACGGTGGATTACCACAGACAATCGTTTCAGTTCTTTTTATTGCTCTTATAACAGAGACATGATGAACCTGTTTAGCTGAACTGGAGTCAGTAGAAGTACATGGGCACTTGCTGAATTCTGTAAATGACAGTTTCTTAAAACCTTAGTACAAAGGATTTTATACCTGCATATACACTCATCATCAAACAGTTGCACCCAGAAGGAGGTGTGGGATTGCAGTGCTGTTGGGAAGGAAGATAAAGGTTACCAGGAACAATAAATAATGATAAATTTAGACTGATATGTACAATATTTATTGAGCTACACATACAGAAGTAGTGTCTCTCAGTATGGCATCGGGCCGCCATGTTTGCTAACCCAACATGCAAGACGTCTCGGCATGGAGTTGTAGAGGTTCCTAATGGTGTCCTGTGATAATCCATCCTATGCAACTTGAATATGCTCACACAATTCCTGCAGATGGTGCGGTAGGGGTGGAGGTGGAGTGACACCAGACCTTCTGGACGTGTGACAACAAACCGTTCATCTTGGTGGAGACGACCAACGAATCCCTGAGTGGAGGCACCGTGATCAGCACCAAGACAAAAGCGTGACTCATCACTGAAGGAGTGGAGTCACTCCATGACAGTCTGGCACGACACCACTGCAGTCTTTGGTGACATTGACGTGGTGTTAAGTGCAGTCGTCTTAATGGTCTGTGTGCATGTAGTCCTGCGTGGTGCAGCCGTCTGCCAATGGTGCTGGCACCAACAGGTTGACTCATGGAGGACATCACTGCTTGCTGAATGTCTGCAATCGTGGCTGTTGGGTCAGTCAGGCACAGCGATAAGGCTCGTCCTTGCTTACATCACATGCACGGGTGAGCGTGAAACTTGAATCATTAGCATGTCACACAATGTCGAATTTACCCACCAAGTTTTCTATTGGTTTCTATTATATGTGTGTTTGAAGGTTTCCATTTTACTGAGAATCACACCAAGCTATTGTCCGCGGTAATTGTCCATCCGCTACGGATGCAGCAGACTGAGGTCCATTTGAAAAACACTTTAATGTTGTTTAACGTATTTGCCAGGACTGGAAAAGGAACATGGCCACAAGAGCAGCTGTGGAAACCTCTGGAGTACATCACACTAAAGTACACAGATACTGTCTGTGGCCAAAAGTATGTGGACATTCCTCCTTATTATTGAGTTCCGGTGTTTCAGCCAAACCCATTACTGACAGGTGTGTAAAATGAAGTACAGAGCCTCCAAGCACATGCATTCTCTATAGACTCCATAGTTTTGGTGGTCGTTCTGGTTGGTCTGTTCTTCTTGGTGTTTATCCACTTCCAGGGTTGCAGTTGCAGTAATGGTGACGAGTAATATTGCAGCACGGGTGGAGTTGCTGCTTGCCTTCTCAAACAGCATTGTGATCTACATAATGATGCAATTGGGTACTAGGAGTTGATGCATTGGTACCTGCGAAAACCGAAACTGTTTCTGCTAAGAAGAAAGCTCCGTGCCAAAGTGGCCTGGCAGTAAAAAAATGAAGGCAGGAAAGCTGAGCGGAAGAGCTGTGAAGAGCCTTACGACTTTGGCATTACGAACAAAAACATTAATAATACCGACATGTTATTTGCAATCATCCACTGGCTAACACACCCACCAGGAGAACTGGAATGAATTCACCACTTTCCTTACCAATAACACCAACAATAAAGGTCAGGCATCCTATCATCACTATTCCTATAAACAGAGCTGTAACTTCCTCAAAATAACAAGGTGTATACAGTGATATGTCCAAATTCAACACTATTGACCTGAAAGCAGTTGAGGATCTAAAATCAACCACATACACTTTTGATGTATTCAGTATTCCGGTCAGTTTTGCACTCCCATCACAGCACGGAGACCCTTATAAAGGTCTAGAATGACATTTGTATGAGCACATGATGCTGGCAAACTTTAACACTGATCATAACATTCTTTTCAGCAGACTGGAAAACTGGGTAGGGCTTTCCAGAACAGTTATTAGCTGGTTCTTTGGAAAATACAAGCTACTTTATTTCCATCAACAACCACAAATTTTTGGTTCCAATCCATTCTTGGGGCCCTTACTGTTCAGTCTTTATATGCCACCACTGGGCCAGATGCTTAAAAATAATAAAATATTTCACCATAGCTGTGCAGATGACACCCAGATCGACTTGGCTCTCTCATCTGATGATGACTACAGTGCCATTGACTCTTTGTCATTGCCTGAAGTCAGTAAACAACTGAATGAAAGTTTTCTGCAGCTAAACAAAGAAAAGATAGACCTGTTTGTACACTCACTGACAAAAACTAACACACCCAGATAGAAATGTCAGATTGCTAGAAAACTTGGCAGGCAGATATGTAAATGATTACAGCCGTTGTCTGGTTATGTGAGGTCACACATGCATAGGGGTTCCGGATGGCGCAGACAGACCACCAGTAAAGAGGATTGTTTGATCCATCCACAAGCATGAGCAGCTCCCAGTTTCCTTTTCCACCTTGATTTCACCCCTGTGTCGCTGCCCAGACCATTTCCAAGAGCTTAGCAGAAGGAAATTTGGTGCCACAGTGCCCATCAGGTGTCCTGCCATTGACAGCTACCCACTGTTGCCTTTGTTTGCACTGGTGTCGTAAACGAGAAACCTGGACTGCTGTGGACTGAGCTGCATCATCTTTAGCAAAGAGTCCAGGTTGGAGTATGGAGGTCTCATGGTGAGCGCTTCCATCCTGCCTTTGCTGTGGAGCGACACACTGCCCCAGCTGCTGGTGTGATGATCTTAGGAGCCATCGCATACGACAGTCGGTCACCCCTAGTAGTGATATGAGGGACACTAACAGCTCAACGATATGTGTAGGACAACCACATGTGTTGCCTCTCGTGGCAAGTCTTCCACCTGGCATTTTTCAGCAGCATAACTCTCACCCACACACGGCAAGGTCTTCCCAGGAATGTCTCGGCCAGATTGCAACACTTCCTTGGCCTGTTCCTTTGCCAGGTTTATTACGAGTCAAACATTTATTGAACCAGTTGGGACACCGGCTTCGGCAACTTGTATCCTGGCTAGAGGTGGCCCAACAAGGTACTAGAGCCTACTTTCAGTGGTACAGATTCCCCCGGTAATCTTCTCCTTTGACTCTGATACTGTGATCACGCACATATATCATCATTACATTCACACATATACAACATCTTCCTATTCCAACAGCTCCTTCTTGGTGCGCTATTTGTTGTCAATGAGTATATTTGGTAGTTAGGAGCAAAGACTGGACACCAGAGCTCTGAGGATCGAAGATCAGAAAGTCCGAAATCTTGGTGTAAAAGTAGATTCCACTGTGTAGTTTAACACTTGTGTAAGGAAAGCAGCCTTTTACCATCTCAAGTACATATCAGAGCTTCAAAATTCCATGTCAGTGCAAGACCTAGAAAAGCTCATTCATGCCTTTATCTGTGGAAGGCTGGACTACTTCAGTGGCCTTCCCCAGACCGCTCTCAGGCAGCTATAGCTTATTCACAACGCAGCTGCTAGAATGCTAAGAGATCTGAGTGCATTCCTCCAATCCTCCACTCACTAAACTGGCAACACGTTACCTACAGGACTGGCTTTAAAGTGCTTCTAATTGTGTTTAAACCACTGAGCTGCCTTGGACCACAATGCACTGCTGATCTGCTGGAAGTAACCCAGTAGGCCTCGTTCACTCGTTCTGGTAGTAGCGTCAGAACCAGAACCCAAGGGCAGCATTCAGCCAATAAACGTTTCAACAAGTGTTTATTATGACAATAAACACTTGAATCTCAACTCTTTCAGCCACTGTGCTACCAACTCCTGGAACAAACTTCCAGGTGATGTCAGATAGCATGGATAAATGAGCTATCCTCTGTTGCATCACTTACTACAGAATTCCAGACCGCCTCTAGAATCATCAGCACAGGAACTGTGCATCAGGAGCTTTATGGAATGGGTCACCATCCAGGCTGAGCAGCTGCACACAAGCCTAAGATCACTATGCGCAATGCTGAGCGTTGACTGGAGAGGTGTAAAGGACCAGGCTGGACTCCAGTCCAGAAGTGGAAACGTGTTCTCTGGAGTGATGGAATCTGGGTTTAGTGGAGAACGCTACATACCGGGATGCATAGTGCTCACTAGGGGTTGAACAGACTTTACTCGGCTTGTTGAGTCGACTAGTTGCTGAGCACATACTTATCACTAACAACATGGATACCTTAGAGAAGACAACAGGTGAGGAGCCTGATGATATTGCCCTATATCTGGTTCCCTGAAGGCTGGTAATACGATCTGTTGGAGTCGGCACAGCATGCTCTACTTGACCTGTGGAGTTTGGCTTCACCGCCTATTTGTTAACTCGCCTGTTGTAAAGCATTCCATTCTCCAGGGCTGTATTTACGACATCATCAGTGACGTAGACTCAAAATTCATCTCATAACCATCCAATTTAAAGAATCTGAAATCGTGCAACCCCCGGTACCCGCAGTTTGGGCTTGGTTTCAGTGAGTTTCAGTGAAGGGTCAGCTCCATATTACTATCTATGTGCAGCATGCCCTGTGCTACCCCAGGCGAAGGAAGGACGCTGGAGGCAGGAGTGAAGGTTGCCGCCAGCATTTCAGCTTTATTACACAAAACATGAACTCGAAGAGCACCCAAACTTTCAGTTCTCCTCACCTCTCTATGCACCTTTTAAAGGTGCCCAGGCTGCTGACGTCAAACAAGCCTTAGCTGGCTCTCGTTATAGGGCAACACACGCACCAGAGGGAGTGAGAGCTCCCTCCTTCCACAGCTTGGCCGCCAGGATCAAATGCAAGGTACAGCACAGTGGCCTTGCTGCAGAACAGGAGGCGGAGCTCGGTAGACAGGTGTGGCACCGGAATTGTCTTTGTGCCACTTGCAGCTTTCGTCGTCTTCCTGACGTCACTTGTGGATGCCAGTCTCTGACACCTGTCCGTAGAACCAAAACCATGAGCCATGGTGCCCAAGAGCTGGACGTTTTGGGTTTGCAGTAAGCTCATATAGACGTGATGGCCATGTGTCCACGTTGTGGTCATATACTCTCAACAAAATGCAGAAGTAGGTATTCCATCATTACGGGAATTCTCCACCAATTCTCCAAGACATTAAGGTGACCCTCCGTCATCTGAGCCCAGTAAACCTCAGTCACAGTGCGGGAGCTTCACTAAGCATACTGAAGATCTCAACAGAATTGAGTCATTCCTGTGTTTTAAGCTCTAAGACTGTGCGTCTTAAACACGTCAGTCTGCTCATTTTCATTATGTGCAAGCCAACTGATTGGTTTGCACTGGTGCAGAGTTTTGATGTGCAGTGTCTTGGGAGGAGCATCAAAGCCGTGTTTAACTTTTCATGCAGGCCTTTTCCATATTACATGATTACAGAGCCACAGTGACAAAGTGCAGTTGTTTCCTGCGGAGTGCTCATTCGTTTGGACAGCATCTTCCCTAACCACTTGGATTTGTACATGCTTTAAAGTACCTGGCCATGTTGTGGTGTTCTTTAATGGCATAGGCAGCCCCTGTTTAAGGTGGCGTGATAATGTAGACTTTTTAGCTAGCACAGATTGCCCACCTACAGTTACAGACAGTAGCCCGTCTGTTTCTCTGTATACTATGTTATCCTGTTCTTTAGTGGTCAGGACCACCACAGAGCAGGTATTATGTGGCAGGTATGCAGGTATAATGGCATAGGCAGATACTGTTTAAGGTGGTGTGATAATATAGGTGTTTTAGTCATCACTGATGGGCCACCTATGTAAACGGAGAGTGCTTTTGCCTTGGTGAATGTTTCCAATGATGACAGCTCTGGAAATATTAGCAATGACAATAATCAATTACCTTTATTATTGCTCTCCTGCTTATTGTGCCCTTAGAACTCATTTATTTCATTATCATAATCAAAGCCGTATTGCGTAATATGTTAAAATGACCTTAATGTGGCCCTCTGCAGAGAAATAGCAGAGGTTGCCAGGCAACAGACTTTTAAGCTGATGCACTCCATCCAATGCTAGGTAGTTGGCTCTTAATACGTTTTAGGTTGGAAAGTGAGAGGGACTAATTATAGAACATAGTCATCAACAGCAGACCATTGACAATAGGCCTGAACCATATTGGGGGGAACTTCACATAGTCCTGTTTTAGGCTTTAGCCTTTAGTGTTGCCATATGACGCATATAAACTGTCCCTGAATTGCGGTAATTATCATGTAGGTGGATTTAAGGTGGTAGTCTTGTGGTCAGAGCAAGACAATATGGAAAATACATGGCTAAAAGTGACTTGTATGAGCTTGTTGGGCAACTGTTTGAACCATGGAGGTGAATACAGAGTTGCCCGTTTTGCAGCTGTAACAGCCTTCACTCTTCTGGGAAGGGTTTTCACGGGATTCTGTAGTGCATATGTGGGAATTTGTGCCTGTTCACTCAAACAAGTATTTGTGAGGCACATGAGTACATTCATTGTCCATGTTATCAGCTCCACTGACCATATAGGACACTCTGTAGTTCTACAGTTCCAGACTGTAGTCCATCTGTTTCTCTGTATACTTTATTACCCTGTTCTTCAATGGTCAGGACCCCCACAGGACCACCACAGAGCAGGGATTATGTGGGTGGTGGATCTTTACCAGTCAGTGTCACTGCAGTGCTGAGAATGATCCACCACCCACATAATACCTGCTCTGTGGTGGTCCTGTGGGGGTCCTGACTATTGAAGAACAGGGTAATACAGTATAGAGAGAAACAGATGGACTACAGTCTGGAACCGTGCAACTACAGAGTGTCCTATATGGTCAGTGGAGCTGATAACATGGACAGGGGGTGGACCTAATGAAGTGGCCGGTTGGTACAGATACCTCAATACCTACTACAGTTATGTTGTAGGTGATGCAGGTGTTGTGTTTGATGCAGGTGCCTTGGAGGAAGCGCGTGTAAGCCCTCACCTAACATCGTAGCACGGAGGAGGACCTAGCCAGTGGTTGGAATTGGACATTAGCATGTTTAGCCGTCACATGAAAAACTCGACAACTTCCTATAGGGAGTATTTGTCACACCTGGAGTAAACTCTAGTTACATTGTTGTGCTTTCTGATGAAAGAGAAGTTCAAGGTTTCCTTTCAGTTTCAGCGGTTTGAGAAACTCTTTGTCAGTCGTGTTTTAAAAGGAAGGGAAGCGTATTAGAGCCCACAAGATGAAAGCATTAGCACTTCAGTTTGTCTGTTCCTATCGCTTTTTGTGTGGCGTTTAAGAAGCCGCATCCATGGGTGCTTTCTGGAGATCCATTAAAAACGAAGTCAAATAAATGAGTGGCTTTGATATGACTCATTACTGCAGTTTATTAAATTAGACTGTGGATTCACATTCTGTCTAATAACAGAACATTGGAGCCTAATTACATTAGAAGATCTTTTCTCAGATTTAGTCTCGCAAAATTGTTATGGCTAAAGCACATGGGCGGTTCTCTGCCGAGTGCTTCCTGCCTCTCGGCTGCTTTTCATTTGAATCATGTGCAGGAAGGACACTGGCTGCCCAAAATCTGATCTCATTCAATTCCAGCTCTTTCCCATCTGCCTTTCTTTAAATGACTCATCCGTTTGCACGATTAATGTCTGTGAAGTTGATATCACATCATCACATCTTTAATGAACAATAGACGGCCTGGCTGCTGATAGCCGGATACTGTCAAAGCTGTGCGGAGGATTCGTACACTGGACACTGTTTCCGGAGGATTACCTTCCTATAAGGTAGACATATGCCTGTTATGAAGCTCATTTGACCCTTACTGTACACCAACACACTATCTACAGTACACTAACGTGTTACACTTACTGAGTTACTGTACACCAACACACTACTTACAGTACACTAACGCATTACACTCACTGAGTTACTGTACACCAACACACTACTTACAGTACACTAACATTACACTCACTGAGTTGCTGTACACCAACACACTACTTACAGTACACTAACATTACACTCACTGAGTTGCTGTACACCAACACACTACTTACAGTACACTAATGCATTACACTCACTGAGTTACTGTACACCAACACACTACTTACAGTACACTAACACATTACACTTACTGAGTTACTGTCCAGCACTGGTTGCTGTGTGTCATTGAGTGCTAAGCTTGTATCCTGTAATGCAGTGTTGGTTTCCTAAGAACAGAATAAATCCTCTGTTAGCGTTAGCCTTCACCCCGCTGCATTACAGCTGTTTTAAACTGCCGTATTACAGGCCCTCCAGCCACATAACCGTTCATCAGTCTCATGACTTCTGTACCACTTGACCCGTCTAATCACACACACGGGAAGCCGCTGAATATTTAATCAAGGAATTAGCAGCCAACCACTGACGGTTAAAGGCACCGTGGCCCTTTCACGCCATCCAGGCTTTTGCCACTAAGGATTTAACGAGTGCCCCACTGGATAATTAACTACCCCGCTCCACATTACTCTTCCTCTCCAACTCGCCGTGACATTGACATGTGCTGCCTCTAATCTCCTCTTCCTATCAGCCCGTCAGAATAAACTCGGCATTGTTGGGCAAATATCAATAATTCTGCCACTTGATTTCTCAGGGAGAGGTCACCTCGGCAGGTCCGCTTGAGCCGACGAGATCTGATGGGATCAAGCGTGACGCAGCCGCCGATTCAAGGTCAGCCAGGAGGCACTTGGACGGAATCTTAATGCCACCGGAGGAGAGCGCCGCACCTTTTCTCCCGAGCAGTCTCAAAACCGGGCTCCCCAATTACTTTGTCAGCAGCTCATCGACCCCATTACAGATCTTTGCGGATGAGGGAGCGATCGTTCGTGTGGTTGTCTGCGTGTATGTGTGTGGTGGGGGGAAGGGGGGGATCGTGATTTGACTCCAGATTCTCTTTGATTTGTTTTAGCAGACGGAGAGGAGGGAATCCTTGCTGCTGCTTTTGGATGGAGGGATGGAATCTATGGCTGTATTCAAAATGGCATACTACATACTACTCACATACTCAATCTGCCTCAAAGTAGTGTGTCGTATGTGATCAAACTGAAGATCTGTACTGCACTGAAGGTACCCGGATGGTGTTCTACTCCAGTCAGAGGTTCTAGTATACAAGGAGAGCTATCTTCATGGTGTACTGCATCCCATCATTCACTGCACAAGCTCTCAATCTGCTTCAACCAGAGAAAATGGCGGCGGGTAACACTGGGGAGCAAAACGCAGCTAACCTCTAGCTCTAAACAGCAGATACAGTAATAACAGCTCTGAGGTAAATGTGAGGTAACTGGTCATGTGACTGTATTAGTATACTACACTGTAGGTCAGAACTTGTTATTGTACTGTATACTACACACAGGGGGCGTATACAGTGTGCAGTACAAACTACTGTAATATACAATGTGCAGTTTAGCAGTGTGCCATTTCGAATACAGCCCATGCTTTTGGGTGTCAGCAATAATTATAGCCCAGTCTTAAGATGGTTTTGTGGTGGAATTTGTGCTGGAGGATTCTGTGTATGTTTGTGTGGTACACTACCAGTCAAACGTTTAGACCCAACTGAATGTTTACACTGGGTCAGAGTTTGTGATGAGTGGACCGACAGAAAGGGCCCGAAACTGCTTGAAAGGAAGTCTGGTTCCATTGACTTACATTAAAATTGAATGAGGTGTTTGGCCTCTCCTGTAAAGCTGCCATTTTTGAGATACTTGTTTGTCTTTGGACAGTGAGGATATCCGGAAGTGTGTTTTCAACACAGAATTCCGCTGGAGATGTGCAATCGCATAATCCCAATTGTTCGATCTGATCACAATCGTTTTCCACTGTTAGCTCTCAAGGTCAGTGCAAACGCAAGGCCACGATTTGCTTAATCGGGTGAGCTGAGGCAAACACATATAAGGGAGCAGAAGAGCTGTTTACCGAGGGACATAGTGGCTCTTAGGAAGCCAACGCAAGTTGGAGCTTCAAGGCCTTTAGAGGGCAACAGGAAACAAGCTACACTACCAGTCAAAGCTAAATGGATGTGTTTGGTTATCTTAAAGACTCCATAGGACGCCTTCATTCCGTATTTAAACTGTTCTGTCATGTTCTAGATAGAAGGTATGTGACTTTGTTTGGGGGTGAAAAATGACCAGGTTCTACACCCCCATTTCCACCCTGTGATCTGGTCCTAGCATGAAACAAGCTGTTTCCCCTTTTTTGGTTAGCTCTTGAATACTCAAATGAGCTGTGCTCTAATTGGCTGGTTTATAGTGAGACCCCACCCATGATGATCACACAGAATGCAACATGTGGAAATAGACTAGATAAAATGAGCCTCCGTGTAAATAAGCTCCGCCCTCACGCTATTTAGTTAGCTATGCTAGTTAGCTTGCTAGTAGCTAATGTTACCTGTACTAGCTACTGGCTTTCCATCTGGACATCAACACACAGTAGATTAAAGTTGTTCCTCACTATGGAGCTCTCAGTTTAAGATGATCTGCTTCAACCGGCAAACACGGATACAATCACATAGCAATGCTACTTACAGGCTGCTGTTGGGGTTGTGATGTTAATAAAAGTGGAGCTGCTCCTCTATTCAGTCTCTTCATGGTCAAACGCTGGGCGGAGCTGCTCCATATTGTCCAGAGAGGTTTGGCAAACTGTTCGGAGTGAAATGTGCAGACTGCAGCATTAAAGTTGTTCCAGGATCCTGTTAAAGATGTGGGAGCTGAAGTTCCTGTTCTCCAGCTTATTTTGGGAATTTTCTTTTCAACCTTAAGTGGAGCTGCAGCTACATTCAGGGACCTATACAAGCTGCAGCATTTAAGGTGGAACGGAACATTGAATTAAGAAGCTAGTAAATAGGAAGCAACTTTAGCCTGTATTAAAGATGAACCATGTACCGTTGACAGTTGGGCTCCTTGGGAAAGGAATGAAAAGTGCAGACATACCTTTCCCAGCATGGAATGCTGGATTTCTCCACATAGTCCACCGTTTTGATTCTGTAGCTCCGTTAGTGGTTGTATGTAAATGTTGAGGGTGTAAATTTTAATGAGTCTGTTCGGTGACAGTTTAGGATTTGGGAATCGGCCCGTTTTCCCGTCCCCTTTTGGAAATGCAGGATTTGTATTTGAAGGAGGAACAGCAGTGTTTCAGCTTCACAGTATGTCACTCTCCTTATTACACCATTTAACAGTGTTCATACAGTTCTGTGCCACAACTTCATCATACCAGTGGAGTGAAGTCAAATGATGCTCATGGAAAGTCTTATTGTGTCTGTTAAAACCCTGCCAGTGCCCCGGGAACCCCCATTAAATCCCCCCATGACGTGGCTGATGGGAGAATGAAATCGCTGTGTGGTCCTCAGACTGTCCCAGTGATGAGCCGTTTAGGTACTTCAGATGTCCATGTTTATAGATGAGGCCTGGAGAATTGTTGGTGACGTTCAGCGGCTGAATGAAGATTGAAAACCTCGTCAGACGCCTCGTGTTGTGATGACCTCACCGACTACACCATCACTAGTGGATGGCTTATTCATTACTGTGCATGCAGAGTGATGCGTATGGTTTTCAGAACCACTCTTCAGATCACTTGCATACCATCAAATCTACTGCATTTCCATAGTTCATCTCTTTCCCTGGAGTCTCCCACTGTTTTCCATGGGACTGATGAGTATCCCTGGCACATGCCAGAATCCAGGCTGCACTTAAAGCTACATTAGAGCCCCTGCAGCATTCTTGGTTGCACATGGATCTGGAGTACAGTCAGGGTCATTAATGAGAGATCGTCATAACGGGTAACCGAGAGCAGCACTCAAGTCATTGTATATTAGGAATATGTAATATGAATAGACTATTAGTTATTAATCGCTAATCTTATGCTGCTACTTCTTCTGCTTCTTCTTCTTCTTTTCCTTCTTCTTCTTCTTTTTCTTTTCATTCTTCTTCTTTTCCTTCATCTTCTTCCTCTTCTTCTTTCCCTTCTTCTTCTTCTTTTTCTCTTCATTCTTCTTCTTCTTCTTCTTCTTTTCCTTTGTCTTCTTCCTCTTCTTCTTTTCCTTCTTCTTCTTTTTTGTTTTCATTCTTCTTCTTCTTTTCCTTCTTCTTTTTCTTCTTCTTCCTCTTTTTTTCCTTTTTTGGGGTTGTACTGTGAGGGGTTTTGTTTGTACTGGGATTAATTTGGGGTTGTACTGGGAGGAGTTTTGGTTGTACTGGGAGGAGTTTTGGTTGTACTAGGATTAGTTTTGTGTTGTACTGGGAGGGGCTTTGGTTGTACTAGGATGAGTTTTGGTTGTACTAGGATTAGTTTTGTGTTGTACTGGGAGGAGTACTGGTTGTAGTGGGATGTGTTCTGGTTGTACTGGGATGAGTTTTGCTTGTACTGGGGGAGTTTTGGTAGTATTATGATTCATTTCGGGCCGTACAGGGAGGGCTTTAGGTTGTACTGGGTTGTTGTGCTGGTATTAGTTTTGGGTTGTACTGGTATTAGTTTTGGGTTCTACTGGGAGGGGTTTTGATTGTACTGGGAAAAGTTTTGGTTGTACTGCCAGGAGTTTTGGTTACAGTGGGAGGAGTTTTGGTTGTGGAATGTACCTTGGAGAGACAGATGTGTATACACTGATATGCCATGTCGCAGACCACCTTCTGAAGTGGTTTGGGTGGTCAGATTTGTATCTGTAAACGGGCTCCTCCAATTGACCAGCTCCTGGAGGGACAGCATCCTGAATTGCCCACATAGAACAGAAAAGTACATGACTGGTCAAGGAACCAGTGGTCTCACCTTTCTGCCGATGTGTTGATATGACTTTGGCTCACCAAAGCTGGCCTTTCTTTGGCTTTACACCCTCCTGACCTTGAAAGAGTCTGAAACCTCACACCTGCTTCACACTCATGTCTGAGCATGCCGCTCTGTTCTGACTGTTGGCTGCTTCCACTTCACTCGAAGCGTGATCTTTTATTCATTTGCTTACTTTATTAATTCATGCTTGGTGAATGCAGTTTGACTGGGCCATGTGTGAGTAGTCTAGTCCGTGCAATCCATGGCAACCCTTCGACCTACCAACCATGTGCTACAGCATATTAAACAGAGAGAGATGTCCAGGTAGACAATAAGCAGCATGGAGAGTTTGCTGACTGATGTCTGACTGAAGTCAGCTGATATCATCTGTTTATTAATAATGATAAAAATCTTACAAATAAAATTTTACTTTTTAGAATTTTAAATGACAATCACCACATATAACATTAGAAATTATGAGTAATAATTTCAGTGTTTTGATGATTTCATGTTGCTGTAGCACTCAGCTGCTAACTGGCGTCATACTGAACATAAACACCAAACAAAAACATGAGTAACATTCAAACCAAACCCTGAGCAGTGTGATAACATCATAAAAACCTTCATCTGAAGATAAATGATGAAGAATATATTAGACCATTTTGAGCGAAAAAACAGAAACCAGCAAACCTGCTTAGCATGCTCATAAGCTCCGCCCCCTGCACTGGACTGCTATATAAAAGGGCAGTGTGTAAGATGATGCAACCCATTAAATTGATGCTCCATACTTGTTCATAAGAAACCAGGGAATGCTCAGTCCGTCCTCCTTCCTCTTCACTCCTTACCAGTCTAGAGAAAACGAGTTCAGCATCAAACTTCCTCCCTTTCCTCTTCAGGAGTGTCTCCAGCAGCGGATAGCAGCACCAGTGTTAACTCTTCTTCTGCTTCTATTTATATCACTTCTTTTGTTTGCTGCTGAAAGTGGTGGGCGGCAGTGGCGACACGTTGAACACAGCTGAACAAAGTTGAACAAATGCACAGTACTAGAACCCAAGTTTGCGTTATAGTCCATGTAGTTACTTAATATGCATTGGGGTAATACAGACTAGTCAACTCAGCTCAGCGATGACGCTTTAAGCTTGATGTTGAGTAGTCTCTGATCATGGAAACCTCGGGTCAAACAACAGGTGATGATGGAAATGGTCAGCGTTCTACTGACCTGTGGAGCTCTAACATTCCTCTGCGGATCTACAGAGCATTTAAATATCAGATATTGAACATCAGCTCGGTTTCCTGAAGACTATAATCAGGGCTGGACAGGGCTGGAGAGGGAGCATAACACCCTATAATCCTGTACTCTTGTTTTCATTGTGTTACCACACTCTAAATTCCATTGGCTCTCCAGTTTGGCAAGCCACCTGCGGTGCACCCAAGTCAGATACGAATTTGCAAGATATTGTGGATTGCATCTCCGGTTCCCAGAAGGTGAGCAGTGTTATCCAGCGCTCCTTGGAAAGGGCATATCCCTCTCTGCTGACCTGTTTTATTATAATCATGTATATGCATACCCTTTATGTATATGTATACCCTTCTCCGATGGTGTTGCTCACAGAGTCATCAGGGGTTTGGCATCGTCGACTTTAACCACATAACTGTGGACATTAAAAAGTCTGAAGTCATGTGACACCTAGCATGTAATACACCTGCGAATTTAAAGGGTTAATAACTGCATTACGAGGCGTATTGTGTAGCCTGCCTGCTTTCCCTGAGCGTATTACACTCGGGGTGTGTGTGTGTGAGAGAGAGAGAGAGAGAGAGAAATTTCCATTCACTCCGTGGCAAAGGTCAACAAGCGTGGGACACTGCATTCCACATCATGGCTTTATGTCCTTTATTACAGGTGAACTTCAGAGCCCCTGGCGGATGTGATTATTTCCTCTGTTTTATGTAAAGCAGAGTAAACGGCTGGAAATCAGCCCGCCTTTCCTCAGCAGTGTGATCAGGGTTGACGTACAGTCACATGCAAAACACTCCATTGTAAAAACAAGTGCACATTCTCGCTTAAATACTCTCTATTAGTTTATAATTTCTGTTTTTTTAACTTATTGGGAAAAAATCTAATATAAAATATATTTGATTTTGTTTCCAGTATTTTAAATTCAGCAGAAATCTTACTGCTGGAGTGAATGTCTGGACCGCGGGGTTTAGAGCTGGGCTGTTTTGGGAAATTACACATGTTTTCTGCTGTGAATTACCTGGTCAAGCCCTCTGGACTTTCTCTAGCAACACTAATCCAGCTCCAATTACACTTATGAGTTATTTTTGATTGCATAAAATACACCATATCATCACTGTCCAATGAAACACATGTATCTCCATTTTGGGTTGATTTTTACTTTTATGCATCGTTTAAACACAGCAGGTTGTGGCTGAAGTTTCATGATGAATGGACCAACAGTAATGGCCCAACATGGCTTGTAAAGAAAGTCTGGTTCCATTGACTGACAATAGAATGAAATTAGGTTTTTGGCCTCTCCTGTAAAGCTGCCGTTTTTTTGTTCAGTCATGATATTGTGATGTATGTACATCATATCGTGTGTGTGTGTGTGTGTGTGTATATATACACACACACACTCACACACGGTATGATGTGTGTATGTGTATATAAAAAGTAGGTCTATGTTATTGTCTGTCAGAAACTGTAGCTCATTAAAATCTTCCATATCATTTGGGTCCTACTGGGTATTACTGCTGCTGTAAGCGAAGATGAAATATCGTTCTAATCATTGGAAATGTAAAGTCTAATCTAGCATGGGCTAATGTCCGATTAGCAAGTGGCTTAACCCCTTAAGTACCCCGGACAAGAGCGTCTCCAGTGGTGGAAAGCAGCACCAGCGTTACTTCTTCTATTTACATCACTTCTTTTGTTTGCTGCTAAACGTGGTTTCTTGCCGAGAGCAGGCAGCAGCGGCGACGGTCATCATTGTGTTTGCTGCTCCTTTCATTGGCTACCTGCCCTTAATGATCTAACCGGGAGCAGCACCTTCAACATGACTGATAAGAGGTTACAATATGCCGTTTCTTCTGTATTATTTTTGCTGCATATGATCTTTCTACATATTCTGGTATATCCTGGGGTAGCATGAATGACAAGTGTTGCTCAGCAACGTTTGTGCCCTTTCAACACGGTCTGCAACACCCTAGCAGACATAAACCGTGTCTCTAATACATCATTACATCATTTTTAGTCTTGCTACACTTGTTGACTATATAAACAGAGGTGCGGTTCCTGAGGGAAATGCAGAGTGATTGCACAGCTAATGCTTGTTGCTAAAAATGAATGGGAGTCTATGGGAGGAACAAGGGATGAGTAAACGACACACGAGTGTGGGTCAGTATGTCTTTGGATTAGATTTCGGGGATCAAGTTGAAGGTCACAGGATGAAGCCTTCCCAGAGGAGTGGAGGCTGTTACAGCCACAAAGTACGCACCTCCATATTAAAGGCCATGGCTTTGGAGTGGGATGTCCAACAAGCTCCTATAGTGGTGATGGCTTGGTGTCCACATACTTTTGGCCATTCAGTGCCTTCCATGGAGTTTGTTGATTGAGCTGTGACAGAGCATGTGTAGCTGCCAGGAATACCTCGACTGGGGACACAGCATGGTTCTTCTGAGTTCCTGATCAGCTGAAGCAGCTCAGGCTACCCGGGGTAATTGACACCTGCCCACCGCAACGCACAAATTATGCAGGGAAGCCGTCGGGCCTAACGTGGGAAGGTCGCTGCTGAGTTGCAGTCTGTTATCGGACCTGCTGGGGTGGGGGGGATGGAGGGAGTGACCAGAGGAAACCTGCTCGATCTGTCAGCGTGCTGGGATGCAGCCCACATGCGAGCTTTATCCTGAGCCAAATAAGCCACACAGGAAGCTCTCTCGCACCTACGTCACAGGCAAGCCGCAACTGGGGCTGTTGCGCCTTAAAACAGAGCTGTAAGAGTAGTAATGAGCACTTGGTGGGACTTGGCAAGCTTTCCGTACTTCTCCAAAGCATTCTGCCCTCGGAAAAGGTGGTGGGGTTTGTTTAAAACCCAGCAGAAAGTGTCTAAAACGGCTGACCTATTTAGTCGTCCTTTATAGTCAGCCAGATGTGAATTCGTACCTACCCGAGCAGCGTCTGCGTGGAAGGTGGGATTTGCAGGAGATCACAGTTTGGCTGAAATGTGCTGTAATGCTGACATTTATGCCCATCCTTCAGGACTTGGGGAATGCAGTGCAGAAACACCATGTGTCTCTTTCTGCCTCTATTTTCAGTAGATTTCTTTCCTTTTCTACTTCTCCTCCTTTGGACCCATCGCTGAAGCCGCAGTGTGTGCGTATGTGTGTTACTATGAAGCCTCCTCAGTATGATGTTTTACTGCCATCTGTTGCCAGCTCTGTACACACCTCCCACCGTTTGAGCAATGACTCTGTTCGGTTTGCTGTGTTTCTCTTTTTTTCCTCTAAACTGATCTACCCAGGCTGCAGCAGTCATCTGGACTCCAGCTACACTCGTCTCTGAGCTCCCTCCGTCTTTAGTCAGTTTTATTAGATCGTTGGGTTTAGTCAGGATTCATAAACACGTCTCACATGACCACAACACATGCAGAATTAGAGTTATAAACATTAGACTAACAACAATATCATACTAGATAGATAGATGGATGGATGGATAGATAGATTGATGGACAAATGGACAGACGGATAGATATTTGCATAGATAGATGGATGATAGACTGATAGATGAGGATGGATAGATGGATGGACAGATAGATAAATGGATGAATGAATAGCTAGATATTTGCATAGATAGATATATTGATGGCTAGACAGACAGACAGACAGATAAATAGATAGAGGTTGGATAGATGGACGGACAAACCACAGACGGATAGATATTTGCATAGATAGATGGATGATGGCTGGATAGAGATGGATGGATGGATGGATGGATGGATGGATAGATGGACAGACAAACGACAGACGGATAGATATTTGCATAGATAGATAGATGATAGATAGACTGATAGATGAGGATGGATAGATGGATGGACAGAGATAAATGGATGGATAAATAGCTAGATATTTGCATAGATATATTGATTGATGGCTGGACAGACAGATAGACAGACAGAGATGGATGGATGGCTGGACAGAAATAGATAGATTGATTGATGGCTGGACAGACAGACAGATAGCTGAACAGAGATAGATGGATGGATGGATGGCTGGACATAGATAGATAGATGGAGGATGGATAGATGGACGGACAAACGACAGACAGATATTTGCATAGATAGATTGATGACTGGACAGACAGACAGATGGACGGACAGACAGACAGACAGACAGACAGACAGACAGATAGATAGATAGATAGATAGATAGATAGATGGATACATGGATGCATGACGAGAAGGTACAGGAATGAAGCTGCCACTACTGTCTGTAGAGGCAGCAGGTAAAACACCAGAGCTAAAGAGCTCAGACCCACTCAGAGTGCAGGAGGTCAGGACCTCCTCGGCTGTAGGTCAGCTCATTATAGAGTCTAACGGCTCTGGGCAGGAGCGTCACAGCTGCGTCCTATGTTGTTGCATTACATCAGATATGAGCTCAGGTTAGCTTAGCGTTTGGTTCCCCCTGCACACCAGTCATCTCAGCCTATTCGAGAGGAGCATTGTGGTAGCCTACGTGATGTTACAGCAGTTAAACCTGTCTCAAACAGGTTTCTGCAGATGAAGGGACTTCAGCGAGTGGGATGTAGCGCTGGAGAGACGGAGTAGGTGAGGCGCTCTGGTCTTATTATTACTGTAATAGATCCGAGGTGAAGCCACATGGGGGAGGAGAAGAGGCATGACGCCAAAAGCTGAATAATTTAGGCACCTAGGTCCGTCCCACCGAGCTCAAACAGTCGCTTTTGATTTGGGATGAAGCAGTGAATAAGTTACAATAGAGAAGAGCACGGCAAACGCCTGTTTGTTTTGGCAGGATGAAATATTGAATAGGTGTTTGTTTACGCCATGATCCTGTCGCAGCACAGCCCATGTGGAGCCGGTAGCTCTGGATAAAGGAGCACAGCCGCGCTTCAATGCAGCACATTGTGTCAGAAAAGATCGGTGCTTTTGACGGACACCTTGGATGGTCTTTTCTCCCACGTTCACCACACGATAGAGGTGCCAGGAAAGGTTCTTTGGAAGGAATGCCACAGGTGAACGGTTCTTTTGAAGAGCCATCTTCGTAAGTGAGGCATGCAAGTGTGCAAAACCCTTTAAGGCTTGAAGAACCTCTACGTTATGATGGTTTAGTACTGGTTTTCTAGAAATGCAAGAGAACAATCGGCAGGCCACCATGGAGTCCCATTCCCTACTCCCAATTCCACCCTCTAACTAGGCTTCCTCCCTAAGATGGCAGGGTAAGGTCTAGCGACACGTGCTAGTCCTTTCAAACTGCTGCTAATGCAATGACACTGGACTGTGTGGTCCACCTGAACCAAATGTGACACAAGCACATCACTGGTCCATGTTGGGTTTTCATAATACTAACATCTACACCAACATGTCATGTCATAGCAGTATGTAAATTGATTATGAAATGGGGTTACCTCAGGGGACGGCTTGGGAATGTCCACACCAGGTGTTATCTTATGAGAGAGGTTGAACACTGGCCAGCGTGCTCGTTGCAAAGAGATGTGAATTATCGGTGTTTAACTAAGGCGTGAAAGTGGGTGCCAGACGGATGGGACGTGCCATTTAACATTCTTGATCCAGTGTCACATGTTCCAGGAAGACGTCATAGGTAGCATTACCATCCACAGTGGACAGCACAGTGGCCGCCTACAGGTGCTTAATAATCATGACGGGCACCGTTGGCTAGAACTGTCCATGCGAACTGACCTACGACTCTGGCAGAAATCACATCCACACTCAGGAGCCCCCACACGCATATCCCACAGGTCAGTGCAGTGTTCTTTAGCTTCTATGGGATACGGCAGCAGAAGACCCACTACAGCACCATTTCACATCGCCCAACCAGACACAGCGCCTCATCTGGGCTCATGAGGTTGCTAACCGGACCCTAGAGGGCTGGCAGCATGTGGCGTGGTCCGATGAGTCACAGTACCAGTTGTTTGGGACTGATGGTAGGGTTCTTGTGTGGCGCAGACCTTATGAAACCATGGACCCCAGTTGTCAGGCTGGTGTTAGTTCCATACTGGTGGGGGGTGTGTTCTCATGGCATGGGTTGGGTCCCCTGCTCTGCCTAAACACGTCATTGACCAGTGCCCCCTACATTTTAATGCTTGTTGACAATTTACAGCCCTTCATGGACTTCATGTACCCCCACAATGATGGGATATTCCAGCAGGATAATGCACCATGCCAAGTTGTCCAGAATTGCTTCAATGACCATTTTGGAGAGTTCCAACAAATGGAATGGGCTGCAAGTTCGGAAACTAGAATAATGGTCCAGATTTATCGGTCCCTGGTCTAGACTTTAAAGATATATAAGAGCATAAACACTGCATTTCTTTTCTGCATGGAAACTGCTAGCATGGCGCTCACGGCTCATGCCAAAAGTAGATATAGAACATATTTTGCGCCTCGTGGGCATGGCATGGGACTCTGTGCGGTGCAGTTGCCCTGTCTGGTGTGAAACGGGTTCAACACAGTGCAGTCTGAACTGTTTTTCTGTTGCAATAATGGGCGAAACATTACGTAATTACATTTAGCCTATTGGCATCCTTCTAATGGAATGTGCAACCAGGCCTTTGACGCCTGAATGGGCAGCCATGCTTCTGTGTTGCGGGCTGCTGTTTGTATTTGGGATAATATATTTATTTTTAAAGAGATTAATGGAAGAAAACCCGCCAGCATGCCGTAGTAGTCAGCACCTCATGGCTTGTACTGCCTTAAACAAACAGTGGACCCTGCTAAAGCTCTTGTCTGTCGTGTACCACTTGACTCGTGTACCACTTGACAGAATGTTTATTAAGCAGCAACGTCTGAACACAGAAGGACTGTTTTCTATAGAAATGACAAGTGCAATTAAGAAGGTACGGATTGTACACCGTGGTTCGCTTAGGGATACCATTAAACTTGTAGCTCCAGTACTAAACTCCAGAAAACAGCTTCTGAAACCAAATTTGAAACCAAAAGTATGTGGACACACCTGCTAATTATTGTGTTTGGGTGTTTTAGTTGCACTGAATCTAGGAAACAGTGTTCTCTGGAGTAGTGATATATGCTTTAATGTCTGGCAGTATGGATGAATCGGAGTTTGGAGGATGTCAGGAAAACAGTAAAGTTTGGTGGAGGGGATGGTGCAGCTCCCCACAAGCCTAAGATCACTATGCGCAGTGCCGAACGTGGGCTGGAGTGCTACAAGGCTCCACCACTGGACTGGAGTCCAATAGGAGGTTTCAGGAACTGACTTGTTGCAATAGTGGCCTTCTGGAGCACCACGCTGGAGCTCAGTGAGCTCTTTAGAACGACCCATTCTTTCACTAATGTCTGTAGAGGCAGACCGCATGGCCAGGTGCTTGATTTTACACACCTGTAACAATGGGACTGAATGAAACACCCAAGTTCAGCGATTAAGGGGCATGTCCCGATACTTTTGTCCATGTTGTGTGTGATGTTCTAAACTACATTTCATGAGAATCTGTTTTGAATTTAAGACCCTTGAGGCACAAAAGCCTTCTCCAAACAGACGCCGGTTCGGGTCTCGTCGTGTGCCAGGCGTCTTAAAATTAAGCAGCTGTACAATATCCATAAAGTGATTAACACTCCACCATTAAGATAATTATCACTTCATTATAGATCACCGCTGCTCTAATATTAGAGTATCACAGTCTTTATTAGAGTTTTCATAAACAATCGCATCAGCGCAAACGGCTGCGCTCGAGTCTCATAAGCGCTAACGCAGCCGCACGCTTGGGCCCGTCAGCTTGCGTTTCCCGCTCACCGTCCTCATTGGGTGTTAATTTGTCGATCTGTATGCAGAACGAGCTTCATAACTTCCCCCGGTGTCGTAATTAGCCGCTACCTGAAGTTTGTAGGGCTTTGATTACCTTCAGGGAGGTGTCCTGGAAGGCTGCTTGGAATTAGCACGAGGGCAATCGGCCTGATTGCCTGCATCTGGTCATTAACAGAGACGATTTTTTGGGGTTTTTTTGCCTCCAAATTTTTCCCTTTTCCCTCCAGCCTCTGGAAAAAGCAAGCCGCACTCGCTGGAACAAAGACTGATGCTGTTCTAAGAAGAACACCATGAAAAGCTGCTCCCACTTGCAGGAGGACGGATGCTTTTCCAGAATGCTGACAGGGCAGAAGAACGGAACGACAACAGGTTATTTTGGTGAATGCTAAATCGAGATGTTTTGGGCCTTCTCTAGTGGAACACCTTCATTGGAAACTTCCAGGAAATGCATTTTTCCCGCTCGTGTGACCTTGTTCCAGTTCTTTTTCTCTTCTTGGAATAGAAGCAAACCTCGTTCTCGAGTGTTCAGCATCTCAGATATACATCACTGTAATTTCTGAGGAAGTGTTATCATCTCAGTTGCCGTAGAAATAAGCTATTTGGTTGGGTCGTGTAATTAGATTGCGGCGCATCACTAGCCTAGCTTTGGCATTCTGCAATGGAGAAGGGGTGAGGGACCTCAACGAAGCAGTTTGGAAAGCAGATGATTGTTTGATTGTCTGGTTGGTTTAAGCTTTTCAACTCAACCTAGCCAGACAAAAAGATAACTCTGCTAGCAGCAGTGCAGTATTAAGACTACTGGCCTAAATAAAGGTGCCTAAAAGGGTTCCCTACAGAATTCATACAGAATGGATGGTTCTTTGGAGAACTGTTTTTGTAAATGAGTAATAACTTACCAGCTCCAGTGTTTTTTACTGTGGTGGTGATGGGAACCAGGGCCCACCATGTTTACATCGCACATATAGGCATTTTGCACTCATGATGAAAATATATATATACAGCTGCACCCAGAAGGAATCGAACGACACGAATGACACTTGGTGGGCAGGTCGTCAGACATGCGAATGATTCACGTTTCACACATGGCCACACACGTGATGTAAGCAAGGACGGGCCTTATCGCTGTACCTGACTGACTATATAAGGTTGTCCTGTTGCGCGTGCTCTCCATTCTAACTCGTGCTGTTGTGTTGGTAGCCTCAGAGAAGAGTTCAAAAGCAATTAGAGCAGTTGGAAGGGATAGAGGGGGGTTGGTTCATAGGGTTTTGGGAAGTGGCGTGGTCTTATCGACGTATTGCTAGGCTTACTAGTCGTGCGGATATTACCATAACACGCTGTTGCTGGAGGCGCATAGAAGTAGGCATGCACCAGCGACAGGAAGGATCACGGAGCGACCCAACAGCCATGATTACGGACATACAGCGAGCAGTGATGCCTCCATGAGTCATCCTGTTAGTGCAGCACCATTGGCAGACGGCTACACCACGCAGGACTATATGCACGCAGACCGTTACGACGACTGTCCTTAACACCACGTCACCATCACCAAAGACTGCAATGGTGTCGTGCCAGACTGTCATGGAGCGACTCAGAATGCCAGTGGGTCATCCTCAGTGATGAGTCCCGCTTTTGTCTTGGTGGGGACAACCAACGAATCTGTGTGTGAAGACAAAAGGTTTGTTGTCACGCGTCACACATCCAGAAAGCCTGGTGTCACTGCACCTCCACCCCTACCGCACCATCTGTAGGAACTGTGTGAGGATATTCAAGCTGCATGGGATGGATTATCACAGGACACCATTTGGAACCTCTACATCTCCATGCTGAGAAGTCTGGCATGTTGGGTTAGCAAACACGGCGGCCCGACACCATACTGAGAGACACTACTTCTGTATGTGTAGCTCAATAAATATTGATCATATCAGTTTAAATTTATCATCATTTATTGTTCCTGGTAACCTTTATCTTCCTTCCCAACAGCACTGCAATCCCACACCTCCTTCTGGGTGCAGCTGTTACTTTGAGTATGAGTGTGTATAATCAGCTCACCCACAAGTTTATGCGAAAGCCTGTGATGAGTACAAGTACTGTACAAAGGTCTTGAACCGTCAATGTAAATAATAATCTAGAAATTGTGCATAATTTTTAATAGTTCTTTGTCATTTTATTCTCATAACTTTCCTTGTTTCGTTATTTGTTGTTTATTTTCATGTTTAAATAAACATGAACAACATCCCAGATTTTCTATGCAGTCCCAGACTTTTGGACCCCACTGTACATCTTCCAGAGGTGGACTAATATGCCCTGACGTCACATACAAAAGCTGAGAAATCAGTTATGTATTATGTATCACATACACGCCACAGGAACCTTTGCATTTGGGTTTTTGTAGGCAGCTCTTTCATTAGATTCAGTTCAGGCTGGGGCCTTCGTTTTTCTGCACATGAATATGAACGAGTCACCCTTTGACGTTTCAAAGCAGCCAAGGTAGCCCGGAGGAAGCCACCCTCACGGCGGAAGGATACGCTACACAAAACTAGCAGTGAGAGGCAGACACAATGAATACAGAGAGAAGACGACAGCAGCATATAAACATTCAGCAGCAGCCCTGCAGAATGTGGCTGCGCGGTCGTACCGGTACCGGGCGTGGGAACGCGCAGGCCTTTCTCAGGCCTTTGTTCTTTTTATTATGGAGGACTCCAGACCAGCAACAAGAGCGTTGGAGGCCATTATGTTCGTCTGAATTGGCCTACTTGGCGCTTTCATTCAGGGATGCCATCGTATCTCTTCAAACAAGCGTGACCTATACACAGTCAGACCCATTTCTCCACAGGTCTACAGCCGGGTTTATTCAGGAATAGTGTTGTGCAGTGGAGTGAAGGGTCAGTGCTTTTTCAGTGCTGCGGTATTGTGAATAGTTCGGTATTCCAAAGCTGTAGTCACTCTGGACTTTGGCCGATTGTGCCGCCCTAGCCTACAGTCACACTAGTAGGCAACACTGTGATAAGCAACCAGTCACTTCTAATGGGAGTACGTGATTTGTAGCTGTGATTTAGCGACACGTAGCAAGCAACACGACGACAGAGCGACAAATCGAGTTGAGATGTTCTCAGCTTTATGTAAATGAATTAGGATGCAGTGAAGCGACATTGTAAACGTTTGGCTCCACACCGGGAGCCACACAGGGTGCCACACGGGGTGTCCAATGTCCCCAGCTTCAACTCGTCTGCGTTTTTAACTCCTACCAGTATTTGGTTCCAGGTCTCAGCAGTGTGGTGGTAAACATGGAGGAGAAGCTCATTACCGCTGTTTCTTCTTTCCCCAGCTTATAGATAGATAGATAGATAGATAGATAGATAGATAGATAGATAGAAACTTTATTGATCCCGAAGGAAATTTAGCAGGCAGTAGCCGTTTTCACAGTACAGCACAGTCAAACAAAACAAAGAGGGTTGTACAGAATGAACCTATATAGGTAGGTACCGGCTCAGCAAAAATGATTAACGATTAAACTAGTCAAGTACACTATAGATAAATATATCTCACTTATTACAATGAGGGAAGAAATATGTACCAGAAAGTCTATCAACAAAAATACAAATATAACTGTAGAAGATACGGTAGAAAAATGTGAAAAAACAGAGATAAAAAGGCAGTGCAATAATAATAAATAAATGTGCAAGGGGCGAAGATATCAGCAGACAATGACAATACTGAATAAACATAATAAACATGTGCATATATTGGTATTTAAGTAAAGTGTCTAGAGTGTTCAGGAGTGCAGATGTACAGGATATACAGTAAAGTGTAAATAGTGCAAAATAAATAAATCTCTGATTTAACATAAGAGATTCAGTCCTCATCTGTCCTCTTCCCTCGACCGGCCCCACTGGGAAGAGCTAAAGAGCCTGATATGAAGAGCCTTATAAGAGCCTTATATGATGTACATATCATATAAGGAGTTAGGTCACTCGATAGCTACCTGGGTTAGCCAGCATGCTAACCGACCAGTAACGGCAGCCATGAATGTAAGCAGTTAAATTTCCATACAAATATGTTCATCAATAACATGTACTGTAAACAAAACACCTGTCTTGGACCTTGTATATGCCCACACACGACAACACAAGCAGCCCCAAACACACCTACAAGAGATTTGGGGCAACGTAAGTGACCAGTAATGCTATAGTATACATAGTATAGTTGAGCATCATTATACTACCTCTGGTCCTGGTATCATAACCGTGTTCTAACCATGGGCGTAGGTTTGCATATACGTAGCAATGTTTTGGGCACCACCCTGTGCAAGGCCATGCATTGGGGTCAGAGCGACAATTCTGTCATTTTGGCGACTTACAACATCCCAGGCTAAAGCTAGCTTTAGAGAATTCTCATTTAGGCATGCTAGCATTTGATTGGATGAAATGGAGCGGGCTATAGGAAGGATCATGTCATGACCTATTTACTGCCGGACACGGAGGAGAGAGCTGACCAGGGTGCTAACAGTAAGGTATCAGTGCTGTTAGTCCAAATAAACTACACTGCCAACGGTATTCGCACATCTGCCTTCACACGCATATGAACTTGAGTGACATCCCATTCTTAATCCATAGGGATTAATATGATGTCGGCCCACCCTTTACAGCTATGAAAGCTCCAACTCTTCTGGGAAGGCTTTCCACAAGGTTTAGGAATGTGTTTATGGGAATTTTTCACCATTCTTCCAGAAGCACATTTGTGAGGTCAGACACTGATGTTGGACGAGAAGGCAGTCTCCACTCTAATTCATCCCAAAGGTGTTCTATTGGGTTGAGGTCAGGTGCAGGCCAATCCAGTTCTTCCACACCAAACTCGCTCATCCATGTCTTTATGGACCTTGCTTTGTGCACTGGTGTGCAGTCATGTTGGAACAGGAAGGGGTTGTCCCCAAACTGTCCCCACAGAGTTAGGAGCATGAAATGGTCCAGAGTCTCTTGGTCTGCTGAAGCATTAAGAGTTCCTTTCACTGGAAGTAAGGGGCCGAGCCCAACTCCTGAACAGCAACCCCACACCATAATCCCCCCTCCACCAGAATTTACACTCGGCACAATGCAGTCAGACAAGTACCGTTCTCCTGGCAACCGCCAAACCCAGACTCGTCCATCGGTCCGCCAGATTGCTCTAGAGTCCAGTGGTGGCGCTTTACACCACTGCATTTGACGCTTTGCATTGCACTTGGTGATGTAAGGCTTGGATGCAGCTGCTCGGCTATGGAAACCCATTCCATGAAGCTCTCTACACACTGTTCTTGAGCTGATCTGAAGGCCACATGCAGTAGAGATTAACTACAGACCTCCAAATTGGCGATTGGCAACCTCTGCTCACTATTCCCCTCAGCATCCGCTGACCCCGCTCTGTCATTGTAGGTGTCCTACCACCTTGTGGCTGAGTTGCTGTCGTTCTCAATCGCTTCCACTTTGTTATAATCCCACTGACAGTTGACTGTGGAATATTTAGTAGTGAGGACATTTCACGACTGGACTTGATGCACGGGTGGCATCCTATCACGGTACCAGCCTGGAATTCACCGACCCATTTTTTCATTAATGTCTGTAGGAGCAGTCTGCATGCCTAGGTGCTTGGTTTTATACACCTGTGGCCATAGTAGTGATTGGAACACCTGAATATAATGATTTGGATGGGTGAGTGAATACATTTGGCCTGCACTGCCAACATGTCCTGTACTCTGTAGATATCATGTCACTAAAAGAGGGTCATCAGGAGCTTTTCCACCTCCCAGAGTGTCTAATAGGTGGTAAGCTAACAAGTCAGTAGGTACAATAAGAACCTGCTACCGCACGTCACCATCCTTCCACTGTGAACAGTAATGTGAGTGGGATCTTATTCACCACTGCGTTTGGTCACACCCCCTCCGTGTTCATTGGTTGTGTGTATACAGTCCCGGGGTGTGTGTTTGGGTGAGATAGGGGTGGTGTTGTACCCCCACCAATGTTGCAGCCAAACCTACGCCCTTAGGTCTAACCCTATTATTGCGCTGTTCCCTTCAGTGTCTGTCCAGATACTGGGTAACATCATGTTCTTTCCATGACAGGCCTTCAAAAATTCCAGTTGAACTCGCTTACACGGAGCGATTCCCGAGCGCATTGCCTCAGTAGTCGCCCATTAAAGAACAAAGCCAGCACGTCTTTGAGGTGATCTCTTAATCTGTGTTGTTTAGCGGTGTCCGTTTTCTCCTCCTAGTCTCGTGTGTCTGCTGAAATCATCAGAAAGGCCCACCTTAAACTCCCCCTGCCTTCTGGCAGCACATTAGCAGTTCTGTCTCCAGGCGGCTGCCTTTCTAGTCCTGCCAGTGGGAGAGCTTTTAATGGTGCCCAGGCTGAGCTCCACACAGAAGAAGGAGCACAGTCTGTGTTACTGTACCAGTAAATAAGGAGGGGGCTGTGCCGGTGCACCACCATGCTGGCGGGAGGGGAGCTGAGGCTGGGTTCTGTCCGCCTCTGTCCGTCGCAGGGCTGATTCAGTGTCACGGTGAGGGTTTTGAAGCGGGAGCGAGAGTCAGTAGTCGTGCCAGCTCCATTACCACACCAGTGCTCGCCCCGGCCACGGCTGCAGCAGTTTCATGCTTAAACGGATTTATTGTGAATGCTGCATGTTCTAATGAGATTTCCCTCCCTTTTACACCCTCCCTCTCTCTCTCTCTCCCTCCCTATCTCTTTCTCCCCCTCTCTCCCTCTCTC
>CM067500.1:9116179-9134486 GCA_034552555.1 Semaprochilodus insignis | reverse complement strand
ACTCGCTCTCTCCCTCTCTCTGTCCCTCTCTCTCTCTCTCTCTCTCTCTGTCCCTCGCTCTCTCTGTCCCTCTCTCTCTCTGTCCCTCTCTCACGCTCATCTCCCATTCTCTCTCACGCTTCTATCCTCCTCCTTCTCACATACTTTCTCATGGTCTCACACCCGTCCTCTCTCTCTCTCCCTCCCCATTTCTCTCTTTCTCTTTCCTGTTCTCTTTTTCCTTCTCTCTCTTTTTGTCCCTTGCTCTCTCTCTCTTCCTTTTAATTATTGCTCTCTCTCCTTTTCTTTCTCTCATTTCTCTCTCTATTTCTCTCTTTCACTGCATTATACACGGCGAACCAATTTACTCTCTCTCTGTCTCTCATTTCTCTCTCTCTCTCTCTCACACACACATTTCTCTTTTTCACTCACTCTCTAATTTCTTTCTCCCCTATTTTCTTGCTCTCTTTCATTTCTCTTTCTCACTCATTCACTTCCTCTAACACCCACACCCATTACCCATTACCTCTCTCTCTCTCTCTCTCTCTCTCTAATTTCTTTCTCCCCTATTCTCCTGCTCTCTTTCATTCCTCTTTCTCATTCATTCACTTCCTCTCTCACACCCACACCCCTTACCCGTTACCTCTCTCTCTTTCTCTCTCTCCTTCACTCACTCTCTAATCTCTTTCTCCCCTATTTTCTTGCTCTCTTTCATTTCTCTTTCTCATTCATTCATTCCTCTCTCACACCACATATTCACTCTCTCTCTCTCTCTCTCTCTCTCTCTCTCTCTCAGATACCGCTTGCCTGTCAGTGAAGATGGAGGGTTATGTATGATTGAAATAGCTGCAGCTAATGGAACGGCTAATCGACGGGAGAAGTACGTGGCCGAGCCCGTGTCAGAGGTAAACCCAGAGCAGTAACCTGCACCGAATGAGTCAAACTGATATGTAACTGTGCCAGTAGGTTTCCAGCGTCTGCTGCGTCGAGTCAGAGCAGTGCAGTCATAACTTCACCAGACTGCAGAGAGGAAGTACTTCCTGCCATATTCAGACTGATTAATTAGTGCTGTACTCAAAGCTCATATGACCTGTTCAGGAGGAGAGCTGCTGTTCCAGTAGCTGTTTACTGGTAATGGTGGTGATACGAAGAGAGCTTAGACCATGCGGTTTACACTGCGCAGACTGATCTGATAGAAATCATTATTATGCATCTGATTCTGCTCTCAGAGGAAACAGAAGTAAGTGATGGGTTCCACAGTGATGGGTTCAATGACGATGCGTTCCACAGTGATTGGTTCCACAGTGATGGGTTCCATGATGATGGGTTCCACAGTGATGGGTTCTACAGTGATGAGTTCCAGAGTGATGAGTTCCAGAGTGATGAGTTCCAGAGTGATGAGTTCCATAGTGATGGGTTTCCCAGTGATGGGTTCCACAGTGATGAGTTCCACGGTGACTATTTGCAGCCCAAGCCCAAAGCGCATTAGATACAGTAATATACTGTATGCCTTAAAACAGTGGTGGACTGCACCTATTAGAGCCAGGCCTTCAGTTCAGGCCATAAATTTCAAATATGGCCAGGACAATGGCCATCGCTAAGCTAAGATAATGCATCATGCACATCATTTATTGGCAGTTCTAGATTAAACATTAGGACACTTGAAGGTTGTTAGGGGCTTTAACGTAAATTCCACTTTGCAATACATGGCAGTTTTACAGTGACTCTTTCAGTACAGTATTAGGGCGTTATTGAGGCTGTAGTAGAGTTTAGTCCAGATTTGCCTTTCCTAAATAGTTAATTTACTATGCAGTAGGCTTTATTCATTATAAACTGTACTGGTACCTAATTGTACCAGTGTACAACTGTCACCACTGTTTCTAAAGGCTCACTGAAACCTGATTAGACTATGGCTATTTGCGGTCAGTGACATATCTTGCACTTTCAGAAGGCCGAGTGATGTTTTAAGTCACTCAGTCATTCTTAATCAAAGTCTGATTCCTCTGTCACCTCCCAATTATGTACGTTGTTAATCTCATGTGTAAGGCCTTCAGTCTAGCTCCCGAAGTCCTAACCAATGCGAGAGCTTGCTCGGCTTTGTCTACCTATACTAGCAGTCGAAAGTTTAGACCTGGCTCCTCATAGCAGGTTCTCCTTCTGTTTATCTTAAAGCTTTACTGTAGAATAAAAGTGAAGACATCAAACTATAAAATAGCACTCATGGAATTATACAGTCCACCTTAAAACCCTCCAGAATGGAGCTTTACAGGAGGATGAACCAGCTTTCTTAACCTGCAGTGGAGGCTGATAGAACAAGGTTTATTTCTAAGCAGGTTTGGAGCAATTCTATTGGTCTGTCCATCATGAATATTCACTAAACTGAAAGGAGAACTAGAGCTTTTACACTGTGCAGAAAAAGAGATCAAAGTTTTTACACCACTAAATATATATTAGAGATGGAGATATGGAGAAATATAATACTGTGCTACATCAGGAGTATATGTGGTATATCAGGATATGTACTGTTTCAGACTCTCATCAGTTGGAGCTGTTAAGTGTAAGACTGTAGAGTCTTTAAGACCATCACCAACATCATCTGTTTAGAGGGGTGTGTCCAAACTTTCGACTGGTAGTGTATATATACCAAAGAGAGCACACTCCTGATTGGATCATTTTCCGAGCGTTCCTAGGTTTGAAGCTTACAGAAATGTATCTTTAGTTCCCAGCAATCATCCAGCCTCCTAAAGGTCTAGAAGACCCTCTGGTTTCCTAATCTGCTTCATCACAAAGTATCAAAGCATACCACGAATGTAACCTCTACGACCTCTAAGATGGACAGCTTCTAGGAGAAAGGCAGCCTTGTTTACGCACTGCTCCATTCATGAAGACACAAATAAGCAAATCTCAGTCGCATGGTGGTTCGATTGTTCTCACTCCATAAAGGACCGTGAACGCGTTTCCGCTGACTCAGGTGAACGCGGCTGTTGAATTGTATATCGATTCCTTTTGGATATGGGTATTGCCTAGTACGGAGCAAGACGACAACAGCCTGGAATACTGTTCGCCAGCCAATGATTCAACTGCTGTGGATTGGTCAGATCATCAAACAGGAGGTGGACTAACTAATGCGAATGCGGAACAGTATACAGTATTAATGTACGGGCTTTACAGAGCATGTCTTCAGAGTTTTAGTTCTTCCAGAAATGCAGTCCTTCACGTTTTCAGCTGTTTGTTGTGGAATAGTGGAGTGCTGCAAATGTCCACAGCCGCGACCAGACTAGATGTTTTGGTTTTAAAATGAGGTTTGGCACATGCCCTCAAGAAATATCACCACTATCCTGCCTATGTGGACGCAGCCACAGCAGCCACGATTGCAGACATTCAGTGAGCAGTGATGTCCTCCATGAGTCATCCTGTTAGTGCAGCACCATTGTCAGACAGCTGCACCACGCAGGACTACATGCACACAGACCGTTACGACGACTGTCCCGCTTTTGTCTTGGTGGAGACGACCAGTGAATCCGTGTGTGGAGGCACCGTTGTTAGCGCCAAGATGAATGGTTTGTTGTCACGCGTCACACGTCCAGAAGGCCTGGTGTCACTCCACCCCTACCGCACCATCTGCAGGAGCTGTGTGAGAATATTCAAGCTGCATGGGATGGATTATCACAGGACACCATTAGGAACCTCTACAGCTCCATGCCGAGACGTCTGGCATGTTGGGTTAGCAAACACGGTGGCCCGACACCATACTGAGAGACAGACTTCTGTATGTGTAGCTCAATAAATATTGATCATATCAGTCTAAATTTATCATCATTTATTGTTCCTGGTAACCTTTATCTTCCTTCCCAACAGCACTGCAATCCCACACCTCCTTCTGGGTGCAGATGTTCTTTTGATGATGAGTGTAGAAGCACGTGTAGGTTCGCTGGTGGTTTAGATAGTAAATAAAATGTCTGTGTGTTGTAGACATGGTGACCTCTGGTTCCCATCACCACCACTGAAAAGTACATCGGAACCATCTCACACCAAACCCACTCTGAGCCACTCATAATAGAAGGTGTAAACCACTGATGCGCAAACAGAGCATAAAGGCTCATCTCACATTTGCCAAACGTGTAAATGACCTCTAAGACTTTTGGGATAATGCTGTAGTATGTGGACTGACGAGTGAGCGGTGGAGCATTTTGGAACAATATCATACCAACAGTGAAGCATAGTGGTGGTAGTGTGCTGGCCCTGAAACACGCTGTCAGGCACGGTCAGCAGCATGCCTTCCCATGTCGGCTGGCTACTCCAGCGCTGATTGGCTGCTAACTCACTCAGAGATTAAGCTAGGTTTACTTTAATGTAGCACCAGTAAAGACTTCTTTAACAAACCCGTACTCTGGTGGTACTCTTTGCCCCGGCTTCCTTCTAATTTTGAACGCTGTACATGAATGCTGTATTAATTAGCTATTAAAAGTTTTTCTGAATGAACCTGCTGACTGAGTGCTGCCTAGTATAGAATGCGTTAGCACTTGACGTTCCATTAATAAAAGAGTGCTGATTGTCAGGCCTCTCGTAGCTGACACATACTGCTAATTAGCATTCATACATGATAAGGCTCATCTGTGTAGCGGCTTTGTGCCTTGGTTATTTCAAAATTGAAGTCCTTCTTCCACGCAGTGGCTTTCTGTTGTTCTGTCCTTCCCCCTGTAGATGTAATTACAAAAGCCCATAAATGAAATAAAGCTTAATTAGTGTTATTTCATATTTGATTCTCATAAAAGCACAAATTGCTAATCCCCCACATTTGGTGAGGGTCTCTTTGCGTCCTGTCAGCAGGAGCGAGCTAGCTGTACCTCTGTTTCTCCGTAGCAGTGTGTCCGAGTGGAGCAGAATGACTTTCATTTCCAATAAGTTCCAGTTCCAGTGATTATTCTTTTTTAATTTCCACTGATGCGCAAAATGACTGTTTACAGTGTTTGGGATGCTGGTTCTTAATGTCTTCACGTACCAATTGTTGCGAAATGTTAACTGTGTGATCTTCATGAGAGAAGGATATAAACAGGTCTAGTGTCAGTGTCTATCTGCTGCAGCACAGAAGCTGAAGGCAAATATGGCTACGTTCGCACAGCAGGTAAACCTGGCCCAACACTGGTTTTCCCACCAAATCTGATGTTCTTGTCAAGCTGTTTGCTCAGTCTTTTGCATGTGATATTTAATAGGGTTGAATGACATCATAATGGGATTCAGGTCAGGACTTCAGGACCCTCCAAATCCTTCTTTTAGTTCTTTTGAGTCATTTTTAGAGATGGATCATCATCCTGCTTAGGTCACAGACTAACAGATAGAAGCTCTCCTACTGGATTTTCTGACAAACAGCAGAGTGCATGGTCCATCAGTTACCACAAGTCATCCAGGTCCTGCAGTAGCACAGTAGCCCCAGAGCATCACACTACCACCACCATGCTTCACTGTTGGTATGGTGTTCTTATGGTGGAATGGGGTGTTAACATTGCGCCAGATGTAATGGAACTTCCAAAAACTTCCCACCTTTGACTCATCAGTCCCCAGGGATCTTGGTGGTCATCTAGATCTTTTCCAGCAAATGCAACATAGGCCTGTGTCACTGCCTTCTTTTGTTTCTTTGCCAAATTGTTGTGTGTGTTTGTTTCTGGCAAATTCTGATTTGTTAAGTTGTTTGAGTGTTAAAGCTGTTGACAACAAGTTCAGAGTTTGATGCTGGCCTGCAGTCACAGTGGGCTGCAGGTCAAATATTACTGTACAGAAATTACAGCATAGAAATTACAGTATGGAAATACATTTCCTGTTTTCACCTGTTCTGGAGTAGAAACTTAGTAATTGGTTAGCTAGTAACTGGTTGCTTCACAGCTGGTGCTTCATGATATCTGTAGAAAAGTGGGAAAACAACGTTATCACAAATACACAAAAACAGCATTATCACCAATATTAGAAAATTTCTCTCGAATTGGCATGTGCCGTCAAAACAGTGGTATAAGACATATTACATAATACACTGTGTGATAACAGCCATGATAACTTGCCATGATACATCGCAGTGTGCAGCTCATGGAGATCCTCAGTGCTGACCAGCTCATCACAAAGAGAGCATGATTAGTCCTGTTTAGGTGGATTTAGTGAATGAATGATGTTGAATGATGCTGCTCATCAAGAGATTTTGATCTTATGTTCCATTTTCAGTCACCTTATTGCCCACCATCACTCAGCGGTACGATAAAAAAGACTGTTTTCCCACTCAGGTTGCATTCGGGCCCACTTTCCTGGGTGGCGCTCCGTCTCACTCCGAGCTGCACGACAATGCGGGGAACATGCCGGGGTTTGTAGGCTGCATCCGTGAGCTGCAGGTCAACTCCAGAGAGCTCTACATCGTCGGGGAGGCGGTCCGAGGCAGAAACATCCAGAACTGCGACACACCAGTGTGCCATCACCAGCCGTGCCGGAACGGCGGGACCTGCGTCAGGTATGAAAATGAGTGTCTCAGGCCACTTCCTTTGAACCAATCCCGAGTCCTTTAAAGGGAAACTTTGATGCATGACATACACATCTTCTGTTCATCTTACATGAAGTGTTGTTAATGGAGCGTAGTGGTATATCAGGGAACATTTGCTCTTGATGAGTCCACCTCAGAACTGTCTGATCCTCTAACACCATCACAACACGCACTAACACACCACCACCACGTCAGTGTCACTGCAGTGCTGTGAATTATCCACCACCCATATAATACCTGCTCTGTGGTGGTCTTGTGGGGGTCCTGATCATTGAAGAACAGCGTAATAAAGTATACAGAGAAACAGATGGACTACAGTCTGTACCTGTAGAACTACAGGGTGTCCTATACAGTCAGTGTAGCTGATAACATGGATAATGAGTGTAGATACAGTGTTATATTACAAGTGTTATATTGCATCACAGTATTGTACAGCAAATATGATGTTGTGGTACAGTCCAATAGTATTGCTGTATGCTATATGAAATGGGCAATATGGTATCATGCTAAAACATGACCTCCGTGACTTTTTACAGCAGTATTGGCCTAAACATTGTATGAAATGTGCTTCAAAGGGTGCAATATGTAAGCTTTATAGTCTAAAACATTCCAAAATGACCTAAAATGATGCGAAGAAGTGACATTTTTGATGGTCCGTCAAAGACGTCTATGTATCTCACTGCAGAGATACAGTCATTTCCTAAAGTGAGCCTAGTGTGATGAAGCTTCATGGAGATTGCATGTGCTTGATTTTAAACACCTGAATTCAATAACTAGTAGGGATGTCCACATACTTTTGGCCATGTAGTGCACCTCAATTAGCTCTGAGCTTCATATATCAGATCAGGCTGGCACATCCCCAGAAACCACCCCTCATTTCCTTCGTGCGACCTCCTTCAGCCGAGGCCTTCTCCGTCTTCCCCTGCACAATGCTGCTTGATGTTCCAGTGTTTTTGGAGAGTGATGGGACTCATTTCTGCCTCTTAACATTTTAGCTCTGGCCAGTTGCCTGGAATAGTAGATGGCTCCATATTGCACCAGCACCAATCTCAGAAGACAGCGTGCCTCCTCTCCCAGCTACAGATCCAGCCACTGCCCCTGACCACGCCGCACCGTCCTCCTGTTGAGTCACGGACACGCCTGATTGGTGGGAATGGAGCTTAGCCATGTGGGGACAGACAGACCCTGCTGCCTTTCCCTCGCAGCCTGAACACAGCTCTCTGGAACCCCCAGTCCCAGGCAGCATATGGCACAGCTGGGTTTTGGATCTAAGTCCCAGTGGTGGTTTGTGTCTGTGCGCCTCTGAGCTGAACTTGCAGCAGATTTGCCTCTCGAGAAAAGGGCTTTCTTTTATGAGCTATGTATTCAAAACAGCACGAGTAGCCGTCCTTGGATATGTCGGCACATGACGTCCATGCGGTTTCTGTTCTGAACACTCGGGTCTGGTGTTCCAGTCACACGCTAACGACGCCATTAACGCTAATCAGTTGATAAAGAATCAAAAGCCATCAGCTGAATAACATAAAAACATTTCTTTTGCTTTTGTCTGTCTTAGGATAATGAGATATCCATTAGATGGGTAATATACCCTCATTAGCATGATAAATTATATCACAATACACTTCTCACAGTATATATTGGATTTCTTCAGTCTTTCTAGAGCAACGGACCAGTACATAAATCATAAGGAGAAATCAGATACAGACCAATTATCCACAGCTTGTAAATAACAACAAGTAGAGTATAAAAGTCATAAACTGTGTAGTAACTGGGAGCTGGACGTTGGTCTTGTAACTAATTCACTCACTCACGTTTAGCAGGCCGAACAATCTCCACAAGGGGTCACTATTAGCACATAAATAGCTTTTGGTGCTTCACAACAATGATACAGTTACCAGTCACTTAATAGCTGCACCCAGAAGGAGGTGTGGGTTTGCAGTGCTGTTGGGAAGGAAGATAAAGGTTACCAGGAACAATAAATGCTGATAAATTTAGACTGATATGATCAATATTTATTGAGCTACACATACAGAAGTAGTGTCTCTCAGTATGGCGTCAGGCTGCCATGTTTGCTGGTGCAACATGCCAGACGTCTCGATGTGCAGTTATAGAGGTTCCTAATGGTGTCCTGTGATAATCCATCCCATGCAGCTTGAATATTCTCACACAGTTCCTGCAGATGGTGCGGTAGGGGTGGAGGTGGAGTGATACCAGGCCTTCTGGACGTGTGACACGGATTCGTTGGTTGTCTCCACCAAGACAAAAGCGGGACTCGTCACTGAAGATGACCCGCTGCCATTCTGAGTCACTCCATGACAGTCTGGCACGACACCATCGCAGTCTTTGGTGACGTTGACGTGGTGTTAAGGGCAGTCGTCATATCATTCATATTGGCGCTGACCAACGGTGCTTCCACATATGGGTTCGTTGTTCGTCTCCACCAAGACGTTGACGTGGTGCTGTTGGGTCAGTCAGTCTTTCAGGGCTTATTTGTTGTGAGATGGACAAAGAGTGACAGAGATACCGTTCTTCCTAAGTCAGAGGATCCGTCAGAACGATTACAAAGCTGCAGTTTTAACATTATTATTTATTGCCTAATGTTGCTTTAACTCACCATATTCCTGAGTCATGTGTTTTGGATTTACTTCCTGGTACGGAACGGCTGGAAAGGCTGTGTTCAGACTGAAGGCAAATCGGATTTGTTTCTTTGATCAGGTCTTCTGAGGTGACTGTCTGCACTGTGATCAGATCAGATTTTTGTCCTCAGACTTCACCAACATATCTGCATAGGGTGCTCTGGTAATGACGTAGGGATTGTGATATGGCTTCCATACACAGAAGCAGGAAAGATGGAGGCACATCATTTAAATGCAAACACAGGAGGCCAGACTTCTCCATTAGAGCTCGGACCCCTTTTTCAGGTGTCTCTCCATGGACCGTTAGAGAGGAGGCCAGAAGGTAATGTATAAGCCAAGTGCTGTAGGCTTTCACAGAAAACACCGCAGATGGGTTCTGGACCCTCCTTCAACACATTTCCTGCTTTCAAAAAGCCTGTTAAACCACAACAGGACTCACCGCGATAACGCTGGCCTGCGTTCAGGAAATAAACATACCTCTGAATGACAACCTGCAGGTCAAAGGTCAATTCAAGGACTCAAATCAGAAATGCTCTCAGCAGTTCAGCAGTAAAGCAAATGAATGGCTGTTGACTTGGATGTCTGGTTCTAGGGAGGGAGAAAAGGAACTTTAACTGGTTTGGAACATTTCAATTATGGAGGCTCTTGACGCTTTGCAAATGTTCACATAAGGTATTGAGTTTTCATCAAACACTATATTTCTCTGCCTGTACATCTGGATTCACTCTCTCTGTCTGAAACGCTCTGTTAGAGCTTCTGTGTCTTTAACCCGCACCTCCTTATGAGCACAGTGTGCTCTGACTGGTCAGCTCGCCCACTCTCTACTAATCAGTCAATTATACTTTGAAAGTAATCTGGAGCTATGTGTCATGTGCGTACGGACATCAGCACTGCGTGCGTTCTGGCAGCTGTGTTAATGCATTATTCATTAATAATGTATTATTAATTGTAGTCATTTCCATTCAATGTAATGAGTGCCATCAAAGTAAAGCGTGAAAGTGAAGTCTTACTGTAAACATGCCGTAATTCCATTAAGAGCATCATCTGCTTCCAATTCCGGCTGCACGTGTGTGCTTGTGTGGGATTCTTCTTTCGCCTGGCATTGTTGTTGCTTAGGGAAGGAGTTTGTAAATATTGGAAATGCTATGCAGATGTTATCAGGGAGGCGCACACTTGAGTTTTAAATAGCTGTAATCACGGGCTTGATTGCATTACTGATGTATGCTAACAAAGGTGCGGATGTGTGACTGCGTGAACCTCCAGCAATCATTTGATTGTGGCCTACTCTCCCTGGTGAACACTTACGTCATTAGCCTTTGTAAAAGCAACAATCTTTTGATGCTTGTGTGTGTGTGTGTGTGTATATATATATATATATATATATATATATGTGTGTGTTTTAGTTGGCATGTAAAGAGGGTCCTAATCATGTGTTGAAGAGTGAATCATGTGCTATCAGAAGTGTGGTTTGTTGGGTGTTGGGATAGATTTGTTTTCCCTGGGCATACAAATCATTCTTTGGAGCAATGCTACAGCAGAAGAACTAAAGAACCACTCTTGTCTTCCTAAAAAACCTCTCAGTGGATGGTTTATTAAGGTACCTTCTCTTCTTTGTAAATGCATATACAGTACTGTGGAAAACTCCGAGACCACCCTTCGTTTTTTTTGGTTCCCAGTGAAATTCCAGCCCTTTTCTCTGTTACACGATGACATCATCTTGTAAAACAGTCCTTATTGCCCGCCTACGGGCAAGCTTGGCACGCCCTCACACAACACACACAGGGCTAAACCAGTAAAAACTGACCAGTCTGAAACTAGTCTGCTCCAGTCTAGCTTGTGAAGGTGGGTCTATCAGCTTGTGCTACTCTGTGCTCATAAGGAGGCGGGGCTTAAAGACACAGAAGCTCTAACAGAGCGTTTCAGACAGAGAGAGTGAATCCAGATGTACAGGCAGAGGAATATAATGTTTGAGGAAAACTCAATACCTTATGTGCAGTGAACATTTGCAAAGCGTCAAGAGCCTCCATAATTGAAATGTTCCAAACCAGTTAAAGTTCCTTTTCTCCCTCCCTAGAACCAGACATCCAAGTCAACAGCCATTCATTTGCTTTACTGCTGAGAGCATTTCTGATTTGAGTCCTTGAATTGACTTTTGACCTGCAGGTTGTCATTCAGAGGTATGTTTATTTCCTGAACGCAGGCCAGCGTTATCGCGGTGAGTCCTGTTGTGGTTTAACAGGCTTTTTGAAAGCAGGAAATGTGTTGAAGGAGGGTCCAGAACCCATCTGCAGTGTTTTTTGTGAAAGCCTACAGCACTTGGCTTATACATTACCTTTTGGCCTCCTCTCTAATGGTCCATGGAGAGACACCTGAAAAAGGGGTCCGAGCTCTAATGGAGAAGTCTGGCCTCCTGCGTTTGCATTTAAATCGTCTCATTCGCGTCACGCTCTCACCCTCATTTCCCCGCTTCCTTCCAGCACGTCTGCATTCGCCTCAAAACAAATGAACCCCGCCCGTCTCTGAACGCTTCTCTTTGATCCCGTGGCTACGCTCTTGCCACATGCTGGCCGGATTTCTTGGGCGGGTTGAATAGATGCTCTGCGAGATGCACTGCGAGAAAGGAGAGTTGCATCTTCACAAGGCGGGTCTCCTCCTCCAGTACAACTCCATGAATGCAGCGAGGGAATTTGCGTTTGGCCCCCGTGCGCATGCTGCCTTCAATTACACAGCTCCATTAAGACGGGCCTGTTTGCGCTGGCTCTGAAAGCAGAAAACTAGCCGCACGCCTCATTGTTAACAGCAGATAACAGCCCTGGCTCCTGCCTTTGCATTCTGTTGTCCTGACTGTAATCCCAAATAGCTCTGAGCGGGACTTGCGAGCTCGCAGCTGATGCTAGCAGGCCTGGCATTTTTCAGCAGATGGTTCTCAAATATTTTTGCTTTTTCTCAAATTCAAAGCGGGATTGTCCCCCCATCCACTCCCCACCACAGGTGTTATAACCCCCCTGCTTCGTGGCACTAGTGAATCATGACATTTATATCGCTGCGCCCAAGCTGCCTCTTTTTTTCGTCCTCCCACCAACGCAGGAGCCCTGGCATTGATTCATGGAGGCGGCTGCTTTGTCTGACGACGGCAAGACAGATCCTCACCACTGTCGACTGGTTAAGAGCGAATGGAATAAGGGGCCAGATGTGAACAGCTGTACATTATCCGTTCGGATTTTCCTCACGCGCCAACACATCGCTCATCCTCACTGTCAGTCGTGGCTTCAGACTCCAGTTACCAAATGTGTCATGGCCGTCCGAGTGTATAATTGAGTGTTTGGCCCACTAAACAGAACAGGCAATCCGGAGCAGGTGTCAGCCGGGGCCAATCAGTGTGCTTGCCGGGCTGTCTGCTAAGGCTGGGAGGAAGAAATCGATTTAACCTAGTGTTGCAGGATTAGTATTGATACTGAAAGACTAATGTATTTGTGTGTTTTATTATTTCATTATTAATGTTTATAGCCTATAATAGGACACCAAAATCCACAAGATGCCAGTGGGAAGTCCCTTTTTTCCTTCTCCTGAAACCCAGGCCTCCAGTGGTTGCATCAGTAGGATCACTTGGTTAGCATAGTACCTACATTCCCATGTGTTATGGTCTTATCCACCAGCCCAGGGGTCTTCAGATCCACAAAGGGGATACCCAAATCCACAACACCTACATTGAGAAGTCCATTTTTTCCTTCTCTTGAAACCAAGGCCTCCACCAGTGGTGCCATCAGTAGGATCAGTTGGTAAGCATAGTGCCCAGGTCTTCAAATCTGGACCTTAAATCCAGGTTCCAGTCCTGGACTTTGTAATCCTTGGTAAGCACAACCCTACGTGGCCAATCAGTTACATTAGTGGTTTCCTTAACTTCCAACAAGAATATAATCCAGGACTAGAAACTGGAAACTATGCCCAACCAACTGATCCTACTGAGGTCACCAGTGGTGGAGGCCTTGGTTTCAGGAGAAGGAAAAAATGAAAAAAAGAAGACTTCTTGGTGGAATCTTTGGAACCCATTGTGGATTTGAAGACCCCTGGGCTAGTGGATAAAACATAACACATGGGAAAATAAAAGGGTCTGTCCAAGCAAGGACCTCACTGCCAATAAGAGAGAGACATTTCTGGCTCCCTGGCTTTGGTTTTGAAGGTTTGTACCCTGACATAATGTAGTTAGCTTTATTCTTAACCATGCATCCACGCCAGAAACCGTATAGGAACTAGGAGTGGAAAAACCTTGACAGTTATGTGATGAAAGTCGACTCAGTGTCGACTAACTGCTGGTGAAGAAAGCCATAGGAGAAGTGACTTTAAAAACCTGACCAACGAAAATATCCATGACAAAGCCTCCACAGGTCAGTAGAGCAAGACGTGCCTGTTCCAGCGAGCATTAATATCCCTCAGGAAACCAGAAATATGCACCCCGATATCGCCAGGCTAGTCACCTGGTGTTATTCTCTGAGTCTTCCATGTTGTTAGTGTCATAATCACATGTTCAGCACGACGTGCCCTTTTCAATTAACACTGGACCACATTGCTAACCTACAGGGAACCGGAGATACGGACCCCAGAAGCATGTACAATTGTATCCAACTTCATAGAGAAACACTCTAGGAAGCCTTCAAGAAACCAGAGATACGAACCCCAAATCACCAGAATCATCACCTGTTGTTCTTTCTCCAGTTAACCCTCGACCACATTGCTAATCTTCAGGGAACCGGACATACGGACACAATTGTATCCGACTTAGAAACACCCTAAGCAGCCTTGCCAAGATGCTCATATATGGTGGAGGACTGAGCACCTACAGCGGAGGTTTAGAGCATCATAACTCGGCAAAAATCTCAGTGAATGACTTCATAGGGCTTATGCTTCCTCTCCAGCCACACATGGCTTTTTATTGTAGCCTTCAGGAAACGGGAGATAACAGTGTTTAGGAACTGATATTTGAAGAACTGTAGATCAGCAGAGGAATGTTAGAATTCTGCAGATCAGTAGAGCATGACGTGCCCCTTCCAACAAGCATTGCTAGCCTTCAAGAAACCAGAGATACGAACCCCAAATCACCAGGCTCGTCACCTGTTGTTCTTTCTCTGAGGCTGCTGTGTTCTTAGTGACTTAGGAGCACCCCAAAATTTCACAAAACTGTACACAACTTAGGAGCACCCCAGGCAGCCTTGCAGAGATTCTTGCCCATGGTGGACGTCTGAAGAGCCAGAGAAGTTTGAAGCACCGTAACTCGGCCAAAATAACTATAACTGAGTTCAGACTTTACAGGATTACAGGGTGTTATGCTCCCTCTCCAACCACACATGACTTTTTATTGTGATCTTCAGGAAACTGGAGATACAGTGTTCAGTATCTGGGATTTGAAACTTTGTAGATCAGCAGAAGAATGCTAGAATGAAGCCAAACTCTTCAGGTCAGTAGAGCAAGATGTGTCCTATCACTACTAGCCTTCAGGAAACCAGAGATACGGACCCCCAATCACCAGGCTCGTCACCTGCTACTCATTTGAGGCATCCATGTTGTTAGTCTCATAATGACATGGTAGTCGACAGCAAGCATTGAGCAGTAGCATCGACTAACCTATGCAGCCCCTAACGGGAGCCTTATTTTTGAGAGAGTCACATTCTACCTTTGTTAGCTGCTCTGGACAAGCACGTTGGCTGAACTGCAAGAGTTTAAGGAAGCAGAGCGAATGTTCTTTCATACTTGATAAAACAGGGAGTATTTTCCTCTGGAGGCAGAATTTGTGGTCAAAAGTAATAAACTACCTTGAAAAACATTGTTGCTCAAGAATTGTGTTGTCATATCTTGGGGCTTTTAGTGATTCCTGCCTCTACTGCCGGCCGTGACCTTGGTCAAGTGTTTGTACTCATAGGGTTTCAGTACAAAAGGGTCAGTTTAGCATCCCTGGTACAGTCGTTGGGGTTTAAATAAGAACCTTGGCGTTCGATCTCGGCTGGCAGCGTTCAAGGTGGTATTTGATTTTCCGTAAACATTCATTCATTGACTCTCTTCTTCACCGCCATTCACTTATTCTCCCCGGCGGAGTGTCTCAGACCACGGCGCTTGCTAATGAGGGAGCGTTGTGGTCATTAGTGTGCTGGAGCCGTATCGATACGGCGCGTACGCTCCTCCTCTCAATTTGAAGTCTATGATGTGTGCTGGTTCTATTCATTTGCTGAGGCATAATTGGCACAGCACATTTGTATTCTTGAGCCTTATTAAAAGGTTGAGCTGCATTTCTGTCGAACCTCCTCATAACCTTGCGTGAACGATTCCAGCTTCTTCGCCTTTCTCAAAGAAGAGATGCTCGAGGATAGCAAAATATGTTTTTAATGTTTGTTGGCTGTGCCTTACCTTGTGCAGCAGCCTTTTACTGCTGTGATCTTCAGAGACGATTCCCGGCGGTGTGAAATCAGTTTAATGGAGAAGGTGACAGAGTTGTTTGGCTACTTTTCACTTAGCCATAATATCTGGAGTGTCGCTTGATAAGTGGGGAATAAACAGACTGCAAGCAGATCTCGCACTCAGGAGCCTTCTGGAATGTGGAGATGCGGATGTTATAGAACGACATGCATGAGACTGAACAAATGCGCATCTGTATTCTTGCCTCACAGCAAGAAGGGTCTGGGTTCGATTCCCTGCCCAGGGTTCTTTCTGTGTGGAGTTTGGATGTTCTCCCCGTCTATGTGGGTTTCCTCTGGGTGCTCCGGTTTCCTCCTACAGTCTAATGACATGCAGTTAGGTGAACCGGAGATGCTAAATTGCCAATTTTGGTTCCTTAAATAACCTTTCAGTCGATGATTCTTTGAAGAACTGACCCAACAGCCACGATGGCAGACATTCAGCGAGCAGTGATACCCTCAATGAGTCTTCCTGTTAGTGCCAGCACCATTGGCAGACGACTGCACGACACAGGGCCGTTACGACGACTGTCCTTAACACCACGTCAACGTCACCATTTTTTTTTTTTTTTTTTTTTTTTTTTTTTTTGGAGTGACTCAGAATGGCAGCAGGTCATCTTCAGTGACGAGTCCCACTTTTGCCTTGGTGGAGACGACCACGAATCCGTGTGTGGAGGCACCGTGGTCAGCACCAAGATGAACGGTTTGTTGTCATACGTCCAGAAGGCCTGGTGTCACTCCACCTCCACCCTACTGCACCATCTGTAGGAACTGTGTGAAGATATTCAAGCTGCATGGGATGGATTATCACAGGACACTCTACAACTCCATGCCGAGACATTTGGCATGTTGCACCAGCAAACATGGCAGCCCGACGCCATACTGAGAGACACTACTTCTGTATGTGTAGCTCAATAAATACTGATCATATCAGTCTAAATATATCATCATTTATTGTTCCTGGTAACCTTTATCTTCCTTCCCAGTAGCACCGTTACTTTAATGATGAGTGTAGAGGTGGCGATATGGCAAAATATGGCATAGTATATGTGGTATATCAGGCTGTGTATTGTTTCAGACTCTCATCAGTTGGAGCTGTTAAGTGTAAGCCTGTAGAGTCTTTAAGATCACCAACAACGTCCGTTTATTTGGGTGTGACTAAACTTTTGACTGGTAGTGTATGTATACCAATGCCAACTGCAGCAGAAGTCAGCCTCCATTCACTTATTGACTACAAGTGCAGCATGTACAACCGCAGGCCTGAGATAAGCCTGGGGTGATATCAGGGAGTTAGCGGGAGTCTGATATGTGAGTACTAGCGAGAACAAGCCGATGATTGTTTTGCCGATGGAGCTCGCGCAGATGGAAGGATTGCATTCAGACACGTTTTTCCCCCCTCTCTGCTTTCTTTAAGTTGATCCTCACTCCCTTGAATAGACCTGTCAAACACTCGCCCTGCTGAATTATTCATTCCAATGATCTCCACTTGTGTGTGTTTCTCCACCTCCTCCGTAGAAGAGGTAGCCATTAGTTATGGCAGCTCATTATTTCAAGTTGGAAAGGTGTATGTTGGGAAAGCATTTGACCCAATTAAGCAGTGACTCCTGGCAGCCTGTTTTCAAATTGTCACACGGATTACTAAGGAAGGTCTGAGAGCGAGACTCGGCCTGTTTTTAATGTGATTTTAATCTCCGTCTCGCCGAGCTGCCGCAGGGAAGCCTTTCCAGTCATCAAGGTCATCTTCGGCTGCAGCTTCAAGTATATGACACAGTAGATGTGAACTCCTGATACACATGGCTGTAGAGGCGGTTACTAGTCCAGAGACTGGTGTCGCTTCGCTCAGAGGACGGAGAGGAGCACGCTTGGCCTGAGGACATCAGGCCTGGCTTTAAGAAGAGGTTCTATTATTACTCAGGCATGATGAAACAGTTCATTGCCTCCGTGTTAACCTTCCTGTTATGTTGTGGGTCAAACTGAACCATGTCAAAGTCTAAAAATGCAGTAAAAATATTTTTAAATAATTTTTATTATGATTCACGGATTTGTTGGTCGTCTCCACCAAGACAAAAGCGGGACTTGTCACTGAAGATGACCTGCTGCTGTCACTCCGTGAGGGTCTGACACGACACCATTGCAGTCTTTGGTGACGTTGACGTGGTGTTAAGGACAGTCGTCGTAACGGTCTGTGTGCATGTAGTCCTGCGTGGTGCAGCCGTCTGCCAATGGTGCTGCACTGGATGACTCATGGAGGGCATCACTGCTCGCTGAATGTCAATGCAATCATGTCTGTTGGGTCAGTCAGGTACAAAGATAAGGCCCGTCCTTGATTACGTCACATGTGTGGCCAAGCATGAAACTTAAATCATTCGCATGTCTCACAATGTCAAACCTACCTACCAAGTTTCATTCCTGTGGGTTGACTCCTTCTGGGTGCACATATTTCATGCAGCTATTCTTTTGATAGTGAGTGTATAATATGTATGTATCTGTTTAACTACTACATGCACTGGGTCAGTTTGACCAGGGAACATTATCACTGTTCCATAGATTTGAATGTAACCGATGATGAGCGTTACGGACAGCAGGGAGTCGTCTCAGGATTGGCCAAATCTCTGCACCAGTACAAATCCTAGAAGGTCTTCCAGGACTCGCTCATGTTTACCTCAGTGGCTCGGATTCCAGAATCTGCCAGGCTTGGAATAATGATGGAGGCTGGCTCTGTAGACCTT
>CM067500.1:9052685-9111394 GCA_034552555.1 Semaprochilodus insignis | reverse complement strand
TTCCCTGCACTGTACCACCTCTTCCCAATCTGTGGATCCCGTCACTCACACCCCACAGGTATTTATAGACCCATCATCCTCATGTAGCACCATCTGCAGGAGCCTGAAGTTACTACCACCTTCAACACACAAGGGGACTCATTTTATATATATATATATATATATTTATATAATGTTGTTTTCATATCAAGGCAATCTGGTTCTAAATTCCGGCGACACAACGTAAATATTTCATTTCTCAGGATCCGGTTCTGGAGCGGCACAACACACCCCGCTGTGGCTCAGCTCGAGGCGCATTATTAATTTATAGATTCCAAACCCCTCCAATGCTTCCAGTATCTGATATCCTACCTTTGAAAAGTGTGTGCATCTTGGAGCAGCATATGAAGCCCCTGTCTGAATATTGCTTATCATGCTGGCCCACCCTCCACTTCTTGCCCGGAGATAAAGCACAAGAATATGAAATGAGCCAGCCTGCTAGTGGAATCTTGTCTGGCCTCTTTTTTTTCCCACCCCCTCTTCACAGTCTGCTGTTAGTTTGAACGTTCCCGATTGCTCAGTAACAGCGAGACAGATCTGGATCGACCAAAAACACAGCCTTGCTTTTGCTGATCCCGGACGAGCCCCCCTATCCCCCCGCCTTGCTGTGGGCTTGGGCTGGTTATTTTGAATTAATCTGTTGTATTTGATTTGCCTCGCACCGCAAAATCAATCCATCAGAGTAAATCTCTGGCTGGCCGTATAGTAGCAAATTCAATGAGAGCTGACAGGGATTATCGAAAGCACATGTCAGTCTCGTCCACTTGATTGCGAAGCAGGACCATGACGTTGCACATTGTGGTGGTGGTGGTGTTGGTATTCTCCCCGGCCTCCTGCTCTCATTCTCTCTCCCTCCGTAGCTTTGCCTGTGTTTTCTGCACAAGCTCCACTGAACTGGATTAATGATGCGGCACGAGTACATTTCATTTGGGTCCTAATGATCTCTTCCCTTTTTCTTCACCCCCCCACCTCTCTTTGTGTGCAGCGATGCAGAGAACTGGTTCTGCGTGTGTCCCCCGCTCTACTCGGGCAAGCTGTGCCAGTTCACCGCCTGCGAGCGCAACCCGTGTGCTCACGGCGCCACCTGCATTCCCAAGTCCCAGCTGGAGGCAGTGTGTCTGTGCCCACATGGAAGGCAGGGCCTCCTGTGTAATGAGGGTAGGTCTCCCGCTGTGAGTTTGTAAGCAGATGATCATTTAGCAGCGAAAATGCAATGAAGAAAGGGAAGCCGTTGCACTCGGGAAGGCCGTGGAGGCTTGGGATTCCAAGGAGCTGAGTTGCACAAGATATGTACTTGGAATATAGGTTATGTATTATAGATTAGTGACCAGCTACATCACTCATTAAAAAGTGGATTTAGGATAGACGCTTCCTAAGGTTTTGCCAGATTGTGAGGGGAATTTTGAAGATACCTGGAGTCCAAGAGAGAGCAATATGTCCATGCAACTAGTTACATGTTGTCTACAAGTTGCCTGCAACATAATTTCCATGCAATTTGCACGCAAAGTTTCTCCGCTGTAAAGTTTCGTCCTGTATAAGTTGCAAGGAATTGATGTTGCAGGCAACTAGTTGCATGTTGTAAGTTGTCTGCAACATAATTTTCATGCAACTTGACTGCAATTCAAAAACAGTTAAAGTTGCACACTACCCTTTTCAGTCATCTTTCCTGTATATAAGTTTCATGGAAATTATGTTGCAGGCAACTAGTTGCATGTTGTGAGTTGGCTTATTTCAACATTATTTGGCAACATTATTTCAATGCAACTTGATGTTCTAGTTTTTCTAGACATTAGTTCGTTTTTTCTATCAGTTAGATTTTTAGCTGTTGTGTATTAAGCCTCTGAATCATCCATTACAGTTACAGCCTACTTAATTGGCTCGCTCATCCCTTCCTATAAGTGCAAGAAGTTCACTTGGTATCTTCTGTAACTTTCATCCTTTGGATTCCAACTTAATCCAAGAGTTTTGCCTCCTGATGTCAAGAGAGGTAGCTCATCCCTCAGTAAATTACACAGTAAGTTGTACAAATTTAGTATGTAATTTATGCTGCCCTGTGATCCTGCCCTGGGGGCAGTCATGGGCTGGAGGTTAGATAACCAGGCTTGTGACCGGAAGTTTGCCGGTTTGAAGCCCTGAACAGACAGGACATGACAGAAGTGACCTTATGCAAGGCACCTAACCCCCAACTGCTCCCCAGGCCGGAAAGGGCTGCCCACGAATCCAGGCAAGTGTGCGCCCTGCCCCTTAGTTTGTGTATGTTGTGGAGGTCAAATTCCTCTGTGTACAAACACAAATGGTCAGTGGTTCTACATTCTTGTTGATGGGTTGGCAACCTGTAAAAGGTGTTTTCTACCTTCAACCCAGTGAGTGCTGGGATAGCCTCCCGCAGCCCCTATGACCCAGGAGAATAAGCGGCTTAGATGATGATGATGACGACTCCAGTCTCCTCCCAGTCCACTCAGGGCCTCCCCGATTGTGAATAGAACATATTAAACGTGTTTGATGTATGTATGACTCAGTATCCTGTAGTGTGGGGTGGACGCTGGCTCTCTGGTGTGAAGCACGATGTTGATGTCATGCCAGAAAGACCAGCGAGAGTCAAAACCAGATAACAATCCAACTATTCACTCCAAGATACAAGGGCAAAACCAGGAACGCAATAGCCAAGAGGCAGTAGCAAAGATCATACGCAGGAGACAGACGGAGAACAAGGAGGAACGCTCAGTACTCAACGGGGGAGGACAATGCTGTGCAGGAGTATATATGCAGACAGGTAAATGAGTGACAGGTGATGTGGATCAGTATTTGGGTGATGACGAGCGGGAAGGCAGTTGAAGGCTGACATGTGATGCTGACATTATGTGGGCATGAAGCATGTAGTAGTGTAGTTTGTGGATTCAGCGGAGGCAGGAGGAGAACCCGGAAGCGTGACAGTTTGTGAGGAATCCTGTAATAGCAGTTCACAAGGAACTCTGTTTGAAAGCATGTGTTGTTTAATTCAGGGCAGATGGTATAAAGTGGGGATTCTGATGGGGGAAATTGTCTGTATCTGTGGGGTTTCTCACATTTCAACATCAATTAGGATGAGAGTGGGCCAGGCATAAGAGGGGTCGAGTAAACCGCACGAAGGTTGTGGTTTTACCAATCAGAGTAGGGTGAGGATCGGTAGAGGTTAGAAGTCAAGACTTTGCCCTTCTTATCCCATCCACATCCAAACATCCACAGGGCACCAATGAATTTACCCGATCTCCAGCAAACAGAATCAGAGAACACTGAAGGCTCCAGCCAGAGTGAGTGAACCGGCTGGCCAAGGCGTATAATAATTAGAGATGTTGGGTTATTGAATCTGCGCCGACACCTCTTTCGTAACCGCGCCATGTTGTGTTATCAGTGAGTGCAATTATTGGCACCGAGAGCCCGTAACACCACTACAGCTACCTCATATTCTCAGAATCACCCCGTTGTTTCTTCACGCTGCCGTCCGCTCAATAACAAGAGCAAGTCTGATCTTTATATCCTGTGGGTTTCTGGTATGCGGACTCCGTTTGAAGCCGTTCACTGTTATTAAGCAACCCAGCATAGTGTTGACAAGACAGAGGACTCAGGCAGCAGTGGATTTGGAAACATTTGGTGTTTATGTGAGCAAGTCTTCCCTCATTACTGTCACTCCAGGCAAAAGAGTCTAACTGAACCTGAACACACTGATGCTCAATCAGATCCTCACAGCAATGTTTCAACATCAGCACCTCACCTCACTAATACTCAATCAGATCCTCACAGCAATGTTCAATATCAGTACCTCACCTCACTAATGCTCAGTCAGATCCTCACAGCAATGTTTCAACATCAGTACCTCAACTCACTGATACTGTTGTAGCTTTTAACCATTACCGTACATATGACGGAAGGAAAACGGCCAGTGGTGTCGCTTTCCAGAGCACACAGACGCTCGGCTGGGAGACCGCTGTAGTAGATTCTGTAGAGCTTCAGGTAGAATTATACTACAGTCTCATCCAACCTGCTTACAGCTTCACAACCACAATCTGATTTAAGACCTTCACTTTAACAGTGCTAAACAGTCAGAGCAGTCAAACCCAAGTGCTGGAGGCTCGTAATAACACCCCTGAACGCTTCAGTTCAGACAGCATACGCTTTTCCTCTCAGCTACTCAGTGTATCCACAGTCAAGACGGATGTGCCTTCTGTTCCTCCTCTTAGGCGATCTGACTTCACACTGGCTCCAGAAACGTACCCCACACTGGCACCACTGCAGGTCTGTGTGCATAATTATATCACTGGAGTTGAAGAGGCAGCCGGTTGCAGTGAATCAACAGAGCAAAATGTCCGCTTACTTTCCGAAAGGCATCTGATGGACTCGTTCTTAAAGCAGCGGTAGGAATTTTTGCCCATGGCCATAGGAGGCTACGGGCATGCCTCTGTCCACACTGCTGAGCGTACTTTTCCTCAGCACCACTCCGCAGAAGAAAGTGCACTGGTACGCTCCACTTAGGCTCTCCTCTAATACAAACTGAGCTTGTTCAAGTTCAAGATTAATGGCATTAAATTATTCATTTCCTATAAATTGTTGTCAGACAACATAGAATAGTACAGCTACAGCTGACGTGAGTGGTCCATTTGTCCTAAATAATGGATATACCCTCATCATCAAAAGAACAGCTGCACCCAGAAGGAGGTGTGGGATTGCAGTGCTATTGGGAAGGAAGATAAAGGTTACCAGGAACAATAAATGATGATAAATTTAGACTGATATGATCAATATTTATTGAGCTGCACATACAGAAGTCTGTCTCTCAGTATGACGTCGGGCCGCTGTGTTTGCTAACCCAACATGCCAGATGTCTCAGCATGGAGTTGTAGAGGTTCCTAATGGTGTCCTGTGATAATCCATCCCATGCAGCTTGAATATCCTCACACAGTTCCTGCAGATGGTGTGGTAGAGGTGGAGGTGGAGTAGCACCAGGCCTTCTGGACGTGTGACGTGTGACAACAAACCGTTCGTCTTGGCGCTGACCACGGTGCCTCCACACATGGATTCGTTGGTCGTCTCCACCAGGACAAAAGCAGGACTCGTCACTGAAGATGACCCACTGCTATTCTGAGTCACTCCATGACAGCCTGGCACGACACCATTGCAGTCTTAGGTAACGCAGACGTGGTGTTAACGACATTTGTCGTAACGGTCTGCGTGCATGTAGTCTTGCGTGGTGCAGCCGTCTGCCAATGTTTATGGCCCTAGCAGGATGTCTCATGGAGGACATCACTGCTCGCTGAATGTCAGTCAGCTACAGCGATAAGGCACGTCCTTGCTTACATCCCACTGGAATGTCTCACGATGTCAAATGCACCCACCTAGTTTCATTCCTGTGGGTTGATTCCTTCTGGGTGCAGCTATTTGTGCAGCTATTCCTTTGGTGATGAATGTAGTTTCTGATGCTGATATGTGGTATTTAATAGCTGTTTTGACTGCAAATGAAGTAAACGATGGATGATCTTCTAGCTTGCCCACTACCGTATTTCCTCATTCACTCGTTTTTTACCTTTGCCGTGTTCATTGAAAGGTCAGAATGCATGATATCAGCAACATGAATACGCCCGTCTGCTTTTATACCCACAGTGTACCGCATCTGCCCTCACACATAAAGTCTCTCTCCATCTATTAGATCACCTTCGCGAGGAACAAAAGCCCTTATTGCGCTATAATCTAATTGGGTGGCATGATTTAAAAGACGGTTTGGCACAGCCTGCCACATCAGACGCCCAGCTCCTAGTGCCAAATGGAGCGCAGTAATCTGCCTGTGTCACACTGAGTGCGGCTGACATTTGAATTTAAAGCCTGATAACATCAGATAACATCAGAGGCAGTATCGATCACTAGCCAAGGCTGCCGTAGCCCTCGGCGCTTCTTGAGCTTCGGATGTCCTGGGCTCACTTGTTGTCAGTTCAGAAGACCGTCACGCAGAGGAGTTCAAGAAAAGTGTGTTAATGGTATGTTAAGCTACTTGGTGGTGTTCTATTGGGGTGTGTTCTTTCATGGTACTTCAGTTCTGTTTGTGTTCTGTATGTGTCTTGAGTCTGGTCCTGGTGATCTAGCAGTCTGGAGACTTTGGTTGCACCACACCTGGCTGTATTATTCATATACTTATGAAGGCCTAAAACACCCAGTGGACTGGGTGTTTTAGATTAGGGTGTTCACCAGGTCTGGACTCCCTGGTTTTAAGAACTAAAACCTCTGTCCTCTTACCTAGCCTCAGCAACCACCTGAGATTGCTGCACGGCTACAGCCTATGGCATAGCCACCACCTGGGATTCAAATCAAATCAAATCGTGAGGCCAATCATTCTCTGAGTAGAGAGCTTTTGAGCCATTTTGTGCCATTTGTGATTTTCACACAGAGGAATTTGTATTCCGCATTTAACCCATCCGTGAAGTGAAACACCCACATACACACTAGTGAATACACACACATCCACGGCGCCCGGGGAGCAGTTGGGGGTTAGGTGCCTTGCTCAAGGGCACCTCAGTCGTTACTGTCGGTTCAGGGAATCGAACCGGCAACCCTCCGGTCACAAGGCTGGTTCCCTAACCTCCAGCCCACGACTGCCCCATAACGACTGCCCCATAACGTCTGTCTAGACATACTTTATTCTGCTTTACCACATTGGCTTCCATAGTAGTGCCCTTGCAACCACCTGAGATACTACAGAAATTGCCAAAGCTTCATTAGTAAGGTGTGTGATACAGGGGTTCTGGTGAGTCCAGGGCACCCTAATTAACCCTGTGGACGTCCCAGAATCAACATTCTGGTGGAATACCTGAAAATAAGCTTATTATGATGTTGTGCTGTCATTGTTCAGCTGCTTGAGCTTCTGTCAGAGCTGCAGCACTGCTCTGCCTCAGGGTGGCGCTGTGGCAAACTGGTTCACCCAGTTGGTGCTACATAGTCTAGCCACTGTAGTTATGCCTATGGAAAACCTCTGGTGGTGCAGTGGGTAGCACTGTTGCCTTACAGATGGAAGGGCAAGGGTTCAGTTCCCTGGAGTTTCCCATGTCTGCGCAGGTTTCCTGCAGGTGCTCCAGGCTCCTTCCACAGGCAGGCGAGCCGGAGATACTGATTTGCCCTGTGAACGTGTATGTCTGCTCTGCGATGGACTGGCGGCCTTTTGTCCTGTGAGCACTGGGATTGGTTCCAGCACTCCTCGCGACCCAGAAGGATAAGTGGTTTAGATGATGAATGGATGAATGTAAATGTGAAAACTTGGCCAGTTTGTGCACACTGATCGTTAGCATTAAAGATTTTGCTCACGGGAGACGAAGGGGAGTAACTGAAACGTGTTTCCGGCTGCATGCAGCTCACAGCCTCTAGCAATAGACATCTCCCGCCCTGCACATGCAGATCAAGTTAAGTCAATGTTTTACATGCACCATTTACAGCAGACGTGACAAAGCAGCTTTACAGAAAATCCGGGTCCAAGCCCCGCAAACCAAGGGTAACAGGGGCAAGGGAAAAAAACCCTTACAACAAGAGGAGGAACCGAGACTCAAACCCATCCTCCTCTGGTCTGCACCGGATAGCAAGACAAGCAGAAAAGCAATATAAAGAGGATCGGATGTTATAGTTATATGCAATATTGACTAGAATTACCCATAAGTGTTAGTGTGAGAGTAGCAGTGAGAAACTGACCTGAAAGTCTGAATGGAACTCAGTCACTGATACTAGTGAAACCAGTGACCACTGTAAGGAGTTCATCACCCTGAACGTCAGTAACTGCTGCTAAATCCTACAGTGATGATCTGTTAGTATTAATAAGAGAAGTGTTCAGTATTTTGTGAGGCAGAGGAGGAAACGTCTGATTTGTTTGTGAAGCAGGAAAGAGAGAAAGTCTGTGTTTGAATAAGCAGGATCATGGGATGGGTCAGGGGGAAACAGCCCAAACTTCCACATAGCATAGGACAGCATGGAGCTCCATTCTGCGCTGTCTGCAACAGGTCCAACTGTTTCAAAGGGGTATACCTGCAGCCTCATCTTGGCTTCTGAAGCCTAAAGCCATCTAAATTGGCCATTTCAGTACAGCATGAATGTAAACGGGTCAGCAGGTGTAGTGTCAGGTGTGTGGAATAATATATACAACCATTATCTTGCGTGCTCATATTTAGGTAGACGGCACAAGCCGAGGCTTACACTGCAATAAATGAGTCACTCCTCAGGCAGACGTTAGGTAACCCAACATGGGCTAACCTAAAATAGCAAGCCTCAAAAGCTTTGCTGGCTGCAAACTACCAGCAGGAGCAATCATATGACACTGCACATCTGTCCAGGTAGTCTGCCGGCGCTGTGCCCTCCCTGCTTGCTTTGCTTTCCATCAGAGCGCTCCTACGTCACATTCCGGGATTAAAATGTCATGCAGGGTGCTCGTGGGAAAGTTCAGATGGATTTAGCGAGGCGTACGAGGGACTGGATGCAGCTGAACTTGCTGTTTTGCCCATGAGCTAATTGCGAGTGTGTAGAGCAAGAAATCAGAAGAAAGCACAGCATCTGTCTCACCCGATCCAGCCAGCGGAGCAAGGAGCGGACTGCCTTAGCACGTTGCCCAGTAACACAGTTGGTATTTAGGAAGTAGCCTGTGACGATTCCATTCAGAAGCAGGGTGAACCCGCCATGCATTGACTGGGGTGTTTTTCCCTGTGCTGGGTGCTGGAATAAACCGGTGATGTGTCGCATGTTAAGGCTGCACTATGTGAATCAGGGCATGAGCAGAATTTTAATAGGCTTCTACTTACTCACCGGCCCAATCTCTTCCACTTGATACCGGCAGCCCTGTGAAGAGAAACATAAGTGTGCCCAAGGCAGTCTAGTGCAGAGTGATCAAATGCACTTCATTGCTAGCAGAATGAATGCAGCGCTAAAGAAGCAGCTTTATTTCCAGTGCATTTCTTGTACGCATGAATGGAGTATCTGCACGGATTCCTACATCGCATGCATGTATGTATGTATATACATGCCCTATATGCATGTACAGTAGTGTGCAAAATCAGAGACCACAATTCCTGCATTGCATTTCCAGACAAGAGCTGTCATTACGTTCATTCATTTTTCAGGAGATGTTAGAGAGGGCATTAGATGTACTGTAATCCGCTTCCTCCTGAAATGGACTCCTAACAACCACCTGGAAGAAACTGACCCCATCAGCACCTAGGCTGAGAATAATACCCCAACCAAAGGATTTCCAGACAACAGCGCAACGGAAAAAACTCTGCAGCAGCAGATGACATTGTCTCTGACGTCACACCTGCAAGGTGGACCAGCAAGGTAGAGGTGTCTAATGGCCATTACACACTTGACACTACATGATAAAACACTATAGCAATGTGAAGAATTTCAAACGTGACTTTTTTAGCATCACAACTACACACACCAGACGCTCCACAGTTCTTTGGAATTTCGCCTAATCCATTAGTGCCCAATGTTATCCGCAAGGCCGGTGTGGCTTCAGCTTTTCGTTCCATCAAAGCAGTAGATCGTGTGATCAGTGGTTTGAGAGCTGAGCAGATGATTAATCGAGCAGAATCAGGTGAGCTCCAGATCCATGTAGATTGAAAACCTGCAGCCACTCTGGCCCTTTGCCGACAAGATCGGACACCCCGGCCTAACTGTTTGTCCAAGCATATAAACAGACACTCGGAACATCTATAGCTGGCATTTTGTAGAACCTTGAAAGCAACCTTGGGAAAGCTGGGCTCCATGATTGGACCGTCTGTAGGGCCAGTCTGACCCCCCATGCCAACTGATATGAGGATTGGCATTGTGTTATGCAGGGTATAAACTGTGTTTAAGCTGCATGCCTGCCAAGCATTATGACCAGGTGGAACAGAGTCATGTGACTGATGACTTGAAACCGCATTGTTTATTCATTCAGTCGTTTAATGTCAGGTTTAGTGATATCCTAATCTGTGTAAATATGCAGTATTTGGGTGTGTTTCTGAATTACAGGCTTTTCTATTCAGGTTCTATTCAGGTGCTCCCATATTGTCAGTGGAGCTGATAGAATGGTGGGCTGGCTGGCTGAAGTGACTGGTGGGTGTACGTGTGTGTGTGTGTGTGTGTGTGTGTGTGTGTATAGGCTCTGTTAGGCATTATCATCATTCAAATTCCAGCCTAATTGAAAAGTTACATTTTAATCGCTGACTCTTTTTAATGATGTATTTAAGTAATTAATACATGAATACGCAAGTGGTTTGGGCTTCTTGTCGCTATCTGCACACCATTCAGCCACTGCTTCACTCAGTTAACATATCATATGAATGAAACAGGTGTACCATGAAACAGTCCGGGGTAAAATCAATTCCGCGGTGAGTAATAGTGGCTCTATAATCTGTTCAGACCAAACAGATACTGTCAAAGGAGAGAAGAGGAGGCAGAGCCTTATCTGCAATACCCTGAACAGTCCAGAAATAGACTCCTTCCCTAAAACCTGCGGAGCCCAGCTTTAGGAAGGGGCTTGAATTCAGGCTTTTGTTAATGTGTAGATGGAAATGCGCTTGAATGTGGGTCAAAGACGTATGGAAAGAGGGAGTTGCGGAACGGAAAAGGTCACCGGCGCTTACTGCAGGAGCACATAATGTACCCTGTCGTTCTGTGTTGTGTGACTCATCTTTGTGAAGAAACATAAACACACACAAACCCGCTTCCACCTCGTACGGAAACCATCACGGGTTGCCTCTCCGCACCTTCCCGACTCTACAGGGTCTCCTCCCGACACATAAAAGCAGCCGTAATCACACGTTTGCCATTCCGACATGGTTTTCTGTTCATGCTAATTGCTGATGGTGCACAAGCCGGTTTCAGAGCTTTCCCCACCCTCTCGATTTGTGAGCTTTACATCAGGCCACAGTTATGACACCACTGTTTCCGGCCCTTAAAGGGAAGCACATTTGTTCTATCCCTCCACCCGCCGTCTTTGAATTTGCAGTAGTGTGCAAAAGTCAGAGACCACCCTTCATTTATTTTATTTCCATTCAAAATGGCCAAGTTATTAATTTATGCTCACATTAGGGGTTATATTTCCATATAATGGTACCTAACATGTTACACAACAGGCCAGATGGCTCGGCATGGTGTTGTAGAGGTTCCTAATGGTGTCCTGTGATAATCCATCTCATGCAGCTCGAATACTCTCACACAGTTCCTGCAGATGGTGCAGTAGGGGTGGAGGTGGAGTGACACCAGGTCTTCTAGACGTGTGACACGTGACAACAAACCATTCGTCTCGGTGCTGACCATGGTGCCTCCACACATGGATTCGTTGGTCGTCTCCACCAGGACAAAAGCGGGACTCGTCACTGAAGATGACCCGCTGCAGTTCTGAGCCACTCCATGACAGTCTGGCAAGATACCATTGCAGTCTTTGGTGACGTTGACGTTTTGTTAAGGACAGTCGTTGTAACGGTCTGTGTGCATGTAGTCCTGCGTCTTGCAGCTGTCTGCCAATGGTGCTGCACTAACAGGATGACTCATGGAGGACATCACTGCTCGCTGAATGTCTGCAATCATGGCTGTTGGGTCAGTCAGGTACAGAGATAAGGCCCATCCTTGCTTATATCACATGCGTGGCAGTGTGTGAGTGTGAAACTTGAAGCAGCATGTCTCACAATGTCAAACCTTTCATTCCTGTCGGTTGATTCCTTCCGGGTGCAGCTATGTGCCTTTCACTTTTTGAAATTAGGCATGATAATTTTGGGGCTAAAACATGCAGCCTGTGAAATCCCACCCTTTCCCACTGTACCAGACAATGAAATGCAATCTATTCTGACCCGATTTGGACCCCCTCAATTTTGAGCTATTACTTTTGCGGGGCTTGTTTGTACCGGAATGCCGTTATCCCACTTCTGAAGCCGCTGGAGTCCTGAGCTCACCTGAAGTCATTAAATTAGTATGCGTCGTCATTAAAGGCTCATTTGGGGCAGAAGGAAAGCACAAACGAGCAGATGTGTGCACTCGTCTAGGAGCGTGCACGTGTGTGGGAGACCACTGGGGTTTTAAAGACCGCAGCCCCTCACCCGCCCCTCCGCTTAGTGGTGTCCTGGCCCTTCATTAGGCACCGTGCAAATATGCGGCGACGAGGTTGTATGTGCGCAATTTCAAAAAGCATCAATAATTCAAAAGGGAAGCAGAACGGCTGTACACAGTCGCATAGAGAGAGAGAGAGAGAGAGACTCTCCGCACTGTATTTAGCCAGAGCCTCAGGGGTGCGGGGGTTGAGGAGGGAGGGAGGGAGGGGGGTAGATGGAGAGAAAACACTCGTTATTTGGGAAGATGCACAGACTCTCAGCCGGTTGGGGGGGGGTTGTAAAAGTGCTCAAAGGAAAAACACCAGGGCCAAAGCAGACACTCCAGAAGACCCAGTGCTTTTCTCACGAGGCGACTGACGTGTTAAACGTAATCTCTTGATGAGGCGTTCAAGGGATGAACTGGATCATTAAGATGGATTATGCGTTTCTGCCTGCTTTTTATCTGCGAGCATGTTATTTTTTTAGGCCAGATTAGAGCAGATTGACCCTAGTCCTGTCCGGATTGAGTTTAGTCTGCTTGCGGTGTCTCTCTCTCAGTGACCGAAAGCCGTCTGGCTGTAAATGAGAAGAACACAAACGAGGATAGAAAAGCATAACAGTCTTTAGCCAGCAGTCACCCCTCCATGACAGCAGATGAAAACACAGCTGATCCGTTAGGTAAGTGCAGTGCGTGAATCAATAGCACCATCTGGTGGCTCTGTGGAAAACTGACCCTTCTGAGTCTTACTGAGCTTCATATCTGTACCGGTATATTGGTGTCACACTGCAATGCAGGTTATTGATAGATGCATAAACTCTTGGTTAGCTGCGGCGAATGGCATGTTTTGAGTGCCTCTATTGTCTGACACAGCTAGAAGAGACTGCTGAGGGGCAGTAGTTCTTCTGTGCATTCACTGGCGCTGCTTTTTAAGACCCTGTGCATTGCTGTATGGTACACATCCTGTTGAGCTGCTCATGTTGGTTTCCTCTCTTCCACAGCCATCAACATCACCCGGCCCAGGTTCAGCGGGCGGGACGAGTTTGGGTACACATCCTACATGGCGTACCCGCACATCCCCGGCATGAGCTACTTCTACGAGTTCAAGCTGAAGCTGGCGTTCGCTAGTAACATGTCTGCCCTGAAGGACAACCTGATTCTCTTTTCCGGACTGAAAGGACAAGGTGAGAGGAGGAGACCAGGGTTAGACTGCATGCACTGAGTGAGAGCATTTTTTTAAGCCATATATGCAACATGCATTACACTGCCTGTCGAAGCCTGGGGACTCCTAGCTTCTCAAAATGGTTTTTAAGCCAGGGTTTGGGATGTGATGGAATAAAGGAATTCAGAATACCTGTCTCCAAAATGACAGGGTTTTTACAGTGTAAGTAAATGGACAAGTGTTCAGTTCAAAGCCGTTTTGGAGCATTTTTATTGGTCCAGTCATCATGAAATTTGGACGTAACAAACTCAAATGATGGACAATAACTAATAACTGCATAGATATGGAGATGAGTGTTTTTCTTTTGATAGCGATGATATTCAGAGTTCAGCTCTGCGATATGCCAAAAATGTAATATCGCGATACTGAAATAAGCTTTCACGTGTCCCGATATTTATTTTTTCAGACAGATGATCAGCCAGAACAGGAAAAAGAGAGCCAGCAGTGCTGCATATAAAAATACTATCTAAAACTTTAAATATTGTGATGTTTATTGAGTGTTCATGCATACTGTGCAGCTCTAAATCCAGTTAAATGGGTCAAATTCTGCTCTCTTTATAATAAATATGCAGTTGGTTCTAGTGTTCTACAAGTACCCACCACATATGGTGTTGTATTTTGACATGTTATCATGATGATGGTACACTATTGATGCTCATTTACGAACTATCCTAAAATCAGTGCACGGCATGTACCCTAAAGAACTCAACAGGAGCTCTACACTGAGGTTCCTGCTAAAGCCTGAGTGCACTGATGTATCAGTGTGTTTATGTATTTGGGACAGTATATTCCATATTCAGTCATCACTGCATTTTCACTACACACAGTCCGTATGTTTATGTTGTTCATCTGCAGCAATATCAAATCTACATACAGACCTGGGTAGCAGTTTATTTTGACCTTCCTCTATGCGTCACCTACAGAAGTGTTATTAGGAGTCAGGACAAGAGCTGAGCTTAGGGTTTACACAATTCAGTTGCTTTTATTGGATATTTAGCTATAGAGTGTTAAGATATTTAGCTATAGAGTTAAAGGCATGCTGAGCATCTACAAAGCATCTACTGCTACAGTGGAGGAGAACAGTGGGCAAACTAGAACGTTGTTTCAAAAAATTGTTGGGTATTTCATGCAACTGTATGTATTAGCAAAGTTTGTGCAGGTTGGTGTTCAATTTGGTGTTCATTGACGCATGGCCCCATTGAACTGTTGTGATGTCAACACTGAACTGTACAGGTGTTTAATAAACTCATTTTATATATATGGAGCCAGAAGGAATCAGCCAACAGGAATGAAACTTGGTAGGTAGGTTTGGCATTGAATGACATACGAATGATTCAGGTTTCATACTCGGCCACGCCTTATCGCTGTACCTGACTGACTATATAAGGTCGTCCTGTTGTGCATGCCCTCCATTCTGACTCATGCTGTTGTGTTGGTAGCATCCTTTGCAAACAAACTTAGCCTTGGAGAAGAGTTCAGAAGTGAGCAGTGATGTCCTCCATGACTCATCCTGCCAGCACTGTTGGCAGACGGCTGCACGACGCAGGACTACATGCACTCAGACCGTTACAACGACTGTCCTTAACACCACGTCAACGTCACCAAAGACTGCAATGGTGTCGTGCCAGACTGGAGTCATGGAGTGACTCAGAACTGCAGCAGGTCATCTTCAGTGACGAGTCCCACTTTTTTCTTGGTGGAGACGACCAACGAATCCGTGTGTGGAGGCACCCTGGTCAGCACCAAGATGAACGGTTTGTTGTCATACGTCCAGAAGGCCTTCTTTCACTCCACCTTCACCCCTACCGCACCATCTGTAGGAACTGTGTGAGAATATTCAAGCTGCATGGGATGGATTATCACAGGACACAATTAGGAACCTCTACAACTCCATGCCGAGATGTCTGGCATGTTGGGTTAGCAAACACGGCGGCCCGACGCCATACTGAGAGACACTACTTCTGTATGTGTAGCTCAATAAATATTGATCATATCAGTCTAAATTTAGCATCATTTATTGTTCCTGGCAATCTTTATCTTCCTTCCCAACAGCACTGCAATCCCACACCTCCTTCTGGGTGCAGATGTTCTTTTGATGATGAGTGTGCATATATATGTAAATACTTTTCACATTTTTAAATTCTCCTATCATTATTTAAGGAAACCAACAAAGAATTCCAGAGGTTAAGGTTAAAATAAGCCAGAGTGGACCGTCCACACAGTGACCAGCATGTTCATGCTAGGAGAACTATATGAGCAAGGAAAACTGCGGCCAAACTTGGCTCAACCAATATTGTCCCTCTTTCTCAGAGGAAGATGAACTCTGCACACAGCTTAAATCAAATATTTCTTGGAAAATTTCCAAAGAAACCAAAGCATGTCCTAACTTTGGATCGGGAATACGCAACAGCAGTGATCTTCTTTTTCATCCCCAGATACGTACCGTACTGTTACTCCTCTCTCCTCCCAAACTAATGTCCCCCGTTGAGTCGGCTCTGTTGATAAGAAGCTTCGCTGCCTCCGCTCTCGTTAATTAGGCCGATCCGGATCCGGGAGACGAGGTGGGTCTCCGTCAGGCGTCCGTCGGCTCGTCCCCAATTTCTCCCGAGGTCACTGGTGGCGGCTGCTGAGTGACATGTCAGCGCTCGCGGGCCGTTTAATCAAAAGACAGACAGGCGAAAAAGAGCGCGAGAGGGCCGTGAATCTTCCGTAGTTCAGCGAGCTTCTCCTGGGATTACAGTTTAGGGTGATTCATCGAGGGAAAGGCAGAAGAAGACAGCGGTATGAATAATGAAGCAATTGTCAGGGGAACCAGTGCGGTACAGTCGGGGACGGATTTACAGAAAAAAGGAGAGAGAGAGAGAGATGGGAGAGAGAGAGATGGGACGGCAGCCGTTCACCTGATAATTGGCCTGATAAATTGACGCGTTTGTGTCGTCAGTTTAGTGTAACTTTAACTGTTTAGACATGAAAGAAGTTCTGAAACGTCATGTAAAGCTATTTTACCCCATTGTGTGCTCGATTCGAGCTCGGCATAGAGCTGAGGTAAACATTACCCCCAGCTCGTAGCATTTTCTAAAGTCTCAGAACAAAGAGATGTAAACGTGTAAAGCAGTACGCCAGTGCTGGTGCCTCCTCTGTCATTGAGAGGGCTGCCGTTCATGTTCTCCCCGTGTCTGTGTGGGTTTCCTCCTCCGGGTGCTCCGGTTTCCTTCCACAGTCCAAAGACATGCAGTCAGGTGAACTGGAGATGCCTGTCCAGAGTGTTTCCTGCCTACGCCCCAGTGAGCCCTGGGAAAGGCTCCAGAAGGTTAACCATCTTAGAAGATGAATGAATGAATGAATTTACTTTTCATTAAATCACTTAATTAAAGATGTAGAATTAAATCAAGAAAAGAGAAAAATAATTCCGACAGGAATTCAAGCCAATACACCCGAAACCGTGCTGTTTTATGAGCGACGATAATAGATTATAGGTCATTTAAATATTGTACAAAGAAACGGTCAGTGATCTCACAGTGACACGGTCAAATCTACCTGTGCTCTGTTTTGTTTAAGGTATCAATGGAGACGACTTCTTTGCCTTGGGGGTGCGGAATGGGCGAATCCTCCATAAGTACAACCTCGGCTCTGGGGTGGCCACCGTTGTCAGTGACCGACTGAACTGGAGGATGAAAATACACACTGTGCGCTTCGGACGCTATCTCAAGAACGGATGGCTGAAGGTGCTTCTGCCTTTTCTCCATTACAGGCAACATGTGTACATGCATGTCCTCTCCTCACCGCAACAGCCTGTAGCCCTTCAGTACTGGTGTTCCTAATCACCTGAGCTGTTGCGATTTGCTGGGTGTTCAGCAGGTGTGGCTCTGCACTGACCATGTAGGAGCACTCTGTAGTTCTACAGTTCCAGACTGTAGTCCATCTGTTTCACTGTATACTTTATTACCCTGTTCTTCAATGGTGACCATTGAAAAAACTGATATTTCTTTAGCTTAATGCACTTCAGAAGAGCAGGGTGTGGTAGCACTTCACTGTAGGGTGCTGTTCATAAGCCTTCATGGCACTTACATAAACTTGTCATGACGATTGACTGAACCCTATATAAATGTTTATAGATAATCATTTTAATAGACAGGTTAAATTTCATAGTTTTGATCAGAGTTAGCTAAAGTAACCTGTATGATAGATATAAACATAACATGTAGCTTTATGAACAGCACTCTAAAGTGTTTAAACTTGATTGGGCTGTTGTGCTGCATTATACTGTATGTACTGCATTTGTAAGCCTACTGAAAGGTGTCTGTCTGTAATGCTAAACCAGTTAGATGAAGATGAAGTGGAATTTATGGATTTATCGCTATCAGCGTCACCAGATATGTACATGAAAGATATTGGCATCAATCCAAAAATCCCATATCAGCAGAAAAAAATGTATAGTGGAGTCCGAATGTCTGAGACCACTTTTAGGTCTTTCCCACCGACATGGAATGGGTCTATTCCAGTTCACACGTGTAATTTTTAACCGTTTGGCGCATTTCCACCCAAAATTAATTAAGCTCAGAACCCAAAAAGTTTGTTCCCAGCTGGAACCAAAGAACAGTAGGTTCTTCAGCACAAACAGTGACCACATCTGTGGGTGTGTCACTTATTGAGGGCAGAGAAGGCAACAATGGCGCCACCCAGTGATCTGCTGAAGAAGCTGTTCTCCACCTTCTTAGCACCTTGCTTGCTTTTGTGGATATTTAGGTGAGGTCAGTCATTCTATGAGTAGAGAGTTTTAGGGCACGCAGAGGAATTTGTGTTCCGCATTTAACCCATTTACTTCATTAACATGAAGTGAAATACCCACATACACAGACACTAGTGAACACACGCTAGGGATGCAATGAGCACTCTTGCCCGGAGCGGTGGGCAGCCCAATCCACGGCACCTGGGGAGGCAATCCACCGCTCACAAGGCTGGTTCCTTAACCTCCAGCCCACGACTAACATCTGGAATAACAGCACACACAGTCACAGATAATCTATACCCTCCACCATCTTGGTACTACTGTATACGACCGCTGTGCAGCGCTCTCTGCTGACATATCCTTTGAAGGTCCTTGGATCCAATAAAAGCTGATGCAAATGCAGGCTGGTTCCCTGGATTGCACCAAGGTTCTATTAAGCCTGAATGGAACCAGTTAAAGAACCAGGGTTCTTTTGGTCGAAAAAGGCTAATAAACAACAGGAGGTTTTAAAAACTTGAAGATTAGGTTAGGACTAAGATTAGGACTAAGTTGCCCATGTTGACGTCTTTATTGAACAAAAAGCTCTGATTAATTTTATTAGGCTTATTTTTCCAGTGAAGCTCATTTGCAGATGACTCTTAGGTGGAGCCGGTCTACTCATCAGAGGCTTTCACATGAGCTAAAGGGGACCATGTGGCTTCAGTGCCCAATGTTATTATAGCAAAGTAGAACTTCTCAAAGACTCTACTGTTCATCAGATTGTTCGACTGATAAAGCTTAGCATTAAATGAGAAAGGAATCCAAACCACAAGCATGTTCACCAGTGCTCTCAAACTTTCAGACACTTTTGAGGACCACCACCAAGCCTTTTGTGAAGAGCTCTCAGGTCTCTTTAGCTCGCTCGAACGCAACAGCAGGCGTAAATGCTTAAAACCAGTACAACTGATTTGGCGGGTAACCCATACAGTGCAGAGCTTTTAGCGCCGCTTCCTCTCGTACATGCTTTTCTGTGTGCTTGCCTCAAATGTGTCACGGCTTTAAACAAGTTCAAGGTAGTGTGAACGAACGGTGTTGACCCCGGCCGTGAAACGTATTGACATCCAAAGTCACTCTTGCTGTTTAATGGATAACCTATTAGCATAATTGTACTCAGGTGGACGAGCAAAGGAACAAGACCGGCTCGACCCCGGGCCATCTGGCAGGATTGAACGCCTTCAGTCAGCTGTATGTGGGCGGCTACAACGAATACACCCCAGAGATGCTGCCTGTGGGCTCCAGATTCAAGAACAGCTTTCAAGGTAAGACAATAAGCTGGACAGCCTTGTGCCAACGATGCTATTTATGCTAATTAACATCCTGACGTTTGTTTGTTCATTGACTGTTGAGTGGCATACTCACTCGTTCCAGCGTCGCCATGAGCTCCATTGCAGTTTGACGACGCAGCTCAGGGGGCGAATCCAATTTGCAATAGTTAAATAAAATCTGCATGGAGGTTTTATGAGCGCGCATCAGGCAGCTCTTTTGCATCCGCCATTACTGCCCTTAATTGGCCCAATGGAGTGGAACCCACGGTCTTCCGTGTTCTCCCAGGGAATCTTCTCTACTTTCCCGCTTTCATCAGCTGTGAATTATGGAAAGCAGGTAAAATAAGAGGGCAAACCGTTAATGAGGAGGAGTTGCTTAAATAATGGCTCCATCTACACTATACCAGTCACATTCAAGCTATCATTACGTTACATCTGATTGACCTTTACCACGTTATGTAGTCCAGGGGCAACACATTACTCCAGCTTAATGTACCAAAACAGCTGCAGTAATAACTATTACATGTCTAATGGCTAATACATTTCATTGTTTAGGTTTTCCTGTAGCAGTCAAGAGCCCCACTTACAGTGATCATTTGTTATTCACTGTGAAATATTGCAGTGCATAAAAGCCCAAGCAGTCATCGTGCTACAGTCACTTTCGTTTGTCGGTGGTACATGAATTTTAGTACAGTGCCTGTCATGCATTTGGCTCTGTTAGGCTCTGTTGGTTCCCAAATACCTGGGTCCTGGATCTTTGGTCTGGGTCCTGGGTCCTGAGTCTTGAGTCTTGAGTCTTGAGTCTTGAGTCCTGGGTCCTGGGTCCTGAGTACTGAGTCCTGAGTACTGAGTCCTGAGTACTGAGTCCTGAGTACTGGGTCCTGGGTCCTGAGTCCTGGATCTTTGGTCTGAGTCCTGGGTATGGGGTCCTGGGTCCTGAGTCCTGAGTCCGGGGTCCTGAGCACTGAGTCCTGCGTCCTGGGTCCTGGGTCCTGGGTCCTGAGTCCTGAGTCCTGAGTCCTGACTCCTGGGTCCTGACTCCTGGGTCCTGAGTCCTGAGTCCTGGACCGGGTGGGTGGGGCTTATTATCACTGGTTTGCTTTCATGTACAAGAATTCCGCCCAAACCATGGATTGATTGCGTAATTCCATACGTCACCCTTCTGCGTGCAGGTTTGTAAAATGTTAGTCTCATCCGTTCGCTACTGTTCACTGTTTCCCTTGAATACAAACTCTCAAGCGGCGAGGAACAGCAATGATGAACCAATCACACAACCCCACACGGGGCACCGGGAGCAGATCACCGGGACCACACCAGAATTTGGAGGAAGCTCAGGGGCTCATACAGCTTTCACACTTGACCACATACACCAAACTCACAGTAAAGCTCTAAAATGGACAGTTTTTGCTCTGCATAACTTTACAGTTACCTCTGAATTCCTTCTGAAAAGCCCCTTTAAAAAAAAGCACTTTATTAGAACCGGAGCAGAATAAAGAACCTTCTTCTCCTGGCCATCCAGCAGCACTGCTCAGGCTTGTAATACAATTCCCTGGGCCTTCCCACATGCCCCTAATTGTGATAGCTAGCGGTAACTGCACAGCTAATGCACTCCACAGGCAGTTATCAGCGCACTCCGGTCCCCGAGGAGCTTTATCAACAAACACAACACTGCTAGAAAGCAACACTTTCTCCATGCACTGCGATCTCGTGTTGAGATGTGTTACCACATCATAGAAGGGAATTAGCACATACAGTTGCCAGATTTAGCTGCAGCGGACTGTGACCCGCATGCGGAAGGGGCATCAAGTAGCCTGCTAAAGTGGAGTACTACTAGAAGCTCATTGGTGGAACTGATTGTCACTGCTGCAGGTTCTTGCATGTCACAGTTTAGCGGGCTGGTTATGAGGTGATGTATGGGCAGTCGTTGGTTGTTATATATACAGATGGGCCACAAATGAAAGGTTGGGTCATCGGAACAGGTTCACTGAGCTTTGTCATGGATTCTGCAAGTCTCTGAAAGACTTGGAGGGTGGAACACCAATCTTATCAAACATGTTCTCTCATTTGATGTCCACAATGGTGGTAGAGAACACTGTGTAGCACATCGGCCTGGCATTTCACCTAGTCTTGGTGGGGTGGCCAAGAAGGCCGTAACATGATTGGCCTCATTTTCATACTCGAAACCATCCGTGTCCTGTGGATGGAGGTGTGATTATCCTGGAAGAGAGAAATGTTTCATTACGGGGTAGGAGTGATGGGAATAACTTATGCAGTGAACCTTCCCTCCAAGGCAGGGTCACCTGGGGGCCACCAGCCAGGTGGTGTATTGCAGCAGTAGTATAGATATATAGAACGTTCTGTAAACATGTTGGTGTTCAGTTGAATTAAGTAAACGGACGTTGAGAAGTAGAACTGCATGGGACTTCTATTATGGTAGTGTCGGTGTTTCTGCTATGTGACTGAACACTAAGCGCACTTGTATGTCGGTGTATGTATCCCTCTGTCAGTCAAGCCAATCTGAGCCTTTCCTTTCCTCACTTAGATCTATCTTTTCCACTCCTTCGGGATGGTCAGTAGTTATTTCTGCTAGGTTTAAAGTACCACTTGCACTGTTTTGGCCGTTCAGCTGGCTCTATTGCTAGAGCACGATGATGAACAGATTAGTGTTGTTCCTCAGTGGAATAAAACAGTGCCGGTTCTCTCCTTATTCTCATGTTGGCGTGTGTATCAGCAGCTATCAGCAAATCATTAAGTAGTACATTCTGAAAAGATACTAGGAGATATCTCTCAACTTTACAACATGCATTTAATTATTCAAAAAGCCTGTCTAGCTGCTGTCTGTGCTGCACACAGTGGTTACTCTGGATATTAGCTGGTCATAATAATACTCGACTGTGTACTTGCTGTTAACTACACACACATGATGGCTGCCTTGCAAGTCCTGCTTCTTTTTGAGGCATCGGTTGTGCACATCTGCGGACATAAACGCTACGCGGCATTGCAGTCACCGAGCAGCATCAAAACTGTGATGAATTGAGAATGAATTTCTCATTTACCTAGTTTTTTTTATTAGCCTTTTTTAGATTTATTTATTAACTTTTTGATTTTTAGCTTTATTTATTTCTATTTTTATTTGTTTATTTTTTAGCTTGATTTATTTTTAGCTTGATTTGTTTATTTATTTTTAGCTTTATTTGTTTAATTAATTTTAAGCTTTATATTTCATTCATTGTTTTTGGCTTCATTTTTTAATTTTTCTTCTGTGTGTTTTGGATATTTTATTCTATTCTATCTTGACACTTTTTTAGCTATTAATATACTCTCTATACTTCACCTGTTTATTCTATTACTATTACTGTTGTTAATGTTGCCATACTGTGCTGATAACAGTGACAGATGTGCTCAGAACAGCTGGCGAGAGATCTGTATTATAGGTCCATGTAAAAACATGTATTTATACTTTTTCCTGCTATTCATTCATACATTCTTATTTTGTGCAGCCTGTCGAAGCCAAAGACACATTTCCAGAGATGGGCAATAAAGTTTTCTGTTCTATTCTGTTATGTAAACCTGGAAGCCCTTTATGGTCAGTGATCTCTGGTCTGCCCTCTAGTGGAGGCCTCCAGTAACACACGTAGCACAAGTATGTGAACGGTGACGTTCACGATCCAGCCGATTGTCTATGGCCAAACAGCACGTATATCTCTAGCCTTAATCAGAAAGCAGCAAAACTGAGTACTGTTTGTGCTGTTCAGCACTGATATGGTGATACACATGCTTCCCATAGCTCCAGTGTTGCTGGGTGTTGGTATCTGTTAAGTGAAGATGCCCAACAGAACCTGATTTGCAAAAGGGATAACTTTGAGTGGGTACTGAATCGGATACTACTCATTGGACCCACTTTAAGCAGGATTTCTTTATACTTTTCCTGGTTATATTAGATTTGGTTCAGGTGATCAGTAAGCAGAATGAAGTCTGTCTGTGCTGGAACTCCTGACACTGGAACGGAATGGCTGTCGTGCATGCAGTGATGCTGATTCAGGGTAAATTTGGAGTGGTCTCTGTATACACCCCCTCTTCTTCGTTTGTACTCTCAGCCTCTCTTGCTCTTGTTCTTGTTCTCATTCTCTCCATCTCTCGTTCCACTCCCTCCCCCACCCTCCTCCCATGCCTCCGCCCGCTTCTTTCCAGTTCTCTTCTCTTTAGCTAACGCGAAAACAATCACCCACTTAAACCATCTGCCTCTCTTTGTCAACACCACATACTGGCTGTTTTGCCACAGTCACTTGAGAGCGAGTGAGCGTGGGGCGTCGAAGGCACCGCGCCATGAATATTCATGAATGAAAACAGCGTTTTCTGCACATCCTGAGCGCTGGCATGACTAATTCAGAAGGCAGCCTCCGACTGTAGGCACAGCTGATGGGCTCGACGGTGACCGAAAGCAACTGCTGACCCCGCTTCTCCGCGGGCATGTTTTTGCTTTCAGCAGCAAAGCTTGTGTTTTCCAAGACAGCAGCTTCTTTATACAGGGCATTTCATAGAAATATGATGTAGGGGGAAAAGGAGGTGCATTTACTTTGTGTTTGGAGGTCATTCGTTTGCTCCAAGACTCCAGTAGCACAAAGATTCAATAAGAGACATCAGGAATTAGATATCAGGAATATAGCCTGATCTCCATCTGCACATTCATTACTATGGGCAATCATTTCTCTGTGCACACTTACAATGGAAGCCAGTGGGTAGATGTTGAGCTTAGCTGCGTTCTGTCCTCTATTATAAGAATTGTTTAAGTACCGTCAATAACGGACTGTACGAACCTGTGATGCGGCAGATTAAGCTGGAAAACTCTGGAGCGTTCTTTTAAAGATGGAAGCTTTTCTGGTTACAGTGATGATGAAGAAGCTCCTGGCTCTGATCTTTTATTCTGTGAAAGTAGGACGATAGTAGGAGGATAAGAGACTTGAATATGTGAAAGGCTCCTGAATTTGTTTGAAGTTTTTTTGGCATGTTTGATTTCCCATGTCCTCAAAACGCCAGCACAAAGAGAGTCCTGGAGTCAGCCTATAAACGCTGTGCTGTTAATTATCGCTAGCCGGCAGAATGACGGTGTAGCACACCTCTTGGTTAGCCAGATCTTTGTAGCATTAATTGCTGTTTTGAACAGCTCCTGGCCAACAAGGGTGACTCTGCAGAATTCACAGAATCTGCAAGTAATATACTGTGTTAAGAGAGTCGTGATGCTAACTCATGCAAAAATGTCCTCAGCATCAAAAATGCCAATATTTTATCTGATCAGCCATAACATTCAACCCACCTCCTTGTATCTACACTCCATGCTATCAGCTCCACTGCCCATATAGGAGCACTCTGTAGTTGTACAGTTCCAGACTGTAGTCCATCTGTTTCTCTGTATTAACCTGTTCTTCAATGGTCAGGACCCCCACAGGACCACCACAGAGCAGGTATAATGTGGGTGGTGGATCATTCTCAGCACTGCAGTGACACTGACGTGGTGGTGGTGTGTTAGTGTGTGTTGTGCTGGTGTGAGTGGATCAGACACAGCAGTGCTGCTGGAGTGTTTAAACACTGTGTCCACTCACTGTCCACTCTATTAGACACTCCTACCTTGCTGGTCCACCTTGTAGATGCACAGTCAGAGACGATAGCTCATCTGCTGCTGCACAGTGCAGTGTTGGTCATCCTCTAGTCCTTCATCAGTGGGCACAGGACGCTGCCCCACAGGACGCTCATGATGACACATGCCATTTTTACAGTTACATGGAAAAGTCAGAGACCACCACACCTAATAGCCACAAAGAAAAGACGTTTCTGAGGAGATTGGACCCTTCATATACTTAACTTGTGTTATTTAAAGCTACAGAGAAAATGGGACTCCTAACAACCACCTGGAGGACTTAAACAGCACTTAAAGGTGCAGTAAGCAATTCTGGAGAACGGTTGTTGATATTTAAACTCAACAGCTAAACACATATACCCCTTTAGAAGCTCCACCCCCGTAAATTCATGAATGTGCATTGCAGAGGCAAAAGAGGCTGGACTGGAAAGCTTGTTTGTTTAGATCCTCATGGCAAACCTTTCACAGATGGACAAATAACTGATATAACAATAGAGCGAACCACCACACAACGAGCACTGTAGCTAACGTTAGCAGGTTGTGTGTTAGCTGTCACTACACTTGCAGCAGCAATGCTGATCGGTTACTATGACAAACATTAACAGATGAGACAAAACGGTACTGACCTATTGGTTCTGTGGGGCAGCAGAAATAAGTTAATGTTCTCCACCTTTCCAGTAGAACCAAATCATCCTCCTCATTCCTTTACACGCCTCTCAGCTCTCCACGAAGCTGAAGTCAGATTCCTATTCAACAGATTCTAGTTTGAGTTCTTCCGTTCCACCTTAAATCCTACAGAGGTTCCACACTAGCTCCTCAGTCTACCTTTCCAGCTTCTTATTTGAATTTTCCCATTCCACCTTACATGGTGCAGCAGTTACTACAGCTCTGTTTAAGATGGGGCAGGGAAACTCAAACCAGAAGCTGCCAAACAGGAAGCCAGCTTCAGTCTGGTCAGCTCTCTGAGGTCTCTCCACTGCTGAAACTCCTCACTGATGCTAACACAGCTCTTAGCTGATTCAAGACTTTCTCTCTCAGTCTTTATTTTTCAGATCCTGTCCTCTTTGGCTGTTTCTCCATCTCTACTTCCTGACAGTGCATTTATAGCACTTTTCCTCCCTGTGTCCTGTGAACAAGCAAGGACGGCCACTCTGTTGCTGATTGGATGGAAGAGGGTTGTGATGTTCAGTCCGAGCCACTTTGTTTATTTCCCGCTTACAGATCCATGGCTGTGTACCAACACCTTGTTTAGTCCCAACATGCAACACAGAATGGACAGCTAGCAGACAGAAGATGTTCACTGAGTTTGAGAAACAGTGTAAAATCAGATTAACATCATGTATTGCACCTTTAAGTTTGTCTTAACCTTGAAAACAACACTTAACCCTGGTCCTCATCCGAATCCTAACTCTTTTGACACTCAGTGGTTTGAGCATTTGTAGGTGAGCTATAGTACATACAGTACACACAGTAATACAGTGTGTGTGTTTGTGTATCTGTCTGTCTGTGTGTGTCTGTTTTTGTGTGTGTGTGCATCTGTGTGTGTGTGTCTGTGTTTGTCTGTCTGTGTGTGTGTGTGTGTGTCTCTGTGTGTGTGTCTGTCTGTCTGTGTGTGTGTGCGTGTGTGTGTGTTTTCCCATGTTTGTCTTTGAAAAGGTTGCATTTTTGATCTACAATTCCGGACCAGAGCAGACGGGAAGTTCCGTGCCCCGGGAGAGCCAGAAGGTCAGCCCGTATCAGGCCGCAGCGTGGGTCAGTGTGGGGTCACTCCCTGCAGCCTCATCCACTGCCAGAACGGAGGCACCTGCGTGGACTCTGGATCTTCCGTGTAGTAAGTTTTCCTTGTCTCTGTTATCAGAGTACAGCGTAAAGTACAGCGTGACTTTTCCCTGTTTTTTTGGATAGAGTGAGTGAAATTTTAGCTTGTCTGAGTGGGAGCAGGTTTGATTTGTTTTTCACAAACACTGTCAGTCGAGAGTTTGTACACAACTACTCACAGAAGGGCTTCCTGTAGTTTTACTTTCTTCCACAGTTCGGAATAAAACTGAGAACATGAAGGCCAGATAATATCACAGGCCTCCTCTGATTGTACCGTATGTCTTAGAAACACGTTTCATGCACGTCTGCATGTCAGGTCAAGGAAAACTACATACACTTACAATAACAAAAAATGAGTCCCCTTGCATGTTTAAAGTGGTAGTACCTTCAGGCTCCTGCGGATGGCGCTGCATGAGGATGGTGGGGCTATAAATACCTGCGGGGTGTGAGTGACAGGATCCATAGATTGAGAAGAGGTGGTACGGTGCAGGGAATGTCTCGTTCCATGTGTGGAAAATGGCTCCAAAGCAGATGTTAATGATTGGCTAAAAGGACTGACTGCATTTGGACGTGCCAAAAACCATAGAGTGAAGGAAGTAGCTGAATCGGGACTCGTTTGTAGTCTGGTGAGGTTATGACGTATGTAAGTGTGACTCCGTGTGGATTGTACTGTATTCTGTTGTATTCTGTTGTAGTTTCTGTGGATGGCCAGTAAAATGTTTCCCTCTTTAAACCCTATTCCCATTCCTGCCTCCTCAGCTGTCAGTGTGTGTTTGGGTGGAAAGGTGCTCTCTGCACTGAGCGTGTGTCCTTCTGTGATGCCGAACACGTCCCGCCTCCCTCTTGCGCCCGTGGCTCCACATGCATCCCGCTCCCGAATGGCTACACCTGTCAGTGTCCTTTGGGCACTGCAGGACAGTTCTGCCAGCAAGGTAAGACTAGTGCTGATCTCTCTCCTGTGTTCAACACCGCTGAAGTTTGTTAGGGGAAAGAATCCCTGTTAAACAGGTTAATTTCCAGCAGTTTATTTTCCTCATTCAGTCATTAACAGTCTCTACAGAGAGTAACGGTCACTAGAGTATCCTCGGGGCTTGATTTCGGGGGTGCAATCCCACCCGTTAGGTTGTAAACAAAGCCATTCAGAGTGTTTTGATGTGAAATGGGCCTTACAGTTGTTGATGATGGGAACCAGACGTACAGTTTCTTTAATGACAGTCATCAGCGGCTCATGTTGACCATCAAGTCGAAAATGAATGCAGCCATAGCTCATCTGCTGCTGCACAGTCATCCTCTAGTCCTTCTTCAGTGGTCACAAGACGCTGCCCACAGGGCGCTGTTGGCTGGATAGTTTTGGTTGGTGGACGATTCTCAGTCCAGCAGTGACACTGAGGTTTCCAGCAGCACTGCTGTGTCTGATCCACTCACACCAGCACAACACACACTAACACGCCACCACCACGTCAGTGTCACTGCAGTGCTGAGAATGATCCACCACCCACATAATACCTGCTCTGTGGTGGTCCTGTGGGGGTCCTGACCATTGAAGAACAGGGTAATACAGTATACAGAGAAACAGATGGACTACAGACTGTACCTGTAGAACTACAGAGTGTCCTATATGGTCAGTGGAGCTGATAACACGGACAGTGAGTGGAGATTTTTGTTGCTTTGGCTGATGGGCTATATACTGTATGTATGCAGAATAATTTTGTTTATTTCATCATCCATTCTTGGTGGAGGGAGACATACAGGACACTGTGAGCCAAAACAGTCCCCTCCCCCCCAAAAAACATATTCCCATCATCAACAATCCATATAAACTCTCAGGAGACACCTGTAGGTTCACTGATGGTTTAGATAATAAACGTCTATTCCCATCACCACCACTACACAAAACATCTGAACCACTTCCCACCAAACCCACTCTGAATCAGCCTGCTTACATCCCAACCACCAAATTACACAGACATTTTGAAAAATAGGCGGAACTCCTTTTTAGGAAGTCGGATTATTGCTATTGAGTTCTATATTAGGATTTAAATGGGTGATCTAGTAGAACACAGAACGGGCATTAGAGTAGACCAGTGTAGGACGAGAGCTCTGAATGTAATTTTCACTGTGCCACCCTTTATTTGGGATTAAAAACACTTTGCAACCACTTTACCACAAATTTATAGCTGCTTGCATGTGAAACATTTGGGCCAGTTACGTTGTCTTACGGCCCATGAGTTGGACAGGGTCGGGAGCCCCTGCTGTAACGATGTCACATAGACAATCAGCAAAACGTGTCCATGGCGCCCAAACTGTTGTCATCTGAATCTGATGAAAAGCAAATTGTGGGTCTTGTTTGCAGAAAGAAAAAAATATAGAAAAATGAAGCTTTTTTTTACGGTAATAAATTCAGAGGTGCAGACGAGCTGGTGTAGCTGTGTAATCAAACACGTAACATATGCGTATAATTATATTTGAATATTACAGCAAAACCACAGTAATAAATCCACCGCCAAGGTTTATGTGCTTTGATATTTGTGGGTTCTAAATTGAATGACTGAACGAGCACTGAGACACTAAGACCACCAGAATTGTTCCCCCCCTCCCCGATCTACAGTTCTGTCCATCACTGACCCGTTCTTCAGCGCTAACCAGTCCTCATGGATGGCATTTCCTCCGGTCAGCATGAGACGCAAGACCAACCTCCAGCTGCAGTTCCAGACTCTGTCACCGGAGGGCATCCTCTTCTACACAGCACAGTATCTGAGCGCTCGAGCTGGTTCGTGTTCCAACTTGTTTGTGTTCTTGTTTTATTGGTTTTGATGTTCTGTTGATCATAGGTCAGCACATAATCTACAGAGAACTTACATATGGGATATCTGTACACATCTCTGCACAATTTCAAATGAAGAGTCATTCAGAGTGGGTTTGGTGTGAAATGCCTTGTTTTAGAGAAACTTGCCGAGTCAGAGCTGTTCACAGTGGTGGTGAATGGAACCAGACGGTCCCTTCTAAAGGTTCCGTCACAGAAAGTTACTACATGAAAATGGTTATTAATGCGCTGCCTGATGTCGGAGACGTGACAGTTTTGGTCTGAAAGGCATTTTAATACATTTAATTCCATCTATTCATGGTGGGAGGATACATGGAAAGGTGTGCTAAGGAAAAATAGTCCCCAAAGGAAACACTTTTTTCAGCTTGACCATTATTTTATCATTTTCAACGTTACATATAAACACTCAGAAGACACGTGTAGGTTCACTGGTGGTTTAGATACGTTTATACGTGTGTTGTAGACATGGAGACCCCTGGTTCCCATCACCACCACTGTAAAGAAATCACTCCACATCGAACAAATCCAAATGACTTATATGACCTATACAGAATGTCTGAGAAATGAGTGGAATCAGGTCCTTTCTCAATGAGGCACAATGCAGGGCAGCCAATCAGAACAGAGTTCCATTAGTCTTTAAGGCACAGTAACAAGAGCCTATACAGAGGTGGGGAAAGGTCATGTACAAATTAGGACTGATTTATATATAACCACGTAAAAATTGTAAGTGCAGGTGAAATTGGGGAACCTAAGTCATGCAAGTTATTACACCCTCTACGGAGAACGCACCTAAATAAGCACCTAATTTACAGCATATTTTACTGCACCAATCCTAATCATTTTCAGGTTATGTTCAAAAATATTTAGCATCTACACGAGTCACATTATTATGACCCTCTTATGACAGTATTACACTAAATGCACCATGTGACCAGGGCACCCAAACTTTTGTGGACGTAGAACTTGTTGGAAAAGCATCCCAGGTGGTTCATCTTGAGTGTGTCCTTATACGTGAGTGTGGAAGGCTAAGGAAGGCTACTTCACGGCAAAGGAGGGCTGTGCTGATGAACCAAAACAGAGTTCTGATCTGTTAAATAAGGATTAAGGTATTAACTGTATTGTGTAAACACGTACTGAAACCGACTTCCAATTTGTGCTTTATCTCAAGGTGACTTCATCAGCGTTTCTCTGTCTGCTGGATTCGTGCAGCTCCGCTACAGTCTAGGAGACGGAACGATCGTCCTGCGGTCACAAAACAGAGTGGACTGGACCGGCAGGACGTGGCACACTGTGAAGGTTGCGCGAGAGGGAAACCGTGGCTACCTGGTTCTGGATGACCAAGAGGTGACAAGGAACGCCTCAGAGGGTATGACCACTCTGGACGTGGCCACTGACATTTTTGTCGGTGGCGTGTCCAGCCTGAACTTGGTCGCATCCAATGCGGTGGAGAAAGAGCCGGCGGGTTTCACTGGAAGCATTCGTGAGGTCATCGTTAACGGCCGCGACCTGGAGCTCACAGAGCGCGGGGCACTGAGCGGGGCGAACGTGGGCGACTGGGACGGGACAGGATGTGGCTATAAAGTGTGTCAGAACGGTGGCTACTGCCGCCCGGTCGGTCTCGATTCATTCGTGTGCATTTGCCCCACCTCCTGGACAGGCGCCCGTTGCGATCAGTCAGTTTACTGCATCGGGAACCAGTGTCAACACGGCTCTCTTTGCGTCCCCAAAGTTTCTGATGCCTCATATTCCTGCGTGTGCGCCCTGGGATGGAACGGAATGTACTGCGATCAGCAGGTGTCCATGAGGACGGCGCGGTTTGAGGGAAATTCCTATCTTAAATACCGAGATCCAAAGTACAATTCGAGGAACCTGATGCACACGGAAATATCGTTCAACCTTTCCGCAAGCTCGCCAGACGGGCTGGTTCTGTGGATGGGACGGGCGGAGAGCGAGGACGATGATTACCTCGCTGTGGGACTTCAGGACGGCCATTTAAAAGTTGCCATCAACCTCGGCGAGAAGATAGCTCTGCCTCTTATCTCCCGAAACGTAACGCTGTGCTGCGAAAGGTGGAATTACGTGTCCGTCACCCACAATCGCACGGTCGTCCAGGCTTTTGTGGATGGAGAGAGGGTCATTTTCGAGGACATTGACCCTTTCGAGCGCTATGTTGCCATTAACTACGGTGGTGAGTATTATTTTGGAGGCTTTGAGTTGAACAGAGACATGGCATCGGTCTCGTCTGGCCTCTTTAGCTCAGGGTTTGTGGGAAGCATCAAAGATGTCGTTTTGTATCAAGATGCAAGAGCCCTGCAGTTCCTTCAAACGTACGAGGGCTTTAATGTTTATCAAGGAGAAGATTAGACGTCCTGTACTACATATCAAAAGAGTTACAAATTTCAATTTTATTTATTGGCAAGATATTGGAAATTTATTCCTCTGAGGAGTACAGATTCTTTTCAAGACCGAGTTCTTTGCCAGCAGTTCTTTGGGACCAATCGTCGACTAGGCTCAAAAGCTACACTGGACTCTCTGTTTACACAGTGGTCATTTTAGTCAATGTTTGGCAGGTGCTCATGTGGCTGAACCAACAGTCCTTCCTTTTCAGCAGAATCTAGAAATAGAATTTCGTTCAAGGTGCTAAGCTCTTCTCAAATGTATACATTCATTTTCTGTTCTTTTTATATCTCTTTCAGGGCAAACTGCTCGTTCTATACATCCAAAAATAAACAAAAATAAACTTTTTTTTGGGCTCCTGACTGTTACAGAGCACTTCTTGTCGCCACGCCTAGTTGCATTAATGTTGTCTGAGTGTCTTTAATTAACAAAAGATTTTATTATCTTTTTCTATCAACAATAAAAAGATTTTATGAACTGTACATAAACACAATGTGCAGAAGGCACACTTTTTCTCTAAGGTATGACAAGCCAAAATGTACAAAGACACTGTCATCCGACACAAATAGAAAATATTTAAGGGACTTGAAAATAAAAAAAAAAACCTTTGCAACCTGTTTTGCTCCTGGGAATTAGTTTTTTTTGTTTAAACAATAGTTATCAATTCCAATTTCCCATAATCAACGTGAGAGCCTGCTTCTATGACCATTGTTGTAAATTGTCCCACCCCCCCCCCCCCCCAAATAAGCCTCACTTCTGAACTCTGAAAACATGAACCAACTAAAACCTAAAACCATTCACTCTTATAAAAAGCTGCTTCTGAACGTTATAAATAACTGTAGTAAAATACAAAAGGAACATGTATCGGGTCAGTGGTGTTGAACGGATGGAACGGGATCGAGTATGGAGCTCACGAGTGCCCCTCTCTCGAGTCTCTTGAATCTCTCCTGTGTTTTTCATGATCAGAGTCCCATCTGCGCTTGTCCCTATCTCGGTCCCTGTCCCTGTGATGATGGCTGCTGTGATGTCTCTCTTTCCTCCTTTCCCCGTGCCGGTCATCACGTGAGTGCCTGCTCTTGTGTCTGTGCCTGCTTCTGCTACGGCTCCTGCTCCTGCTTCGGCTCCGGCTCCGGCTCCGGCTCCTGCTGCTCCGGCTCCTGCTCCTACTCCTGCGCTTGTCCCGCTCGTGGTGATGACCCTTGTGCCGATGCTTTCCGTAGTGATCTCTTTCGTCCTTCTCCGAGCGCCTGGACTGTCTGTCCCATGGGTCGTCGTAAGTTGTCTCAGCACTCTTCTCGTCCTTCTTTGAGGGCAAGGACGTGTCAGGGAACCTTGAGGCTGCGTATGACGGTGGCGGTCTGACAACTGTCTCTGGAATGGGAAGTGGAAAGCAAGCCGGGGGGGGCACCGGAGGAGACCAAGGCGGAACACTGTGCAATTGGTTCGGAGGGTCCGTATGGGGGAACATCATTGGAAGAGGAGGACCAGGAGGGAAGCTGAATGGTGCAGGAGGCTGTTGAAGCAAAGGGATAAATGGTGCTGGACTGGATTGTGGAGGGTAGCTGGGGACTGGGGCGGGATGGTACGCATGGTCAGGTGCTCCAGTACGATAAGGAGGAAATGGAGCTGGCGGAGGAACATGGCTTGCAGAGTTGAAAGGAGCGGGATTAAGAAGACGTGTCCTTGGCTGCTTGGGACCTTCATTTTTGCCTGAAGAGGAGATGGTGGTGATGGTCTGGATATCTTCCACCGCTTTGAACTCTTGCTGGGAAGGTGCCGGCTTGGTCACTGGGGAAGGTTCTGCAGGAGGAGACTGGATGGCATCTGCTTGCGCCACATCTGTGTTCAACGCTGGCTGCTTGGCATCATCAGGTTCTGGGATGCTGCTCTTCAAAATGCCAGGAGTTGGTGGCTTCGCAGGTTTAGTTGGGCTTAAGGTATTTTCGTTGTTGGAAGCGACTTCAGGGCTGTCCCCGGCAGGATCTTTTGATGCAGCTGATGAAGGTGCAGGAGGCAGATCCGTTTCCTGACTAGATCCTTCACCGGTATCGCTTTTTGTTTCAGTGCTACTGGATTCGACCTTAGGCTGAGCTGCGGCGAGGCTAGAGAGAAAAGTCTCAGTTGAAACGTCTCCTGGCTTATCCTTCAGAGATAATAGAACTCCGCTTGTACCCCCACTTTCTTTCTCCTCCGTCTCTTTCCCCTGTGAGCTCATCTCCACATTTGAGCTGGATGGCTCTGGCTCCGTTTTGACAGGTTTGGGCTCTTTCTTCTTGATGATGAAACGATCCAGTCTGGGGGTGGTGGGCGTTTTGGGAGTGACGCTTCCTGAGGTGGCACCATCAGTGGCAGAGGTCTGATTGATGGTGCTGCTAGGTGTGTTCTTTACATCATCACCTGCAGGCGCCGGCTTCCCAGATGTAGGCTGCGTCAGCACCCCGGGGAGAAAACGCAAAGAGACGTTTTCATCGTCCTCCATCTCCGTCGGCTCCTCTGCAGTGGATTTGATAAGGCTTGTAGTGTCCTTTTTAGGTATGCGACCCAGAGTGCTAATGAAGTTTGTTTCTTCCTCTCGGGGGGTGCTGGTTTTCTGGATGGGGTCTGCTTGGGGTTTGTTCTCCTTTATGAAACTTGGAGCTTCACTAATGTCACTTGGTAGGATCACCACAAAGTCCCTTTTAGGTCTTTGGCGAATGATGAGTCCAAGGAGAAGGTTTGGACGGTTGGTCTCCAGCCCTATTACATCAGAGGACAAATTTAATGACTGGTTTTGAGTGAATGAGCTTGCATAAGGGTATATCAGCCAATTAAAAAGCCCATAGCCTGGATTGTGGTGGCATATGGGCTAGATACTCCCCTAAATAAAGAACTGTGTCTCATTTAAAGTTCTGCAATAATTTGCATTGATAAATTGCGGAATAACACTGCTCATTTAGAACCTAACAGGATGTTACGGCTATGTTCACACAGCAGGTAAAAGTGGCCCAAATCTGATTTTATCACTCAATTTTTTTTGGTTAGCTTGTTCACTGTGATGAAATTCCATTATTAGCAGAATGAACAGATCACGCTCCTGAACTTTCCGCGGTCACAAAAGAACAATCCTTCACATAGCACACCCACCTAGAGGTAAACAATCATGACTGGTGACGGATGCAGGTTCCGCTCCTGGAGGTTTCAGTTTCATCTTCATCTGGAGTGATTATGAAGTTCCAGTTTCTGACTGCTGAACTTAACATTCTAAGGATAAGGATAAGGCTACTTTACTCAGCCACGGCCACTTCTTTGCTTCGCATCCTTGGTTTCTTTAAACTTTGCCATCAGGCTTTTAAACTGTTCTTTGACGCTGTAGCCTTGTTCTCTTATGGCCACATTCGGACGTTCCTTTCTACAGCTCTTCGAACATGGAGTGGTTGTGTTAAGTGCGTTGTGTTTGTTTAGATTCATCATTCAAAATGAGATAGGCCTTAACTGTGCGAAATTACCAGGTGCTGGATTAAGGTAAAAGTTGCATGAATTCCAATCAGGCTGTTTAGACTGGGTACGCGTGGAACTTCAGTAAACCCACATATGGAAGTGTCCCAAATCGGAACTGCAAATGTCAGGGTGTTCAGTGTGGTTTTCCCGTTCACATGGCCCCACAGATAACACGTGTGGAGAAAAAGATCAGAACTGGGCCACATGTATCTGCTCTGTGAACACAGCCTTTTAAAAGAGGTACAGAGATGAGAACTTACCAGGACCATCAAACGGGACAATCTGGTGAGGGATTTTTTCAGCTGAGCCGAGAGGGATGAGATACATGTCTTTAACTTGTTTGCGGTTGTTGGCGACAACACCGTATCGCCTGCGACTACTGAAATAGGCATACAGCAAGGTGTATGATATCTCATCTTCTTCTGTGTCAGGGGTAAAGCGAACGACACATATTTCCTGAGAAAAGAGAGAATCCATTACCAAACGAATGGACGATATACTGTCAGTCTGTAACCAACAAACTGGTCGTTGCTTACCTTTGTACCAGAAGCACGGATTTTCTCAACATAGTCCCAGACTATCTGGGGAGAGATCCTTCCACCAACCTGAATGCTGTCCGGCAGATCCTGTGGCATGACCGTGGAAGAAACTGAGTGTCTTTGTTTAAATTCAGGCCCTTGAACAAGAGATCTCTTGGGTTTAATACAACTTACCTCACTGAGACGGTCCAATATTCCAGAAACGGGGTAAGCTTTTGTAAGGAACCTGGCTACAGCTGGCATGTCCACATAACCATTCCATAAGCCCTCTAAATTGGCAAGAAATGCAACTGTATCTTCTTTACTGCTCGTGCTTTCTGACCTGTAAGAAACCATTGCTTTAATTAAATCAAGGAAGGAAAAGGCTGTGATTATGGGCCTGCTTCCCAGACAGGGTTTAAGTCACGGACTCATTTTTTCTTTCATTGGAAAATCTCTTCAAAACTTTGCATTTTTAGGGATTATTGTTGAAACATGATTGGGTGATTTCAGTTGCAATGCGCACAAACCTGGCAACCTATCAGACCGCGGAAGACATACGAAGTGGCTTGTATCACATGTTTACATATGTTCAAAAAAAAAAACAAAGGTTTTCATTTGGTTTGTCATTGTTTCACCTGACTATTTGGCTCTGGCTTTTTTGTCCACTGTATTAGGAAAACAATGATGCTGTGTCATATGAGAAACACCTTTGACAGATGAGTTCAAAGACCAAGAAGAAATGAAACAGTATTTGTTAATGTCAAAAATAAAATTCAGCCCTTTATGACCACTTTATGACTTTAACGGATTTAAATGTGGAAACTGGAGTTAGAGCATCATAACTCCATATGACTTGAGTTGAGACTTGCTTGACTTATAGCAGGACTTCTGACTTGGCTTGAATTTTCCCACATTAACTTGGGACTTCCTCAAGACTTTAAGGTTAAGACTTTTGACTTGCACATGTGTGACTTACTCCCACCTCTGCTGGGATCCCCATTTTATACAATCCAAACAAACACAAAGACAAATGTAAAAGAAATACCACACAGCAAAAAGTCCCCAACACTGTCGGTGTTCATGGTGAGTCAAAAGACCCAACTGTACTGCAGTTAGATCAGGCTAATCTATATATATTTTTGTTGGTTCTGCTGAACTATACTGAGTTTTTAATTTCACTAAGATCACAAAAATCTATTTGAAATGTATTCAGAGTCTTGCGATCGACTGGTGGTCTGTTCAGGGTGTTTCCTGCCTTCTGCCCACTCCACTGAATGGTTGGATAGGTTCCAGCAGCCCCCATGACCCAGAAGGATAAAGCAGTTTAGACGAGGAGTGAGTGTTCAAAATCAACACTGACTGACATGCTCACTAGCGACGAGGCACTGGTGGAGAAAGCGGAGGGAGAATTTGGCACCGCGTGGACATGTCCTGTTAAGAATTTACTATGAGGTGCTGTTGTGCAGCACAAACAAAAGCCTTCACATGGGGCATCTATGTTGATCTCTGCCATGAATATTAAGTCATGGTTATGTTGACAAACTGCACTCGTCTTGCCAGAGCCCTGTTGTCCTTACCTTGACTCGTAGGCTGGGAAGATACTGGAGTTCAGGAGACCTTCTTCCATGGCTCTCAGGGACAAGTCATCCACCAGCGCTGAAGGAGCTACAGGTGGCGATATTGGTGTAGCCTGCTGGTTGTCTCCTTCTGCGGCTGTGGACTGCCTTCTAATGACTGTTGTGGCCACTTTCACAACTTTAGTGGTGGCTTCCTCCACAGGTGGAGCCATTCGGCCTTGAAGGAACATTAAATTGAAAGATTAAGGCAAAGTTATTCTACTTTAAGGCTGTAACGTGTAGTAGACTGCAATGTGAACTTGGGTTACCTGTGCAGATTTTGCAGTTAAGGTCAAACAGATGAGACTTGTGTAAGCTTGTTGTATCAGTCATTTTCTTGGGGCTCTCTGGCTTCGAGTCTGGAGGTTTTTCCTCAGACGGCTCGACTGCTTTAGGGGCGGGTTCCAACTGCGGGGGGATCAGAAAAGTCTTTTTACTGCGCCATAGTGAAACTGTCTTATATAAGGTAAAGAAGTGAGTGCCTTCCATCTTACCATGGGCTCTATGGGCTCAGGGGCCTTTGCAGGTTCCTGGTTCTCGATTTCAATCTCTCCTTTGTGTGTGATTTTGGTTACTGGCCGCCTCTCTGCTTCTCGCTGTTCTTTCTCGATCATTTCAATCGTCTGCAGAATAGGACCGACTGTGAGCTCCACTTTGAACTTGTCTTCAAATATCTGAGTTGTATGGTCATAGCTGCTTTAAGATGAGTGTTTCTGAAAGTTACTTACATGCCGGTTCTCCCTTTGTCTCCAAGCAGCCAGTTCCTTGGAGGCTAGTTCTTCTGCACTCATACGAACCAAATCTCTAGGAGGAATTTCCCCCTTGAGAACACGCTTGAATAATACCTGGAAGAGTTTGAGCACTCAGTGTTTGTTTTGCTGTCAATATACTGAAGAATCCATGCAGAATATCTACATTAGTGTGGCTGCAGTCTAAATCGCTGTTATGGAAGCGGTATAAATCACAGCCAGGGGCGTAAAACAGCACTTACATTATTCTTTGTATCTTTGAGGTTGAATGTCAAGCTCCGGTATTTGTTCTTGTACTTGCTGTCAACACCCTGGAAGAGGGCAAACAGCTCCTTTTCTGTCCGTCTAGCCAGTTCGGCTGGCTTCTCTGTTGAAATCTTCAAGTCTGAATCCTTCAGCCTTTAACCAAGTGGTTAGTAAAAGAAGAAAGCAGTGACCATTAAATAGTGTTAAGATATTAAGATAAATGATTTGGTAGCCGAACCATAAACATTTGGATGTCTAGTGGACATTTTCATAGCTTGTATCAAGCCACAAGTTATTATCTGTACCAAATTTGTCCTATTTTGTCAAATTTATCTGCTGGGCCAGTGACAAATAAGGTTTTCAAAATGACAATAAAATAAAATACATTATTTAAAGATGACACGATGTATGTTTTTGTATCTGCATATGTATTTTCATTTATCTTAAATATAGTGAACATTATCAAAGCTTTTCATGGCCTATTACAGGTATTGAAGCGGTTCTGGTTGCACCATCTGACTTACAGGTTGTGCCACCTGACTTCTCAGACTGATTCCAAATTAAATAGGCATCTACTTAGACACCCGTAGTAACCTTTGTTATGCTGATGCTTTTTTTCCACCAAATTTGTGAAAGAGCTACTGACCTTGGCATTGCACCATGAAGGTCACTTGAGGTTTTCTTTATTGATGGCCCTTCTTTCGGAACACCACATCGAAATGCATGTCATTTAGCATTTTACACACATTGTAAATGATTGTGCTGCCTGATATTTGAGGAAGTAAGAACTTGCTGACAAAAGTTTTTCAGTTGATTTCTTTTAGTGGCTTTAGTTTGTAATGTAACATTTATTTTTTAATTATTTTAAACAAATAAAATCATGCAGAAAAATTTCATTTAGATTTTATAGAACTCTGATAGTTGACTTAACATGTTTGGTTGGACGGTTGTACCGCCTAACATTGTTAGACTTTTGGAGGCAAAAAGAAACTAAATTAAATGTGTGGATGCATTAAAAATGGTTTTAAATACATGTATTGCTGGATTTTATACAGCATGCATCTAATACATTAATGATCAGAATGGACCTCAGGTTTATATTTATGGGTCTCTTTTTATTTATTTATGGGTCAGCAGATAAACTCATGCATAAGTTTTAGTAATCTTATGCAATCGTATCTTGTTCTCTACAAAAGGAGGTGATTACTTGTGTGTGCTGGGGCTAAAATCAAGCTCATATATGTAGCATTACTGACCATTTAAAAGTTAATACATGTTAAATTACATGTCTGCTGTGTATTCCTATGCTAATGGCAATGCTAATGACGCACTGCATGCACACAGGACACAGCAAGGTAAATGGTTAGAGGAAACAAATCAATATTTATGTGGCGGGATGTACATCACGTAGCAATTCCCATCTCTCATATATATATATATATATATATATGGACATAAACATGTCTTGCAGAAAACTGGATTCACCCACCACCCCATAGAAAACTAATCCCATCCAAATAACTCCCTATTTATTCGCCATTACCGACTGACTGTCTAAGTAAACAACAGCAGCTAGCAGCACAGAAAACAACATGTGGAAAATGCCAACAAATGCCACTGCAGAGTTTTTAAGGTGGTCTTGATGACGACAGCTACGCTTATTAAAAAATGTATTTCATACCTTTTCAGAAGAATCTCCTCCAGAGAGTCTCGCACGCTTCTCCTGATCTGTCCTGTGGACGGTTTCTTTAAGCTTGCAGGAGAGACTTTACCCTTCTTGACTTCGTGCTTCACATTTGACCCTGACAAAAACAAATTTGTTTGTGTTCAACAAACTTCAGACACAGTCATCCAAGGCTTTCATGCCATTCAAGTTCAAGGGAGTGTCCTACCACTTTTGGGCGTGGAATCTGATGACGGTCTTCTATCCCCCGAGTCCTGGAACAAATTCAGACAACAGTTACACTTTTGACTGTTAGCTCTCAAACAGAAGCACATATAACCCAAGGAGTGAAAAACAGAAGCTAAATCAAATCAAACTCCTGTGTGAGTGGTGAATCTTGCCCTGTGAAGTGCGTACAAGTGTGGTCAACACAAACACGTGAAGAAATGGTCAAGTGGGAGCCAAGGAATCCCTCAACACCCATGTGGGTTTGTGCGTGGAAATGTACATTAAATAGATCAGGAAAGTAAAAATATGAACAAACCCTTAAAAAGAAAGCAGGTGGCTCTAATACATATCTGAAAATATGAAGGTACTCGTTTTTCTACGGTACAGCAGGTACCTGGGATGTAATTCTTCCAGATCTGATGGGGGCAGCCTATACGCCTTCGAGTGTTACACTCTGCCTTTAAGTGCCAAAGAAAAGCAGCATGTGGAAGATGCAGACAAGCACCATCGCAGCGACAATTAAACTTGGGGCAAACCATCACAGATTACTACCAGATTAGCACAAAGACTGTTCAGATGAAAGGAGGACGCACCTCCAAGACAGGGATCCTCAAAGATGAGCAAATTAATTTCATATTAACATTGCATTAACAGCGTATCAAAACTGTTATCCTTGTAATCCTCATCCTGAAATACAGTCACCTGTTGTTTCTGTTTGAGACTGGAACTTCTGTCTAGCCCAATCATGTTCCTTACGATGTCTGCAACAGCTGAACACTGAAGGCTAAATGTTTAGGCTAACAATGTAGTAGCAGTCTGTGTCGTCTGTAACCAAAATATAACATTAGCATTTTAAATAACTCCTGTATTTTCAGACGAATGGTCCATCACCATGCCAGTAATTTGTTAATTTAAATACTGCTGCACTCGGAGTCTATAGGGGCTTGTATTTGTGTGTGTGGTACGTCATGCATGTAGTCACTGCTGTTTCACTGAGCTGATAACTTAAATCCCATCAGTTTCCTTTCACAGCCAGATTAGGGATCAACTATAGTAGAATTTCACTGGTGTTTAGTATCGATGCCTACTGCAAAGAACAACCAATGACTGAACCTAAACTTGTAGAGCCCCATTAGTTGGGGTTGTGTGCATTGCCTAGTTCCACATACCAAATAAGCCCCATTTATCCCTTTATTAGTTGAAATGGGGTCACTGTAGGCACGCAAGAAACCATGCCATGCAGGAGGCCCCAGGCCGAGTTACTATAATAAAGAATTAACTCACCCTGGTGTTCTCCCATTGTTGAACAACCTTGTACTGTTGTACGTAATCTAGATCAATCGTACGTGCATTTTACTGTCTTTGTTTCTCTGGATATTGCACTTACAATAGATACACAAAATGCTAGGGATGCACCAAAACCAAACAAAATGAAACATTTGGCCAAAGGTCGAACACCCAACACGGTTTTCCACAGTCACCACTGCATAAATTAAATATGCTAAATGTATTTAAAAAAAAAAAAAAAAAAACAATTACTAAACTGCAGTTAACACATATTAATTCAAGACTGAACATTTTAACATCCCACCAGACATACCAACTAAGCACAATGACTTAAATATATCAGCAATATTTAAAAAATAAAAATAACAAAAACAAACTGTTTGCTGTATTTACAAAGAGCACCTCGCTCCATTCTGGTCATGATTTCATCACAATGTTGTTAAACTGGGGTGCGTGTTTCTTTACGAAGCATGCATGCATGAAAAGCTGCTTTCTGTCTGCCTCACTGTAGCGGCTCGGTTCCGTTCTTTATTCTGTCTGGGCCCGATTGGCTTGAATGCTTAAGGCTGAATAAAAGTTGGGTAACGTCAGCGTGCTCTGGTTTGACTTGCAGTGGGACAACAACGTGTTACAGTGGATTTTAGCCCTGGAGCTAATGAGTTAAAGTTCCGCTCTGGTTCCCGGCTACATCCAGGAACTAGAAAAAGGTAACAGCGTTTTTTAAATTGTCATTATTTGGTATAAATGATTCGGCCTTTTCACTTATACTATATTATTATAATTATTATATATTATTCGGTGCATCCCTACAAAATGCATTTATGCCATTAACTGTAACTGGATCAAAGTTACTGCCCCCGTTACAAGTACAGTACAAACGTTTTCACTATAGTCAGATATTCAGACAATACAATATCAGAGACAATGTTTTGACCTACAAAACCTGCAAACAAGACACATTTCGTTCCAGAAACAGGAGACTTGCTTACTTTCCGATAGGGGCGGATTCCACCTGTTGTCACGCCTGTCGATGGTTCGGCGCCCTGTTTCTGTTTGTGAACAGCAGACGTACTGTCTGATTGGTCTGTTGCCTGAGCTTCGCCTTTCCCATCCTCCTCAGCACAGCACCTCAGACACACATACTCCTGGTCATCCTTCTCCATCTGCTGTACTTTAGCCAGGTCCAGTCCCACACAGTCACCGTGGAACCAGTCATCGCAGCGCCCACAGCCTACCATGAACCTGAGGATTCAGCCAGAGTTTGATTCATGGCTTTACTTTGGCAAGTAACTCAGTCCTTATACAAGCTATTTTAACTCCATGATGGTTATAATTAGAGATGTTGTCATGAGAAGTTCTCATTATCTGCGAGGTGTTGCTATTTTTGTAGATGGAGAACGGATCAAAAAGTTGGTTTAGACCACATGCTCATATGCAAGTTGAGGAAACAGGCTAACCTAACAGTGTGTGGACATGGGTACCTGTTGTTATGAGGCTTCTTGCATAATCCGCACTGCTTGCTGGAATCCCAGGTGCTCTCGTTTTCAGAAGCAGGTGGAGGTTCGCCCTCTGCAGGCCCTTTCTTCGCCATAGGAGCGTTATCAGGGATGAACAGCTCTGGTTCATCGACAGAAATGCTCCTGCTGTTTCTGCTCCTCTGTCTTTGCAAAATCTTGTCTGGCTTCTTGACTTTCATCTTGTCCTGCTCCTCCTCTACCGTGCTGTCCTTCACAGGCGGGCTTGGTTTTGTTGCTGCAGGGGGAGGATTCTGCGGTTTCTTCACAGAGTGAGGAGATTTATTCGTAACCAGCTTGGTGCCGGGACTAGAGTCGGAGGACGGCTTTCTGTTTATCGTGGGAGAGGCTGGAACGGTGGGGTTGGCGTTTTGTTTCACTGCTTGATTGACCTGAACCTTCTGCAGTTTCGAAGCTGGTTTCGGTGTGGCTGAAGCGGCTGGCCGTTTTAGTCCTGTGCCGTCTGGCTTGCTTTTGACCTGTTGCAGATTTTCCTCTCCATCTTTCTGTACCTTTTTCTCTTGTTTGAGATGTTTGGACCCTTTAGGCAGGACACCAGGTTTGGTAAGGGGTGCATCCTTGTCTTTGGTTATAGACAGCGGTTGCTTGGGTTTCTGTTGCTTTTTGGCAGCAGGTTTTTCCGGTGTGCCGTTTTTGCTCTGCGTTTTGCAGACGCTTGGCTTATCAGCCTCATTTTCCTCACTGACTTTGGTGTCACCGCTCTCATCCGTCGAGCTGGGCTTGAAAGGCAGCGCGCCGTTGGTGTCTTGAACATCATTTGGATTCACGTACGGCCCAAAGTCCATAGGCATTTCATTGGGGGGTGCGTGCTCGCCAACATTAAGCTCCTCCACAACCTCTGGTGCAGAAGGCACATCGAAAGCCTGGTTCTGTCCCAAGTCAAACCCAACGTTGTCCGTTGTCACGGAATCTTCCTGGAAGCTCAAAGCCTCGAGAGCACCTGCCGAAGTTTGAGATGGCCCCGGCAGCAGTTCAATTCTGTAGCCCCCCACAGTCACCGTTAATCGCCTCAGCACGACCATGGGATTCATGGATGGGTCCACCTCGTGGACACTAAACCGCTGGCTGAGCAAGGCTTCCCTCTTCTCTGCATAACTATCATCTACAGAGTTGCTGCTTGAGGCAGGCGGCTCTTCGTTATCCTCCTCTGCGGCTCTCCTCCCAAATCTTCTCCCTTGTGTTGCGGCTGAAACTCCTCTCCAGGGACCCCGGCCCCTCGTTGGTCCACCTCTACCTCGACCTCTGGTCCCTGAGAACGTTTAGAAAACAAACTTATTCACCGCACTTGAGGTTCATATTGACACTTTCCCTTTACATTACATGCATCAATTCTTTGATACATCATTCAGACTTGCTCAAAGTGGCAGTCTGGCAAAAAAAAAAAAAAAAAATTAGCGTATGGTTTTTTAAGTTTTTAATTATGCAGCTCGGTTTAGTTCATAGACAACTATATGCCATGCAACATCAAAAACACAAGTCTATGTAAGACTTAGGGGCAAGGAGTGAAATGGGATTGGACCTAACACTTAGCCCTACCCCTCCATTTTGCGCTTTCACATCTAAAGGTAGGGTTGTCATGATTGGGGTAGGGCGAAGTGTCAGGGCTACGTGGCCCTTCAACCAGAGATTTTTCAAAGGCATACTCCAAACGGAGTGTTATGAGAAAATTCCCAGAATGCCCTGCAAATCATCAGCAAGATCGACTACACAAGTGACCAGAGAGACCCATAAATGAGTATGTTCTCTGTTAAAAGCCGCTGTACTGTAAGATAACCACTGTAAAGCGTTTTAGGTCATTTTCTTCATAACACACATAAAAATCGCTAGTAATTTGCTGATGTCTCTGCGCTACCTACCGAAATTTCCTGTTCCACCTTAAATGGTGCAGCATTACATTCTGGTACCTGGGGTTGCCACACCATGTAAGGTGGAACGGGGAAATTCGATCATGAAGCTGGCGATTAAACAGCTAAGTTCAGCTTCATATCACCGAAGAATTCTTGTTGGTGACAAATATTGGTCATCCGCCTCTTTGAAGTCATATGATGCCCTAAATGTATTCAAGCAGTGAGGAGCTGAACTTTACCTTCCTAGAAAATCAACAAAACATGAAACATGCCCAGGGGAACCCATACAGCTGTACAGCCCTGCCCCAAGAACCAGTTTGTTGTTCTGTAACCTTTCAGTATGTACACTGATCAGCCATTGTGTCTGCTGTGTCAGTGGTGACAGGACCCTGCCCCACAGGACGCTGGTGGCTGGATAGTTCTGGTTGGTGGCCGATTCTCAGTCCAGCGGTGACACTGAGGTGTCCAGCAGGACTGCTGTGTCTGATCCACTCACACCAGCACAAAACACACTAACACACCACCACCACGTCAGTGTCACTGCAGTGCTGAGAATGATCCACCACCCACATAATACCTGCTCTGTGGTGGTCCTGGGGGGTCCTGACCATTGAAGAACAGGGTAATAAAGTATACAGAGAAACAGATGGACTACAGTCTGTACCTGTAGAACTACAGAGTGTCATATACGGTCAGTGGAGCTGATAGAATGGACAGCGAGTGTCGATACATGGAGGCGATTTCAATGTCGTGGCTGATCGGGGTATATGGAAGGCAAAGTCATACTAAATTACAATGTTGCCATCAAAGTCTCTCACACTCATGTACCTGTTTGTTTCTTCTGTATCGGAGGGGCTGCTTTTCTCCGGCCCCGGGAAAAACTGGACCGAGTCACATCCTCAGTGGCAGAAGTCTGGGAAATGTCTGGAGAGTTCATGTCATGGCCTGAAACTGTAAGAGGAAAGATTAAGGAACCAGGAAATTAAAGTGTCCACCGAAGCCAAACTTCAGAGCTAAATTCAGAGCTAACAATGTTAGTAATGAATGAACTGACTGAAACACTAAATGAATGCTCATGTGGACCAATTAGTGCAGAGGAAATCAATCAGTGCTAATGCTAACAGCTTTGTCATTTATAGTGTTATATATGCAGCAATTCCTCCCACCTGTTGTGCTGGGAAGCTGGAAGTTAGCGTCATCATTTTCTAAGAGATGAAACTGGGTGCTAGAGGATCCAAACATGGGATCCTTGTCACTGAGCATGTTCTTGAGTGAGTCTTCTGGTAGGTTGTGTCCAGATGCAAACTCATCACTTGCTTCACATTCCAGGTTCTGTCCTAAAAGTAAGGAGTCTTCCAACTGGTCACTGGGAATCAAATGGTTAAACGTGCCAACTATATCCATGAATGCTTCTGCTGGTATGGTTTCTCTGGAAAAAGACACACAAGAAGGGAAAAATGACTTGCATTAAATAAATGACAATTAGGTACTGCCCTGCCAGACAACATCCTACTGCTGGTCCAGACTTTTGGTACCTCGGATTCTTCACCTCGGATGCGGTATGTAATGCATAGGTATAGCTTTCCAGGAAATATGCACACTGTCATTGCATCATGATGTCGATTCCAGCCTGGTAGCATCTAGATGGACCTCAAATGTTATATGGAAAGGTGGGGCCGTAGGACAATGCTTGATAAACTCATCACAATAAGATTTCCTGAGCATACTGTGGGCACCGTCAGTACTTAAAAACACTTAATGCTGAATGTTGTTCCACATCTAAATTTCGCAAGTCATTCGTCTCATATGATACGTGAAGCTCTGTTTGCAAGATGTTGAATACAATTATTTGAACTAATAAATTTCATAGTATTTCAAATATTAGAGCTAACTTTGTCTGCTGTAAATTAACAAAAAAAAGGATTTACATGTATTTAAAGAAAAAAAAAAAAAAAAAAAAAAAAACACAACTAAGCATCATGATGACATTCTGCCAGATCACCCAGCTCCATTTTTAATTGGTTAACTATTGTGCTGCCTTTGAGAGACATAAATGGAGATCTGGTGTTTTCTCCAGCACTAAATGCACTTAGAATAGGCAGTTATATTGCTGATCCTGAGGTCAGTTCTAGGAGCTACTGCTGAGTTGAGCTTCACAGTCAGTACTTCATTAATAAATCCTGATCATTTGGATTTGCTTACAATTACAACCCAGTTTGCACTGTCGTCTATGAACTTGCTGGATAATAAGCCTCAGGACGTCATAATACCAGGATTTAAATTAGTTACACAACATGAGGAGGCTGTTTATAAAAGACGTTTTACTGAAATAACACAAACTAAAAAAGCTTGCTGGTGAATGAGCTGAATGTGACCTTCAGCATAAGCGGTTAAGGGGTTAAAAGCACCACTCTTTCAAACAGTGGTTCTACCTGCGTCAGCAAGAGCATGATATACAAGAAAGCTGTGAACTATGAACTGTGTACTAACAGCTCAGCATTCAGCTGATATAAGGGGGAAACGTCTAGTCACGATTCTTATGACCAATATCGTGGATGTGATTTAAATGCTCATAGTTTCTATAAGATAAGACTAAGGCTAAAGCTAGGCCTTTATTTTAACATACTGGTATGAGGTTAAAACTTAAAGGGAACCCCGACTGATAAGACCTGTACACCTTAAAACACTGTACATATCCGTTACTGTTAAATTACGAATGGTTTGTTTATAATTAAAAACATTAAACAGGTCAAATTTCTCTACTAGGAGTCACACCAGTCGCACTGTGATGTCATATGGTTGTACAGTCAATCCTACAGGAAATATCCTGAGTGATGTCACATTCTAGCTAAAACTGGAAAGCCTAAATGATCTATTAAGTTAAATTAAATATTTATATTGGGATTCAGATTTAGATAGGGTTCTTTGAGTCTTCATGGTTCTATATCAAACCATTTTCTTTACTAAAGAACCCTTGAGGAACCACCCACGTGTGTACATGTACAATAAGCTGTTATAGTAATATAATATAATGATACTGCTATGTTTATTGCCTACATGATCTAAAACACTGAGTGTGTGTGTGATGCCTGTAGATGAGCTGAACCAATCAGAGGGAACCAAATAAACCTCCGTGTGTTGTGACATCACAGCCACTACTTGCAGGCAGTCCTGGCACAGTACGTTAAGCCCCAAACCAGGCAAAGTGAATACTGAATAGTGAACAAATGAAACATTCTAAAAAAAAAATTGGTTCTCTTGAGTGATGTTCTAGCTAAGACTAGAAAGTCTAAATGATATACTAGAGTTGGATTAGATATTTAGCTCTGTGTTCCTTAAAATTAGAGTTCAATTTGGTGACTATTTACCCTTTAAACCTCTTACTGCTTTATTTCTTCTCTCTCAGAGCTACATAAAACATTTTCATAGTTTTGTATCAGTTAATGAATAATTCATAAAAGAGGTGGGCAATATGGCAAAAATGTATATATGTCAAGTTTTCATGACACACAGTGTCACAATATACCTGTATATTCCTTCTGACATCTGATCAACTGGAAAAGACAAAGGTTGCGTCCTAATTACGCAGTTAGTACTAACACCAACTCGTGTTTGAGTATGTAGTGCCGAAGTTGAGTACGTTCAAAAATCCACAATGCACACTCAGAACCAGTGGATTTTTGAGTGTGGTACTGATGGACACTGTTGTCCCAGAATCCAACAGGAAACAGAAAGAGTGGAGCTTATAACTTAAGGGGAAATTTAGGAAAAATGGCAGATGGTGATGCAACAGCGGTTGCAGTGGTGGTTCATGAAGCTTGCTGTGTCTAGTGCTGTGAGGGGGACACGCCATTCGACAATCATGCTATTTAATTCAACGATCCAGCTGTTTAATCACAGACTAATCTGTCATTACTTCCCCTGCCTCAAAAACACTCAACACTTCTCCTACTCATTGCCGATAATTCTAAACTCTGATCCTTTTGTTTTGTGTCTGTTGCTCTCCGGGGTTAACCTGAAGAGGATGGGTTCCCCTTCCGAGTCTTGGTTCCTCTCAAGGGTTTTTCCCTCTTGCTCTGAGGGAGTTCTTCCTTGCCACTGTCGCCTTTGGCTTGCTCACTGGGGGCTTGGACCCAGATTCTCTGTAAAGCTGCTTTGTGACATCATCTGTTGTAAAAAGCCCTATATAAATAAATTTGACTTGACTTGGTGGCAGCACCGGAAATGGCGCATAAATGTGAGTTCAACCCAAATCTGTCCAAACAGCCTGTAAAATAATTCTATTCTACTTGATTGATAATTAATTTATTTGTTAGTGTTTTGTAATAAGACCTCCACCAAAGCAGCCTTCAGAGTCCAGCTTGGTATGACACACGTTGTAATAGCAACAGTTCATCACTTCCTGCTAGTACGAAACGATGTAGTGCGCTAATGTTCTGTGTACTAGCCTGCAGAACTATACTAGGGCTGAACGATATGGGGCAAAATATCTAATTGCGATTTTTCCGACCAGCGTTTCAATCGCGATAATCTATGAATTTAGAGTCGGCCCTGTTTTAGGCTATAAAGACCAAGGTGTCCACCGATTTTGGCTTGGGGTTTTAACTAAGCCAGTTAGCCCGCCAGACAGACTGCCTGTTCATTAGTTTTGTGTTGATGTACAGAGCACATGGGTTATTTAGATGGGTCTAAATCATCTATAGTTGGTTTACAAGCTTAATGCTACTACTTTCTACCTAACTGATAACACAGGCTATAATAATAATAATAATAATTGCACTCTTTTAAATTTCAATTTCAATATTAAACTTTATATACAATAATATAATCAATCTAATATAAACAGTATAATCTGTCAGCCCTAGTATATACACTGCCTGGCCAAAAAAAAAGGTCACACACGCTAATATTTCGTTGGACCGCCTTTAGCTTTGATCACGGCACGCATTCGCTGTGGTATCATTTCCACAAGCTTCTGCAATGTCACAACATTTATTTCTGTCCAGAGCTGCATTAATTTTTCCCCCAAGACCGTGTACTGATGATGGGAGATTTGTACCACTGCACAAAGTCTTCTCCAGCACATGCCAAAGATTCTCAATGGGGTTCAGGTCTGGACTCTGTGGTGGCCAATCCATGTGTGAGATGATGTCTCCTGCTCCCTGAACCACTCTTTCACAATCTGAGCCCGAGGTGTCCTGGCACTGTCGACTTGGAATATGCCCGTGCCATCAGGGAAGAAGAAATCCTTTGATGGAATAACCAGGTGGTTCAGGATATTCAGGTAGTCAGCTGACCTCATTCTTTGGGCACATAACGTTGCTGAACCTGGACCTGACCAACTGCAGCAACCCCAGATCATAGCACTGCCCCCACAGGCTTGTACGGGAGGCACTAGGCATGATGGGTGCATCACTTCAGCTGCCTCTCTTCTTACCCTGATGCGCCCATCACTCTGGAACCGGGTAAATCTGGACTCATCAGACCACATGACCTTCTTCCATCGCTCCAGAGTCCAATCTTTATGCTCCCTAGCAGGTTGAAGCTGTGTTTCCCGGATAGCCTCACTGACGATTGGTCTTCTTAGGGCTACACAGCTGTTTAGTCCCGATCCCTTGAGTTCCCTTCGCATTGTGCGTGTGGAGATGCTCTTCCTTTCACTATTAAACATTTCCCTGAGTTCTACTGCTGTTCTTCTACCATCTGATTTCACCAAACGTTTAAGTGATCACCGATCACCATCATTCAAGATCTACCACATTCCTTCCTGGAAGATCATGCTTCCCCACCGTCCTTCCACTGGTTAATAATGTGTTGGACAGCTCTTACCCCGATTTTAGTAGTTTCAGCATCTCCTTAGATGTTTTCTCTGCTTGATGCCAGTAATCTGACCCTTCTGAAACAGATGAACATCTTTTCCACGACCACAGGACGTGTCTTTCCACACGGGTGTTTAACAAATGAGAAGCTACTCACTGCATCAGTTAGGGTTAAATAACTGGTTGCCAGCCGAAACATAATCACCCATGCAGTAATTATCCAATGGGAGGCTCTTACCTATTTGCTTAGTTAAATCCAGGTGGTGACCTGTTTTTTGGCCAACCAGTATATTACGTAGTGCAAGTGTGTAGTAAGCATTAAGCATTGAGACACAGCCATAACAGTTCCAAGCAAAAAACCTGTCCAGGTAAGGAATCTGAATACTGGAGTCAGGTGTGTTGGAGCTGAGCTCTACTCTGGTAGGTCTCCGGCAGTATGATTGGGCAGCCCTCCTTCAGGACATCAAACCAATTGGCTTCTAACCAGCTGGTGGCACAACAAATTAACTCCACATGCTAGCATGGCTGCTACCGCATTCAAGCAGCTTCCAAAACCACATGCTACTAAATTACACCAATGAACTGACCTCTACTGGTCAGTGTTTCTTTGACATGGTTGTAGGTTGTGTGGTCAAAGCAGCGACGATTGTCAACAGAAGTTTGGTTTATCTGGTGGATGATGATACTTAAGACAAAGTGAGTAAGTCCATGACTCTTACACATACAGACGTTCACCTGCTGTAGACGTCAACACCTTAGCCTATCACAGGTTTGAGGGCTAGTACTGGTATATGGTCATTTCAGTCACCTATAAAGATAGAAAACACTCATTTTGAGTGGTTTACTGTGGAAACTCTCCGTTCTAGAGAAACGTACCGAGTCAGAATTGTTGAGTCAGTGGCAGTAAATGGAACCAGATGTCCACCTCCAAAAGCTCCCTCACAGAAAGTAACTAGATGAAACAGTTATGAATAAACATTTAATAAAAATGATTATTAAAAGTGATGGGTCTTCAACTGCTTGTTAATTAAGAAAAATGGTTCTAGATAGAACTATGCAGGCTCTGAGAACCTTTTGCATGATTAAAGGGTTCTCTGCATTGTAAAAGGGTTCTTCAGATTGATGGATAATGCAGTGTAGGTGGTTCCATGTAGCCCCATTCTGCTATTGTTAAAAGCTTGGCGTCTACAGCACCATCAAGTGGAAGAACCTATTTGCCATGCAGAGAACCCTGAAATCATGCAAAGGGCTCTTTGAGTCTTCATGGTTCTACATCAAACCATTTTCTTTACTAAAGAGCCCTTAAGGAACCAACCGAGTGTGTACACATACAATAAGCTACACACTGAGCGTGTGAACCGCCTGTAGATGAGCTGGACCAATCAGAGGGAACCAAACAAACCTCCATGTGTTGTGACATCACAGCCACTACTTGTAGGCAGTCCAGTGACAGTATATTATGCCCCAAACCAGACTGGACCCTTAATTTAAATGCAATGTTAAGCAATTAGATACTAATCTCTACAAAGTCCAGCCATATATGTGGAGGGCTACATCAAGGGTGTCATACGGCACCTCTAATAAAGTGGTCCACTAATAAAAAGTTCTGGTTTCTAGTTTTTTCCACTGTTTTACTATCAACAACGTTTACAAATACAAAAAAACTCACGTGTAGGTTCTCTGGTGGTTCTGGGTAGTAGGTATAGGTTCTCTGGTGGTTCTGGACAGTAAACAACTCGTGTTGTAGACACGGTGACCCCTGGTTACCATCACCACTGATACAGAGTATACAGTGTCTGCATGGCTCTACAAATGAGCCATTTCACATGAAACCACTCTGAAACACTCTGTTTGGAGTTCAAGCCCTGAGGTGGGGAGACATTTTGACCATGCACCAGACTTCTCCTTTAACCTTATCAGAATCACAACAAACCGACCACCTCAGACGCGAATTAGCATGCTAGCTAACATGCTAGGCCGGACTAACAAACTCTTACAAACCCGAAGCACGCATGCCTAACAAACTCCAACCGACCTGAAAGAAGGAGGAACAGGTCTGTGAGCACAACATTAGCTCCTAAGACATCTGAAACGCCCATATGAAATAGTGTGATGCTAGTCAGCTAGCTAGCGTGAGTAACTGTGGCTAGCTAGCTGTCGAGCTGCAGCGCAGGCCTTGCTTAGCCCTCATTCTCGCTTTCCAGCGGCCACAGTTCAGCTCACATTAACTACTAACACGACTCTAAGTGAGAATCCTAACTCACTCACTTTACAGTCGCCGGATACGCGAAGGCACAGCAGCTGCAAACCGCTTTACAGAGACATTTGAAACTCCGCTGCTAGCTAACGTTAGCGTGCTAAGCGAGCTCCAGCAGGCCGTGTGTTTGTGCAGCGAGGAGGGAAAACTACACGCCCACCCCGCAGAGCCGAGCAGCGGAGTGGCCTGAGGAGAAACGGTCGTGGTTAATACCTTACTGTCCAAAAGCATCGTTTGAGAAGGTGTCTGCGATCCCTGTCACGCTGTTGTCCACTCCGTAATGCTGTCCATGGCCTTGCGCTGAGGATTAGACCCGCGCTTCCCCTCACGCTGTCCAACTGCAAGTCATCTGCAACGCAGGTTTCGGCCAGTAGGGGGCGCTCCGGCGCTCAACGGTTTTTCTTCGGTCGTGTTTACAGACGGACACTGCCACTTAAAGTAGCGGTGTGCACATGCGTATGGGTAGCTCCCTGTATCAAACTACCAACCAGGGCAACAAGTAGGACTACTTATACATACACACAAATATAACCGGGCTATTGCACAGAACCATTGACACTTAAAAAGCATGGTTCTTCAATGGTTCTTTAGTTTAAAAAGCGTTCTAGGCAGAACTATAAAGAGTCAAAGAACCCTCTGCATGATTAAAGGGTACTTCACATTGTGAAGGGGTTCTTCAGACTGATGAAGAATGTGATGTAGGTGGTTCTGCATCAAACCCCTCTGAAAAAGGTTCCATGTAGCACTGAAAAGGGTTCTGCTATTGTTATTGTTAAGAGTTTGGCATCGACAGTAAGCAAGAACTCTTTTGGCATGCAAAGGGTTCTTTCAGTTATTATGGTTCTACATTAAACCATTTTCTTTACTAAAGGACTCTTGAAGAGGCATCTAAGTGTGTAAATACACAATAAGCTACATACGTCTATGTTTATGTCCCTGGTGGCTGGGATTTGGCTCTCTTGCCACTGCAGTCTGGTTTGATTCCTGGTTAGGGAACGCCTCTGTTTCTAACCTGTGTTATACTGTAGTGGTATTAGTGTAGGCTGGGGTTCAAAGCCCCCACCAAATTGTAAGTCACTCTGGATGAAACATCAGTCAAATTCTTGTCTTTTATTTACACTCTCTTTTTATTTATATTGTTATTTATAATCTTTGTATTACATTATATCCCTGTATATGTACTAGGGGTGCAGCTATTAATCGACTTGGTAGAATAAAAAATGGTGACAAAAATAGTCTGCAACGAATTTAATAATTGTCGTTGTACTTAATAGAGTATACATGCAGTGAGTAATCTGAAGGAAATTAGAGTAAGGCTATACATGCAGTGAGTAATCTGAAAGGAATCAAAGTAAGGGTGTCACGCGCCCATCAAGCCTCTCCCGGGCGATATCGCTCATGAACTCCAATTCCCAGAATTCCTCTGGTGATCATGTGACTTCCCACTCACAGCCGGCAGCCAATCCCAGATCGTCCTCACCCAAATTCTGATTAGTTTCACCTGTGTTACTTCCTTTATAAACTGCTCTTTCTGACTTCCTCTCTGTGAAGTATGGTTTCTGTTTGCCAGTGCGTACCGTGCCTTTTTCTACTCTCTTTGTTATTTTTACTGATTTTCTGCCTGTTCTGTTACTTCAATTTTGGATTACCCTTCACTGTGTTTGTTTGCCGGTTCTCCTGACCTTGTGCCTGTTTTTGTATCTACGTCCCTGGATTGCGTTCTCTTTTAATAAATCCTCTAATAAAGTCTCTAGTGCTCATGTCCTGATTTCACCAGACCCTGACAAAGGGTATACATGCAGTGAAAAATCAGAGTAAGGGTATATATGCAGTGAGTAATCTGAAAGAAATCTAAGTAAGGGTATACATGCAGTGAGAGATCAGAAGGAAATCAGAGTAAGGGTATCCATGCAGTGAGAGATCTAAAAGAAATGAGAGTAAGGCTATACATGCAGTGAGAAATCAGAAGGAAATCAGACTAAGGGTATACATGCAGTGAGAAATTTGAAAGAAATCAGAGTAAGGGTATACATGCAGTGAGTAATCTGAAAAATCTAAGGGTATACATGCAGTGAGAAATCAGAAGGAAATCAGAGTAAGGGTATACATGCAGTGAGTAATCAGAAGGAAATCAGAGTAAGGGTATCCATGCAGTGAGAGATCTGAAAGAAATGAGAGTAAGGCTATACATGCAGTGAGAAATCAGAAGGAAATCAGACTAAGGGTATACATACAGTGAGAAATCTGAAAGAAATCAGAGTAAGGGTATACACGCAGTGAGTAATCTGAAAAAGCTAAGGGTATACATGCAGTGAGAAATCAGAAATAAATCAGAGTAAGGGTGCACATGACCAGCTGCCTACCTGCCCAGACAGACACTGAAGGAAGATTGATCGGGTTTCCCTGCTACCTGCCCCTGACCAGCTGCTTACCTGCCCAACCTATGACTGATGAAGGACTAACCAGGCTTTACCGCTGCAGACTAATTTTTCCGCTATTGCTACCTGCATTATTATTGCTACCTATTATTTCACAATTAGTTCTTCATTAACTTCATTGTCACCACTATGACTAGATCAGCATAATTAGATACTCGATTGATGTTACTTTGAACAATTTCAAAATGTAGTTTTGACCAGAGGAGGTTGGGTCCCCCCGTGTGAGTCTGGTTCCTCCCATGGTTTCTTCCTCCCATGGAGTTTTGCCTTGCCACCGTCGTCTTCGACTTGCTCACTGGGGGGCTTCTTTCTTTTCTGTAAAGCTGCTTTGAGACAACATCAGTTGTAAAAAGCGCTACATAAATAAATTTGATTTGATTTGATTTATACATGCAGTGAGAAATCAGAAGGAAATCAGAGTAAGGGTATACATGCAGTGAGAAATCAGAGTAAGGGTATACATGCAGTGAGTAATCTGAAAGAAATCAGAGTAAGGGTATACATGCAGTGAGAAATCAGAGTAAGGGTATATATGCAGTGAGTAATCTAAAAGAAATCAGAGTAAGGGTATACATGCAGTGAGTAATCTGAAAGAAATCAGAGTAAGGGTATACATGCAGCGAGTAATCTGAAAGAAATCAGAGTAAGGTATACATGCAGTGAGAAATCAGAGTAAGGGTATACATGCAGTGAGTAATCTGAAAGAAATCAGATTATGGGTATATACGCATTGAGAAATTCGAAAGAAATCAGAATAAGGGTATACATGCAGTGAGTAATCTGAAAGAAATCAGAGTAAGGCTATACATGCAGTGAGTAATCTGAAAGAAATCAGAGTAAGGGTATACATGCAGTGAGTAATCTGAAAGAATCAGAGTAAGGCTATACATGCAGTGTATAATCTGAAATAAATCAGAGTAAGGGTATACATGCAGTGAGAAACCAGAGTAAGGGTATACATGCAGTGAGAAATCTGAAAGAAATCAGAGTAAGGGTATACATCCAGTTAGAAATCAGAGTAAGGGTATACATGCAGTGAGAAATCAGAAGAAATTCAGAGTAAGGCTATACACGCACTGAGTTATCTGAAAGAAATCAGAGTAAGGCTTAGCTTTTAGGCTTTAATCCGAGTACACTTATTACAGGGCCGCTTGAATGATCAGATGACCACAGAAATCTGATGATCATCAGATTATACACTTCAGCTACAACTCCTAGATGTCATTACACCCTGAAACCTCCTCTAGTCTCTGTTTGCCTCTCTGTGTCTCTCCGTCTCTGTCTGGCCTTGTTCATTCATTCTCTGTTTGCTCAACAGTCACTTTGCCCTCTTTAACTGAACTCCTCCTCTGAAAAAAAAGAAATAGTTTTATTATTGCTGTTATGGCTGCATAAGCATGAGCAGCCCATAACTGCTAAAGTTAAACCAAGTCCTATATCATCCAACCCTTAGTTACTTTTTGACAGGCCTCTCTGGAGCCGTGAAGTGTGGGGAAAAAAAGAACCGTGATGCAAAGCTAAGCCCTATGACCCCTGTCATGTGACTCGGTTTGTGTGAGGGATCCTGCTGAGCCTGTTGAAGCCGTGGAAATGATTAATGAATGGTATAATCTATTGCTACACAAAAAGCCAACATACAGTATACTGTTACCATGATACATGACGTCACCACACAGCACAAAATAGTTTTCTGAAGATGTGGTTTATATCAGGGGTTCTCAACCTTTTCTGCACCAAGGCCCGCCTGGTAATAACTACAAAGCATACGTCCCACCAGAACACTACACTTAACTTTATATACAATTAACTCAAAAGTTTGGTTGAAGAAAAAAAAGTGAGCTGGGAAAGCACCCTGAGAAACCTCTCCATCAGTGGTTGGCCAACGGCTATGTTGTCTCAAACTGAAGATTTAGAATTAATCAACATGTATTTATATGCTTAATATAACACTAACATGGTTATATTTGATGTTTCCAGGCCACTACTGCCTCTACCTGAGTACAAGTCCACAGACCACTAGAAGGTCGTTCATGGCCTACTGCTGGTCTGTGGCTCACAGGTTGAAAAGAATTGGTGTATATGGTCAGTACTTGTAGAACACTGACCAGCATATAATGTTACTTTATATAGAGAGCAAAATTAGTACAAATATGAAATAAACATCATTATATTTACAGATTTAGAAATTTACAGTTCTTTCTGGTTCTCTGCTGGTTCTTTGTTCTCTGTTCCAGTAATAAATAGTGTGATATATTGTGTATCGTGAAATCTTCTGGAAGTATCACAAATATTTTTGCCGTATTGCCCAACTGTGGTATAATTTTTGGAAATCCCTGCAAATAAAAGTCTCCATATATGCTTCGGAACAATGTGCAGCTTGTCATACTAAAATCACATCGCACAGTGTTGGCTTATATCATCTTCTCACATGAAGCAAGCTTAGCTAGGCTAGCCAGCTATGTTCTTGAACATGCTTCATTCAGGTGGTGATGAATTTTCCACCAACAGGCAGGTGCAGCCAATTTATTAATAAGATGATAACCTGTAATGTTTAAATAGGTTATAATGAGATGCAGGTTGTTTTTAAGGTAATGTTAAGTTTGAGTGTTTACAGTTAGCAATGTCGTCCAAGAGAAGAAGAACAAAACAGTGAGAGAGAGCCCTTTTCCACCAACTTTGGACAGGTCCCGTTCCAGTTTGTGAACCTAATTTTGAACGGTTCCACAAAAAATAAACAGGTTCGGAACCCGCTAAATTTGTTCCTGGCTGGAACCAAAGAACAGTAGGTTCTTCAGCACAAACCGCAACAACATATGTGGGCATGTCAGTTGTTGAGGAAAGAGAAGGCAACAATGGTGCCACCTGGTGGTCTGCTGGAGAACCTCTTCTACGTCATCTTATCTCCAGTAGTTGATCCGTGCTGATTTCTGGATATAAACAAACATCTGGAATAACAGCACAAGCTCTCCCAGGTAATCTATACGCTCCGCCATCT
>CM067500.1:9023471-9042201 GCA_034552555.1 Semaprochilodus insignis | reverse complement strand
ATACAGAAAGTGACGGGTAATTTTTTATTTTTTTTTGTATTTTATTTTTTTTTCCTCCCCCCTTTTTTGTTTTTACATGTTTTAGCAACTGCTATGTTGTCCCATATCACACTAATATGCCCGAAGCTCTTTGGGCTGCTCTCGCCTTCTGCTGCGTCTACTGTTATTGTTCCGAATCGTCTGAGGGGACCCCAAGGTCATGGCGAAGGCGCGAAAAGGAGAAGCCTGTAGCTAAACATCGTACAGACAAACACATGAGCATGATCTTCCCTTCCCCTCCACCGGTAGCATAAACTACACATACAGCCAGCGGTGGACCATATGGAACATTATATATATTATATATAGTGACTGCGACATTAACATGTAGCCTGTTGAGCCCCCAACAGTATATATTCAGTCTAAATCATGTATAGCATGTGTTGTGAATTTCGAATAGATGCCCTGCTTCAACAAAAAAAATGGAGAACGCCTCGAAGTCTCCTGTGTAATAGTTTATTTTGTCATACGGAGGAAAAACGAGAACTTTATCGGAGTTCAGGATTTGGAATCCACCTCGAGAATACGATCTGAAGAATACTGCAGCTGTGAGACGACCTCGTTCGCCCCGTTTCTGGACTTAAGGTCGCGTGTTGTAAGTTCCGATGCTACGTTGTAGCTCCCACTGTTTTCGTGGTTGTACAGTTGCTTGTCAGTGCAATAAGAGTTGTGGAGAACCTGGTCAGTAGGAGAGTAAGTTATTAATGTTCTGCTTGTGAAGAACCTGTCTGCCACTCGGCTCCTGTCCTGTTAGGATTTTGGCGTGCACGTTCGCCGGCGGGTGCTTTTCCTTTAGCCAGAGCAGTTAAGGCACCATTTCACTCAGTCGAGCTCTGTTAAAGGGTTCTTTAGTTCTAGAACAATCCCTTTACTATAAAACCCTTGGAAAAAAAAAATTCACCATGCAGAGAACCAATAGGCTCCGCAGGGGAGCTTATAGTAAAAGGAGTAGTTCTGTTTAGAGCCGTGAGTTCTACAACCTTTCCCTTTTCTAAAGAACTGTTTCACCATGTAAAGAGCCATTGGTTTTTTGTGAAACTCATGGTTCTTCAAGGGTTCTTTTATAAAAGACAGGATAGTTCTAGAACTTGTGGTTCTAAATGGAGCCATTCCCTTTACTGAACGACCCTTGAAGAAACATGCGATAACCCAGAACTGTTGTTTCTAAACATAATTCAATTGTTCTTGAAGTTTTTTTTTTTTTTTACTAAAAGGAATGGTTATTTAGAACCATGTGTCCTAGAACCATTGTCGTTACTAAATAAACATTTCCTCACACCAAGGATCATTTGGTTCTGAATAGAACTCGAGGCTTTTTCTTTAGTAAAGGAAGTGGTTATGTTTAGAGCCATGTGTTCTGCTGGGCACCAGTGGTTCTTTGCATGGTAAAGTGGTAGAATGTGTTGTCTGTTTGAAGAACCATTTCACCATGTGAAGAACCTTAAAACTGTTCTGAAGAACCATTAAAGAACAATTGGTTGTAAAAAGAACTTAGGCTGTTAAGTAAAGGGAACAGTTATATGTAGAACTATGATGTCTCCTACAAACCTCAGATTGATGGAGTACGTGTTGAAGACGTATATGGTTCTATATAGAACCTTTTTAGAAACCGGTTCCGCTACTGCTACAAGCTTGACGTCGTAGAGGATTCCTTTTTTTGGTGCCATGTATAACCCTATACAACATATTCCACATCAGTCTGAGGAACAAAGCACAAAATGGTTCTATGTACGTCTCATGATTCTAAATAGAACCAGTCCCTTTATTGCAGAACACTTGAAGAACCATCTTTTTAGTTTTACAGAGTTTACATGCTACGCTGGCTAGTAATGAATGCTGTCGGGTGTAGTGAGTCAGGTATCCTTCTCTTGGCTGAACGGATGTGAGTGTCACAGTGAGTGTTGATCCGTTCTTCACGCTGAAGGATAACTTCCTCTGCGAAAGTCTTGGCCCCTGTCGTGCGAGACGCCCTTGCGCTGCTTTTGCAGCCTCGCGATTAAAGGTCGCTCCAGAGTTCAGAATCATGTGATGGTATGAGCCCTGGAGGACGCTGGTGCGCAGCACCTGGGCCAACACTGCGAGACTATTGGAGTTTCCCGTCAGCTCTAAACTGACGGATTACAGGAACGTTCCTTACTTATCAAACTCGGGCAGTCCTTAGTGGACTGGCTTCCCTGGAACAGGGACTTAATGCACCTCAGAACACCACCTTCTCTTTTCCCTTTTGAAGATGGCTGTGCGTTCATTTACATAATTCATCAAAGCATAACGAGAGCTATGGGTATGTGTTCATCCCCGGCCTCTTGAGTTACAGGTTTGACCTTGGTAAGCATTAAAGAGTAAAGGCGTCCGTGACGTACCTGGGAATGTTTGGTGTAGTTATGTAACGGAAGGAAACGGTTCTGTCTGTTGGAGGGAAGCAGAACTGTTGGAACTTGAGCAACGAGAGGCCGACCTGCATCATTTACTACACATCTTCCTGCCGCAAGAGGATGGTGGATTGCTGCAGAGGAGAAATAACACTTCAGATTTTTGTTTGTTTGTTTATTGAAAGCCCCCCCAGCCCCCCCCCCCCCAAATAAATCATGCTAATATGACTAGGAGTGAATGAAGGCTAGTATTATGTTACTTTGACCACAGGCTAACTGCCATCTTATCATCCATTATAATTTATTGACCTGCTAGTTAAATAATACCAGATTGGCTAGCAGGGAATGAAAGCTACGTTGACACAATGCAAACTGACATATTCTCTTCCATTGTTAGACACGTTAGCCTTGTTCAGTTTGACCTGTTAGTTAAATGATGTTAATATGGTTAGCAGTGAACGAAAGCTACTTTTACATAAAGCTAACTGACATCTCTATTTTTAGCCACTTTAGCATTATTGACTTGACCTGCAAATAATGCTAACATGGCTTGCATTGAATGAAAGCTTGTTATGCATTACTTTGACATCTTGCTGGCATCTTAACATACAATATTATCCACATTAGCATTGTGCACTTGACCTATTATTCAAATAGCCTGATGCTAACATGGCAATCAGTAAAAGGAAGCTTGTCTTGCGTTACTTTGACATTATGCTAATTGACACGTTCCCATCCATTATTAGTCACGTTAGCGTTCTTCAGTTGACCTGTTTATGAAATAATGCTAATGTGGCTACCTGTGAATGAAAGCTTGTCCTCTATTACTTTCGCATCATACTAACTGGCATCTTGTCATCTATTGTAAGCCACATTAGCATTGTTTGGCATGTGCAGCATATAATGCTGCTGTGGCTAGCAGTGAATGAAAGCTATTTTTATATTACTTTGACATCATACTTGCATCCTAGCATGTGTCATTAGCCACATTAGCATTTTTCTTTTGACATGTTAATCAAACAAATCTAATGTGGCTAACAGTGCCTAAGAGCTAGTCTTATCTTACATGCTGCATTAGCCACATTAGCATTATTCAGTTGACCTGTTAGACAAACAGTGCTAGGGTGGCTAACAGGGAATGAAAGCTAGTCATGTTTTTCTTGAACAGCATTCTAACTGGTATCTTGTCGTCCATTATTAGCTACGTTAGCATTGTTTAGTTGGCCTATTAGTCAAAAAAAAGCTAATGTAGCTAGCCTTATATTTCGTGCATCGTTAGCCATATTAGCATTATCCAGCTGACCGTTTACACAAACAATGCCAGGGTGGCTAACAGGGAATGACAGCTAGTCATGTTTTTTTCTTGGACAGCATTCTAACTGGTATCTGGTCATCCATTATTAGCCACGTTAGCATTGTTTAGTTGGCCTATCCATCCAAAGAAGCTAATGTGGCTAGCAGGGAATGAGAGCTACTCTTATATTACATGCATCTTTAGCCATATTAGCATTTTTCAGTTTACTTGTTCAACAACGAGTGCTAATGTAGCTAACAGGGAATGAAAGCTAATCATATTTTTGTTGGACAGCATTCTAACTAGCATCTTAACATACATTATTAGCCACATTAGCATTGTTCGGTTGACATGTTGGTCAAATAGCTTAATGCTAGCACGGGTAACTGTGAAAGACAGCTAGTCCTATTACTTTGACTTCAAACTAACTCAGATCTGTCAGATCTGATGTTTGTTATTAGCTGCATTAGCATTATTCCATTGGCCCATCCCTTTAACTATTAAGGAAAGTAGATCTTCTGGATCTTTTACCCAGGTGTCCTGGAGAGCTGTAACATTTGTTTAGAATCAGGCTGTCTGCCCCCCTTATTCCTAAATTAGGGCATTCAAATGTCCTGAATTAGCCTGGGAAGCTGGCTAAGCAACCCCATGGCCTGTATCCTTTTAGAATTCCTTCAGTGAGGATCTCAGTGAGGATCTGATTCCATACAGACCTTTCAAACTGATCTTAATGCTCAGCACCAGATCAGCGGGGCTCTGGAGCGAGGGTCTGCTCTGGAACCGCATGTGCGTTTAACGTTCCGAGCAGGGCACACTGACGTATGTTTAACTTGTGGCTTATTGCAAGACTGTGTCTCAGTTTAGAGAAATGAACCTGTACTGTAAATGTACTGAGTCGAGACTGTGGGTAATTTTGTGTATGTAATGGGGAAAGTAAATCTTGTAAATTGCCTGTTATAGGCAAAGAAAAAATGGTTTGTTGCACATATTACTGTTACAAATGTACAAATGAATCATATTAAACATCATTAAGACATCAGCGTCTGGTTTGTGTGTGTAGAGTGACGGGTTTTCTCAGCGGCCCGGCTCGGATGACTGCTTTGTAACTGAGAGACAGTCTTACTGGTACTGGAGGGGAAACAAATGAAGCTCAATCAGGAGTTAGCATCTGTGTGGGAAACTTCTGTGTATGCTGACCACCCAAACCACAGGGCCACAGTCATACCTCAGAAGGTCTTCAACCCACCGTGTGATGTTTCTTCACCCAAACATGCTAATAGTGAAGTGTCCCCTCAGTGGGTCCTGGAGTGACCCTGTCCTGCACACTTGAGCACACTTCCTGCCACAAACACACCTTCAGCCACATAATCAGCTCAATAACCAGCTGACGATGAGACAGACAATCAAATACTAAATACATAACCATTAGATAAACAGAAAGAGAGATGAACTGATACATGGACAGATTCAGACAGATAGACTGATGGTGACAGATGGGTATTGACATGACAGACTGATACACAAATGGATAGATTAATAGGCAGACCAATAGACACTTGAATTGATTGGGAGACAGATATGGATAGATATGTATATTAATAAACATACAGATGGATTGATAGATTGAGTGAGATAGACAGATACATATTTATAAATGGTCAAATCAATAGATATAGACAGATTGAGAGACATACATTGATGAATGAATGGACAGTCGGGTGGGTGGATGAATGGACAGATGGATAGACAGATCAGTATAGATGGAGAGATGTATTAAATGGGCAAATTAAATGGGATTGATTGATGGACAGGGATTGAGGGAGGGAGACAGACAGACAGATAGATAGATAGATAGAGGGATATAGATAGATAGATAGATAGATAGATAGATAGAGAGAGACTACTGTTTGTCAGAATGGTGAGCAGGTGTGTGCTGGCTCTATACAACTGAGGCCTAAACCTTCTGTTTAACAACCTGAACCCATGGGATTATCCAAGCCCACCCTGAGTCCTTTGTCTGCGTGTGTGGAGCAGGTGAGGTTTTGGGTTTCTCGCTGTGAAACGAGGGGGCAGGGTTCTCCATATCACACAGAATGGGAGCATTTGTTCAGAAGAGAGAGCGACATTTCAGAACTGCTATCGATAAGAGTGAAAATGACTGTGTTTGTTTCACATGAATGTTCCATCAGCATTGTGGATGATGAGTAAATGGTGTCATACACAGTGCAGTGCCCCAACCCAGATCACACCCACCATTATCCAATATCCTTCCTGTAGGACATTCCAGTTTCTGAAATGTGTTTGAGCTGCAAGGCTCTGCAGGAGAACAATAGGGTCTGGTGAATCTCAGCGCAGAGTGCTTTTATCCATTTCTTCATCTGTGTGTATAATAAGGAATCAGCAGTTGTTGATAAAGCTCAACTTCCACCCTACATTTCACCTTTACTCACAGGCAGAACAAAGGAAATGGTTCATACATGTACAGTCCTGCTTGAATGTGTGACCTTCTACATAAATGTGACCTAAAACAGTCGGACAGATACACCATTGCTACCCTTCCCTGGAGTGGTCATCCAACAAAAATGACTCCAAGAATAAGACGTACAATATTCTGGGAGATCACAAAGAACTCCAGGGTACATCCAGGGACATCCAGGCCCATCTGAAATAGGGTCAGATCTTCATTTACCTAATAACAACAGAACCCAACGATTATATAGTTATTCATCCATTTGTTATCCAAGGTGATCCAACATTAAATGTCTTTACTGAGAAAAGTCTCTGAACCTCTAGAACAATCAGTGTGGTGTAGGTAGATAGGTGCTGATTCAGGTGAGGGGGTTCAAATAATTGGTTGACTGCCAGGTATGAGTGTGTCTAACCGCTATAGATAGATAGATAGATAGATAGATAGACAGACAGTGAGGGATATAGATAGATAGATAGATAGATAGATAGATAGATAGATAGATAGATAGACAGTGAGGGATATAGATAGATAGATAGATAGATAGATAGATAGATAGATAGATAGATAGACAGTGAGGGATATAATTAGCTAGATAGCTAGATAGATAGACAGACAGACAGACAGACAGACAGTGAGGGATATAGATAGATAGATAGATAGATAGACAGACAGACAGATCCAGCAGAGTTGCCTACTTTTGGCCGAGGCGTGGGCCTAATGTGGTGCATATATGGCCCATATCTTGCCACCAGGAGTGGTCCATCCAAGTACCATCAACCCATCTTGCAAGTGGGCCAGAACAATTTCGCTGTCTGGGAACCACTCCAAACGAACTTTGTTTACATCTCAGCCATTTAATGAAAGTGACATTTCGAGAAGTTCCCATTTAACTCTACCCTGCCCTGTACACTGATATATATATATATATATATATATATATTTATGAGCTATGCCCCTCCCATTTGGTGCTCCGCCCCACCCATCTGGAGGTCTTCCAGCGTGCCTGCTATTAGTCAGCGCCACCGCCGCGCCTTGACGGACAGACGAGCTTCACAGCTTCACTGTGTGCGTGAATGAGGGCAGCGCGAGAGGAGCGGAAGGCGCTGTTAGCTGCGGGACTTGAACTCATCCGGACTGTTTAAGGAGGTCTTCCGAAGAGGCTATTAAAAGGTTACCAGGTTGGGGCTGAGATGGGAAACCGAGTCGCTCGGGAGGATTACGAATGGGTTTACACGGACCAGCCGCACGCGGACCGGCGGAAAGAGATTCTAGGTGAGCCATATAACGACTGTCCTGGCTTCTTCCTCGAATTTTCCCCTTTCTGGCGCCTTAGGCGCTAGAATATAGCAGCTGCACCCTTTAAGGTGGAACGGGCGAAATAGAGCAGGGAGCCAACTTCAGGCGCCAGGATGTAACCGCTGCACCATTTAAAGGGGAATGGGAAAATTCGAACAGGGAATCTGCTTCAGCCTCTTGGAATTAAAGCCTATCCAGCAGAGATTAGACATCGTCTTTGACACATGACAAGGCTAAAGTTTCCTATTCGCTAGCTAGCTTTTATCTTTAGCCGGTCCACCTTAAATAGGGCGCAGCAGTTACATCCTGGCACCTATACCTCACTGTATTTGCGTACAAAAAACTTTATCGCTATCTAGCAGAGTCACTATCAGAAACAACGGCATTTTTAGGTGTTTTTGTCCCTTTTTAGTCATTTGGCAGCAGCTAGCTAGCTCTCTGGCTAAACTTCACAAGAAATAACCGTTATGTCGGGACAGCTAGCTAAGCTATTAGCCCCACACCCTGTTAGCCACTTTAGCTAACACGAGCTGTTCAGTTACAATATGTAGTTAGCTCGCCGGCTACAATCAAACCCTATAAAACATAGTTTTACCAGCGTGATAAGATGGTAAATATTAGTTAAAAGTCGTGGGAGAATGTTGAAAACAGGAAAAGGGCGAGCTCCTGAACCCTTTACTCGGCCTTAAAGGGGAACGCCACCGAATACTTCCCAAATTTCTGCCACTTTTCAGTGGTTGAGATGTAAAAAAAAAAAAAAAAAAGTGATTTGGCCTGAAATGCTTGGCTCGGATCACAAATACAGGCTTTTATTTATGCATATTTACTGTCATAACCAAACAGTGAACCTACACATGTCTTCTGCTTTGTATGTGGAATGTTGATGGTAAAATAGTGGAAATTCTTAAAGTTTACTAAGTTTTACTGGGAACTATTTTGCCTCAAAACGCCCAGCATGTGTCCCTCCGCCAATAAAGGTGCCATAGAGGTGTATTTACATTCAGTACGGAGGACTGGGATACCGTGAACCTCAAACACTTGTTTCTCCTTCCAAGTCCAAATCCTGCATTTCCAAAAGAGGATGGGGAAACAGGATGATTCCAAAATACTAAACTGTTGCGGAACAGACTCAGCAACAGCATCCAAATTGGTGGACTATGCGGCGAAATCTAGCATTCCAGGCTGTGAAGGAGGTGTCGGCACTTTTCATTCCCCTCCCAAGGAATCTTAACGGTCAGCAGTACATGGCTGAGGTTCATCTTTAAACCAGGCTGAAGTTGCTTCATATTCACCAGCTTCTTAATACAGTGTTCCACCGTTCCACCTTAAATGGTGCAGCTTGTACAGGCACCAGAATTAAACTGCAGCACCATTTAAGGTGGAACAGAAAAAGTGGAACAGGAACTGCATCTCCCACATCTTTAACATCTTGGACCATATGGAGCAGCTCCGCTCAGCGTTTCACCCTGAAGAGACTGAAGAGAGGAGCAGTTAGCAGTTAGCTACTAGCAAGATCCAAGTAACTAGCATAGCTAACTACATAGTGTGAGGGCAGAGCTTATTTACATGGAGGCTCATTTTATTTAGTCTATTTCCACATGCTTCTTCTGTGTGATCGTCGCAGTGGCGTCACCCTGTAAACAAGCCAGTCAGAGCAGAGCTCATCTAAATATTTATGAGCTCACTAAAAAAAGGGAAACAGCTCGTTTATTTCTAGGACTTGCTCAGTAACCTGTGCACTTGGATAATCAGGTAATGAGAAACTCTTTTAGTGCTTTTAGAGGTGGACGTCTGGTTCCATTCACCACTACTGTGAACAGTTCTGGCTCTGTTAGTTTCCCTGGAGTGGCACCTTTCACACCAAACCACTCTGAATGACTCTGTTTGCGTCCTTTTTATCGACTTATGAAGGAAATGTCGAAATATTGGTGGAGTTCCCCTTTAAAAGCCATAAAATCACTTTGCCTCAACAGCCTAATAGTCTGTAGCTGATACGAAGGTGGCGAACAGCAGGGTTTAATCTATTTATGACATGCTTGTATTGTGCTTGTGTTTGCTTAAGAGATTAACTGTTTGAAGAGCTAGATATTGTGAGTGGCATGGTCAAAGCCCAGGTCCTCTGTGAAGTCTGAGAGTGGACTGACTAAATTCTTCCAGTAGCAGTGTTAAAATCCGAGCAGTCACGTCCAAAGTCCAGCATGACCATCACGTGCTGCTCAAACATCCAGAAAGGGCAGAAAGGTTAATTCCCTGCCTGAGGGCTACACTTTTTAACATGTGGACTAAACGCTGTAGCTTCTTCACTGGAGCCACTGTGTGATTTAAAGGGGAATCCCACCCATTTTTCAGGTTTTCTGTGAAATTCAATTGTTTGGTGTGAAACGGTTTATTGTAGAGACCAAGAATTCTTTACAGTGAGGGTGGAGGGAACCACGGGTCACCATGTCTCCAACACAAATCTAGAGATTTTATTTACTATCTAAACCACCAGTGAACCAGCATGTGTCTTCTGAGTTCATATGGAATGTTGATGCTGGGAAAACAGTGGAAAACATCAAATAAATAAGTTTCTTTAGAGACTACTTTGCCTCACAGTGCCCTACATGTATCACTCCACCATAAATGGGCCTTATTAAGCCAGCGGACTGCTATACACGCATAGTCAAAAACGTAGTTGTACAACTGGCATTGGAGTTGTAGAGGTTCCTAATGGTGTCCTGTGATAATCCATCCCATGCAGCTTGAATATTCCCACACAGTTCCTGTGGATGGTGCGGTAGGGGTGGAGGTGGAGGTGGAGTGACACCAGGCCTTCTGGACACGTGACGTGTGTCAACAAACCGTTCATCTTGTCGTTCATCTTCGTTGGTCGTCTCCACCAAGACAAAAACGGGACTCGTCACTGAAGATGACCCACTGCAGTTCTGAGTCACTCCATGACAGTCTGGCACGACACCATTGCAGTCTTTGGTGACGTTGACGTGGTGTTAAGGACAGTCGTCGTAACGGTCTGTGTGCATGTAGTCCTGTGTGGTGCAGCCGTCTGCCAATGGTGCTGGCACTAACAGGATGACTCATGGAGGGCCTCACTGCTCACTCATTAGCATGCCTCACGATGTCAAACCTACCCACCAAGTTTCATTCCTGTTGATTCCTTCTAGGTGCAGCTATATGTTTCTTTATTTGCCATCTAGGCTAAGTAGCTAATTCTAGTGTTTTTAGCATATATGCTAGCACAGTAGGTCTATTTATGGGTCTGTTTAACTCCACCCATGGTTCTGTATACAACCAATGTTGGATATAAACACAGCTGAGGTGTAAGGAGGCTAATCAGCTGCTTCAAGCATGCATTTTAATGGTTGTAAACAATAAAGAAAAGGCAGATTGCAATCATTAATATGATAGTTAATGGTTGGCTAAATTCCCATGTGTGTGAGAGCCCGATCCGCTGCCCCGTGTTAGGCCTTTTGTCCTGATGGTGGGTGTACTTCAGTGGAAGTGCTTAGCCCGTAGGCCGTGTGTACATAAAGAGAACTTCAGTTAGCATGCTGCAGTTAAAGCTGCCATTTTCAGCTGTGATGAGTCTTTGTCGTGAAGCGGCCGCTGAGGACGGACACGTGTCCTGACTGAATAATTCACGCTGTGGGGCCTTTGCGCCAGTGGAGTCTTGCTGAGATGGTGTGATGAAACTGAACTGCGGCAGCCAGCGTTCGTGTCGAGTTGCTCATCTCGAGAGGAAATACCAAAATAAGGTGTGTGAGCTTTCAGTCCAGCAGGGGTGAGAAATACTCTGTTTGCAGACGGCCGATGCTCCAAATTCAAGAGTGTTCAAGAAACAAAGGACTTTGAAGAAGAAGAAGAAGAAGAAGAAGAGGAGGAAGAAGAAGAGGAAGAGGACGCGGAAGAGGAAGGAAAACTCAAGTGCTACTAAACTGTTTATGTTTGCAGGCGTGGAGGTTCTGCCTCAGTCAAAGTCTTCAGTCAGGACTCGCCCCATATAAGGCAAGCAAGTCCTTCTGAGGATGTTAGTCATCTTTGCCAGGACCTGCCCTTAATGTGGCTTCTGTGGGCAGGCAGGCATTCCTCAGAACAGAAAGTGAATGCAGTGTGTACATGCCATGGCCTGATATTTCTACACCTTACTTGTGTAGTCTCCCTCATGACTTCATTACTGTAAGTCAGATTCCTCAAAATAGAGGAAAAATAAATATTAGCTGTCACAGAAACAGAGCTCTGTTAGCTTTTTCGAGAGCTGCCATATTTATTGTAGTCTATTAGTCTGTCATCAGCAACGCTGGTGATGCACCGTAGGCAGCATGGACCTTGTGAATTGCTCTTAGATGAATCCGGCTAATCTGAACCAAACAAACCTGTGTGTGCGGTGACATCACAACCACAAAAATCTGGCAGGCTGGCATTCAAGCCTCAAGCCAGAGAAAGTACACACAGGTCCTCTTAGCGATAAAACGACACATGCCTCAATATTACGCAATTTCAATCATAATTCAAAATTCGTTTAAGCATCTCGTCATCTACAGACAACGCAGCACAGGTCGTGCCTGACCAGAAGGCTTTAGCTTGCTGAGGCGAAAAACATTGAGTGGTTCTATGTAGCATACTCCTATATAGTTAATAGTATATTAGTATTAGTTTATTAGTATACTTGGATATTAGTATCAGTACAGCATAGTCACTCAATACAGCATGTTTCAAACTTTTCCTTGTGGGTTTAATGTTAATTCAGTTCAGAATAAGGTAAGCTGATTTAGAACATCAGAGCTTCCCGATTATCCTTTTAATGCTGGAAACATTCGCCAGCTTCCTGTTCCAATTTTCTCGTTCCACCTTAAAATTGTGCAGAAAACTGCTGCACCATTTAAGGTAGAACAGGAAACTACAATCCAGAGACTGGTCAATAAGGAGCCTTGTAGTTTCAGACTTGTAGGTTTAATGCTGGTAGTATTTATTTATTAAATTTTTTTGATTAAGCTGATTTACACTATCAGAATGTCCCAGGTAGAGGTTTTATGTACCTGTGAATATGTTCTAGGGTGGGATGTTTCAAACAGGTAGCACGTCACTGCCTTTCCGCTGACACAAACAAATCCACGGCGCATGCTGCACCAGTACACATTCATCTAGACTTAACTGGTTGTATTTAATGTTGAGTTTTCAAAGTATTTGACCACGGTTTTAATGGCACATCAGATTTGAAATGGTGACACTGATGGCCTGGCATTATACCGTAAATCCGTTTCCCCTTTTAACAGTAGTTATTTTATGTACCATCTATACCACCAGTGAACCTACACGTGTCCTCTTCAGTGTTCATATGGAATGTTGATGATGGGAAAACAGTTAAAAACCTGGAACTAGTAATTTTCTTTGGGGGACTGTTTTGCCCTGCATGTATCCCTAATCCATGAATGGACCCGGAAAATATATTTTAGGTCAAATTCAAAATCATAAAACAGCGTCTCAGACATCAGGCAGTGTATTCATAATCATTTCATGTAGTAGGCCTAACTTTCTGTGAGGGAGCTTTTAGAGGTGGACATCTGGTTCCATTCACCACCACTGTGAGCAGCTTTGACTCGGTAAGGTTCTCTAGAACAAAGCTTTTCACACCAAACCCACTCTGAATGACTCTCTTTACATCTTCTTGTTTAATAATGCAGAAATAAAAAAATAAATAAAGAAATAAAAAAGGAATGAAACTTGGTGGGTGGGTTTGATATTGTTAGAGATGCAAAAGATTGTAAAGTGTATGTGGCATAAGCAAGGACGGCCCTTATCGCTGTACCTGACTGACCCAACAGCCACGATAGCAGACATTCAGCGAGCAGTGATGCCCTCCATGAGTCATCCTGTTAGTGCCAGCACCATTGGCAGACAGCTGCACCACGCAGGACTACATGCACGTAGGCCGTGCCCTGCCCTTAACACCAAGCCAACATTGCCAAAGACTGCAATGCTAAATTTGAATCCTCTTTAAGTACAGTATATACCACAAGTAGTTCACTTTATCTTCGTCACTTGCCTAAAGCTGCATTTGAGAGCCAACTTCAGCCTTGCAAGCATTTGGTGAATGTTGACCCAGGCTGATTATGAAACATTAAGTGTCCAAATGTTTTTATTGATTCTGTACTTTGAGTATTGAGTAAGCTAAGTAATCTCCATCAGTCACCTCCAGGGTTTCCCCCCCCACCAATCACTGCCAACTAATGTATAATCCATTACTAAGGATAGAATTCATTTACAGAGACATGCACAGATTCACGCACTGACCACACACATGCACACACACTTTACTGTGCCTCTCAGATCAACCCTGTGTTTAACAGCCTGCCTGCAAGTACAAATGAGTACCCTTATGAAGGGGGGAGGTCTTTGTCCGTGCCTCTCCAGAGCCAGCTCTGCTTCAGACTGTAAAAAGCGAACCCGGGTTAAAGGAATAATGCTGGTTTCCTCTGAAAATGATTAATGCTAATACTGTGTAGGTAGGAAGCTGGAAATGGCCAACGCCCTGAATAGCTTCTACATTCTTCCCCTATGCCTTTAGTGTAATGAGATCAGCGCTTGCAGCTTGTTCTGATGTTATCTCAAACTCTGCAGACCCAAAGCCTGGTAGGGTGAAGTAGGAGCGGGCAATGTGGGAAAATACAGTATGCCATGATTCTCTGAAACACAAACAAAATGCTGTTAGCGTTAGCTAATGCTAAATGCCAAGAACTATCTAGAACATTACATCTTTACCTAGAACTATGTAGAACATTACATCTCTGTTAATATATTACCTCAGCTGTTAGCGTTAGCTTGTGTTAAATGCCAAGAACTATCTAGAATATCACATATCTACTTAGAACTACATAGAACATTACATCTCAGCTAATATTACCTGTATATTTTCTCAGGTGATAGTGCTTTATAGTGCTTAACAACAAGAACTACTTAGAACATTACATCTCTGTTAATACACTGCTCAAAAAAATTTAAGGAACACTTTTTAATCAGATTATAGCATCAACTCAGTTCAACTTCTGGGATATTGATCTGGTCAGTTAAGTAGTAGGGGGGTTGTTAATCAGTTTCAGCTGCTTTGGTGTTAATGAAATTAACAACAGGTGCAGTAGCGGAGCAACAATGAGACGCCCCCCAAAACAGGAATGGTTTAAAAGGTGGAGGTCATTGACATGACCGGTTTGGTGGTGGGTCAGTGATGGTCTGGGGAGGCATATCCCTAGAAGGACGCACAGACCTCTGCAGGCTAGACAAAGGGCACCCTGACTGCTATTAGGCATCGGGATGAAATCCTTGGACCCATTGTCAGACCCTACGCTGGTGCAGTGGGTCCTGGGTTCCTCCTGGTGCACGACAATGCCCGGCCTCATGTGGCGAGAGTATACAGGCAGTTCTTGGAGGATGAAGGAATTGATACCATTGACTGGCCCCCTCGCTCGCCTGACCTAAATCCAACAGAACACCTCTGGGACGTTATGTTTTGGTCCATCCAAAGCCACCAGGTTGCACTTCAGACTGTCCAGGAGCTCAGTGATGCCCTGGTCCAGATCTGGGAGGAGATCCCCCAGGACACCACCCGTCGTCTCATTAGGAGCATGTCCCGACATTGTCAGGCATGCATAGAAGCATGTGGAGGCCATACAAACTACTGAGTACCATTTTGAGTTGCTGCAATGGAATTTTGGTTAAATGGACTAGCCTGCTGCATCATTTTTTCGCTTTGATTTTCAGGGTGTCTTTGAATTCAACGCTCTGTAGGGTGATAATTTTCATTTCCATCAAACAATGTGGCATCCTTTCATTCCTAACACGTTACCCAGTCCATATGAGGACAGATATTCTGCATTATTTTTTTTTTCCCCATTGAGATTTGGTCTGACAGTTGTTGGTGTTGGCTAGTGCTAAATGGCCAAAGAAACACAGAGCATACTCGTTTTTAAATCCTTATATTTCCTTCGTCTGCTGTAGCCATGGACAGTTTGTATTGATCCCTCTTTTAGGATGAGTTTTATTACCAGTGCTGCGAGGCTGAATTGGGCTTCTTTTTCCCTCTTTACACCTTAAACGGTGCAGCAGTTAACAGCAGTTGCCTGAAGCACCCAGATTGTAGCTGCTGCATCATTTAAGGTAAAATAGGGAAATTTGAATAGGAAGCTGATTAAAAAAAACTTCTTGTCAGACGCAAAGTGGTCCGCACATACATACAGGTTTCCCCGACAGTATCTGAACATTGGCATCAAAAATAACCTTTATCCTCTCTGGTTCAGCCGAGAACAGATCACTTCCTGTGATTAGCTCCTAGCTTCCGTGTAATGTTAACGGCTCTGGCTCTGAAACTGTATTATTCTAAAGAGCCCTCACTTTCGGTTTCGGTGAGGCCAATCATTCTCTGAGTAGAGACATAGGAAGGGGAACCAAATCCAAACGGCTTGTTGAGTCCCATGTTTTCTGGTCTAGGCAGCCACAAAATAAAACTGGGTGGTCTTAATTCATAGTTTGTGAGTTTGTAGGAGCTCCAGATTCCCAAACACAAGAACTGAAAAATGTAACTGGTGTCATTCTCTCTCTCTCTCTCTCTCTCTCTCTCTCTCTCTCTCTCTCTCTCTCCAGCCAAATATCCAGAGATAAAGTCTTTGATGGGTCCTGACCACAGGCTGAAATGGATCGTCTGTATGATGGTTGGAATTCAGTTCCTGGCCTTCTACCTCGTTAAGGACTTGGAATGGAAATGGGTGCTGTTTTGGACGTATGTGTTCGGGAGCTGCATAAACCACTCCATGACGCTGGCCATTCATGAGATTTCCCACAACACGGCCTTCGGCAACAACCGCGCCAAGTGGAACCGCTGGTTCGCCATGTTTGCCAACCTCCCCATTGGCTTGCCGTACTCTGCCTCCTTCAAGCGCTACCACCTCGACCACCACCGCTACCTGGGTGGCGATGGTGTGGACGTGGACATCCCCACTAACTTTGAAGGTTGGTTCTTCTGCACTCGCTTCCGCAAGTTCGTTTGGATTATCCTGCAGCCGCTGTTCTACGCCATACGGCCTCTCTGCATCAACCCCAAGCCCATCAGCCAGTTGGAAGTAGCCAACGTGGTCATTCAGTTCACGTTCAATGTTTTCCTCTACTGGCTTTGGGGGGCCAAGCCAGTGGTCTACATGCTGGCTGGCTCGATGCTGGGCATGGGGCTTCACCCCATCTCTGGACACTTCATCGCCGAGCATTACATGTTCCTTAAGGGCCACGAGACCTATTCTTACTACGGATCTCTTAACCTGCTCACTTTCAACGTGGGCTACCACAACGAACACCACGACTTCCCCAGCATTCCTGGAAGAAGGCTGCCTCAGGTAAGGTGCACATAATTGTGGGGGGAATTTACTGTGCAGTCAATGATCCATGAATGTTAATCTCCTCCCCCAACACACACTAGATTAAATTAGCATCAGCGGCTACATCCACCGGTCCCACAGGCAATGGGGGCTTCCTCAGACCACAGTATATTCATTTAGGAAGTCCAGAATCGTTGCTGCGGGGAAGATTTCACACCTCTACTACCGTGCATCACACAGACAGCCGCCCCGGGAAGCCTTGAAGGCCAGAAATGTCCTTGGTTGTGAAGGTGTAGTGTTTTTCATGTAGCTAAACTACCAGTCCAGGCACCTGGAATGTAGCGTCGCTTAGGAAGCCAGCCCAAAAGACCTTATAGGTTCGGAATAGCGCTGCTAACGCATGCAGGGTAGTCCAGGTAGCTCCGGAGATGCAACACATCATCCAAGCAGCCGGCCCAGGCAGCCATATAGGTGGAGCGCAGGTTCGAACAGGTAACCGCTCAAGGCAGCCTCATAACTGCGATAAACTGTCACTGAAGCGGCTGCTCCAGGCAGCCTTGTAGTTGTGATAAACATTGTTACTTAAGCGGGCACTTCAGGCAGCCTCATAGACACGATACACCATCACGCAAGCGACAGCTCCAGAGAGCCTCATAGTCACAGTACACCGTTTCTTAAACGGATGCTCCAGGCAGCCTCATGGTCACCATACACCGTCACTCAAGCGGTTGCTCCAGGCAGCCTCATGGTCACCATACACAGTCACTCAAGCGGGTGCTCCAGGCAGCCTCGTAGTCGCGATAAACACTGTTACTGAAGCGGGCGCTCCAGGCAGCCTCATAGTCACAGTACACCGTCACGCAAGTGGCTGCTCCAGACAACCTCATAGTCACAGTACACCGTTTCTTAAGTGGGTGCTCCGGGCAACCTCAAAGTCACCATGCACCGTCACTCAAGCGGGTACTCCAAGCAGCCTCATAGTCGCGATACACTGCCACTCAAGCGGGTGTTCCAGGCAGCCTCGTAGTCGTGATACACTGTCACACTAGTAGCTGCTCCAGACAGCCTCATAGTCACAGTACACCATTTCTTAAGTGGATACTCCAGACAGCCTCATAGTCAACATTTCTTAAGGGGGTGCTCCGGGCAACCTCAAAGTCACCATACACCGTCACTCAAGTGTGTGCTCCAGGCAGCCTCATGGTCACCATACACTGTCACTCAAGTGGGTGATCCAGGCAGCCTCATAGTCGCGATACACTGTCACACTAGTAGCTGCTCCAAGCAGCCTCATAGTCGCGATACACAGTCACTCAAGCGTAGTAGTCGCTTGAACAGCCATTCCAAGGAGCCTCTGAGCCGCTGGTGCAAAAACTCTCGAGCGCTGTCTCAGTGTAGGTGAGCCGTCAGATGCAGCTGAGGGGAAGATACATGTGTGTACCTTTTCATAAACTCATTTATTAAATTAAAAAGGTCGGAATCTTCAGTCATATTGTCTGACGGTGTACCCTTGAGGTCAGCACCCCAGTGACAGTTGAGTGTCGTTTTATGACAGTGTAGATATGATGTAATTATGGGTTGTAAAACAGAGGGGTTGTAATTATCCACTGTAATAACACTATTAGGCCAGTACTAAACAGTTTATTTCGCCCGTATAACGGTAAACAGCATGTTAGGTGGCGTTCTGGTGTGCTAGACCTAGTTAATATGTTTAATTAGTAACAGCTGTAGGCCTTCAGATGATATTTCACTGTAATGTCAGTGAGTAAATGTTATGCCAAGTAAAGAGGACTTTAACCCCTGCCCCTTAGTCAGCACCTTTTATATAACTGAACGCTGTAAATTGTTTGGAGGAGAGAGAGAGAGAGAGAGAGAGAGAGAGAGAGAGAGAGAGAGAGAGAGAGAG
>CM067500.1:8985182-9023087 GCA_034552555.1 Semaprochilodus insignis | reverse complement strand
GCGCGCTTTGGTGGCAGTTTTAATAAAGGGGGATTTGTGTTGTTTTTGCTCTCACTTAATGACCTGGTCATAATCTAGTGACTCAGGTGCAGAAGAAGTAGAAGTCTGGTGTTGGGCACTGCAAACTGCTTATACTCTCATCATCAAAAGAACAATTGCACAAACAGCTGCACCCAGAAGGAATCAACCGACAGGAACAAAACGTGGTGGGTAGGTTTGACAACGTGAGACATGCTAATGATTCAAGTTTTACTTTCGGCCACACGTGAGGCAAGCAAGGTCTTATCTCTGTACCTGACTGACCCAACAGCCACGATTGCAGACATTCAGCGAGCAGTGATGCCTCCATGAGTCATCCTGTTAGTGCCAGCACCATTGCCAGACGGCTGCACGAAGCAGGACTACATGCACGCAGACCGTTACGACGACTGTCCTTAACACCACATCAACGTCGCCGAAGACTGCAATGGTATCTTGCCAGACTGTCATGGAGTGACTCAGAATGGCAGCGGGTCATCTTCAGTGACGTGTCCCGCTTTTGTCTTGGTGGAGACGACCAATGAATCTGTGTGTGGAGGCACCGTGGTCAGCACCGAGATGAAAGGCTTGTCACGCGTCACACGTCCAGAAGGCCTGGTGTCCCTCCATCTCCACCCCTACCGCACCATCTGCAGGAACTGTGTGAAGATATTCAAGCTGCACGGGATGGAATATCACAGGACACCATTAGGAACCTCTACAACTCTATGCTGAGACGTCTGGCATGTTGGGTTAGCAAACACGGCGGCCAGACTCCATACTGAGAGTGTAGCTCAGTAAATATTGATCATATCAGTCTAAATTTATTATCATTTATTGTTCCTGGTAATCTTTATCTTCCTTCCCAACAGCACTGCAATCCCACACCTCCTTCTGGGTGCAGATGTTCTTCTGATGATGAGTGTATATCGTTGCTGTCCAATGGAAAACCAAGCATCTCTGTTTTTGTTGATTTGTACTTTTATGCATCGTTTGAACACAGCAGCTGCTGTTTACATAGTATGAACATTTCATGATGAATGGACCAACAGAAATGGCCCAAAATGGCTGGGGGGGGGGGGGGGGGGAGTCTACTTCAATTGACTTCCAGAGACTATATACAGCTTGTTTGAGCTGACCACACAGCTTTGCATCATCATATGTTTATATTGTAACAAACGGGAATTGGGTGTATTTTTGTCTGCTGGGCTGATGCAAATATATGTAAATAATAAAACCAAAAGCAGAAATGTTTTTTTTTTTAAACACATTAGCATTGGCTTGAGCTTGAGCTCTGTCATCCATTGGGTGCTACTGATTTTTGACAGCTTAGAAGCTAGGTGGCTAATCAGGGCCCAGTTTCCGAAAAGCATCTCAGTGCATGGCAGATCATCTTAACCAGGAGAGAGACTGTTCATTGTGGAGCTCGTTCGACTGGTTAAGAATCACCTCAGATGCTCAGATGCTTTTGGGGAACTAAGCTGCTCTAATTTGGCCACCCACTGAATCTCCTATTAATGAAACATACGCTTGGTCATTATATCTGTCATGTGTTCAGAAAAGCTGATTGTCACAATTTATCATGACTAGGGATGCATTGATACCAGTAGTGGTGCTTGATACTGTGCTCATTTACTCCACTCCTTCTGTAACACGCAGTTCCTCCTTCTCAATATTGGCGCTGTTGCTACCCGATTTGAACCGGAAACCCCTGACGACAAGCCGTTCATCTTGGCACTGACCACGGTGCCTCCACACACAGATTCGTTGACAGAAGTGGGAGTCGTCACTGAAGATGACCCGCTGCCATTCTGAGTCACTCCATGACAGTCTGGCACGACACCATTGCAGTCTTTGGTGATGTTGACGTGGTGTTAAGGACAGTCGTCGTAACGGTCTGTGTGCATGTAGTCCTGCGTGGTGCAGCCGTCTGCCAATGGTGCTGCACTAACAGGAGGCATCACTGCTCACTGAATGTCTGCAATCGTGGCTGTTGGGACGGTCAGTTACAGCGATAAAACCTGTCCTTGCTTATGTCACATGCAACCATGACGAGGTAGCCAGAGCCAGGAAAAAGACCTGTCTTGGTTGCAAGATGGAGCAATGCTAGAGTGCGTTTTGGAGTAAGAGGAAAACACTGATGCTTCAACCTTCTGAACGAAACGCTCAACATTCTGGTCAAAATAGGGTTGCTCCGCTCCCACTCCACACCGTTCTGATCCAAGCTAACTAATGTAGCACAGCAGGCTAACACACTTAATTTCAAACCAGCTGGATTTTAGTGATATAGCTGTTACACTGCACATCAAAACATGATATCAGTTCATCCCTTGTGGTGGTGGTGATGATGATGATGATGATGATGATGATGGTGGCCATGATGATAATAACGTAATGCCACATTGCTCACCCCCTAACCTGCTGTCTTCTCGAACAGGTGAAGAAGATAGCGTCAGAGTTTTATGACGACCTGCCCTGCTACACGTCATGGGTAAAGGTTCTGTATGACTTCATCATGGACGACGAGCTGAGCCCATACTCTCGAGTGAAGAGGAAGCTGAAGGGAGACATCAAGCTGGAGTGAGCGGCTCCACCTGCTGCACGGCACCCAGACGGAGCTGCGCTGACCAAAACCAGGAGGCCGCTATTGCTAACCACTTACACCGCTAACCGCTTCAGCAGAGTAATGCAGTTAGACACCATGCTGTATGTGAGTGAACAGAGACTCTGTGTGTGTGTGTGTGTGTGTGTGTGTGCGTGTGTGCGCACACACGCACACTATTGAAAGAGTGAATGGTAATTTTAGTCACAAGCCATTTCAAGTCTTCTCTTATAACTGAATGGAATCATCCCTCTCTTATTCCGCTAGTCTCATCTGAAGGCATCTCCAGTCCACGTGTCCTCCTCTGTCTTTTAATATCTTGCGGCACATATTAATTCTGTCCAGTGTGATTCTGCACCAAAATAGTTTTTAAAGCTTTCTTTATGTATTATTGTTCAAAGTGGTAAGAGGAATTCCACCCGTTTTTCCAAATTCTTGCACAATTGAGTGTCGGAGAGTGTAAACAGAGCGTAAACAGAGCGTAAACAGATGTTCTTTACAGTGGTGGTGATGGGACCCAGGGGTCACCATGTCTACAACACACATATAGACATTTAATTTACTATCTAGACCACCAGTGAACCTACACGTGTCTTCTGAGTTTTACACAGTTGAGTCACATTATTATGACCACCAGTTAATATCCAGAGTAACCGCCGTGTGCAGCACAGACAGCAGCTAGACGGGCTGGGAGTGACTCGGTAAGGTCCTGGTAGGTTGTCACGGGTATCTGTAGCCATGCTGACTGCAGGGCATCCCACAGCTGCTGGAGGGTGCGTGGAGGAGGATGCATAGAGCAAGCATGACGATCGAGGTGGTCCCACAGATGCTCATTTGGGTTCAAGTCTGTAGAATTAGGGGGCCAGGGTAGTACTTGGAGGTCTCTTTTCAGGCTTCCACCAGTGTCGGACATTTCTAGCCGTGTGACATGTGGCACTGTCTTGTTGGAAGATCCCATCCGCCCCAATCAGCATGTATGGGTGTACCCAAATCGTTTGAGTGTGTCTTCCACATGGATGAGTGGCCAAAAAGAATGGCACCTTCCTTCATAAACTACGCGCCACCGCTGCTGAAAGTAGTCAAAATAACATGACTCGACTGTGTATATGGAATGTTGATTCAGAAAGGCAGCGCATTCATAACCATGTCATGACTCTACTCTCAATTCTGTTTAAATCTCATAAATTTAATTATGTATACATTTTCGGTTCCCCTTTAACTTTTAATGCAAGTCAGTCTAGTGAGGTTTTATTCTAAGTGATTTTAGAGGATTTCTGTTGGTCAGTTCATCATCAAGTCGACAGACATTGTGCCTAAATGGACAGTGATGATATATAAGTTATATAAGCCTTGTGTAATTCAAAAACCCTTAAAGAAAGTAAGCGCATAAAGAGGAGTTCTGGAGAGGCGTGATTATTTCATGTGGCCCAGATGCATTTATTTGATAGGTGATTTACCCAACCCCAGAATGAGCATCATCCGCTTTCATCTTCATACCACTGCTTATTACTGGATCTTACCTGGCTCTGGATCGCTACCGTGCAGGGTGTGCACTCAGGGTGTGAACCCGCACGCTTGAAGTTGTTTGACCAATAGCTTATCAGTCATGTGTGTCATTAAAGGAAACAGCAGGAACATTCAGACCTCCCACGACCTTGCTTGTAGAACACGTCTGTGTTGTGTTTGAGCGCAGATGAAGCTGTGCTTGTGTAAAGGGTTGGTTTTCCAGACCCGGATTAGGCCTAGTCATGCACTGTATGGCATGTTGAATGGAGATGTAGGTAGGACTATGCTTAATCCCTCTCACAGACACCAGGACCCACAGGGCGTAATACAGAATGGGGTTTCCAGCCACATGGCTTGCTGTTAAAGGGGAACTCCATCAGTTTTCTGCATAATTCAGACACTGAGATGTAAACAAGCTCATTCAGAGTGGGTTTGGTGTGAGATGGTTCAGAGGTTCTTTACGGTGGTGGTGTGGTGATGGGAACCAGGGGTCTCCATGTCTACAACACACATATAGCCATTTTATTTACTGTCAGGGGTTGTTTCTGATTGGTCTAGCTCAAATAAAGGTGGTTCACACGTTTTGTTATTAAGCTACCATTACTGTTTTTTCCCCACTTCAAATTTGTTACAGCCACATGGTTAATAATGTAGGCAGTTATAAAAAGTGCAACTCTTGCAAAAAAATAAAAAATAAATAAATAAATTGCAGCTCTTGCAAATAAAAAAAAAAAAAAAATTGCAGCTTTTCAAATTGTGATTTCTATACCAAAATGATTCATCAGTCAGCCCTAAATTACCCCACTTAAAAGGTAATATAACATGTTTGGACAATGTAGGAGGTAATTTGGGGAAAAAATGCAGCTCTTGCAAATAAAACATAGCATCTTTTCAGATTGTGATTTCGATACCAAAATGATTCATCAGTCAGCCCTAAATTACCCCACGTAAAATGTTAAGACAACATGTTTTGATGGTGTGGGTGGTAATTTAGAAAAAAAAATTGCAACTCTTGCAAATTAAAAAAAAAAAATGCAGCTCTTGCAATTTGCATCTTTATATTGTGATTTCGACACCAAAACAATTCATCCGTCAGTCCTCAATTTTCCTACTTAAAAGTTAAGATAGCATGCTTTGATAGTGCAGGCAATAATGTAGAGGAAAAATTGCAGCTCTTGCAATTTGAAAATTGCACTCTCTTAAATCGCAATTTTGATATAAAATCGATTAATCTTTCACCCCATCCTCTTCCATAAATGCCTTTTAAAAATGTCTAAATTCGCACCACAAAACTTGTAATACAGCGTGTCAGACAGCACTTCTGTAACCATAGGTACTTTCTGTAAGGGAGCTTTTAGAGGCGGATGTCTGGTTCCTATCGCTATAACTGCTTCCCCAGAACGGAGAATTTCACTCTCGGACACTCTGAACGACTTTGTTTACGTTTACTTTGGGTGAGAATTTTCCTCTAAGGGTTTGGAGAAACGTTACGACTCACATGGTATGGTAGCTTTGTGTTGAGTATTTATAATGTTAGATTTTTGCTATTGAAATTTTAACGTCTAGATGAATTAATCATGCGCTCAAATGACTTGAGGATTCAGAATCGTGCCTTTAGTGATTACGTGCAATCACTGTCATACAGCTGGTGTGGTACATGTCCTGTCCAGCATATTAAACCAGTCTGCTAATAATAAAAATAGATCACTGGGGCTTTTACCGTAGCTGCGAATCAAGCCTGTTCTTTGTCCTACTATTAGTCATAGACTGTTGTAATTTTGCTGGGTGTGGTCGCATAAAATCCTAGTTTTATTTTTGCTTTTGACAAAAGGTGGACCAGAATGCCGAGCGTAGCGTTCATCTGAGGTGGCAAGACGGAAGCCAGAATGAGATGAAAGTGTAAATGTGTCTGGCGAGGTAAACACGAGGATGTTTGCTCATGCCGTGGCGTCGGCTGTTGGTGTACGGCTCCAGCTTGTACATTAGCATGAAGGGTTATTTAGTTCATTGTTCTGTTACAAAGACTCTCATGCCTAGCCTCCACCTTTTGATCCACTGCGAAGCCAAAGGATAGGAGTCGTCCTATTATGTAGCACAATGGCAACAGACTCTCCTGCTTCTCTCTTTGGTCTCCTCTTTAAAGCCCCTGTCGACACATCTTCATGATGTTCCTCTATGATCTCCAGCGTTGGTGATGTTTGCACTGTGAACTGGCTCTAAGAAAGAACGCTGTTCTGCTGCGAGATTGTTTTCTGCCACTGTCTTCAGTTTGAGTATACGGTTGGGTGGGACTGAATTTGGCACAGGTGACGTCAGAGCTATCACATGAAATGACTCTCCCAGCTGCTTCCTGCTTGCATTAGCCACCTGTTGCGGGATCCTACTATAATCCCGCTTTTTCCAACACGCCTTTTTGGTTTTCCATTAGGCAGACCTGGTGCCCGGTATTACTGGTATTCCCGATATCCTTGTGGTATCTACTCTGTCGAGGTTCCAGGTGAGCTGAGCTAAAAGGTGATGTAAAAATGCTGCAGGCTACTGATTGGTTGGAGAGAATAGCTACTATCCCCCTAAACACGTATGCTAATGCTAGCTACCAGGTTGGCGTATCCTTTCGCGTCGCCTTAAAGCAACCAAAATGATCTCGTTGAGATGTAGCTGGTACCAAAAGCGAGCCATACCGCACGGTATCCTATTATAATGGTTATTTTCCACCACATGGTGCCGGCTTGACTTGACTCACGTTTTTGGGTTTTCCATTAGGTGAACCTGGTACGGCTACGTATTGGCAAGAACCTGGCAATACGCATCATAACTGTAAGGGAGATTTTTGTCTTAGCATGAAAAACACACCACCATATTCATAGGTTTGCTAATGCTAACATTAGCAGAACGCCCTTATGGCTCTTGGTTACGTACTGTCTACACAAAAACCAAGTGAACCGCTGTCTGCACCAGTCTTTACATTAACTATTAATGAAATACAGTATGATTAAAATATAATATCTCAATATTGACAATACTTTCCAATACCCCGAGTGCCTGGTACAATTTTTGGTATCACATCTGTCGAGGTTCCAAGCAGGCTGAGCCAAAATGTCACTTTAACATATATGCTAATGCTAGCTATCAGGTTAGCATACCCGCTTCAGTCACTTTTGAGCAACCAGAATTGTTCAGTAATCTGAACTCTGATGTCGTTTTTCCCCAAACTATACTGTTTTATCAGCAGTCTGTGTTGCTGCCTCTTCTGAACAAAATTTGTGTTCTTAACGGCAGTTTCATGCAACATCGCTATAAAGACCAGTTACGTTAAGGCGACCCCATATCTGCAGCAGAGAACAAAATAGCTGGTCGAGTCGAGACGCACCATGTAGTGGAAGAAGCGGCTTAAGAGATGTACGAGAGCGCCATAGCTAGGAGTCCACCTTAACGGCAGGAATAAAATGAGACTGTAATGTCACTGAGCTGTTGCTACTCCGTTTAAGGAGCACAGTCCGGCAATTAGCTAGCTAGTTAGCTATATATTTCCAACGTTATGTCCAAAATGTCTTTAGATCTGACCATCAGACAGCTTGTATTCCGTTCCACACTACTACTCTCCGATCAGTGAGCGGCTGAGGAGAGTGAAGTGGTCTGCCAGTCCTTTTTTTTTTGTACCCACATGCCCACACAAGTGGTCAGCAAGCAGCAGCTTGGAATTGTTGGAGCATTTGTCCACTATTAAATCGTATGTATTTTAAAATATATATTTATTTCTGGAAAACTCTTTTTCCACGAAACTCATGTTGACAGGGGCTTTAAAGTCTCAGAGGCTGATATCCTTTCCTCTGTCCTTAACATTTGCAAAACAGCCAGACCGAAACAGTGGACCGAAGCCCGGCCCACCTTTTTAAAGGTGCTTTATCTCCAGTAGCGCTTGCTCAGAGATGTTAAACTGATTAAGATAGTTATCTGGAATATATGAAACCATCTGACTGAGGCATGTTGATTTTGGAAGGCAGACCTGCCTTCAGTGTTCCGCTGGAAACGGCTGGTCTGGAATGTATACGGTGTTGCTGGAGAAACGTATTCCTTTTATCAGTATTAGAACCGGCAAAGGACGAAGCCCCTTGCTGGAAAGGGCCGTTTTTTTAATCTTGGAACATCTTGATGTGGCCTGATGGCTCTGTTTTAATGATTCCATTCCTGTTCTGTCTATGCTTTTCTGCATTGAAGTGATTTTATTAAACCATTTCAGACTAAACTGTGTTGTGGAGTGATTTTAGGTGGGGACGAGTAGAAGAACCCAGGAGGAGGGCAGGGGACAAATGCAGGGTTAAACAGGTTCAAGTACACTCAACATATCTTCAAGGGTTCTTTATAGAACTCATGATTCTAAATATGGAACCATTCCTTTTACTAAAGAGCCTTTTGCATGCTTGACTGGTTCTTTAGACTGATGTAGAATGTGTTGTGTATATGCTTCCACTATATAGCACATCAGAGGGTTCTGATATTGTCAGGCTTGCAACAACTCCACCATAAAGGGTTCTGGTATGTTACAAGCTGAACAATAGAAGAACCCTCTATGGTACTATATAGAACCATATATATAACTCATTCTCCATCCATCTGAAGAACCAAAAAGGGTTGTGCTATTGTTACGATGTCAAACTTCTAACAACAGAAGAACCATTTGGTGCTATATACAGCCATCTACGACGCATTCTCCACCAAAAAGGGTTCTTCTGTGGATTTGGTCACAATTTTTGGTGTCACATGTATGATGGTTTTATTACTGTGTTTGGTGTTTAGGTGAGTGTAATATGGTAACATTTTAAACCATGCAGTCAGTTCACACAGAGCTAGCTAGGCTAAATAGTAGGCTAAACCGTGTTGCTGAAGACGGGCTCAGTTTAACAGTAAACAATGTAAAAAAAAAAAAGTAAACAATGAAGGAAGTCCAACGTGTGTGTCTTGTTGGTCCACTCTGGGATGTTTGTATGTGCCGATGTTCTATTGATCGCATGCACATAAAATATTATTAAATATTAATTTTATCATGCTAATACATACCATGCTAAAATGCTAATATAAGGGTGTTCTCCCTTGTGGTTAGAAATAAATCTGCCACTCTTTTCCTTATTTATTCTCATGAATCTATTTTTATGTATTTAGGTTGGAAAACCTGTCTGGTATTAAAAAAAAAAAGTATTATATTATCACTTTTTAGTGACTTTACACCTCTCCTGCTTTTACAGTTTACCTCTGTTTTTGGGGTCCGTGGTACATTTGCAGTCCCTCCACTTTCAGCTGAGCTGTTCATAAATGTTATCTGCTGAGAAAGAGAGTGTGTTTTCCCAGCAGACAAGTAGGACTGTGTGTTGGCAAGAACCTGATGATACCATACGTATCATAAGACGGATTACGATTCAATATGTTGGGATGCTGTAAGCAGGATGATATACTGGGAATTTAAATCTGGTTTTAGGAAAACTGTCACAGTATAATAACACCACCATATGCAGAGGTTTGCTAATGCTAATGCTTAGCCGTATGCCAATTTGTTTACATTGAACTGGAAGATTCCAATAACTGAAGATAGATTACAATGTCACAGTCGGGGGCTTAAACCAGACAAAGAATGTACGACTGTCTGCACTAAACTATTAACACTAAACTATTAATTAATGATCATGACAGAACCTCAAAACATACCATTGTAATCCTAAAGTGTATCAAACTCCTAATGTAAAAAATTATTGCCCAAAGACTTCATAAATACTTTACGTGTTGTCTACCTACTAATCTATGTGGGATATTGAATTGTATACACTGAAACCCTCTGTGTGGTGAACCGTGTGGCTTTACAATAAATATCTGTTCAAAAAAGTATTTATTAATGATAAAGAACCTACAAAAAACAGTCATTCTAGTACTTTGACAGCAATTGTATTTATTCCTACATGGCCCTCATAGGTAATGAGGTCATTATCTGACGTCCATTGTTACAAATTAAAGTTTAAAAAAAAAAAAAAAAAATGGCATCCAAACTGGTAGAGCAAATGCCTGTCGATTCCCACACGTCTGAAAGCTCCAGCTATCTGGTCAGAGATTCTCGCAGTTTCTCGTATGTTAGCTGGTCCTGTTTGGAACAAAGCAAAATCAAAACAGACACATCACCTTTTCAGTTTCTCTTCTGCTCAAATGCCATGCAAGCTGGCACAACAACAAAAGCAAGCCTGTTCCTTCCGCAGCCTTCAGGGGCCCCACATTCCCAGAGGGTCTGATTCCGTGTCACATGAAACGATTTTAATGCCAACAAGTGTTCTTGTGGTCAGCTGTATAGATAAAACAGGTGACCCAAGCTGCAGTTTCAGGGACCATCCATAGATCAAGCCGGCCTGATTGTTGCACGCCTGATGCAAACTTTAGGGAAAATAGCAGCCAGATAACAATAACCTCAATCTCCTGCGCTCCTCCAGGACCCAGATCAGCGTGGGAAATGCAGCTCCTAGCAACCTAAGCTCCTCAGGACTTGAAGGACTGGTTCAGCTAGCAGCTGACAAGCATCGAGTTTGCAAAAACAGCTCCAGGGATGCGCTTCACACGTGCCTAATTACATCTCACAGGGCCACGGAAGTTGCTGATAAGAGGACGCTAGGGAGAAATTACAACTCCCAAGGTGACGCTGGTGAAAAAGATGCATCTAATGGTGGATAAACATGTACATGTGCCATTCAGAAGTCTGGAATCACCCGTTTAATAAAAACTATTTGGTTGTGGATACATGTGCAAAAGTCTCCTAAGCACATTGTTTAAAGGTGCCATAGAATGGAAAACTATGTACGTGAACCTCAAACACTGCTGTTCCTCCTTCAAATACAAATCCTGCATTTCCAAAAGGGGATGGTAAAACGGAACTGTGGTAAACTGTTACGGAACTCATTAATATTTACACCCCCAACATTTACATACAACCACAACAGAGCTACACAACTAACATGGTGGACTATGTGGAGAGATCTAGCATTCCAGGCTGTGAAGGGGATGTTGGTACTCTTCATTCCCTTCCCAAGGAGCCCACCTGTCAGCGGTACATGGTTGATGTTCATCTTTAAACCAGCCTGAAGTTGCTTCCTGTTCACCAGCTTCTTACTCCAGTGTTCCACCTTAAATGCTGCAGCTTGTATAGGCGCCAGAATGTAACTGCAGCACTATTTAAGGTGGAATAAAAAATTTGCAAAACAAGCTCGTGAACAGGAACTTCAGCTCCCACATCTTTAACAGGATCCCGGAACAGCTTCAATCCTGCAGTCTGCATTCCGGACAGTTTCCCAAACCTCTCTCGACAATATGGAGCAGCTCCGCTCAGCGTTTCACCCTGAAGAGACTGAAGAGAGGAGCAGCTCCACCTTCATTAGCATCACAACCCCAACAGCAGCCTGTAAGTAGCAGCCATGCTGTGTGATTGTATCTGTTTGCCGGTTGGAGCAGATCATCTTAAACTGAGAGTTCCATAGTGAGGAACAACTTTAATCTACTGTGTGTTGATGTCCAGATGGAAAGCCAGTAGCTAGTACAGGTATTGTTAGCTACTAGCATAGGCTCCAAGTAACTAACATAGCTAACTAAATAGTATATCAGAGCAGAGCTCATCAAGATGGTCACAAGCTCACCAAAAAAAATAGCTTGCTTTATTCTAAGGTCAAATCATAGGGGTGCAAATGAGCCTGTAAAACAGCATCTGACCAAAGTCACACACCTTCTACTTAAAGAACAATTTAAAATATGGAATAAAAGAGTTCTACAGCACCTTTACTATTATTTGTATTTTCGTTCTGGCCAAATAAATATTTACTGTTCTATTTAAATGCAGGCGCCTAAAAATTTTGCACACAACTCAAAGATCTACACAGGCTTCTAAGCTGTATTTTTGGAATACCTCGTACTCCAAAGGTGGTGATTTAATAACTATTAATATAATAACAAGTGATTCCAGACTTGTGGTGCATGAAGCATTAAAAAAATACCAGTAATTCTGCTGTCTCAAACCTTCCCCTTCAGCAAATCTGTGTAACCTGATTCTGCTTGTGAACAGGAAGTTGTGCTTGCTTTAAATATTTTTATCTCTCACTGAAGAGAAACAACCTGCACGAATGTTTGAGGGTCTCCATTACCATTTCTGTCCAAACTGCCACGAAATTTGCAGAGCTTTGTTTGTAATCCTGCTCTGGAGTGCCACTGCCCTGATAGCTCAGCGTTTTCCATGCTCTAATGCTGCACTCATGAGCAGGAAGTGGGACGATTCTAACCTCCAAATGGGGAAAAAATCCTTTTAAACTTTCCTCTAACTCATAATTCCCACTTGGTTCAGACTTGTCGAAGGTCGTTTTAACATGGCAGCGTCCATAACAAGCTTTTAAAAGACATTTGAGTTTGTATTAGTGCGTATACTACAAGACTTTTGATCAAACTGTGCCGCTTATTTCATTATCAGCGCTACACTGAGCGTGAACAATCATAGCCAACATCCACTTTTAAAATAAGTTAAGCAGTAAATAAACAACTTTGAGTTTCCAAATTGGGAATTTCTGAGCTCCCTCTTGCCAAGACAGCAGCATAACACACCCACTCCAAAAAAAAAGGGCAGGCCTGTTAATTAGCTAACAACCTGAATCAGGTGTGAATCAGGGACGCTGTGCAGGGCCATGGGCACCTCCAGGATCAGGCCTGAGAAACAGTGTGCAACTTGATTTCAGAGAATATTTACATATAGCCAGAAATTTAAACTGACGCTCACCTTTTTGGATACGGACGGCCGCACTTTCTGGAAGGCCTCTTCGAAATTCTTCCTGCTGACCCGTATGTCTTTGGCAGAGCCGGAGGTGAACGTGTGCTCTGTATCAAAGAAACAGCAGCGTAAAGTGAACTGCAATGTAAGTATTACTGTTTACTGCACTGTAGGTCACATGATATGAATACAGGGCCAGGCTGTGGTGCAGTGTGTTTACCTGTGTGAGTGAGAGATGTCTGAGAGAAGAGGTGAGCCTTTAAAGCGTTAACTGAAGCCTCTCTTACCAAGGCAGACAGGTCAGCACCACTACACAAACAAAATGCACACAGTCAAAATGATAAATGTACTCATATATTTTCACACTAAAATAAAGGTGCTATGTCAGTGGAAGCCATGTACAAAACAATCACACAGTCATAGATGTCTATAAACCTTTATGGCTGCAGTAAACTCTGTGTGGAGCTCTAGCTGGGTTTCTATGCCTACATTTTTTGATGGATCAAATAAAGCAAGCAGCTCTTACAGACATGCTTAAGGAACAACTGGAGTCCTTCTAATATCAGGAGTTTCTGAAATTCTGTTAAGACTCATTTCCTATGGCTTAATTATTGCTAAAACACCTTGTTTTCTTTGGAAAGGTGTATATGTGCCTGAGTGGGAATATGCTAAAGCACAGAGGTGGACAGTATCAAAGTAAATTATCTCATGCGAGCATAAAAACGTAACATGTCCAAATGAAAGAACTGTGAAGCGATCCCACAAATCGGGGAACAGCGGCCACTTTGTTTTTAACTTGTTTTGTCCTGTTGGACAGAGCTTGGTTCTAGCTACTGGAACCGGTTCTCCTTCAGTGTTCTGTGCTGATGATTTGAATAGACATCAGTGTCAGACTAATGAATGAGCTTCTATTAAAGACTGGTGGACTGAGAGACACTAGAGTCTCTTCCCCTAAACTGAGCTGATTAAGAGTCTTGTTAATAGGACATTAGAGCCATAATAAATCATGCTGCTGTTACTCTCCATACTTAAGTACATTTGAAGGTAAATACTTTAGTACTTTTACTCCAGTGGAGGTCTAAAGGGAGGAACTTCTACTGACACTTGAGGATTTTACCTTGGGGATCTCTACTTTAACTCAGGTACATGGTTTGTGTACTTCGTCCACCACTTGCAAGTCTGTCAATTTGAAAAGATCTGGCATCCTTTGGTTTGTTATCTCTGGTAAAGTTTAACAGTCCATTCACACGCATAGTCACTGATAGGGTAGTGCTCAGGGGGAGGGGTTTGGGTTGGAAGAAGTTCCACAGACTTGTGTTGAGTGTACTTATTTTTATTTTTGTGAACGTTAAAAGTGTTGAAGCACCTTACAATGTAAATTTAAAAAGATGTGCCTTAATAAAAGTATGTAAGTATGTATAGACCAAAATAGTAAAACTTAAACACATAATAGGTGGGTCATTTTTTTTGCTGTAAAAGAGAAACGCAATGAACTGTGAAGGAAACACATTTGGTGGGGAAAAAAAATCTAAATGTGAGCCAAAAAGTTATATGGTTGTCAGTCAGTGGTTTTCGTTTTCATATCTGACACAGCAGGTGCCAGTTTACAGAAAGTGATATCAGACAGTAAACAGACACGAGGAGCCAGTTACAAGACTATAACTCATTGAATTTGCCAGTACATTTGTTTATCTTAAAACAGACAACTGAGGCAATAAACCATAGCATTTAATCACAATAAAACACTTCATAAATGTTTGCTCATCATGTGCATTTTCCTCATACAAATATACTACATTAATGTTACTGCTGTTCAACATTCTAGGTTTCTCTGTAAAGTTGTTCCATATTTCTCAGCTTTTTTATGCTCTAAACAGTTTTATTCTCCTGTAACTGAAAAGACACTTCACATACGGTATATACAGGTCCCTGATGTGTAAATTTTAAAATCATTATTATGCCAAAAATAATTTACTAAATCATGAACTAACTTACTCTTTTATGCAAAACAATTTTTAGTGCATCCATACAAATTAAAAAAATATAAAATATAAATTGTAGTTTCTATTTGCCTCCAAATGTCTAAACTAAAAAGTTCAGACGGTCTCACCTTCCAAGCATACATGATGACTAAGTAAACTGTATAAAGGCTAAATTAGTTGTATAAGCTTCTAAATAAATAGTTCGGCCTGATTTTATGTTGGAAAAGGCCATTTTAAAAGCACTTGACTCCCTAAAAAAAATGTAGTCCTTGAAAAAGTTCCTCGAATGTCAGGTGGCACAACCAAAAACATTTTATTTTGACAAGCTTTTTTACGAAAGACCCCAGGTTAGTAAATGTGATTTTTTTTTTGAGTGATTTTGGTTAAAATGGTTCAGTTTAGCACTTTAGGTGTCATTATGATAATGAATAATGTTTATTTATTTGTATAAATAAAATGTAAGTATAAACTTCAGTTGAAAGAGAGAGGTTTCATTGGGTGTCTAAGTAGATGCCTGTTTAATTTGTAATTAGTTTGAAAAGTCAGGCAGAACAACCAGTAAAGTCAGGCATACACTGTGTGATTATAGAAATCTTGGCGTTTGCTCACAGCTCACATTTGAATCGAAACACTCCATCCGGCTTACATGGGACGACGAGTGCTCACACTGCACGTGAAACACAGCCCATACAGACAGCTCAGCTCTGTCTACAGGCGAACTCCATTAAAGCTGTTTCATTCAAAACAACATGAAGCGCGTCCAAAAACACTGGCTGAATCCCGAACGACTCCCTGCTCACTTGGGCAATTAATCGGACATCGTTTCCCTACTCACACTGCATGGCAAACAACGTCTGAGGAAGTTGAAATTCAGCTTGTTCATGAAATTCAGTCGGCTGAGTATAAAATCGGGAATAAAATAGGGCTAAAATTGCACAGTGTATGCACAGTGTATTGACTTTAGTCAAATGGTGCTAACAGACCGGAACAGTAGACGTTTCTTTTAAGCATACTCTGGAAACTATAGTCAACATAAAGTACAGTTAAATACATGACCTTGAAATACTCACGTAAAGCAGTCACACCGTTCGTCATGGGCAATTTCCTCCAAACTCACATCTGACTCCAGACGAGGCTTAGTACCTCCCTGCGGCAATTCCAGCACTTATTTGCATGGTGTCACATTGTGATTCATCCAAACACATCTGCAACTTACTTGTAATTTATGTTACAGTACCAGTGTATGTTTTAGTACCAGTGTATTTATATAACGTAAGGGTCGACTGAATGAGTCCCACTGCAGGACGCACCGTTTACCTTAGTGATGGTGACCAGGATGGCATGCCTGTCTGCTGGTGGAGGCAAACCCACATACAGGGTTTTGTCCAAACGACCTGGTCTGAGCACTGCGGGGTCGATGATGTCTGCACACGAACACAGAATTTTACCAAACTCAAAAAAACAGTGCTTTTAAAGTGACGAACTGGCAAAATAAAAATGAAAAGTACGTAATTCCAAAATCACTGGCAACAGTACATGATTATCAAAGAAGTGCTTTCACGGTATTGAGTGTTTATTTAAAACAGGAATTGCTCAGCATCTGTGACTCCCAAAAAACAAATCTACATCTGTTTTTTTACTGTGTTTTAGAGCAAAAGTTAGGAAAATTGAGCTGAACGCTGCAGGTGGCAGGATCTTCCACTGCTGCATTATTGAACAACGGAATATTCTAGGTGAGGCAAATCATTCTCTAAGTAGAAAATGAGTCTGAGTTGAGCTATTTTGTGCCATTTGTGTTCACACCCACAGGAATTTGCCTTCCTCATTTAACCCATCTGTGAAGTGAAACACCCACATACACACACACTAGTGAATACACACACTAGGGGGCATTGATCACACTTGCCCAGAGCGGTGGGCAGCCCTATCCACAGCACCTGGGGAGTAGTTAGGGTTAAGTTATTGCTCAAGGGCACTTCAGTCGTTACTGTTGGTTCAGGGAATCGGTCATAAGGCTGGTTCCCTAACCTCCAGCCCATGACTGCCCCCATTAGTTTTCCATCATCTGCCTACTGCCAACATGCAAACACAGTAATTATTTTTGCACTAGAACTTTAAGGCTAATATAGCAGTCAAATAACAACAGTTTATTCCCAAAAAAAACAGCACTGTGAAAACTGCACACCTAAACCATGTGACACTTGCCTTGTTATTCATAAAAATGAACAGTATGGCATTCAGCCAGCATGGGATTCAGCCTTTTAAGGTTCAGTGAAAAACTAAAGAATCAAACTTTGGACATCAAACATGTCTTGGCTGACTATATTCTGGAGTGAACTATGTATAAATGTGACTTTCCATCAACCTACTTGTCTAATGTGTCTCATAGTGTACAATTGTTTTTACCAGGTCGGTTAGTTGCAGCCATGATGAACACCTGGCGGCGTGTCTCCAAGCCGTCCATTTCTGTAAGCAGCTGGTTGACCACACGGACGCTGGCTCCGGACTGTCCACACAGCACACAGAGTGACAACACATTCATTTACTGATCCAAGTGAACATTAGTTGTAATCTTAAAAAGGAGCTCCACAGATTTCCCAAAACTCCTACATACTTAAACTGTTGAGTCATTTAGACTGAGTTCGGTGTGAAATGCTCTGTTCTAGAGACTTACAGAGACAGGACTGTTCACAGTGGTGGTGAATGGAACCAGACATACATATACACCTCTGTTTTATGATAAAGTTAATATAATAAATATAATAAAGATTGAAATGTATTTCAATCCATTTAGTTTAATCAAATAATGATGGATGAGGTGGAGGAGACAAATTAGTCCTTAAATAAACCATATTAATTCCAGATTTTCCACTATTTTCCCCATCATCAGGATTCCCTATAAAACTCAGAAGACACATGTAGGTTCACTGGTGGTAAATAAAATGTCTATATGTGTGTGTAGACATGGTGACCCCGGGGTTCCCTTCACCACCAATGTAAAGAAATCTGATCCATTTCACACCGAATCCACTCTCAATCAATCAAGACTGAATTATCCAGCAATGTTGCTAAAAATCGTGGAACTCCCCCTTTAAAAAGAAGGTTCAGCACAAAAATCTAAAGTTTCCTCTTCAGTTGAGCATGACTGATCAGTTATATAAGATGTAATGAAGCTAACTAATATCTAATGAAGGGAACTAATATCCTCCCCAACTAAAGGAAGAACTATGTGGAACACAACATTACTCAGTTATACAGCAATGTCTTAGTTATACAGTTTTACACTAACTAAAACAAAAGCAAATTTATACAGTTATACAGTGATAGTTCAGGTTAAAAAAAACATATCAGATCATACTTTTTATTTCCTTCTTACAACTAAGCCAGTGATTTTGGCCAGTATCTGACCGATATTGAGTATTGAGCATGCCTAATTTCATTAAGTTTTGGTTGAAAACAAAAGGTTTCTCCCACTCAAGTACAATGCTTGGCTACATTGTAAATGAGTAGTCACCCTCAATGTACTCAGAGTTTAAATAAAGGTGGAGGAAATCAAGAATGTGACCCCTCCTTTATAGGTCACTTGTTGCTTATTTAGGATCTCTTCAGAACATACCTGATTGTTTGGGGCTACCTAAGGGTGGCCTAAGACTAAGAAGGTTGCATTCTATTGCTCCAGTCTAGTGAGCCTGGTAATTATTGTGCTCTGGGCAACAGAATGAAACCTTCTTGGTCAACAAGTGCCAATTTGGAGGCCACATAAGTAGCCCCAAATAATCAGGTCTGTCACCCAAAATATTTTTTGCCTATTAAAGAAGCAAAATTTGCAAAGCAACCACACCTGGCTGTGACCACACTTGGAGTACAAGAAAACTAGAAAAATATCTAAAATACGAAACATTAAAAACCTCAACCCGCCTTGCAAAGCACTAACAAGTTAAGTCAAATGGATCGTTTGTTTCAACATGTACTACCCATCGTAAAACAATTTCTCCATGTCTTCATGTGACTATTATTCTGAAAAACAAGATGGATGACTTTAATGTCCCCAATGAAAGATGGCTGCCAAAATGGTGCCTGGCTAAAGAGAGCTCATGATGGTGGGTTGCTTCCTTTTTTGTGGATACATATATGGCCTTTGGCGTTCTCTTTCTCCCCTCAAAGTCCTGAAAATCTGGCAAGTAAGTAAACTCCTTTTTGGTTGTTTTACTTCCTCTACGTGGTTACTTTGGTCTGACCGATGGGACTAACTCTTCAAAAGAAAGCAGGCTTTACGGATGCTCAACTCTAATTGAAGTTAAGAAATGCTGTTCTTGGGTCAACTCAAGCAAACGACTCGGGCGTGTTGGTGGTTGTTGAACACTGGGCTAGTGTGTGGTCGGTTTAAGACTCATGGCCCTGTTCATAATCACTTATGTGTGTGACTGACACTTATACTGGATCGGCGGAAACATGTCAGGGACTTGTCAGTGTAGACCTAATAACTTCTAGATATTTAAAAAAAATACTGATACTGCAAATGTGAGTATGTGCCTCCATGATACGGATACCAATCCAACACAGTCTTTTTCCTTCTCCTAAGCAATTAGGAATACAATAGACTGACTACACATTGCCTAACCATCTAAATAACACTGTGCTTGAGCTGTGAAACTAATATCCTCCCCAACTAAAGGAAGAACTGTGTGGAACACAACATTACTCAGTTATACAGCGATTTCTTTATATTTAAACTTTTACAACTTTTAGCAGCGTTTTTGATTGGTCAGCACCGATTAAACATTCAAAATCAAATTTTGACAGAACAGCTGTTTCAGATATGTATGTAATTTAAACAACAGCAATTTATTTTTGTTAGTCTGAACTCCTCAACCAGCACCTGGTGGTAAGAATTATGGCTATCATCAGATGTAACCTTTACAACCAATCTGACTGGCCAGAATGAACTGTTGTATAATGTGGAACAGTATAATCTGACTGCCAACACAAGACTGTCGTGTGTCTGATAGAGAATAAAGTGAATGTGCTGTTAGCCTTTAGATGATTCTGAAATTCTTCCCTGTATTACCTCATGACCAGAGCGTCGGGGACAAAGGGCATCGATTTCATCAAAAAAGATGACACACGGAGCAGAGTTTCTTCCCCTCTGGAACACCTGGCGTACAGCCCGCTCGCTCTCGCCAACATACTGTGGGATAAAAGTTTATTTAATGACTAGGACCATCTGGGTAATTAAGGTGATAAAAAAAGATCCTTGCTTTCTTAAAGGAGAATTAAACTTTCCTGGATAATTTAGTGTTTGAGATACAGAGTGATTTGACATGAAAAGATTAATTGCAGAGAAGCAAATTTCTTTACTGTGGTGGTGACAGGAACCAGGTGTCACAATGTGAACAAAGCAAATACGATAGCGGGACAATTTTGCCTCACCCTGTACATGCACACCTACCCCTCTGCTATAAACACTATGTTTCAGGCCAAATCCCTACTGGAAAACTACTGTAAATCAGTGTCCCGGACAACGGGCCGCATTTTGTAACCATATCATGCAGAAGCATTAAATAGAAGTATTCAGATATGTTATCACTGTGAACAGTTCTGTCTCAGTGCGTTTCTCTAGAACAGCATTTCACAGCAAACCACTCTGAATGACTTTGCTAAGATCTTAACCATTTAATTAAGCAGAAATTCACCTTTGGTGGAATTCACCTTTAAGGAACAACTAACTGTTCATAAACTGTGCATGTAGACTTTGGATTCAGGAAACTAATCAGATGTAGGGATGAAAGATGAATCATTTTTTAGATCACAATCACAATCTAAAGGTGAAATCTGAGAGTGAAATTTTCAAATCACAAGAGCTCCCGTTTTAATTATAACTTTATAAATTTATATGACTTTATAAGCATCCTACTTTCATCACAGTACTTTAAAGGGGATTTATAATTCAGTGTGTGAGATGAAAGAGTAACTGAGAGTGGGTTTGGTGTGAGATGGTTCAGATGTTCTTTACAGTGGTGGTGATGATGGGATCCAGTGGTCACCATGTCTACAACACACATATAGACAATTTATTTACCTAAACATTATCTACTTTAACTAAACCACCAGTGAACTTACACGTACACTTACACGAGTTTTATATTAAATGTTGATGCTGGGAAAATAGTGGTACATCTTATTTTGGGGACTATTTTGCCTCACAACACCCTGGATTAATATAATAAATTGATTAAATTATATTAAGCCAAAACTTCTCAACCACCATCACAGACATCAGGCAGAGTATTCATAACCATTACCACCACTGTGAACAATTTTGACTCCATAGGTTTCTCTAGAATGGAGCGTTTCACACCAAACCCACTCTGAATGAGTGAATTATGCAGAGATTCCAAAAAATCTTGAGTTCTCCTTCAAGTTGTAATTGGAAAGCTGGCATTTTGCACACTACACTCAGCATTCGAGCGTCAAGCCTGAAGCTTAAGCCCAAATTCTAGATATTAGGTTTGAATCACAATCACAAAAATATTTGTTGGGAATAATTAAAAAAAAAAAAAAAAAAACGCAACTAGATATTTTCCATGAGTTGTTTAGCCCTAGTCCTAAATTTAATCCAAAGTTGGAAGCTCTTTACTCAAGTGGCAGAGCTGGTAATAGATCAGCAGAGTTGCATCAGACTGCATCATCATTATCATCATCATCTGCCATGAGGATCCTTTGCAGGACTGTAACCAAATCATCAAAGAGCTCTGAATAATGGACAAGGCTACAGCTCCTGTTACTCAAGTCCCTTTGGACAAAAGTATCTTTCTACAGCTGAATGCATGTGTACTGAGGTGGAAAGACATTTCCTTAAACTCATAAAAACGAAGGATTGAGTTACAGCCAGACCGACATATTTTATTGCCTGTTATCTTCCCTGAGATCAGTTCATGTCGGTCTGAGAGACCTTCTACGCAATTATAATGATAATGAAACAACAGTCATCCGTAGTGGATGACGAAAGCATCTGGTGTAATAAAGAAAAAAAACATTGTCTGAAATGTTCAACCGTTCCTACTTTGAACTGGAGTGTAACATGAGAGCTCAGGGGAACTCCTCTTACTCACCATGTTCAATAACTCAGGACCCTTGACGGATATGAAGTTTAAACCAGACTCGTTGGCAACAGCCTGTACATGGTAGACAGAGAATGTTCGTTGGTAAATGGTGATTAAGCAGCAACAAATGATGGGTAGCATTTTAAAACAGGTCTATAGATTCAAACAATCAGTAGTTGAGCTAGTACACAGATGTTGGCCTTCTAAAATACTGCCACCATAATGTGTGAAATCAAATCAACTGATAAAATGAATTGTTCTACTTGCATTGGACCTTCAACGCTAGTTATAGTAATAGGTAACGGAGGCCAAGCCGGGAGTTCTTGTCTTCTTGATGATTAGGCAGAGGGAGAGGGTAACACATAACAGGTTTTAACAAGCACTAAAAATCCCAAATCCTGTGACACAGACAAAGCTGGAACTGGATCAGACCTGTTTGTGCTTGTAACTCTGATTAGGGCTGAGTAGGGCTGCACAATATGTCAATTCAGCACTGTCTTCGCAATGTGCACATGTGCAATACTCACATCGCAGGACATGCATTGTTAAGTAAGACAGATAAAATAAACATCTCATGCTCCAACTTTTTTGCTGCCTGGTCCTAAAGAAAAGCTTTCCTGGACTCTGATTTAAGGCTTCTGGGGTACACAGAGAAGAGTAGTCACAGCGCTCAAATGCTTTTGTTTTTGGGGCACTAAAACCAATTCTAGAGCATTGAAGTTTCAGAAAGCATGGTTCACAAGAGAGTCAACAGGTAATATCTTAGCAATTTAATTATTCAGTCATCTTACACTGGCGTAAATTCCTGAATACTATTTCACATCACAATGTATATCGCAGGGGGAAAAAATTGCGATGTCATTTTTTTTTCTAATACTGTGCCTTTTTCCAATACCTACTGCTGAGGTTTGCAGGTCGGTGCATTAAGAACGCATGTAAGAATGCATAAGAATAGCTGTGTTGCCATCACAAATTATTCTAGCAGTGAAATAAAAACTATTTGATTCTTCTAAAATGTATTCCATTTAATAGAAGAAGGTGATTTTAAACTGTGAGGCAATGTAAAAGCATGTAAAAGATCTGAATTATGATGCAACTTTTTTTTATGTACAGAGCCTATGTAGAACATATTTTTGCATGATGAAATGTTCTTTATATGAAAGGTTCTTTATATTGATAAAGAATGTGTTGTATAATCTCCGATATAGTGCTAAATGGTTATTTTACTGTTATAACATAGTAAGAACAGCAAAAACCATACAAGATAAAGAGAAAAGCAATAAGGCGATAAAGACGGCAACAGAAGGACTCGTACTTTAGCCAGCAGAGTCTTCCCACAGCCTGGGGGTCCAGCGAGCAGCACTCCAGCAGGGGCACTTAGACCCAGGGCTCTGAACTGCTCTGGGTTGCGGACAGGGGCCTGAATGAACACACACACACACACACACACACACACACACACACACACACAAAAGTACAATGTGACCTTATTCAACCCGTATTCTGAGCACTTGCCCTTACAATGCTCGCATTCACGCTGATACCCATAGTATGGCCGTTCCAAGCCGTTAGTCAGAAACTTGGATAATGGACGTGTGCGCTGACTGAAATACAGTTAAAGGGAGATTCCACCAGAGTTTCAAAATTTCTGCACAATACAGTGATGGAGCTCCAAAATAGTTTTCTTTGGGGACTATTTGCCCTAGAACCTTTCTGCTATAAATAGACTTTTAAATTTCAAGTGTATATATGAACATAGAGATTTTGGGCCTGAATCTCCTCACAACAACACTGTAACAAATGCATCAGGCATCAGACAGTCAAATACTTCGTCATTTTATGTAATAACTTTCTACGAGGGAGCTTTTAGAGGCATTCAATGCATCCTCATCACCAATGTGAACGATATACGACTTTAATTGTACAGTCAATCGCACAACAGTGCCTTCATATTTTAGATGTTTCTGTGTCTTCCCTGCATCCACACTGAATGCTAACACTGCTACTCTGTTAGTCTTTTTGCCTCTCAGTGGGTGTAACCACAGTGCCTCACACCAGCTGTGCATACCCTCTATATATAGCACTGTTTTCATACTGAGCAAATGGGTGCAATGATGTTATAGGAAAAAGCATATTTTTTTACACTCACTGATTGCTTGACTCGCTTGGTTATAACCGCTTATAACTCTTTTTCAAGATCTCAATATCCTAAAGGGTTGTTCTCAATCACTGGGCAAGTAATGTGTTTGACTGATCAAAATTTCTACATAATTAAATCATCAAAATGTAAAAAAAAAAAAATTGGCTGATGTGAAATTCAACAAAAACTCAGGATACGTGTGTAGGTTTACTGGTGGTTTTGAGAGTAAATAAAATCTGTATTTGTGTGACCCCTTAGTGACCCCTGGTTCACGTCAACACCAAAGAACGACTCAATGACTAAATGGAGCAAATTTTGAAAATTTAGGGGAATTTCCATGTAATTGTGTGTAATGTTTTTGAATGAAAATGCCTATGGTATGGTGGCCACACACTTAAAACAATTACTTGCATCATTGTGTGTATTTAGCAGCGAATCACAACCCTAAATAAACAAACTATCCATTTTGTTCTAGCTGCATCAGAATGTATTTCTTTAGTGATTCAATGAGATTATTTTAGTGTGTAAACACAGCTGTTCAGACAACACCAGCAATGATGCTCACAGAACTGATTTATGTATCAGATTCCTCCATGTTTAAAACTGCCACTGGCACAGATATCACTGATTCTAGATCAGCGGTTTGTGAATACAAACCCTGTTGTATAAAGCTTTCAGTTTTGTTCATTTTTATAGGTCACAGCTCGTCATACTGTGTCTTAACCACACTGACAAGTCTGTGCAATCTTAATAAAGTCTGACTTGGCTGAAAGACGTTCTGGTGGTTTTACAGAAACAAATCGGGCTATTTGGGTGACTGCTGAATTCTAGTGTTGGTAAAGTTATCCTCCCCGCTCCAGCGCTACACTAAAGAAGCAAAATTTGTACTCCTACCATGTGTCATCTAATCGGCAACATCTGGTATAAGCAGGAATAGTGTGTAAATCAGATTTTTCACCAAATCATTCAATTTAATAATCTATCATGCTGGGACATTAGGATATTACTAGCATCTCTTCTTTGGCAGCACTACTTTATTCTTAACCCTTGGATGAAGATACGGGTCTGCTCCTTTCAAGATCGTAAATAAGACAGCAATATAAGCCTAGATTCTTGCTCCTTCTCTGAGAGGCTTTAATATGTGCCCTGTTGCATCCCGACAAATTCAAGCTGCTTTAGACTGCAGAAATAGTCAGTCAACTCACCCTCTTAGGGTGACTTTTGTTAGGATGTATTTCTTTTCAAACACAGAGCTTTTTAAAAATGGTGGTTGCCCTACCAAGATGGCCATAGTGAGCTCCTCGCGAATATCCTGCAGGGCTCCTATGTCATCCCACGTGACATCAGGCACTGTGGCGAAGCCCTCACGCTTGGCTGAAGGCTGGACGCTGGTCAGTGAAGTCTTGAAGTCGTCCATCAGGATGCAGAGGCCAGCAAGCTGCTCCTCATTCAGAGTCTCACTTTTCTTTAGCAGAGCCAGCAGCTGCACTAACTCCCCCTGCTGAGAGAAAGGGAAAACTGCATCAGAAAAAGCCATTTTTGACTGGAGGGATCCAAACTTTTATATCTGACTGTATTTCACTAACTGGCCTCAGTCTTTCAAAGAGAGAAATTGTAGTTTGAGTTACTGCCATATTACAGCTACATTATTCAGCTAATTCCATCACTTATGCATCTGCACTTACTTGTGCCATGAAAGAATCAGAAGCTTGTGTACTCTCTCCTTCTGCCACATTGGTAGGCACATTCATATCTTGGCATTCAGTGTTGATGTCATGTTGTGCATTGTCTGAAACGCTTTGACTGATTGAAGGGTCAGCGCTGGTTGCCTGGTTGGTCGATTCTGATGCAGGTGGCTCTTGTGTGGGTAGAGAGATGTCCATATCATTAGCCTCAGGTGGATTGGTATTGAGCTGCTGCAACAGAACGCGGTTAACGGCGCTCATGGCGGCCTCCCGGCACAGGGCCATCAGGTCCGCTCCTACGTAACCTGGCGTGAGTCGCGCCAGTTGCCGGAAGTCAAAGTCCACAGGCAACTTGAGCTTCCGACAAAGGGTTTTAAGGATCCTGAAAACATGAAAATGCAACAATGTAAATGTTATTGATAATCGACCAAAGCACCAAACTGGGAAAGTAGGTAGACATGGTGCAGACATATAAACATATTAACAACACTAATATTAGAACTACAATCTAGGTAACATTACCTTAACAAACTTCAACAATGGCTGTAAAATAGCAAATTCTGTATTTTGGTAGTAATGGGTAGTACATTCTGATACGTCTGAGAGCTAGCCAATAACCATTACCCTTGAAATGCTTGGAGTCGTTGTCTTGTTGACTGTTTATAGTGTTTCACTGTAATTGGCTGGCTTGAGGTACATTTTGCCGGATGCTTGTGTAAGGAAAGGAAATGTTTGAGGAGCATTAGTTTATTTAACTGTATGGCTACAATTATAGCTGCAAATGTGTCCCAGTATGGTAACAAGTAACAGCCATCTTCAGGCCACAACTTGACTTGAATCTCGACTATTAAATCTTAACTTCAACTGGTGCAGCTTGGCATAATCACAAATTCTCGTGCTATCACTATAATAGATATCCACTTAAAGAAGTGAGTAAACTATGTTTAGGATGGTTTGATTTCTGCTACATCCCTTTACAGCTCTGGCACAGCAGTAGTAGCTGTGGTTGGTGTAGCGCAGCGGATAACACCATTACCCGCCAGGAAGCTACTGTCCCATGTGGGAGACGGGGGTTTGATTCTCGGTCTGGGTGGCTATGCAGTGCTACACCAATAAGAGTCCATGGGTAAGACTCCTAACACTACATTGGCCCACCTGTAATATGATTAACCTTGTTAAAGTTGCTCTGGATAAGAGCGTCAGCTAAACGGCATACATGTAAATGTAGTGAAGAGCTGGAGTCTTGCACCTTATACTGCCAAATAAGGCTGAATAAAAAACAAACAATCAGTACATCATAGTATCATGATCATTTTACACTGTGTTTAATTATTCCCAACACTACATTCACCTATCACTATAGATTTCTCCAGATAGTATCTGCTGAATATGTAAATATGTACACATATATTTTGCAATTTTGCTGAGGCTGATGTTCCATTTGCACTTTCTTGCTCTAGACAGACAACTGTTTTCAAGGAAGCTACAAATTTTGCTGCCATATGCAACATTATGTAGTCCCCAGTGTCAAGCAGAACAGTTTGTCCAGAGTTACATTTTTCCTACTTTTGCTATGGACCACAGTAGTTTAATAAATCAAAAGTTCGTTTTTTTTGGTTTTGGGGGTTTTGGACTGAAAAACACTGATCAGTCCTAATGTAAATGTAGCAAACATGATCCTTAATCCAGCTGAATGATAATACAGACAGTTCTGTGTTTGAGAGGTCGGTGATTTGAAGCTAGCATGAGAGATCAGCAGTGAAATGTGATAATACTGTTCTATGAGAGGCACCAACCTGAACCGTGTCCCTTCATCAGGAATTCCCAGACAGATCTCTCGGTCAAAACGGCCTGCCCTTCTCAGAGCTGGGTCCAAGGAGTCTGGCCGGTTAGTGGCCCCAATAACTAGAACCTGCGCTGGCACAGATAATGAATTCAAGTCTAAAAAGGGAGACAAACAGTCAGACATGAGTATTACCAATTACTGGGCTTGGAAAACATACACTTATTATTCCCTCGATAATACTTATTTCTTTGTTTGCCAGGAAATATCTCAGAATGCACTTGCCATCCATGCAGGTGAGTAACTGAGCGACAATTCTTCTTTCCATGTCTTTGGAGGCCACTTCTCTTTTAGGGGTGATTGCATCTATCTCATCAATGAACAAAATGCATGGAGCACTGCTCTGTAGAAACACATGACATGAGTTGAAAGTTGAAAAACTGGTCACACGATTTTTGGCCACTTAAAAATAGTTCTTAGGGAAAGCTTGGCCGGATGACGTGAAAATAAATGTTCAACATGAGTGAAAGTAATACCTCCAATAAGGTGTGTATGTAAGTGTGCATATTCTTATGAGTTTTTATAATGTATTCAGGTGAAAGAATATGCCGTCAGATCACTGTCGAAACTAGGGGGCGCAAAAACACAGGGTGAAAAACATACACCTGCAAGTTTTAACATTTCGCGTGTGTAAACATCCCACTCGTGAGCACAAATGTGAAGCCTGTGAGCGTGGAAAGAAGATTTGCATACGCATATTTCATAATATCGTGTTCACGCTCTGTTCTTTCATTTTCTAATGTGTCTTTCCTTCTCAGCCTGTTCGTTTTCCTTGCACGCAAAGTGCGTTACTGTCAGCTGCTCTCTGCACTCAAGAGATGTTTTTGCGCTCGAGTCTTTAAGGGGGTGGTTTTGACAGTTTGGGGGCGGGCACATGGGTCGGTTCTGTCGGCAAACGCTATTGGCTGATGGCTCCTGGTATCATGACTGACCGCCCACTACAGAACGCCTTCTCCAGAACAACAAAGATGGTAGATGAAGAGGAACACCGACAGCTGAGATATTATGAAATCTGTGCATGCAAAGCTTTCACATTTGCCCTCACAAGTGGGATGTTTACACACGTGAAATGTTAAAACTTGCACCCTGTGTTTTTGCAACCCCTAGTTTTGACAGTGATCTGACGTCATAAAAGAATAACTGTGTACAGTAACAAAAGTGTAAAATTCCTGGAAGAAGTGCACTATTTAATAATTACACATACATAGTGGGGTCTGGCTCAATTGTTAATATTAAAACTCAATCTTCAAATATTTGTGACTTGATCATCATAAAACAAATACTATAAAAATATAACTTCTCTGGCTGATGAGGGCCAAGTTTAACTGTGTGACTGTGGTGACCACAGTGTTAGGTGTTTTAAGCAACGTTAGCCTGAGTCAGCCAGGTTTGACAAGCTAAAGAACTATGCAGAAAGTTTTTATTATTTTGCTTATACACTCGGAGCTTAGACATCCAGTGTCCATAGAGGGAAAGAAAAAGAGAAGGAACAGCTCCATCAGTAAGTAGCTCTACAAATTCAGTTTTACTTGTTTGAAAAGGGAAACTGATAAACTAGTTCTCCCAGAAGTTAAGTTTACCAGTAAATTAAGGGTTGCTTTTACCAGCAAACTACTTCTGGTAGACTTCGGTTTGTCTGGGGCGGGTTTGTGATGGAGGGCAGCGTGCCCAATTCTGGTTGTTTCAAGATATCACTTGACATTAGCATCTTCCATTATAGTCCCACCCATGTCAAATAAGAGGAATCACAAAAGGGCAAAAATCTCAATCAAAATGACCAGCTTTGTTCTTTACGGTGTTTTTATTCCTCAGAACTTCTCAAATTTTTGAGGCCATAAGTTATTCAGTAATAACTTGTACAGTGTGGACTGAAATGATAGAAACTAGACATACAGTATTTTTGGAACAACAAAGTTAGGACATGGTAAAAATACAAAATATGGATGTTTTAATAAATAAGCGAATATAATTTTATAATTATGAATATCTGTTTAATTAATGAGATTTTTATTGGTTTTGAGATATGAGTCATTGCAGAGCCAGCTCCTTTAAGTAAATTCTCAATGAGGTACAGATCTCTCAATTATAATTAAACCACATATTCGTTCATCATCTAAAACATCTTAAAATGTACAGCTCCCTGTAACAAACTGGTCTCATCCTAGAATTATTTTATATACATATATTCAAAGAAATACTTTGACTGGTCGTGTAAATACGTGTTGCTTGACCTGTAACCATGCTGGTGACCTTATTGTTTCCTAGTATTAGTTCAGTACTTTAACACAGATTAAAAAAACACTTTGTTATGGGTTCAGAGGTGCTCTTACCACAGCCTGCTCGAACAGTTCACGTAGCTTCTGTTCCGATTCCCCCGAAACACCTGACACAAGTTCTGGAGCAGAAACCTTCAACATGGGCAACTCCATCTCCTACAATCAGCCAGAAAAGTGCTCTGATAATCAAGCAATGACAGCACAACATCCTCTCCGACAAGTTAAAAGACTTATACTGCATTAATATTAATAATACAGCATTAATATTAGCTAGACAACATATGGCGAGCAATACTTCAGCTCAAAAAGGCTGATATGGTTAATCAGTCAATTAGCTCTTTTAGTGTATATACAGTAGAGTCCTGGCAAATACTGTCAGCTGGTATTAGTCACAACACTGTTTTTAGAGATTTAAAGGTTTGACAATAATAAAAAACAGAGGTGAGTGATATGGAAAATTCTTGTATGACAATATTTCAAGGCATTTTCAAAATACATGGTATGTATTATGTTGGTTTGTTTTTCTGAGATTTAATCAGCTTGCACAGACAAAATAGAACCTGTAGTGGCATTTAATACAATTATAATAAACATACAAAGATTTTGCAAACTGTGGTCCAATTAAATTAAGTCTAATTAAATCTATTTATACTCAATTTATACTCAATGTGTATTGAATCTTTCAGTACTAATGTTCTTCACAATATCTTCAAAAAAGTGTTTTGTGGTGTAATTTATCAACAATAATGGTAACTTGTATTACATTACATTATATAACAAAATATTTCCCACCCTAATAACTGACGATCATATTTATCAGTATTGTTGGAGTATAAAATTAAAATCAAAACTATAAATATAAAATTACATCACAATATTATTGATTATGTGAATTTTTACCCCCTTAAAGTTGGATTGACGTAATATCGTATTTAGAAAAATACCTCAGTTGGGTCTAATATTTACAGAAACTATTTAACTTTCTTACAAACATACAAATCAGGGGTAAAAGAAGGTTGGAAAAGAAAGACCAATGACAAGCAGCAGACATTTATTTATTTGTTTAATTTACTTTTGGTTGTGTTCCAAATATGAATCCTAACCTATCGCCCATGAATATGTGGTTCAACGCCATTGGCTAAGCATCCTTACTTACCCCAGCCACGGCCTGCGCAAGTAGGGTCTTCCCACAGCCCGGTGGCCCGTGAAGGAGAAACCCACGTGGGGGCACCACCCCCAGCTGCTGGTACACTTCAGGGTGACGCATATGGATAAGCAGTTTACATAACTCCTGAAGACGGAGATACAGGCAGAGTAGCTTTACCAACATGGCACAGTGTGCAGGATAATTCTCAAAGTTGGTAATAAATACGCGGCAGTGTGCAGTTAAACTGTACCGTCAGAGTTTCTTCATTACCGCCAACATCTTCAAATTTCACTGTGGAGTGCTGAAGTTCAGGGCCTTTGGTCCGGGCTTAAAGGAGCGCAGATGATTAAAGAGTCACTCATTTTGTGATGAACAGAGAAACTTACAGAAGTTTCATATGAGCAGGGTCTCTACCTTTTTTTGCCTTGATGCTGGCCTCGATGTCTCCGTCTACGTCTTTGCTTTCTTGCTCTCTCTGCGTTTTCCTTTTTCCTTTCTTGGTGCTCTTCTTTGGTTTCTTCTCAGACTCCAGCATCGACAAATCGACGTCTTTCTGTAATATGTATGTACGTATGAGATCCTTACTATACTGTATGTGCTTTGAGTACACTTAACTACTAATATATAAATCTCATTTAGCAATGCTACAGGGGAAAAAAAAGATAAAGTCTTTATGATAAAACACAGAGACTAGGGCTGCACAATATGGACATGAAATACAATGTGAAATACAAAAAAAAAAAAATCGATAAACTGTAATTAATATTGTATTTAAATATTTTATTTAAAGTCATTTATTTATTTGAGAAATCTTGTAGGTGGAAGAAAAATCAATACAGTGTAGTATTGCAATATATTGTTCAGCAGTATTGAATTGACACATGGACCAAGTATCCCCATTTTATTATACAAAATTTAAACAAGGTTTTTTGGTTCCTTTGGTGACAAAATGTATAGTTGGGAAAAATATATTTTAAAAATAGATTTTATTGGCATACTCAGCATATTGCAATCTTTTCAGTATCTTTTAGTATTATATCATGACTTGCATATCCTGATATAATATTGTAGGAGCCTTGGGGGATTCCCACCCCAAATAACCAAGAGAGAAGTTTTTCCTTTTAATCATAAGCCCATATTTTTTGTGCAAAGAATTTACCACTTTCTTTTATTTACCTTTATTTATTTTACATTATGTAGCAGCATGACTGAAACTAGCAACTGCAGGAAAAGATTGTATTCACCTTAAATAACTGATTATGTAATAAATGTCATAGCCCTATTAGTCAGCTTTAGTGAATAATAGAATGGGAAGTCAACAGGTGTCACTAATTTCTCAAAGCATGTGCAAAATTACCATGCTAATGTGTCAGATTACCAGTGCTGTGATGTTTGTGATGTCACATACACATAACATGGGTCTTTTGTTGCTTGTGACTGGTCTAACTTCTTTACAGGCAGTTCACAGGCTCTATATCATTAGACTAAATGTTCTCCATTTGGAACAGCTTTTTTGATACTGTATTATTATTATAAAAATTGTGATTTTGATATAAAATGATTAATCTTTCAATCCTAGCAAAACTGGTCACAGTATAAAACAGGATCCATGAGCAGGTCTTGTCTGCATGTGCTTTAGCCTGCTGATTCCCCACAGCACCTTCATGTCTGCATAATCATCAGATCCTAGAAATGCAGCACATGCCCTAAGAACTCACTCTAGGTGGACAGACAGTCAGAACCTACTGGTGAAAGGGTCAATTTATTTTTGTGTAGACCAATTGATGAGGAGCAGACCCAACTCACCTTTACGACAGGACCGGCTGGCTCCTCCTCACACAAGTCAATCAGGATATTATCTTGTGCTTTGCTTCCTGCCTTATCAATGAACCAGCCACCTGCAGACACCACAGTGGTAGACTGATGAGGAGTAGAGCTGGCACTGGCTCCGTCAGCTGTTGAACCTCTCTGAGAGGCTGGATTGGGGCTGTTGGTGGACTGCTCTTTGGATGGGTTCCCATTCTCGGGGTTCCCTTTCCGATACAGGGACATCAAGGAGGTGTTCATGTGATTGGAATTCTGTTGAGTCGAACAAAAAAACCATTGCCATTGGTATTAATTCAGCATATGCAGACGTCTGCGGCTGTCACAATTACTCAACTTAAAGAGCTCAGACTGCGTAAATATTAATGAGTCTGGTAGGTAACAGTTTAGGATTCTGGAATCAGCCTGTTTTGGTGTCCTCTTTTGTAAATGCAGGATTTGTATGTGAAGGAGGAACAACAGTGAACTTATTAAACTATGACATTTTAAATGCACCTTTCCGCTCTGGCTCATGACACTGAATTTCAGAGTTTTTTGTTCAGCTTTGTTTTTATCTCGTCTAACGTCCTTAGTGTTCAGCAGAAAAACTGTATTCTGTTACTAAACTCAGACATATTAGAAGGCTTGTCGATCCTTAGTGTGTATATCAAGTGAAGTAACTGAACATCATGAAAATATGTGCAAACACTCACCTCATGCTCTGAGATATCATCCTCACTGTCCGTGGAGTCCTCCAGCATGCTGCTGCTGTCTCTAAAAAACACCACAAACAAAGAAAACATAAAAGCCTCAAGCAGAAAGAGGTGCTGTTTAATGCAGGGGAAAGTGGGGCACCGCGTAAAACAGGGTAAAATTAAACAGTATTTTTCATTTCTTTTTAGGTTAACTTGTAACAAAAAAAATAAATAAATTAGAGTATTCTTTTGGTCACCTTCTTGTAATGCACTGTGTGAATGTTCATAAAAATTTGACCAATTTTTACTCAGGATTCATATATTCATACTTGGAAATTGTGCTGTCTGGTTTGTGCATTGTTTTAAATGCCCAGTCTTGGATAATATGATTCTGTAAAATGACAAACCAGTATTTTACTGTACACTAAATACTATAATTTACAGCAGGTAACCCAATAAATGACAGAGAGCTAGCCAGGCTAAAGTACAGCCTCCACACAGCAGAAATAGTTTACCACGCTGTCAATGCCAGTAAACAATGATGGCAGTTCAGTCCACAGTAATCAGAAGCATTTTTCCAGCCTTATATTTACAGATCAACACAAGAGTGTGGGGCAGGGTGAGTAAACATGTATGCACTAATGTTTGTGTCACACAGAATCAATGCATCAATACCAGTCAAAGGATTGTTACAGAACTTAGCTAGAGTGCAGAACTGAAAATGTAGCTACATTACCATACATATTAGACATACATCACTGCCATCTCTTACCCGTCATCGTCCTGGCTGCGTCTTGCTCTTTTGGCCAAGTGCTTGTCCTCTAAAGCAGAGAGTCCGGACTCGCTGCAAATTACTCCATGCACTACACAGAAACCACACACAGTTTCACTGAGTTGCAGGTCATCTGTGATAGCTGTGCAACAACAATGTCATTTTGCCCAATCGCTGAAATAGACTCACCTTTTTCTACCTGAATCCTGAAGGCAGTTCTGTTCCGTCGACCATAGTCCATTCTGAGAAAGCAGCAAAAAGGTTTTCAACAAACTAATACATAAATACGTAGAAAAGACTGAAATTGATGACCTGAAAAGACTGACCTGAATTGATGCTGAAGGTCAGCGGCCATTGCAACCACATCCACATAATCACTGTTTTTGGATTTCAGGTACTGTAAAAGGATAAAACACTCAGCTTTCACCACAGCTTTGTGTCCATCAAGTCTGATCTGTTTACAAACCTCACCCGAATTTTAACCTGAAATTCCTCAGTTATCTTCCTGCATACTTAAACATAGTCCTTCAAGAGTTCTTTATTAAAGTCAGTTCTTCTGTTTAAAACCATGAGTTCTATGCAGAACCATTTCAAGAACGTATGGTTCTTCAGATTGACGGAAAACGTATTGTATATGCTAAATGCAGAAATGCTATAGATATTGTTACGATGTCAAGCTTGTAACAACATTAGATTCCTCGTAACCAGGGCACAACCTTGTATCTACACTCACTGTTCATTTAATCAGCTCCACTGACCATACAGGAGCATTCTGTAGTTCTACAGTTACAGAGTGTAGTCCATCTGTTTCTCTGTGTACTTTATTACCCTGTTCTCCTCCTCTACAAGGTGGACCCACGAGGTAGGAGTGTCTAATCAAGGTGACAGTGAGTGGACACAGTGTTTAAACCCTCCAGCAGCACTGCTGTGTCTGATTCACTCACACCAGCACAACACACAATAACACACCACCACTGTGTCACTGCAGTGCTGAGAATGATCCACCACCCACATAATACCTGCTCTGTGGTGGTCCTGTGGGAGTCCTGAAGAACAGGGTAATAAAGTATACAGAGAAACAGACGGACTACAGTCTGGAACTGTAGAACTACAGAGTGCTCCTATATGGTCAGTGGAGCTGATAACATGGACAATGAGTGTAGATACAAGGAGGTGGTTTCAATATTATGGCTGATTGGTGTATATGTGCATTAACTGTATATTACATATAATAGAGTGACACCAGCGGCTAGTACCAAATTCCTTGTGTGTGCCTATATAATTGCCCATAAATCTGATTCTGCTACAAGGTGCTAGCTATATAGAACCATATACAACACATTCTTCCTCAAACTGAAGAACCATTTAATCATTTAAACATGACATGGTTCTAAACATAACTACTGTCTTTACTAAAATTAATCCTTGTTAAGAAGAACACGTGTGTACAAAGCCAAAGCCTGCTTCTCTCTGTTTAAAACTGGAATATTATTAGTTTAGCTATTAGGCCTAGCTTAGCATAGCTTACCTGTTCGACTCTTTGCTTGAGCCGTTGGTCTATGTAGCCACCACTTCGGTTCTTCATTCTCTAGTATTAAACGTTGTCCCTCATTGTATTCTGTCTATTTTTTTTAACACTGAAACTATTTGTAAGTTACTGTAATAGCGTTTCTTAGGCTAGTAAATATATTAGCCAACAAGTTAACCTAGCTTAGATACGTTACACTTAATGAGTGTGAAGCAGCGAGCGCGTGCGCTTCGTACCAAACCGCTGCTTTTCCACACTTGTCTGGATCTCGGTTTATAATTTAAAGATAAAGATATAGAGGATGGACATGGCACACAGACCCATGTGAGGCCACCACTCTTCTTTTACATCGAAAAACGATGGGAAGATGAGAAAATGGGATAATACCGCCGCCTGCTGTATAGGAGCAAACGCGGCCATGCTAACGAAGGGGAATCGATTCCAAAAGAATCGGTTCTTCAACTCCAACGCCGTTTGTGAATACGGTTCGACTCTTGGCCAATGATTCTGTGAGTCGAATTTCTGTGAGTCGGCTCTGTAGTTAGTGAGTGTTTTTTATTTATTTATTTATTAAAAATTAAGTATTAATTTACTTTTTTGGAACAAACAACAAACTAAGAGAATACATAAGGTACAAAATAAATACATACATAAATAACCTGCAAAAGGATTGTATATATATAACAGTGAAATTAGCTCATACTAAGAAATAAATTGAAGAAGAGAGGAAGTTCAGTACAGTGCAAATCACAAAGCGGATTAAGCTGCACAAAATGCCAAATTCAGAACACAGATTCCAGGTTTTTGTAGCTTTTTAATTACAAGAGGACGATAAGGATCTCAAACTAAACCCTATGTCTTTAGTTCTGTAGTGAGCAACATTTTGACTGCTGTTAGTGTAAAGGGGAATTCCACCATTTTTGCAAAATTTCTGCATAGTTAAAACTCTGGGTGCATCTACATGCACATAAAAATCCCATAACTGCAGAAAATCAGATTTTCTCAGTAACCCATGCACTTGGATAATCATATAATGAGAAACTCGGGAGCTTTTAGAGCTGGACCTCTGTTTCCTCTCACCTCCACTGTGAACAATTATGATTCTAAGTTTCTCTAGAATGGAGCCATTAGAAATGTAGACGTCGGCAGAGTTTCCTTTTAAATTCTCAATAGTATGTTTTAAAGCAAAAAATCAGACGTATTATTGTCAGATTTTCAACTAATAATCAATAGTCTCATACACTACACCAGGAAGCCAAGTGGAGTGGTTAATCACATTATCTGGAGAGGATGTCATTGTTGCCTGTCACGACACATCATTGGCCTATTCAGTGATCATTTTGATTAAGCTGACTGGATTGTAAATGTACTGAAATTCAAATCCCTTTAAAGCTGTGTGAAATACTCCCTTGTATTTGGGGGGTGGTCCCATGTTACCTGGCTACTCCAGCACTTGCTGACTCACTTGCTGGTACTTCAGTGGCTGTAAAATGTTTGGTTTAACAGCTCTTCTTCTGGAAATGCTCTTTTTTTAAAAAGTTTGGTCTTCCAAACAGCAACTGAGATCTTACTCGTGATCTTCTCTTTTGTACTCAGTTTGAGAACTAAGTAATAACGCACTCTTTCCACCAAACTCAAAACTGGGCAAGTTTTCAGATTTACCAATTTACTGTATGTGACTGATGCATAACCGTATGTGACTGATGCATAACCGCATGTGACGGATGCATAACTGTATGTAACTGGTGCAGACAGACATATACTGATGCATAATGGCATATAACTGATATAATGGCATTTAACTAATGCATAATGACACTCCAATGTATAACTGCATATAACTGATGTAAAACAACATATTACTGGTATGTAATGACTTAAAACTAATGCACAACACCATGTTTCTGAAATACAATTTATGTAGAACTGAAGGCAACCGAAGTTGTAAAACTGTAATTTTTAGCTAGTGCATAAATTGTAGCTAATGCATAATGATTTATAATACACACAGTTTAGCTAATGTATAAGT
>CM067500.1:8952272-8980911 GCA_034552555.1 Semaprochilodus insignis | reverse complement strand
CTCTGTATAGAACCTTAACCAAAATGGTTCTATATAGCACCAAAGCGGTTCTTTTATTGCTGCAAGCTACAACAGAGAAACCTTTTGGTACTTTGTGGAACCATTTCAGTCTGAAGAACCGTTTTACCATGCAGAGAGCCATGTAAGCATACAGAACCATTCCCTTTACTAAAGAACCACTGCAGAGGCAGAACTGTGTACAGTGTACCGAAAGTACGAAACTTAGTGGTTGAGTAAACAGAGTGATTGAGAGTGGGTTTGGTGTGAAATGGTCCAGATGTTCTTCACAGTGGGGTGATGGGAACCAGGGGTCTCCATGTCTACAATACACGTATAGACATTTTATATACAATCTATACCACCAGGGAACCTACAGTGAAATCTGATGTGGAAAATCTGAAAAAAATGAAAGACTATTTTGCCTCGCCACAACCTGAATGAGCCAATATAATTAAAAGAAACATAGTTTAGAACAGTGTTATGGGTATCAGTCTGTTTATTTATAACCATTTCATGTAATAACTTCCTGTAAGGGAGCTTTTAGAGGTGGACATCTGGTTCCATTCACCACCACTGTGAACAGTNCAATATAATTAAAAGAAACATAGTTTAGAACAGTGTTATGGGTATCAATCTGTTTATTTATAACCATTTCATGTAATAACTTCCTGTGAGGGAGCTTTTAGAGGTGGACATCTGGTTCCATTCACCACCACTGTGAACAGTTCTGACTCTGTAAGTTTCTCTAGAACGGAGCGGTTCACACCAAACCACTCTGAATTGCTTTGTTTACATCCTTTATATATAGACGTATGTATATATGTATGTGTGTGTATATTTATATCAGCATTAAGTGTCATTTTACCAGTACAAGCATCATATTGCTTGCTGAAATGTGACAGTAGCCATGGTTAGAGATGCAGTTGTATTTTGAAGGACTAAAATACGCTACTGGATGTGTTGGCAGAGTAATGAGGAGGCAGAGTTGGATGTGTGTCTGCTTATTAGGAGGAATAACGTTAGCATGCTCAGCTACAGTGTTTGGGAAATGGAGACTGAAACTGGGGAGCAGCGATGGTCTGAAACAGCAGGGAGTGCTCCGATGATAGTCTGTGTACAATGCAGATATACACAGATCTGCCATAACGTTAGCCCGTCGATCTCTATTTTAACGTTATATAATAACAAGTCTGTTGCCCTTTACAATGTGTGCACATTTTATTATGAATGAACCACAATAAGTGGCCCAAAATTGCTTAGAAGAAATTTAGGTTATATTGACGTAAAGTGAATGTAATGTGGTTCCGACAGCTAGATATGCTAGAATGAATGCGGTAAAACATACAAAAAATAGCTGATAGTGTCACATGATTGGTTCCAGGCTTTTCTTTGAAGTCCCAGCCATCGCATAGATGATGTTAAACTGCCCCAGCAGCAGGCCTGATTTCGTCTAGCCAAGTATTGATGACTGCACATAATGTTGGGCTACCTTGAGGAGAGATTTGGAAAGGTTAAGCAGTGTTTCCCCACGATATGTTGTGAGGCTGTGATGGGTGGATCTTGTTCGGACCCTCTTGGGAAGGGGTGTCCGGGGCATGCTCCCCAGTACAGTATATTGTGTATTTCAAAATTGAATGAGTCGGCCTGGCACACTTTGGGAGCAAAGTCAATAGGTTAGATCTGTGAAGAACTTCTGTGCTCTAAACAGTTCGGTGCTTTAGCAATTTAATAACACTAACACTGGTTGTTGGCATACGAATGGTGATGACACAGCAAAAAGGTCCCATTACAATAGCTTGACATTACATGAGCCACAGAGGCTGAAAATAGTTACGTGGTCAGAGCATGTGCATGACATAACCAGGCGTGGCAAACGCCTTAACGAAGAATCACGCTTCCTAACTTGCTGAAATATGACCGTAGCCCTGGTTAGAGATGCAGTTGTATTTTGAAGGACTAAAATACGCTACTGGATGTGTTGGCAGAATAATGAGGAGACCGAGCCGGATGTGTGCCTGCTTATTGGGAGGAATAACGTTAGCATGCTCAGCTAACGTTAGTGTTTGGGAAATGGAAACTGAAACTGGGGAGCAATGGTGGTCTGATGAACAGCAGGGAGTTCTCCAATGATACTCTGTGTATAGTACTGATATACACAGGTCAGCCATAACGTTATCCCCCCAATATCTATTTAATCAGCTCCACTGACCATATAGGAGCGCTCTGTAGTTCTACAGTTCCAGACTGTAGTCCATCTGTTTCTCTGTATACTTATGTATACTCTGTATTACCCTGTTCTTCAATGGTCAGGACCCCCACAGGACCACCACAGAGCATGTGGATCATTCTCAGTGACACTGTGGTGGCGGCAGTGTTAGTGCATGTTGCACTGGTACAAGGGTGCCAGACACAACTCATCCATTAATAAGGAATCTTGCATCTGTTAAATTATACCATTGATGAGCTGATACCCGTTGAGGGTGGGGCTGAACTGTTATGCTGCATTCTCATTGTTTGCATGGACAGTCATTCTTTTTCCTTATAGCAGTACGTGACCAAGGGAGGCATGCATTCACGCAAACGTTGGCATGATGACTATGTTAGCGATGAAGATAAGTGAATCAGAGAAGATCTGATAGACACGAGAAGCACTGTTTTTTTTATTATTGTTGTATATGCCGAGTTCATCTGGAATTGGACAATGAGACGTTTGGCTACCAAAACAGTTTTGCATCTGGATTATTCCACCACTGCAGTCGGCGAGTAATGTCAATTAAAGTTGTGAAAATTTAACTACTGCCACACTGTCCCGCTCACCACTGTGCTCTGCGGAATGTTGCCACTTACAGTTACACTGACAGTTTTCCATTGCACCTCCGTTCAAGACAATGGAATATCTGGTTTGTTATTGTCTGTCTACTGCAATCATGTGAACATGTGATATTCTTTGAGTGTGGTATCAGGTTAGTGGAGTTTAAGGTCTGCTACCCTGGCATTTACAAGTGGCTTTGTCTGCGTCAGTTTGACATGTACACATGACTGTATTTCCGTCTAGTGTTCGAACCTGGAACTGCAGGCTCCTGTGACAAGGCTCTCACGCAGGGCTACAGCAATCCAAAAAACAGACTCGCAAACTGTGGCTCGTATTTCAGCTCTCAGGATCGGCCAAGTTAGAGAAGTATCACATCGTTTGGGCTTAAAATCTTCCAATATTTATCGCTCCACCTCTACTTAATACGTTTACAGAATTCTCACTGTGTCAACACAGTCGAGTCACATTATGACCCGCAAGAGTGCGTAGCTCATGAAGGAAGTCACGTTTTCGTGGCATTCTCTGGGCCCACTCATCAATGTGGAAGGCACTCTCAACAGATTTGGGTATGAATCCATCCTTGCAGACCACATACACCCATACATGCTGCTTGTCTTTCCTGGGGCGGATGGGATCATTCAGCAAGACAATGCCACATGTCACATGACTAGAAATATCTGACACAGACTGGAAGAGCATGACCAAGGCTTCCAAGTACCATCCTGCCCCCCTAATTTCCCACATTTGAACCCAGTTCAGCATCTGTGAGACCATCACGATCGCTGTGTTCGCTCTGTGGATCCTCCCCCATGCTCCCTCCAGCAGCTGTGGCATGCACTGCAGTCAGCATGGCTACAGATACCTGTGACAACCTACCAGGACCTTACTGAGTCCCGTCTAGCTGCTGTCCGTGCTGCACACGGCGGTTACTCTGGATATTAGCTGGTTGTCATAATAATGTGACTCGACTGTGTAGATGTTGTCGCCCAAAAAAGAACTGATGTGTAATTTGTTTGGAATGATCAGTCTGCAGCCATATAAGGTTCATTGTTTATGTAGTTTTGCTTGATATCTGATGCAACCCAACATTGTAGTTATGTTTACATGGCTTTGCTTTCAAAATGAAAGCAAAACATCGTTCCATATGTGAGATGTACCATCTACCGAAACCATAAATTCTAAATATATGCGTTGTCACAGGCCCTAAGTAGTGCACTGCGTGGGTGTGTTGTTGTTGTTGTTGTTAGCTCCTAGCAGCTTACTGTGAAACTGGTGAGGAAGCCTGAAGAAGTGAGAACTCGTAATGCAGTCAGTCTACTAGCCCTGTTCAATATATATATTAGTTAAAAAAGTGATTTACATTTATTTAGATTAAACCAACAAATGAAAATGCACCCAGCTCAATCCGAGCTTGTTGCAATGTGATATGAAATATAATGACTTTTGGAAAATTATTTTAGATGTTGATTATTCTATGATTATTCCATTGAATAATCTAATAAGAAATATGTTTGCTTTATTAATAAAGAACAATAGTAAATATGCAAAAGTTTTTGTTTGTTCATTATTTTTTTAAGTATCTGTTAATTATTAATCTTTTAATATTAAGTTTATTTTTTATTTTCTTTATTTATTTTTCACATATTTTAATGAAAGCAGATAAAGAACATGATACGACACTTACTTTACTTACTTTAAAATATGTAGAAATCAAATAAATAAAAAAACATTTAAAATTATATAAATTGGATATAAATCATGTAAATTTATGTAGGCATACATAATCTAAAAATGAAACATGAATAAATAAGAAAATAAGCATTGAATTTAAGTTGTGCAACTTCCAGAAGTTTGAGTCTGCTCTGTAGAGAGGCATGATAAACCGTTGTGCTGACCATGGTGCCTCCGCACACGGATTCGTTGGTCGTCTCCACCAAGACAAAAGTGGGACTCGTCAGTGGATAGATGTGTTTGACCAGGCATTTTTCCTCCGGATAGATGTGTTTGACCAGGTGTTTTCCTCAGGTTAGAGGTGTTTGACCAGGTGTTTCCTCCGGATAGAGGTGTTTGACCAGGTATTTTCCTGAGGTTAGATGTGTTTGACCAGGTGTTTTCCTCAGGTTAGATGTGTTTGACCAGGTGTTTTCCTCCGGATAGATGTGTTTGACCAGGTGTTTTCCTCAGGTTAGAGGTGTTTGACCAGGTGTTTCCTCAGGTTAGAGGTGTTTGACCAGGTGTTTTCCTCAGGTTAGAGGTGTTTGACCAGGCGTTTTTCCTCCGGATAGATGTTTGACCAGGTGTTTTCCTCAGGTTAGAGGTGTTTGACCAGGTGTTTTCCTCAGGTTAGATGTGTTTGACCAGGTGTTTTCCTCAGGTTAGAGGTGTTTGACCAGGTGTTTTCTTCAGGTTAAATGTCTAACCAGCTGTTTACTCGAGTTAGATGTCTTTGACCAGCTGTTTTCCTCAGGTTAAATGTGTTTGACCAGGTGTTTTCCTCCAGATAGATGTGTTTGACCAGGTGTTTTCCTCAGGTTAGAGGTGTTTGACCAGGTGTTTCTTCTCAGGCTGGAGGTGTTTGACCAGGTGTTTCTTCTCAGGCTGGAGGTGTTTGACCAGGTGTTTCTTCTCAGGCTGGAGGTGTTTGACCAGGTGTTTTCCTCAGGTTAGAGGTGTTTGACCAGGTGTTTTCCTCAGGTTAGAGCTGTTTGACCAGGTGTTTTTCCTCCGGATAGATGTTTGACCAGGTGTTTTCCTCAGGTTGGAGGTGTTTGACCAGGTGTTTTCCTCAGGTTAGAGCTGTTTAACCAGGTGTTTTTCCCCCGGATAGATGTTTGACCAGGTGTTTTCCTCAGGTTAGAGGTGTTTGACCAGGTGTTTTCCTCAGGTTAAATGTCTAACCAGCTGTTTACTCGAGTTAGATGTCTTTGACCAGCTGTGTTCCTAAGGTTTGATGTGTATGACAAGATGTTTCCTCTGGTTAGAAGTCTTGGTCAGGTGTTTCCTCAGGTTGGAAATGTTTGACCAGGCGTTTTCCTCCGGTTAGAGGTGTTTGACCAGGTGATTTCTCAGGTTAGATGTCTAACCAACTGTTTACTCGAGTTAGATGTCTTTGACCAGCTGTTTTCCTAGGTTTGATGTGTATGACCAGATGTTTCCCCAGGTTAGAGATCTTTGACCAGGTGTTTCCTCAGGTTATAGGTATCTGACCAGGTGTTTCCTCTTGTCAGATGAATTTGAGACTACACCACACTTCAGACTATTTTTGGGTTGCCGTTCTTCTGACTGCGTATTGTACTTGAACCGAAATTTGCCACAGATGGATTTAACCTGAATTGGGGGTTGGTAGTACTGATGTAAGTAACGGTACAGAGACATTAATTATAGTGTTATAAACTACAGCTGGTTTAGTTAGGACGAGCAGGAGATCTGTATGTGACAATCACCGCTGCATTAGAGAAGAGTTTCCTCCACACAGAGTGATTGAGAACAAGTATTGAGATTCATTGTGGTGGTTTAACAGTTAGGCACAGTGCATGATTAGTCAGTTACCCTGTCGTTGACCTTTTCAACATACTGATTAAAATGCATTTCTGTTTGTGACCATCTACTCATTCTTCCTGTGAGCTTCGAGCCTCCCTGCAACGTACCAGAGCACATTTTTATCTGAGCCTGGTTTCCCTGAAAGTGTCTCGTCATACTGCGTTTAGTAATATGATTTCAGCATTGTCATAGCAGTGCATATGTGCACAGTAGTCGCTTTGCAGTGTGTCATGTCAAGTAAGGCCAATTAAATTAAACATGTAACGCTACAGCTTTTTCTGCTTGATACAAAAAGATATATATATATATATATATATATATACACACACACACACACACACACACACACACACACACACACACACACACAAGCGCATCATCAAAAGCATAGCTGCACCTAGAAGGAAGTGTCAGATTGCAATGCTATATAGAAAGCCAATGAAGGTTACCAGGAACAATGCAGCATGCCAGCCGTCTCGTCATGGAGCTGTAGAGGTTCCTAATGGTGTCCTGTGATAATCCATCCCATGCAGCTTGAATATCCTCACACAGTTCCTGCAGATGGTGCGGTGGAGGTGGAGTGACAACAGTCCTTCTGGACATGTGACCGTTCATCTTGGCACTGACCACGGTGCCTCCACAAACGTATTCGTTGGTCCTCTCCACCAAGACAAAAGCGGGACTCGTCACTGAAGATGACCTGCTGCCATTCTGAGTCACTCCATGACAGTCTGGTGCGACACCATTGCAGTCTTTGGTGATGTTGACATGGTGCTAAGGACAGTCGTTGTGACGGTCTGCGTGCATGTAGTTCTGCGTGGTGCAGCCGTCTGCCAATGGTGCTGGCACTAACAGGATGACTCATGGAGCAGCACACCCAAGTTGCGCAACGAGTAACTAATGTTAAAGGTTCAGAATTCTTTTCATTTCAGCGACCAAACTAAGACTTTAACCATAATATCCATGTGTGGGTATTGTTCATACAGGATAAATGTTGGGTTAAGCTGCACTGTGTATCCTGATAAATACGCGCCTGCTGTGTCACTTGTGCAGCTTATCACAAATTTTCTCAGAGCAGATGTAACCGCACAACCTGCCTGCACGCAGAGACAGGAAGTTTGTGTGTAGAACTTCTCTCACGTGCCTCTAAACATTGAACTTAAGGATGTAGGTCTGATGTGCTGTACAGCAGCAGTTTGATACTGGATTGTTGCTGCTTTTGTGAGGCATACCAGTTTTAAGCAGTGTGTTGGTGTACAGTAACTCAGTAAGTGTAATGCGTTAGTGTACTGTAAGTAGCGTGTCGGTGTTCAGTAACTCAGTAAGTGTAATGCGTTAGTGTACTGTAAGTAGCGTGTCGGTGTACAGTAACTCAGTAAGTGTAATACATTAGTGTGCTGTAAGTAGTGTGTCAGTATACAGTAACTGAGTAAGTGTAGTGTTAGTGTACTGTAAGTAGCGTGTCGGTGTGCAGTAACTCAGTAAGTGTAATGCGTTAGTGTACTGTAAGTAGCGTGTTGGTGTACAGTAACTCATGTGAATGTATCTTCATTGCCTTAAAGCACAATTAATTGGTCCATCATTCTTTGTTTCTTCTACTTATAAATGCCGTCTGACATTCAGTTTCATCAGTGTTGCAACTGTGGGAACTGATACTAACCAAGAATACCTCAACATCGTACTCTCACCTTGAGTAATCATCAGCAAGAACACCCATCATCAGCTCAGCTCACGGCTGCATGAACATGAATGTCTGCAGACAACCTTTTTTTTTTTCTTCTCCTACTTCTTCTCTACTTTTGTTCTCAGTCTTCCAGTGTTTGCACTGGTTGTAAAATCACCACTATATGAACATTTCAGCTCCTTTACACTTGAAACAAGATGAGCTAGTTCTGATACTTATCAGCATTTGGGCTTTTCCACACACACACACACACACACACAAACCTACGTGGAGTCCATCTCTTGCTCAAACGTTAGGTAATTCTTGTACAGGATTCATTTAACCTGACTGCTTTACCCCTGCAGTCTTTTTCTCTGGCTTTTGTTGTGAAATGTGTACAAAAAGAGTGAGTAGCCTAGATGCTAACAGGCTAGCCTGCTAACTGGTGCTTTGCCTTATTTATGTTTTAAAAGGGAAAAGAATACACGTTTATATGAATATTTGAGTCATTTTTCAGACAAAAAACATTGGTTTAATAGTTTTCTCCCAAAATACACATCAGAATCAAGCTTTTTTGGCCAGTTATGTTCACACATATAAGGAATTTGTGTTTGGTTCCAGTAGCTTACAGCGCACAACATTTCACACAGTACAAAACACACATTACTAACACTCTCTCTCTCTCTCACACACACACACACACACACACACACTAAAAGGAAGAACAGAAAGTGAGAAATCGAGTCTGGATTGTATGTGTTTATGTAGTTCTAGATAAATAAGAGCAATGTGGATGTGTTGTGTGTTTATGTAGTTCTAGATAAATAAGAGCAGTGTGGATGTCTTTATGTAGTTCTAGATAAATAAGAGGTGTGTGGATTGTGTGTATTTATGTAGTTCTAGATAAATAAGAGCAGTGTGGATCGTAATGTGCATTGTAGTGCTGTTCCTGAGTGTGATGGCATGTGGGAAGAAGCTTCTCTGTAGCCTGGTTGTCTTGATCCCCATTCTCATGAAGCGCCAACCGTGAGGCAAGTTGCTGGAACAGGTGATGGCCAGGGTGTGATGGATCAGTGATCTCTGCATGCTTCCTGGTTCTGGAAGTGTGTGGGTAGTTTAACTCTAGGGGCCTTCTCTGCAGACCTGATGATGCGCTGCAGTCTGTGGGTATCGTGTTTGGTGGCTGAGCTGCCCCACACTGTGATGGATGTGGTGATAACCAATTCTGTGGTGGCACTGTACCATCATGTCCTGGAACAGGTTGAACTTCCTCAGCTGATGCAAGAAGTGCATACTCTGTTGGGCTCTCTTGGTGATGGAGCTGATGTTGCAGTCCCATTGCAAGTCCTTGGTGGTTATCGTACCCAGTTTTATTATTTTTATTTTTTTTAGGCTGACTAGCGGACACTGAAACATGCACTGTTCAGTTCTGAGGAATAAAACTAGCGTCCTGCTCACAGTTATAGCCTGTTTCACTCGTTCAAGACTGAAAAATGTGCTCTGATTTTCGATTTATGTTGACTTCAATGCTATAGTGAAATTTCTCAATTTTTGTATGTGCAAGAAATCACATCCTGGACCATTTTGGCTTTTACAGCTTGTTTGTTTTTACTATACTGTGTTATGGGAGTAGTCAGGGAATAAAAGTACAGATTGTTCATTTTGAATAAGAACATGGTTGAAAAGCTAACTTGCACCTGACAGTAGTCTCCTTTCCTTCCCACATAGGTACTGAAAAAATCTTGGAATTATTACTTGGAACAAGAATTTTAGAGGACCTAAGACTCTTTAAAGGTACGTATGCTTGGACAAAAATGCCTCTACTGGAAGTAATGCATTCTAACCTAGTGCTGACTTAGGTAAAGGTAATGCTGGCGTTCTTTCTTACTTATTTTTAGTTCTTTATTTTTAAAAAGAAGATTGCAGAGATTGCAGCAATGTTCTAAAGGAACTATTTAGTAAGATAAAACAAACTGTAAAACCAATTAAATCAGTCATCTTCATGAATCCCTTAGCAGGGCTTTAGGTTGACCCTAAAACGTACCTGATCCAGATATTTTTAAGCTCCTCTACAGCACAAATACGCTGTAATGTGTTGTAACAAAACTGTATATGAAGGTAGGAAGCTTGGTGACCACAGCTTTCACTTTGTGCAGACAGCCTAGCGCTGTGCATAACACTTCTGCTTTCAGTATTTATAGCTCACTTATAGTACTCGATTGCATCATTAGGAACCACTCGCAGCCAGGTAGGTGAGCTGTAACTCTGACTGTCTTGTCATCATTGCTGCAGGGAAGAAGACCAAGCAAAATGAACCAGAATCAACAAAAACAAGTGAAAAGAGATATGGACACTGTAGTTGCAGTATCCAGAAATTGCTATCGGGGCAGAATTTAGCTTGATTTGGTGTATATGTAGCCTGTATATCTTTTTAAAGTTCGTAACATTTTAATACCTGAGATTTTGCAATAACTAAAAAACACAGCTATCTAATCTGCCAAAGCTCTTAAACAGTAGGTACAATGAAGCTGGAGTTTGTGTCTTATTCACCAGCTTATTCAAAAATTTCATTCCACCTTAAACAAGCTGTGTGTAAGGTTTTGGGCGGGGGATATATCATCAGAAATTAAGTGTAATGTACAAAACTGAATCTACAAACTGTTGTCCATCTTAGAATGAGGCTCGTCTTCCAACAGAGACTGCCGCTGCCATGTTTCTACAGTAACCTAGAAAAGACAAACCACACTCTGGCTGTAGAGAGAGACTCTCACGTTTATATGTTAAAGCAGCAGCTTGAATTAGGTGGCGCTTTAGAACCGTAATAGTTATGGATGTAGAAGGAAGAAGAATGCTTGTTCAAATGCTCCACTGTAGTGCATATTTATTAGTAGACAAGTAATGTTTGAGATGCTGATATATTAATAATGTAGCATCGTAGTTAAGATCACATAGTGAGGCTAAAGAAGCACCTGTTTCATAATTAAACGGCTAGTGGCTTTTCTTAAAGCATTCCCCATTAATTTTTACTTCAGATTCGAATTAAAAGTATTGCATATTTTGTGCATGCTGCTCATGGCAAGCAGCAAAAAAGAGACTTGAAACTTGGTGCTAATTACTTTGCACAGCCGGAATGAAAGTCTAGACTGATTATAGGAGCGTATTGTAGACAGCGCAGCAACAGGGCAGTTACCTCCTCTGGCCTAAAGGGCACTTAACTGCTATCTTTAATGCCAACAGCAAAGTTAAAAGCATGAGGAACAGACATACACTATCAGTCACAAGTTTAGACACCTCCATCTAAATGGATGTTGTTGGTGATCTTAAAGACTCTACAGTCTTACACTTAACAGCTCCAACTGATGAGAGTCTGAACCAGTACATACCCTGATATACCACATATACTCTTGATGTAGCACAGTATTATATTTCTCCATATCTCCACCTCTAATATATATTTAGTGGTGTAAAAACTTTGATCTATTTTTCTTCAGTTTAGTGAATATTCATGATAGACAGACCAATAGAATTGCTCCAAAACTGCTTAGAAATAAACCTTGTTCTATCAGCTTCCACTGCAGGTTCAGAAAGTTTAGTCCTCCTCTAAAGGTCCATTTTGAAGGGTTTTAAGGTGGACTGTATAAATCCATGAGTGCTATTTTATAGTTTGATGTCTTCACTTTTATTCTAAAGTAAAGCGTTAAGATAAACATAAGGAGAACCTGCTATGAGTAGCCGTGTCTAAACTTCTGACTGGTAGCGTACTTTGGAATGAGACTGCTGCCTTAAGGGATGATGAAAATAACACCAGCAGTATTTCATCTTTATCCAGTCCACAGTACATATTTAAATTATTGATATTATAATGTAGGCTCTAATGGCCTTTTTTATTAGCATGTCTGCTAGACTGAACTCAGACTTGGGTTATGTTCACACAACTGGTAAAAGTGGCCCAAATCCATATGTGACACCGATGTATTATCAGGGTGACATGGTGGCCAGCAAAATCACAGTGAATGTCACAGTTTCAGTTCCGATTTGGGACTCTCTGATATGTGGGACTGAAATTCGTTAATCGTAGAGTTTCATGCTGTCAGGAAGGAAAGATGGACAACGACAATCAGAACTTGGATACAAGCAAAATTAGAAGGCTCTTATCCTAACTGCTCAGTGTTTGGAAGACATTGTAGAAGATATGGCCAAATGCAGAGAGAACACAGTGCAGTGTCAAAAGTCTGAAAGCACTGAAGAGTTTAACCAAGGATGTGAATCAGTGGGCGTGGCTAAGTACTGTGCCCTTTTACAGCGAGCTGAAGTCAAGCATTGTGATCACTTCTGTGATGCTGATGATGATGATACTGGGACCCATGTCCATCCACAGTCATGACTGTTTACCTCTAGATGAGTGCACCACATGAAGCACTACTCTTTGACACATGCAGGTCAGTTTAGGAGCTTATCTGTTTAGACTAATGCTGGATATAGATCACATTTGAAAGATAATGTGAACAGCCCAACAAAACAATTTGGATTTGGGCCGCTTTCACCTGCTATGTGAACATGGACTCGTGGTTTAGCTCAGTGTTTCTTAACCCTGGTCCTGCGGGCACCCTGCCCTGCACATTTTGGATCTTTTTCTGCTCCCAGCACACCTGGTTCAACATGTCAGCTCAATGACAAGCCTGTCAAGGGGTGTTAGGAGGAAAAACACTGAAATGTGCACGGCTGGGTGCCTCCAGGACCAGGGTTGAGAAACAATGCTTTAGCTAATGGTGTTGCTGTCCCTGGCAACCTGCCCCAGATGAGGAGTAAGCTGTGGTACATTGCTAATTTGCATTGTTTGAAGTGAAATTTCAATAAACATATATTATTTATCATATAAAGAGATCGTTTCTTTTATCTTGGCCTGACCAGTGTTTAAGTAGCTCTGCAAACTGCTTAATTCATATGTTTATTTTTTTGGATAATGTATCCATTTTAGTTTAGAAATCTGAGCAGTTTGAAGTATTTGCCAGTGGTGTGTCTGTCAGCAAATCTAACAGTCAAATCTACAACTTCAAACAGCTCCCAATCTTAGTCACCTTCATGAACATCTAATATTAAGCTACATTTAGCCTGGTGACTCTTGTACTGTGGTTAGATTCACGCATTCACGCAAGCTTCCGCTGTTTCAAAGTGGTGATGCTCTTGCATGATGGGAGTGACCTTTAACAGTGGAAAAAGAAAATGTCATGGCCTAAAATGGGAAGAACCGGATAAAATGGTATGAAATGTTTTATGGGCAGTGTGTCTCAATTGCTAACACAATACATGATGTGTGATAAAGTTTAAGGGCTAAGTCAGTGTGGACTAGCACAGATACAATCACTTTAAAAGATATAATATCCTGTGATTTCCTAGCGCCTGTAGTTTAATTTTTACTTTTCTCTTGGATCCACAGATTATAAGCCTGCCAGTGTGTCAAATTGGTCATTTGATGAAAGTTGTCTTTTCTGCTGCTTAAGACGGGAGAAAGTGAAGGTAGGTATTTTTTGTTTCTTTGTTTCTTCCTCTCATGATTTAGCTCTTATGTTTAGCACCAGGTAGTACATTTAAGTTGTGTTAAGAGGTATATAACTAGCTCAGGCCAGGGGTTCTTAACCTGGGGTTCACGGAGTGGTTCCATGGGGTTCCAAGAATGTTTGTTTTACCATACAGAACACGGACAAGTGACTGTCAAAAAAGCCACAACTGGAATGGAAAGAACATGAAAAGTTCAGTGTCAGTAGCCTTAAATTTAGCTGCATACATTCACAGGTGACCTTGTGTAGTGGCGCTGACCACGGTGCCTCCACACACGGATTCGTTGTTCGTCTTCCACCAAGACAAAAGCGGGATTCATTACTGAAGATGACCCGCTGCCATTCTGAGTCACCCCATGACAGTCTGGCCCGACACCATTGCAGTCTTTGGCGACGCTGACGTGGTGTTAAGGGCAGTCATCGTAACGATCTGCGTGTCCTTGCTTACATCACATGCGCATCAGAGTGTGAAACTTGAATCATTTGCTTGTCTCCCAATGTCAAACCTACCCACCAAATATCATTCCTGTCAGTTGATTTCTTCTGGGTGCAGCTATTTGTGGAATTATTTTTTAATGAGTGTATATTAGTGAGTGCTAAAGTTCAAACAATTTTTCATTGGAACACTAAAGATTTTTGCTTTGTGTCCATGCTCTAGTGAATGCTGGGATCAGACTACACAACATACTTTGGTTTCACAATGTTCCCCATGTCAGATTAGACAATCACAGTGCCTTAAATTAAAGCTGTGTCTTGGTCGGAAGTCTGGCAATACTGCATGACCAGTCATCATTCTTGTTAAAGGTTGTCAGGAAGAGGAAAAAAAAAACTCAATCATAGCTACTGAAGTGCTCTGGAGGCATTGTTATAATCTGGGGGTTCTTCGGTTAGTCAGGTCAATTTGCTAGGGAGTACAAAGTAGGGAGTCATGTGGTCTAAAGAGTCTAGATTTACCCTGTTCCAGACTGATGGGAGCGTTGGGGTAAGCTCATGAGGCGATGCACCCATTATGCATAATGCGTACTGTACAAGCCTCTGGAAGCAGTGTTATGATCTGGGGGAGCTTCAGTTGGTCAGGTTGAGGCATCAATGTTATGTGGTAAATAAAGTCAACTGAGCACATGAATGGTTAGTGTGATGTTGGTGCTTTTGTGCTCTGAAAAAGAAAAAAAACAGGAAGAGAAAATGATTGTGGAGCCATTCCTGGGTGTCATAAAGAGAAGAGTGTGGGCTGTCTATTCCTCAAAGAGAACTTGAGGTAAAGAATCAGTTGACATTTGCAAGTTTGAATTGTGGTTGTAGTGAGCTGCTATTAGTTTATAGCTGGTGTGATCAGTGCTTAGCCATTAGCATTTTGGTAATCTGTTTGTAGTGCTGCTTGGTTTTGTACTGCTGTTCAATTCTGAGCAGATATTATTGTGATGTGTGATCTTTGGCTCATTGTTCCACCAGACTTAGGAGGAGATGACGAACTAGGCAGGAAAATACTAAAAATACTCAAATTAATCATGAAGTGTCCCAGATGCCCCACACAGCCTGTTGCTTATTCCCAATGCTCATATTTAGGCCTGACACTAAAAACTTCTTTGCTATGACAATCATGTCAACTTTGGGCTGATTTTGTGTAGTCTGATCCTGGCAGATGTCAAGCAGACCCCGTTGTGCCATTAGGTGACTAGACTTCCTGCTTGATTATTCTCTGTATTTTCTGTAATGTGTATAGTGGTGTGTGTTGGGTGACTTGCAAAGGGACGGGACGGGATGGGGTGGGGGGTGCTCTTTTGAGAAGGTTAAGAACCCCTGGTTTAGGCCAAGTTGAAAAGAACATTTTCTCTATTGAGGTTTGCTGCACATTTCTGTTTTTCAACCTACAGGAACATGTAATTGCACTTAACAACAAAATTGTGGAAAGTGGAGGCAAACCTTTACTTGGCAAGGATCATTGTAATATCAGCAGACTAGAGTGGCAGGTAGAAGAATTCCTCAATGCTGTCTTGCACAGAAAAGGTGAGTCCGCCTCATCGCTGCTGTTCACAGCGTTGTTTTCACGTATAGGACATGACACATTTTAACCAGATAGCCATATAACTGATGTATTTTGTGAACGTAATATACACTGCCTGGCCAAAAAGTCATCATGTGGACTTCAATAAGCAAATAATTAGGAGCCCTTGATTGGATAGTTCCTGTAGTGATTAATATGGTTCAGTTGGCGACAATTATTTTAACCCTGTTTGATGTGGTGAGTAGCATCTCATTCCTTAAACAACCACGTGATCATGGTAAAGATGTTTGGGTGTTTCAGAAGGGTCAAAGTATTGGATCAAGCAAAGAATAAATCACTACAAAGAAGCTGAGATGACCAGAATTGGGTTCACAACTGTCCAGCACATTATTAACACCTGGAAGGAGAGCGGAGAACCATCAGATTCACAGAGGAATCTTGAATGAGGGTGATCAAAGATCACTTAAATGCCTGGTGAAGCAGACCAGTAAAATATGGGCAGTAGAATTCCCGGCTGTGTTTAATAGTGGAAGTGAAAGCATTTCCACACAACCAGAACTCGCAGGCTTGTGACTTAAAACCATGTGTTGGTGTGGCTAATTGGGGGGAGGCTTATTTGCTAGGGAGCATAAAGATTGGACTCTGGAATGAGGGAAGGGTCATGTGGTCTAATGAGTCTAGACTGACCCTACTCCAGAGCAATGGGAGCTTCAGGGAAAGAAGGGAGGTGCATGAAGTGATGTACCCATCATGCATAATGCCTACTGTTCAAGGCTCTGTAGGCAGTGTTATGATCTGGGGTGCTTCAGTTGGTCATGTTGAGGCTCAGCAACGTTATGTGGTAATAAAATGAAGTCAGCTGACCACCTGAATGTACCCAATGACCATCCCATCAATAGATTTTTGTCTTTCCAGATAGCACTCAGATATTCAGAGGAAAACAATTCTAAGGCTCATCGGGCTCAGATTGTGAACAAGGTTCAGGTTCCCATATGACCTGCCCCACACAGAGTTCTGACCTTAATCCCATTGAAAGTCTTTGGGATGTAACGGAGAAGACTTTACAGAGTGGTTGGCTCTCCTGTCGTCAATACAAGAACCCGACCAAAGGTTAATGCAGCTCTAGAGGGAAAGGAGGTCGGTCCAGTGAAACATATCAGAGTGTGCGACTTTATTCGGCCAGGCAGTTTATATGCAGAGCACATAATATATTACACAAGCCGGTTTTATTTTGCCTATTCCTTTCTTTCATTTGCATAATCATCTTCATGTTTTTTCATTGGTTTACATGAGAGCATACTTGCAAATTTTTAATTTTTCATTTATGTGTATAGTTTTGTGGTTGTATTTTCTTTTATGTTTTCTGCACCTTTTTACCATCCCACAGAATACACACCAAGGATCCCAGATCCTCACATCCCTGTGGTGGCATGTGATACCATGCAGCAAATGATTGGTCAGTTAGTGGTGCATTATACCTCAAATACCAACTCTCAGGGCTCACCTCAGCACAATGGCAACATGGACCAAATCCTGCTGAAACCTTGCTCTGTCACATCACCCACCGTTGCTGCTACAGCTAGTCCTGCTGCCTCTGCACAGAATCCTGTCCTCAGTAAGCTCCTTATGGCAGACCAAGACGCACCCCTGGACCTTTCAGTCAAGAAGGTCAAACCAGAAATCGTTGAGCAAGGTATGATGTCTACACCATTGTCATCAGTAGAATGTAAACAGCATGCAAGCAGTTTTATCCCATTTTCTCTGAATGTATTATTTTATGTTTTCAGATGGCGTTCTGGATCTCTCAATCAAGAAAAATCGTAGCCCAGACAGCACATCTCTTAGAAGCCCTCAAAAGACTTTCACAAAACCATTTGTTACAAGGTTAGTTCATCAAGATATTGTTTGTTATTCTTAATCATCAGAATCAACGGATCACAGAGAGCCACATTGAGGCATAAAGCTTTTTGCAAAGCTTTAGCAGCTGAGCAGTTTTTTGCAGTTGAAAATATGATCTTAAAGCTGTGGGGTTTTTTTGGGGTTTTTTTTTAAAGGTCAAGTGAGGTGCAGTAAACTTTAGCAAAAAAAAAAGTGAAGCATGGTGGTGGCACTCTTATGTTATGGAATCTGCCACAGAGACTGAGAAACTTGTTAAGAATGAACAGCAAGTATGTGGTGGGCTAGTTCAGAAATTTTGTAATGTGAACTGGTGCTTGGTAGTACTGACGTAATTCAGTCAACACCATTAAAAGTACAGAGTTCAATACCCAACCCCATCTCTGACTATGCTTGGTTCATGCCCAGCACCAGTCAATCAGTGGTGCAAGAGCATGACTCCAGGAAGCGGGATTACAATTGAATACATAGCATGGCGGTGTTGTTGGGTTACATTCACCATCACCAGTGAGTCTGGCAGGTTTTGTTGCTTGCTCTGACAAAGTTTTTTGAATGCCTTGCAGGGGTAGTGACTTGTCAAAATGGTGATAAAGCCAAAACAAATCAAGTGGTAGCTAGATCTGTTGAAAAACATGCAAGGATAACTTGAGCGAATATTCATGAGCGAAACTCATGAATAAATCCACTGACCTTATCTTGTTCCGAATCTTGCTTGTTATCCTAAATTCTACTGTAGCTGTGCGTTTGTCCCAGGGTCCTGTAGGGCAGTTTGTTTGTTTGTTTGTTTGTTTGTTTTTGTTTTTTTTAAAACTGTGAAACATTTTTTGATGACATTTATTATTATTTATTTTTTATGTTTTAGGGACTCCTTAGATCTGGGTCTGGCTACAGAAAGCGATGTCCAGTCAGCTTCCACACTGGAGCAGTTCATGGCTAAGCTTTGTTTGCATCACCAGCGGCAGGTTGTTGATGCATTTGGCTTCTTGCAAACTGAGGTCAAGGCTGTAGCTTCCACCAGTACTTTTCCGGTATCCTCTCCAGCTGTTCCAGAAAAACCAACAACTTCAGGCAGCAGCCATGTGACGTTAGAAGAATGGACCAGGAACCGGAAGTCTGAGGAGCAACCCCCTTTGTCTGTAGCAATAAGCACATCTGGGGTCCAAGAATCACCTCTTGCTGTCAAGAGCAATGATTTGTCACATGCAGAGCAGCCCTTGAAAACTGAAGGATCTCCGAATGCCTCAGTCAAGATTGGACCTTCCACAGATCTTAGTAAAATGGACGTTGTGGATAAAGGTTCGCCATCATCTACTGTGGTAGGTGCTGAATGTAGAAGTACAAATGTTCAGCCAAAATGTCCAGCTCTTCTTATTGTGAAAAATAGAAACTCTGGCAGTCTTGAAGCCAAAAATTTGACAGAAGAGGGCTCAGGCATTCAGCAGGTTAATACTGGCACTGTAGACCAGGGCCTGTGCACCTCTCTCACACGTTTACAAGCAAGTAGCGGCGAGTCTGATGTGGTTGAGCTGCCTTCATCAATGGGGCATTCTGAGCCCAACTGCTGTGCTGTAGAAAGAAGCCTGTCCGTACACAGCAAAGGCTCTCCTGCCACGTCCTGCACAGTTCAGAGGACCGCAAATGTAATTTCACCCATTTCCACAAGAACAGCTAGGAAAAGTAGGAGGGGTTCAAACTCTATACAAAGGGACAGCTCAGGATGTCATGTAATTAATGGTCCTGATATCATGTATGACATTGTCTATGTTGGAAAATCAATTACTGAATGTGATCTTGAATCACAGAATCATATGCTTCCACGGAGAAATGCTAGGAAAAGCACAAGAGGATACCGGTATATGGGCGACTGTTGGGAACTAAAAACTGTGCGAACATTGGCACGCAAGTCGGCTGAGAATGGTAGTGGTAATTGTCCTGTTCCTATGCCAGAGATGACCACGTCAGTCACTCCAAAGCATGCTCTTGCTAAGCCCGACGGGGTTCCCCCAATGGACATACCTGTTGCAGGGGACTTCATGGAAACTGTAATAAACAAAAAACCTTCAGATCAACCAGCCGAGACGGAGGTTCCTGAAGATGTTATGGCAAGTGAGGATGTAGAAACCAGTCAAACAGGTCAAACCCAAAATAAAGAGCTGGTGTCTCTGGTTGAAAGTGAGCATAGTGACACATCTGCACAGCAGGACTTGAATGCAGGGATATGTGACAATGTTGCTGACAGTAATGACGTTGAAATCGACCAAGCAGATGCAGTAGATTCCACTGAGACAAATATAAATGTACCTCCTCAAGAGGTGGAGCATACAACAAAGGAAACCCTAGATGCTCCCATATCAAGTGTCATACCGAATAGAATAGAAACAGAAGATCAAGATCAAAATGTAGCTACCGAGGCATTTCAAGGCATGTTGTCTTTGGACATAGCCAGGGACAGTGCCTGCGATTCTGAAAGTGTGTGTATGGAAAAAGATGCGAAAGATCAGAATGTTGTAACAGAAAAAGATGTAAAAGATCAGAATGTCAGAGCTGAAAAAGATGTAAAAGATCAGAATGTCAGAACTGAAAAAGATGTAACAGATCAGAATGTCCCAACTGAAAAAGATGCAAAAGATCAGAATCTCCAAACTGAAAAAGATGCAAAAGATCAGAATGTCCCAACTGAGGCTCTAGTACAAACTGAATTTGTAGATTTGCAAGCAATGACATGCACAGATAAAAATACAGTGTTAGAAATTATTTGTGAAACTGAAACGAATCTCAAACCTGGAGATGGTGTCAAAGTCACAGAAGATAAAGAAACTGAGGCGGGGACGTCCGCTTTATACACTGAGAAAAATACTACAAAAGAACAACCAGAAGAATCAAAGGAAGAGAGGCTTGTAGTGAGTACCCTTGACGGTCCCAGTCCAAAAAAGGTTGCTGTAAAAAACACTGTCTCTTCAGACAGATGTCTGCGTAGCAGAGTCTCCAAAGGTACATGCGAACAAACATTGCTTTCTAGCACACTAGGTCAGACGGAAAAAAGGCCAGATAGCCCATGTAAAAACCAGAGTACTCCAGAATCAAAACGACCTTTGAAAGCTTTGAAATCGAAGCATGTTGAAGAAAATGTACCCTGTGAGGACAGTCAGTGTAATTCGAATGCCGCAGAACATCCTGATCCTGAGAAAACGCAAAAGTCTCCAGTTGTCGCACCGAAGGATGATGTGGGAAAGACTGATAATATGGTGCGCACAAGGCAGCAGCAAAAATTGATGAAGGAAATGGAGAGTAGCAAAGAGCAGAACGTCCTTGAGTTGTCAACCCCGAAGGAAGACGACAAAGTTCAAGGACAAGGTTGCCCATCTAATGACGTCCCAGAGAATGTGGAGGTTACTCCACCCAAAAGCAGTGAATCTCCTGGCAAGTCCTTGAGAAGTTCTGAGAGAATGCCTCTTAGAAACAGTAGTCAGCTTGAGCAAACTGTTAATAAGGTCTCCTCTTCTCCTGTCAAAAATGCTGCACAGACCTTTGAACGAATGCCTTTGAGAAACAGGAACAGCAGTGTTGTTGATCAGCCTGTTGGTGAAGAATCTTCCAGTTCCCCTACTGGAGGCCGTTCAGAGAGGCTGGCACGGATGCCTTTAAGAAGCAGGGATAGCTATAATGCAGAGCAGGTTGTCAAAGATCCCTGCAACTCTCCCAGTCTAAGCAGTTCGGGCGGTGTGGGGCGCATGCCTTTGAGAAGTAGGAACAGTAGCACAGTTAATCAGAATGTTTCTGGAGATTCTGCTAATGTAATCAAAGATGCGTCAAACTCTCTCGCTGAGCAGTCCAGTAGTGACAGCCTAACCAGTAGGAAAACGGAGAGCCCTGGACACATGCCTCTAAGAAGTGGAAGTGCTTCAGTAGCAGAAGAGCCATCCAAAAATGCTTCGTCTGTTGGAAACGTCTCAGAGAGCCCTGGTCGTATGTCATTGCGAAGGAGCAATACACCGGTTGCTGAGAAGATGGACAGTCCTGCGACACCTCCCAAGAGCATTAAACCTTCTCATAGACCTCAAAGGAGTCTAAAAACATCTGTACCTTCCTCCATCGTGGAAGAAGAACAGAGTCCCAACAGTGTGAAGCTCAAAGTTGAGAAGCCTGTTCTTAAGGACCAAACAAAAGATTCTTCTTTGCCAGACAAGTCGATTACCGTTAATCTACCAGCCACCACCTCAGCAGTCCCAAGTCCATCTAAGTTTTTGGAGGTGCTGAATGGGGAAGAGAACCAACACTTGATCTCAGACTTGAATACCAAGTTTGATAAGATGCAGAAAGGGTGGGTTCAGATGGACAAAGAGGGACAACCTGCGCCAAAACCGAAAAACAAGGCTGACAGACTCAAAGAAATATGGAAAAGCAAAAAAAGGATCCGGAAGCCAAGGTCATTGGAGCAGCAGAAGTTCTCTCCTGTGCAAATGCTGTTTATGAAGTCTTTTGACCTTCCCAGTATTTGTCGGTGGTTCCTACACTCCACTGAAACAAAATCCCTTGTCATTGTAAAGAAGGTGAACACTAGGCTTCCGTCTGAGACGCAGCTGTGCTTTCACACTTCGGCATCTGTACCGGGGTCCTCCAATGGGGTCTTCCCAAGCGTGCAGGCTGAGCGCTTAAAAAAACATCTGAAAAAGTTTGCCATTGCGTCCCCTGTGAAGAGCAACCCTAAGAACAAACGGCTAATTGCTAAAGCTTTAGCTCAGGGCATCTCCGTCTCAAAAGGTAAAGAAAAGCAGGAACCAAGCACTGCCACACGGATCTCCACCAAACCTCACAGCTATTCTGGTTTGATGCAGCCACAGCCTTCCGAGAGCCACAGCAAGGTCACAGCCAATGCAAAAAACCCAGCAAGTGCCAGAATTCTTAGGAAATATTCCAACATGCGTGAGAAAATGCAGGTTCAGCAAAACACACTGAAGAAGCTGGAGAGCTCACTGGACAAGACGAAAAAGGTTCGTGTGATGCCAAAGAATGTCCCTAAAGCAGTGCCTGCAGGTAAAGGACAGAGGTCTGCCATTGTCAAGAAAGTAAAAGCCTTGGCTAAAAAGGCAAAGTCGAAGTCTGCCGTCAAAGGGAAGGCCCCGAAGAACACTGTCAGTAGAGCATTAAGAGGTTTGAAAGACAAAGCTGCGATCCCAGCAAAGAAGGTGCTCCCTAAAGTATCTAAAACAAACTCTGCGGCCGACACTAAAACCCCAAGCAAAAAGGAGGCCCCAGCGAAAGCAGACAAGTCTCCGCAAACGAAAAATGACATAAAAAAATTGCATTCCCCTAAAGGCCGTGATAGTTTGGCGTCTCAAGCTGCAGACGTGAAATCGGAAGACCAGGTGTTGACTAGGTCTCAGAGAAAGACCGAAGTTACCCTTGCACAAACCGGATCTCCAAAAACCGCCACGAAAAGAGGCATTGAACCCGTATCTACTCCAGCAAAGCGTACAAGGACCTCAAAGTAATGTGAAAGATACAAGCAGATAAAGACTGCATGGGTGGGCGGATGAACAGTGAGATTTTTTTTTCCCCTTTTCTACAGAGATATTCTCGAAGCTGAACCTGTGCAAGATGTTTTCATGTGAAACCAGTGCAGTGTGTGCAAATCCTTTTAACAAAGTTCACAACCACATGTACATTGTGTTTATAGTAACACCTTTTTGTTTTTTTGCATATTGGTTATTACCTTTATTGAGTAGCCAGTGGTGTGTCCCTACGTCATTACAAAGCAGCTAAAGCTACAGTGTGCTATTGCCATTGAAGTGGTTGTCTATTGCTTCTCATTACAGAAACATGTAATGGTCATATACACAATTGATGAGCCTTTTCCGGCTGTCCGCATCCCCGTTAGCAATTGGATGGTTGTGCGACTTTGGTAACGTGCCTTAATACATAAAAGACTGTTCCTTAAACCTCAGCATTTTTCGTATTGCACATAGATAGATAGGTGTCATTTAGTTTAAAGGTGTTATTTTTGCCTGTGATCCATCTCTGCTAGCGTACAAACACTGTACTGAAGTTTTGCTCATTTTTCCTGCTATTATTTTTATTCTTTTTACACGTATAGGTAAATCTTTAAGAGCATTAAAAAGTTTGTAAAGACGTAGTCATTCTGTAACTTGGATTTTGTTATGTCCATGTCTTCAGCGGTATTGTCACATATGTTTTTATTTTTGGTGCTTCATGTTATTTGTTGCTTTCTTTGCCTCCGTTCCATTAGATCTCTTTAACTAGCCGGTAATTGCATTAAATGAGAGAGATATTTAATAATTTGTTTCCTTAAAGCTTATAATATGTTACTGTAACTTATGAATGATGGAGTGATGGCATGTCATAATGGAATTTCTTTGTCTATGTTAGTCTTTGCTGTCTTTATTTCTTTTCTTTTTTTTTTTTTTCCTTTTAGCTCATGTTTGGATCTTCATGCAGGTCGTTACTTTTGTGAGTAAATGGTCTTTTTTTTTTTTTTATTTATTCACGAACTATGTGTACAGTGGGTAATGACCTATATTTGACGCGAGATGGAAAGAGAAAGCTCTTCATTTTTTTGTGTTTCTCACAATATGAAGTCTATGCATGCACAGTGATGTGCCTCTGAGTATTGTACAGAATAAGATCTTTTGAGTCAGAATTATTTTTTTTTTTTCTTTCCTTTGGAAATAATGTCTCATTGATGAACCACCGATACACCATTACAAATAGTTTGACCAGATGAAAACAATGATTGTAGGCCAATGTCCAGCGTTAACAGTGTGGTTTGCGTGCTGTCATCAGTAGGCTTCTACCGACATGGAGTTCTGCAGTTGGGACACAATGAACCATCTGAAATTTTTATCTTTTTTCTTTCTTTTTATCCTCTTTTTTTTTTCCTACCCATAGCAAGGAAAAACATCATTTACAACCCATTATAGGAAGAAAGGAAGAAGTAAACTTGTCTTCAGATATTTGTATGGAGCGATTTTGGGTGGTGTTAGGTTCTTTGTCAGCTTGGTCTTTTTAATGTTTCACTTCAGCACAACTGTCATTTTAATTTTTTGTTTGGCTTTAAAAGTAATATCTTGTAAATGCAAAGCTATTAATCTTTAGATTTTTTTTATTGATATTTAATGTTACCATGGGTCACGGATTGATTCACCCACCAAATACCAGACTTGAACATTTTACTCTTTAATGTTGATATTTATAGTTTTTGGTTTTGTATATTTGAAGAGAACACAGATTTATTTGTGTATTGTTTTAAGTTGCATTTTCTTGCTATAACTGATATAAAGTGTTTCAATTCAAATGCTTTCTTGGTGCATCGGCTTTTCTTCACAGCTATTGTCTTTCTAGATTTCTATTAGAATCATCAGATCACAGAGACCACAATGGTGATTTTGGTGGTGGTGGACGGGGTTGATTAAAGGCGCAGCAAGTGCTTCTGGAGAACGACTGTTGATAGCAAACCAAGCACCTTCAGTGCTCATTCATTAGCTCCCAATTTCATGGCCAGAGTGAATGATCCTGACCTAGCAAGCTTGTTTTTGTTCATGGCTGTGAAAGTCTTCTCAAACAGACAAATACCATGATACAACATTATAACAAACAACCAAACAGCATGTAACGTAAGTAACGTTATCAGGTTGTGGGTTAGCAGACTGTTGGTACAATTACTGTGGCAATGCTAAACAGTTACTGTTACAAACCTTAGCAAATTGGACAAAATGGTACTGGCTCTGTGAAACAGCACTAATAAGTTCTCCATCTGTCCAGCAGAACCAGATCATCCTCCTTATTTACACGCCACTCAGCTCTCCTTGAAGCTGAAGTTGCCTGTTTCCTGTTCCACCCAGCGCACCAGTTGCATTCTGGCTCCTCAGGTTCTTGTTCAAACTTTCCTGTTCCATCTTAAATTGTGCTGCAGTTACATTTTGATGCCACCATTTAAGGTGGAATGGGAAAATTCTAAAAAGAACCTGGCAAATAGGAAGCAGACTTCAGCCTGGTCCGTTCTAGGTGGTCTCTGGTCACCATTGAAACGCCTCACTGATGTTAACACGGCTCTTTGCTCTATCATGATCTAAGTACTTTCTGTCTCCATCTTTGTTCTTCAGAGCGTCTTTTTTTTGGGTTGTTTCTCAGCCATCTCTCCTTCTTGACAGTGTTTAGAGTTCATGATGTAGCTCCTCCCCTTCCCCAGGCCGTTGCATGTGTATGAATGCCCCTGTTATTAATTGGATGGAGGAGTGTTGTGTGGTTGGACCTGAGATTAAGCATACACCCAGACCAGACAGCTGTTGAACCGTAATGTGAGATTCACTGAATATGACAATAAGCGTAATGGATGAACATTGCTTACTGCATCTTCAAGTGAGAGGACATGTTAAGTGAGACCTACATATCAGTGTTCATTCTGCATGTTCTAGACCTGTACATGTATAGGCACTTATCAGCCGTATTAGGAGAGGTCACAGGGGTCACCAGTCCTGCTTCTGGTGATCTTACCTTCTTGCAGAGTCTTGTTCCAAATGCAGTCTTTCACACCTGCTCCAACTCATTATCTTCAGAAATCTTTTTGGATCAGCTGCATTGAGAGGAGCCAAAATTGTCCCCTAAGAAAACATTATTTTCAGATTTGCCATTAATTTACCATAGACATTCCACATAATACTTGGAAGACACATGTAGGTTCACTGGGGGTTTAGAAAGTAAAAGGAATGTCTATATTTGTATTTATAGACATTGTGACCCTGGGTTCCTATTCCCACCACATAGAACAGATTAAAAGACAAATGTACATATTAATTTCATGTACATCTTAACACAAGTGACAACACTTCATACCGGACAACCCTTTATAACCCTGCATCATTATGTTGTGTTTGGGTGTGGAGGAACTCCAGTGGTTTGCCTTCAGTCTTGACTTCAGTCTCACCGAACACGTTTGGAATGACTGCAAGCCAGGCCTTCTTATCCTTGATGAGGGCCTGACCTCACAAATGCTCTTATGACCAAATGGACACACATTCCCACAGACAAACTTCAGAATCTTGTGAAAAGTCTTCCCAGAACAGCAGAGGTTGTTTTAGCTAGAACAGTAAGTCTAAAATGTTTTCTACAGACATTGCAGAAGCCAGAACAAGCTGAGGAAATCGTGTTCTTATGCTGTTTTCGTCGGATATTATTAGTGAGATGACTGAATGTGTGTTTGAAACATTACTGTGGATTTAAATACCCCTGTTCGTTCAAAAACAAGCAAACAGTAGCCTGATCTTTTATGAGCGGAAATAACCTGTCCGCTCGGCGGCCATCTTGGAAACGCCGCCCGGCAGTTAGTTCCAGTAACACACGACCAGACTAGTCTCTCTCTGAACGGGGCGAGACCTAAATGCTCGAAAGTCAAATTAAGTCACTTGTTTTGGAGACAGATCAAGTCACTGACAAAATCTGAGGAAAACCTCATAAGAGGTTTGTAATGCTTGGCTTAATAACGCACAAAATGATTGACGTGCCCTTGCGTAGTTCTCCACATCCGACAGGAGATGGTTACTTTCCCCGCCCCTTCCGCTCGTGTGTGCCCAGCAAGCTGATTGGCTGTTTTCCTTGAAGGGCGGGATTTTGTACGTAAAAAATCGCCGGCACGATCATATTTTCACCAATGGCAGGCAAAACGGCCTTGCAACCCGCACTCAGTAGGACTGATACAGTTATGGTAAAGAGGCTGTGGTGTTTATCACACAGCGCAGTAGCAAAGTCCCGGCCGTGTGGTGCAGTGGGATTGTGAGCTGTACCCCTCCCGCAAGGTTCTGGGTTTGCTTACCCAGTTGTCTCGCCGGTTTAAAAAAAAAAACAGCGTTTGTTTATTTTAGTGCTTTTAACTGTGATTATATACAATAAGTTTCACCAGTTTAATTGTTGTGCTCTGTCATATACTATACTACACCGCGATGTGTTTCAGATCTTTTATTAATTAATTAATTAATTAAATAATTTATTTATTTGACAAACTAAGGCTGGAACACACTGTTTGATGACCGCAATGTGTTTCAGATATTTTATTAATTAATTAATGTATTTATTTATTTGACAAACTAAGGCTGGAACCCACTGTTTGATGTTCAGTGACTCTGAATTTTCTTACGTTAATAAGTTTAAACGATTGTTTCTACAGTGCAATGTATTTGCCTTATGGTCACGTGCCCTTTATCTCTCGCCCTCTTACATTCTCGCGTGTCCTCCCTCTCTTTTCTCTCTTTCTCACTCTCTGTTTCACTTTTTCTCTCTTTTACAATCTCTCTCCCTCGCTGTCTCTTGGCTCTTGTACTGTCTCTTTCTGCGGGTCTCTCTCTCTTGCACGCCCTCTCGCTCTGTCTCAGTGTCTCTGTTGCACGCCCTCTCGCGAGCGCGCGCTTGCTCTCTGTCTCTCTCTCTCTCTCGCTCTCTCTATCTAGCCTCCCACTCGCTTATTCGCTTTCTTGGTCTCTTTTTCGTTCGCAACCCCTCTCTCTCGCTCTCTCGCCTCCCACTCTCCTCCTGTCTCTCTCTTGCACCTTCTCTCTCTCTGATATGCGTTCATAGGTTCAGCTGTCGTTACCACTGATGTTATCTGGAATCACTGGCGTTTCAGTGGTGCTTCCATCACCCAGCTGGTCGCTACATGCAGTAAAATGTACCTGGATGATTCCACCTCCTCCCCGTGCTGCTTCAGCCGCTTACATCAGTGTTGCCCGGTTTCCTCTGGCTCAGGGGGAGGTTATAATCAGACATCAGTTGGAGATAGGCTCTGTGCTCTTTCACCAAGGCCAGGAGCTGAAGGTTAGAGTTAAAACTTGTGCTATGACCTAATGACCAGGAGGTTGTAGTTTCGAGTCCCGTTTAAGACAAAGTTTTGCCAGAAATAGTGTGAAAAACGAAGACAAATTTCCAAAAAAAAACCCAAGTTAGGTGTGAGATGCTGTGGCTCACTGGCAGGTGCCACACCTATAACTTCGGGTCGTGGTCAGGATCTCCAGGTGTACAGAGGCACACACGTGCAGGGAGGGTGTGGGAGGAGGAAAAGGAAAGGGGAGAAACAGACCCATCCACCACAGAACCCAGGTTGAGACGCTGCCGGTCTCGAACCAGCAACCTCATCGTCACGAGGCAAGGCTTTTCCCACA
>CM067500.1:8933789-8951978 GCA_034552555.1 Semaprochilodus insignis | reverse complement strand
ATAAAAAGCCAAGGAGGGAGGGGGGATGAGGAGGGTGGGGTGGGTGTGACCTAGTGCCCCCTCGTGGAGTTCTCATCACACAGCACTTTCTCAACAGATCCTGCTTTAAGAGGCTCCTTATTAAAAGCGATACTTCAATTCTTCTCAATAATAAATGACTTCTTGATTGTCCCCCACTGCTTGGGCTTGATTACACTCCACGTGAAGAAAGATCTCCATGACCAGAGTTGGTGATCGCTGCTCTACACCTGAAGTGCCAGTGCCCTGTTCCTCACATTCTTCAATACTGTGGAAGATGGAGGTTTGGCCGGTTGGCTCCCTGTGGTTTCATGTTGCCAGAGACCAAGTATACTTCTGGCCCTCATTGGAAAGGATCAGTGGGGGTGGTTGCAGGAGAGATGAGGACCAGAATGTGGGATAGTTATGTTCAGAGCAGCTTGTGGTTTCAGCTGGCATACTGTCATTGTCACTTCACATCAAAATCTGGAGGGCTGGTAACCACAAGTACCTGAGGTGTCTCAAATATTTGCCAGCTTCTTAACAGATTTTGGCTTTCTGCTTTTTGACCTGGTCAGTCTGTTCAGTCTAGTACACTGTAGTCCATAAGTTCCATGAGGTCCAAAGCAAGTGTCTACTAAAAAGGAAGTATGTTGGTTATGGCCAAGAGTTTTGCCAGGCTATGTTCAGCTTTGGTTTTCACATGGTTTGGTTTGGCTTCACATCAACATTTCAGGTCCACTTAAAACCTCTAGTCCAGTGGTCCTCCAGGAGATCTCCCCTGTAGAGTTTACTGCATCTGCCATTCCCCACCCCTACGATAATGCACCTGATTCAGCCAATCAATGATTTCTGCAGAGATTAATTACTAGGAGCTTGTTTGACAGATTGTGGCTCATATTTTCGACATGAAGGTAGATCTCCAGGACCAGGGCTGGTAACCACAGCCATCTACCTGAAATGTCGTAGACGTGTTACTCCTTCCTGAATATCTCAAAACTCGATACTTTTATAGTACTACCCAACTATACCAATAAAATAAATAATATACTTTTTAAGAACCGAGAGACCCTTACAGTTAAATCAGGACCAGAACCAGACACTACAGCTCTGCAAAACAACTACAGTCCACAAAGATTAGGCCTGGGTGGAGGAGTAACCTTTGGAGAAGGTTGTAGGCATGGAAGGTTGAAACCATGTTTTGAGCTCAGTTTGAATGCAGAGAATGTTAGTTAATGCCTATTGATTAGTCTGTAGTGGTCAGTATATATACCCACGTCCAGCAACTCACACTCCTTTTTGGTTCAAGCCACACTCACTGTTAGTTTGTAATAGTATCAGTCAGAAATTGGTATTGATATTGATAATGTATTGAAAAGTTTTGGATTATCTCAGAGATTACATTATTAGAGGAGGTGGCAGTTCACTCATTGACCAATGGAAGGGATGGCTCATAACACTCAACATGGCATCTGTATTACAGAAAGTCACACCCTTTGATAAACAGAGACAACTGCCATGTTGATGGTAGGCAGCAGTTAAAGCCATGGGTGTACTGTACAGTCATATCTTCAGATGTCACTAGCTTAGTCTATGTGACAGTGGCTTTGTAACAGCGGCCTTGAGCCCAAGTCTTATGTGACAATTATTACATTGACTTGGCCCACTGGACAGTGAGATAAGCGCCCCCTAGAGTTACATGACAGCCTTTACAGTTTCTCAGTCTATATGAGAGTTAAGCAGAGATAAGCACCTCCTAGTGCTGTGTGACAGCCATTACAGTGACTTGACCTACATGACAGTGAGATAAGGGCACAGTCATTACAGTGAGTGACAGTGTACAGTGAGATAAGCACCCCCTAGGGCTATGGGACAGTTATTACAGTAACTCTGCCTAATTTGACAGTGAGATAAGCGCCCCCTAGGGCTATGGGACAGTTATTACAGTAACTCGACGTAATTTGACAGTGAGATAAGCGCCCCCCTAACGCTGTAGGGCATTAATTACAGTGATTTGGTCAACATGGCAGAGAGATAAGCACCCCTTGTGTTATGTGACAGCCATTACAGTGACTTAGTCTATATGGCTATGAGATGAGTGCTCCTTAGCACTACCCGCCACCATTTTCTCTGGCTGAAGCAGGCTGAGAGCTGGTGAGGCTGCGGCGCATGATGGGATGCAGCCACCTCCGAGTATAAATTTGGGCGTAGTGACTGTAGTGGGGTATATTTCCATCAGAATGAGCCCCAGAAAGTTAAAATATAGAATAATAATAATCTGAAGATTAATAAAAGATGAACTCACTTTACAGGTTCAGTTTTAGAAAAAAATAGTGGAGGGTAGCTAACAGCTAGGCTAAACGTATTTCAGGCGAACTGAGCAGTGCTAGCAGCTAGCTCTAAACAGTGGATACAGTAATAACAGCTCTGAGGTAAATGTGAGGTAACTGTGAGGCAGTCATTACAGTGACTTGGCCTAAATAGCCATGAGATGAGCACCCCCTAGCACTATGGGACAGTCATTACTGTGACCTGGCAAACATGACAGAGAGAGAAACAGAGTATAGTGAGATAAACGCCCCCTAACTCTATGGGACAGGCATTACAGTGACTTGGTCTACATGACAGTAAGCTAAGTGCCCCTTAGTGCTAGGAGATAGTCATTACAGTAGCTTGGCCTACATGGCCATGATATGACCACTCTGTAGTGCTTTGGGACAGTCATTATAGTTACTCAGCCTACATGACAGGGAGATAACGCTCCCGGTGACACTCATTACAGTGAGTGGCAGGTCACAGAGAGATAAGCACACTCTAGCGCTATGGGACAGTCATTACAGTAACTCGGCCTAATTTGACAGTGAGGTAAACGCCCCCTAGCACTATGGGACAGCTCACCTCACAGTGCTTTGGGACTGCAATGACTGTCAAATACCGCCAGAGGGCGTTTATCACACAGTCATTTAGAATGTGTCCCTGCAGTACAGTACAGTCATTTAGAACATGTCCCTGCAGTAACTGACCAGAGGGCGCTTATCTCAGTCATTCAGAACGAGCCCCTGTAATAACTCTCACATACTGCCAGAGGGTGTTTATCTCAGTACCGCCAGAGGGCGCTTATCTCAGTGATTCAGAACGAGCCCCGGTAATAACTCTCACATACCGCCAGAGGGCGCTTATCTCACAGTGATTCAGAATGAGCCCCTGTAATAACTCTCACATACCGCCAGAGGGCGCTTATCTCAGTGATTCAGAACGAGCCCCTGTAATAACTCTCACATACCGCCAGAGGGCGCTTATCTCAGTCATTCAGAACGAGCCCCTGTAATAACTCTCACATACCGCCAGAGGGCGCTTATCTCAGTCATTCAGAACGAGCCCCTGTAATAACTCTCACATACCGCCAGAGGGCGCTTATCTCAGTCATTCAGAACGAGCCCCTGTAATAACTGTCACATATCGCCAGAAGGCGCTTATCTCACAGTGATTCAGAACGAGTAAGATAAATACCCCAGTGTTATGCAACGGTCACTACAGTAGCTTGATCTACATGACAGTGAGATGAACACCCCCTAGTGCTCTGTGACAGCCATTACAGTGACTTGGCCTACATGAAATTGGCAACTGACAACTGACAGTACTGCCTAGTGCTATGCGACAGTCATTACAGTGGCACAGCCTATGTAACAGCTGCATGTTATGGTAAGATAAGAGCCCCCTAGTGCTATGGAAGACTCATAACAGTGGTTCAGTATACACACTAAACTGGGGTATGTTAATACAGTACATTCGGCCTCCAAAAGCTGCATGTATCTTACCTTTGATGACTTAGTGTTCAGCATTTTCACACAATGTAAAGGCCAAACTTTATCCTGTTAGGTTCTCAGGTTTTCCCTGAGGTTTAGCGTTTTACTGTATCTAAAACTTCCAATTCAAAATATCATCGCTGTCAGGACAAAACCTGGTACTTCCAAAATATAAACCTTAAATGTTAACTTTGAATGGAAGTTAATGGAACCAGATTTTCTCCAAGTACGTTTGGAGCATTTCTATTGGTCCATTTATCATGAAAGCAGCTTGTAATTTTATATTATGTAAAACAATAAAATATTTAACAGCAATATATTCATGGGGAACATGCATAGTGAGGCATGCTGCTAAACATTTAAAGGGAGATGGAAACTGGTGCTAAACAGCAATGTGAGTACTAAGAAAACAAGGCAGCGCTGTAGTTTGGTCAGATTTAGAACCTTAATGTGATACATTTATGAAATGTATATGACCAGCAAGTTTGGTGTATATTTTATTGTATGTAAATATCACATATACTCACATGTCTCTGGCAAGCCTGGATGTATGGAGGGTGGAGGGGTCTTCTAAGGACAGGCTACACCCATCTGTGTACTAGTTCTATGTACTATGTACTAATTTGAATTTGAATTTGAGATAATCCCACGTTTCAGCATACAGGCTTAGCATGGTGTTCTCCATCCAGATAAAGCTGAACAGTATACAGGACCAGTCTTTGGATCAGGCATGTACTCGATGTGTACTAAAACTGCAAACCACTGTATTTTATATTACTGTCACATGCTTCACTCATATGACCTATGTGGCTGAACCAAGTTATCCAGACTGAGGCTCAGAAGTCCTGAAGGTAATTTTGATTCACATTTCAGCTTATAGCTGAGTGGAACCTCCAGGAAGCTGGCTGTATTGAAACTAAGTACTATAGTGATACTTTTTTTTCATTGCTAAAATAGAATTCCATGGATAATCCAAAAAGAGAGTTTTAGAGTGGGTTTAGTGTGAAAGGCTCCATTCTAGAGAAACTTTGCAAGTCAGAATTGTTTACAATGGTGATGAATAGAACCAGACGTCCACTGATCAGGCATAACATTATGACCACCTCAATGTAACTACACTCTTTATCCATCTAATCAGCTACACTGACCATATAAGTGCACCTTGTCGTTCTACAGCTACAGACTGTAGCCCATACAGAGTGTAGACACACTGAGGTGGTCATAATGTTATGCCTGATTGGTGCATATACAGGGTGTTCTAAGGCAAAATAGTTCCCAAAAGAAAGCTGATTATTTTCAGGTTTTCCACTATTTTCCATCATCAATATTCTATATAAAAATCAGAGGACACGTGTAGGTCCACTGGTGGTTTAGATAGTCAATAAAATGTATATATGTGTGTTGTAGACATGGTGACTCCTGGTTCCCATCACCACCACCACTGTAAAGAACATCTCAATGACTGAATTCTGCATTAATCAATAAAATTATGCTCTGTTTAGAAACAAACAGGTTCAAGTTCTTGAAATGCCCAGTAGGAAATGATCCAACCAGATTTTTCCTACTGTGGGATTTAGGTGAATACAGTCAAATGAGCTCTCCTATCGGTTAGGCCTTCAGGAGGTTGGATTAATCAAAGCTGCTACTATTACAAGCTTCAGGTAAAACATTACTGTAAGCTTCTGTGTTTCCACAATGGCCATGAAATGTTCATGTGAATCTCTTAGCTTAGTGCTAACATATTACTAGAATCCTATGTGCTAGCAGACATTATCTTTATTGTGGAGGTTCTTTTAAGGCCCAAACTGAGGGCCTAGCTCTGATTTCCTGTACCAGACTAACTGTTGGCCTATTTGATCTAATCTTTGAAGTATCTGTTTTATATTCATCTATAAATAATTTAATTCATAGAAATTAAATTTAAAGTGATTTTACTCTTTAGAAATATCAGAAAATAATGTAAAAGGATGTTTTCTGGAAACCTGGTTAATCCTACAGGCTTGTTACTGCTCACGCGATGAACAAGATGTGACCACATAGAATAGAGGTTGTGAACTCTCACATACATATTTCAAACATACATGCAAAAGCATTATATCTTTCTATGGGCCAGTTTCCCAGACTAAGGCTAATTCTACACTGAGTCACCAAGCATAACCCACGTCCTGGCCCCATTTAATGGAGTTAACTCTGTATGACTGTTACCAGCACTCACACGCTGTAAAACATCACAGATCAGACACAATAATAAGGGGGAACTTAAATGAGCTGTTCTTTATTGAGGTAAAGATTTATACAGAAGTATGCTGCATTGGTCTTTGGGTTTAAGATAACCTGTGCTCTCAACAATGTGGTCAGTATCCTGCTGTCATGGTGCTGCATAGGCCTTGTGTATTCTGTATTCTGATATGAAAAATTCCCTGATCACCAAAAAGGATAACAAGGTAGGGGCCCACGGAGTATTTGTGTGTAGGGGCCGAACACGTGACGATCCAGATGTAATATGTAGCCGATAAAACATGATCTGGTTTGTAATTAAATTATCTACAGTGAGCAACACCCCCTAAATCAGTGATGCCCGACCTGATGTATTTACAACCTAGCTTCTCTCACTTACTACTGGTCATAGGTAATCCCTGCTGCTGAAATAATGAACCTATGGCCCTAAGAAAAAGTAGTAATTTCTGCCTATTTAAACCTGACTACGAAAATCACGTGACCTTCGAGGAAATGTGACGTCGCCTGTTCCCGGGGGTTTGATTGGCCCGCGCTCGGTGTAGTTAGAGCCAACTCAAATTCCCCATTTATTATTTTTTAAAGTAGTTTTATTTTCATTTTATGGGCTCAGTATACATGCTGAAAGTACACGCCACGAATAACGTTCCAGTGTGGACTAAATTACTAATATTTGGGCGGCCCTAACTGTGAGTGATGATTGCGTCATCGTTAAGCCCACCAATCAGAAGGCTGATCAGGCTGCTCCCGCCCACAACAGGGCTTTCGCGTTGGGTGAGTTGGCTTGTTTTTCGCTCGTCTAAACGGCTTTGTCCGCCTTTTTTGGCTGTACTGTCAGAAATAAAGCGAGTAAGAACCTTACCTTCTTTAAAGCATCGCCACATAAACGCTGGAAATGTTTTAGTGAGCTGTAGAGAGGGGGGAGTAGACCACAGCAACATCAGCATAGCTAGCATTTACCCCCATTTCTCTCGGTCGAGCTGTTTACGAATTGGTGCTGCACGTGCTCATTTGAATAGCAGGCCACGCCCAGCGTCTTCCCCGAATAGGTGTTTTATTTTTCTCCTCGTATTTACACTTAGCTGTTAGTATGACATTAAAGGGGAACTCCGACGTAAATGTCTACGTCATTAAATTGCTCATTCAAAATGGTTTTGTGTGAAATGGCCTGTTGAGATTTGTTGACAGTGGTGATGACAGAAACCAGACGTCTACCTCTAAAAGTTCCTTAACAGAAAGTTATTAATTCACATTAATGGTTATGAACACACTGCCTGGTGTCCGAGACATTGTTTTACCTTGGTTTTGGCTTAAAACTTCTTGTTAATCACTTGATTTGAATCAGTTCAGGGTGGAGAGATGCATAAAGGGGGTTCCTAGGAAAGTAGCCCCCGCCCCCTAAAACATTTTTTTCATATTGTCCAACATTACATATACACGATCAGAAGGTTCACTGGTGGCTTAGGTAGTAAATAAAATGTCTATATTTGTGTTGTAGACATGGAGACGACGACTTCCTATCATCACCACTGTCTCTATAATGAAATGCTTCACCATTCTGAATGACTCTGGACTATTGAAAAAAAAAATAGGTGGAATTAGATTTTAAAGTTATCCTAAACCCAAATTCCTGATTTGTTGTACACTCCTCTGGAATTTTGCTACTCTGGATCTGTCCACACACCCGATCTAGGTCATCAAGTCATTCAGGACTATACTAATGCTAGTAGTGTTGAAACTAAGCTGAGGAGAGCGCAAAAGGAGTGCAAACCTGTGATTGTTTTTAAAGGAACAATATAGTATATTTATTAACACTAGATTGTGAAATAATACCTAGTCAGAGAAGCTAAGTTAACAACAAGCTAAGCTGAAATACTGGCTTTACTGACAACAATGCTACAGCCAGCATGTTCTCTTGTGAATGTCTGTTCCAGAGCAGAACGTCTGTTTGTATTTTGACTCACGGTCCCACCCACTGCCCATTTGCTGGTACCATTTCAACACCCTGGGTTGCCAGATATTAAACAAATTGGCAGAACACAAGCAAGCAAATGAACAGGATCAACAGAAACCGTGTTAGATTCCAGCCAACCTAAAAGCCTTGGTAACCATCTAAAAAGCTCCATGATCAGTAAAGCTCAGAAAGGCTCTACTTCATCCACCTCTACTTCAGTTTTCCTCTCACCATCGATTTGCCTTGGCTGAGTGTAAAATAGAAGAGCAGACAAAAATATAGGTTTTCCAAAACACTTCATTTTATTTAAAATATATTTTTTATTTAGCTTTATTTAGCTAGATACATTTAGCTTTTGTATCATATTTACAAGGTACAGCAAATATAGCGCAGAAATCATTCATTCACTTTTTACAGTAATTTTACTCAATATTTATGTACAATAGGTTTATGTCAGAAACATCAGAATTTAGATGGAAAGTGCTCATCTCTGCAAAGCTGAGAACCCAGTTTGGCATACCTGATCTAGATTTCAGTATCGGTCAAAAGTGTAGACACAGCTTCTCATAGCAGGTTCTCCTTCTGTTTATCTTAACGCTTTACTGTAGAATAAAAGTGAAGACATCAAACTATAAAATAGCACTCATGGAATTATACAGTCCACCTTAAGACCCTCCAGAATGGAGCTTTACAGGAAGATGAACCAGCTTTCTTAACCTGCAGTGGAGGCTGATAGAACAAGGTTTATTTCTAAGCAGGTTTGGAGCAATTCTATTGGTCTGTCCCTCATGAATATTCACTAAACTGAAAGGAGAACTAGAGCTTTTACACTGTGCAGGAAAATAGATCAAAGTTTTTACACCACTAAATATATATTAGAGGTGGAGATATGGAGAAATATAATACTGTGGTACATCAAGAGTATATGTGGTATATCAGGACATGTACTGGTTCAGACTCATCAGTTGGTGCTGTTAAGTGTATGTTGGGTGTGTCTAAACTTTTGACTGTTACTGTACAGTGATTCTGAAAGCATTATACTAATGTGTTTCAACAAAATAATATTTCACAGAAACACACACAATTGTACTGACGGTACAGAGGACTGTAAGGCACAGATGGAAACGTTTTTCTGTCTGGAGATGTTTTTCTTACAAACCTTGTGCTCATTGATGGGATCATGAGTAGAAGTAAAATCTGGATGCAAACCAACAGAAACTGCTTATAATTATCTGACACAGCAACAACAGTTTAAATAACTACTTCACCAAAAATGAAATAAAGAAGCTTTTGCTTCCAATGGACATTTTAAGTAAGGCACGACTGTCCAAATACTTTATGGTTCCACTGTTCCCTGCTAGTCTGAATGGAAATGCTCATTTGGAAGGATAAAGTAGTCCAGGACTAAGCCTAAATCCCACTCATTTTTTCAAACATTCTGCATAATTAAATTACTGAGATTAATTAAGACACTGAAGCAGTGTGTGATTGAGAGTGGATTTGGTGTGAGGTGGTTCAGATGTTCTGTACAGTGATGGTGGTGATGGGAACCAGGGTCACCATGTCTACAAGACACATATAGACACTTTATTGACTATCTAAACCACCAGTGAACCTACACGTGTCTTCTGAGTTTTATATGGAATGTTGATGATGGGGAAAATCTGGAAAACCCAAAAATAATATTAGGTTTTCTATTGGGAACTATTTCACCCTAGAACACACTTATATGTATCCTCCCACCATGAATGGATTTTCTAAACATACCTTTTAGCCCAAAACCTTCTCAAAACAATACATCTCAGACAGTGTATTCATACCATGGAACCGTTTAATGTAACTTTCTGTGCGGGAGATTTTAGAGGCGGACGTCTGGTTCCATTCACGACCACTGTGAACAATTTTGGTTTGGTGAATCAGAGCATTTCACTCCAAACCACTCTGGATGACATCTTAACCATTTAATTGTGTAGATATTTTGAAAAGTCAATGGAATTTACCAATAATCTGTCCTCCTGGGACACACTCTCTCATTAAAATTAAAATTTAATTAAGTTTAGTTCAGACACTAATCTAATAAACTGTGTACAGTGAATTAAGGTCTACAGAAATATATAACAGAGGTTGGATTAATTCTACAAAAGTTGTATGTGCTTCAATACATTATCATTTACAACGTAATCAATGAAGTGCTGCTACTACACTGCTGTCTCTCTTCATAACAGCTCGGCTGCTCATGCTGTTCACCGTGATAAGAGACATTATACATATAATATATGTAGTTAAAAATTCATTGATTTATTTCCATATAAATTACTTGCAAAGTGTTATCTGATTGCAGACAGGTGAGTTACTGGCAGTAGAACGTGAGGACGTTCTGCTGGTTTCCTCTTATCATCAGGATGGGGCAGTGCAGTCCACAGCTCAGCGTGTCCAGCCAAGCCATGTAGAGAGAGCAGGGGCAGCCGCCCTGAGGGACAGGTAACGAACTGGCACACACAGAGAGCGAATAATGAGGTTACATGTCCACAGAAATGCTTGTGATCTTGTGAGACTGATTTTTATTAGTTTATTAACTTCATGAGACACATCACAAAACAATAGACCCTCAGTGATCAACTGAACCTGACAGAGAAATTTCAAACAACACTTGTATTTGTGCTGTTTGAGCACAAGTTATATAACGAAAGGCATACTTATGAAATTGAGCTGTTAACTATTAGGAACTGGGATCAGTACTCACATCAAGACCAGAGCAGCTTGTTTGGAATTCCTCCTTATGATCTCGTTCAGCTTCACCTTTCTCTCAGACTGCAAGACAAAAAGTTCACGAGTAGGGCAACATTTAAGTGAGGGAAAAGTGCTGACAGCCACATTGGCCTGAACACAGATTTACATGTGCACTCTTGTGCACACATGAAAAGACAATCAAACCTTAGTTTTGAACGCATCCATCTGCTTGTCCAGAACTTTCCAAGGACCCTGCTGCCCCATCCCCTCCGGCTGCTGTCCCTCCTGGAGCCTGAAGCTGGCGATAGACTCCTCAAAGCGGCTCAAACTGCGCAAACGGAAGAAATGTATTACGGTTCGAGCAGCTTTATGCAAGAATTGATCTTTAAAGAATCTGGATCTTGGAGTCCCCCTACCGTTACAGAGTGTAATACACTTTTACCCAAGGTGCGAACAACAGGGTGTCCTGTATAATAAACCTCTCAAATTCTACATTCTGGTCCCTAAAAGATTAATACAGCATGCTGTCTGTCAGGGAAAAACAAAAGCTCTAATACAAATTCAGAGCAAGAGCACTGTTTAGCTGCTCAGCAATCAAGCTACCGTCTTTGTTAGCACTGGTATGCTTCAGGGTGGCACTGTAGCAGAATGGTTCACCCAGTCACAATAAATAAATGATGTATTGTGACACGTGAACTACGCCCAGGATACCCCAGAAAGCTTTACAATGTGCTGTAGCATATTTGTAAATACAAAAATAGCAATTTCTTTGTAAATCTGTCCCATTTTCTTGAAACATTCAGTGAAAAGAGTCAAATATTACTAATTTCTTGACTGAACAGTGTATGTTTGATTGTCTAGTGTGTTTGCAATGTTAGCCCTGTAACTGAAGAAGCCAAATTTGGACACCAAACCTGTCTTGGCTGATTGACTACATTTGTGAAAATTGGAAAACTGTCTTAGTTTCCTTTATCACAGAATCAACTCTTTAAATTAGACCTAAAGTCTAAAATCCTGAATTATTCCCTAATGATATTTTACCGACATTAAAAATGTCAGTACAGCCCAGTTTACACATGCACATGGTAAAGAATACATAAAGAATACATACTTCATGATTCTACCGGATGAAGGCTCATGGCATGTATTTTCACTTTTTCGGTGAAAAAAAGCTTGTTCGGTTGCAGATGTATTAACTGAATACAGACTATCATCTTATGTTTTGCGTGTAACTCTGAAGTCTGTGCTGAATTTCTTACTTTTTGGGGAAAGGTGGCCGTTCACTGTCTGTCATCACAATGACATCACTCACATGCAGTCGGAATCGTCGCAGTAAAAGCCTCATCCTGAGGACAGAGACATACTTGTGGTCAATCATCAATGTAGCCCTTTTCTATTTCAGGCAAATAACTCAAATGGAAGAGAAATGTACTCTTTGCGATCTTCCTCCATGGTCTGCTGCCGGCCAACAATAAAGATCCGAACTTTACACCTACTCCAGCGCTTTCTCCTGGTCAACAGATACGGGATCAACAGTGTCAGACCTAAGAAAGAGGAGAAAGAGAAGGAGAGAACGTATTTGTGCCTACTCTGTACAGTAGAAAGTTTTAAGAAAAATTTAGTTTTTGATGACTTTCTGTTCAAGAAATCATCTCCTTGCCTCCATCATCAGAGATCCAGTACACATCTATGGTTTTCTTCCCTTGTTTGTTCTGAAAAATTGTGTGGATCGCATCACTTTGGATGGGGGTTGCGTTTTCTTCGTCTAGGGCAGAGCACAGGAGCATAAAACAAGCAGAAGAATAAGAACAGCAGACCCATGTTTTTAAAGAAACTTTCAACCAAAGGGGTTTTTAGCTTGAAAACACATTGTTATGTTTTGGCTGTTGTAGCAGCAGGTTTTCATCCCAAACAAGTAGAAGCACCCCTGATTCAGTGGCTCTCAGTCTTTAGATAGCTGATCATCTGTGCTCCTGCTTGTTTGGAGTGAGAACCTGTACCTACGCTGGCTCTTTGAGGACAAGACTGGACACCCCTCTTTCCATAATTACATAAGACAGTTACAATTGACAACTGGCTCGTCTCACTGAAAGAGCCTTGTTCCATGAAGCTCACTCGTCCCACTTTTGCTGAACTCATCCCATACAAAACTTGTTCGAAAACAGTGAGGTGCTTGAGGTTCAGGTTTAACAGCAGTACTAAGCAAGAGTTTCTCTACCTGATTCTCCATCTGATATCCCACTGTGGTCTGACTCGATTGCCTCGTCGGGTTCAAACGCCTGGTTTGCTATCAAATGAAAAACAGCAGTTATTTGCTCAAGAACTTTTTGAAGCAATCTTCGAAGGAAAATGTGAAATATACCACTATCACACACCTTCACACTGCAAATCCTCTGAAATGTCAAGTCCATCCGCCATCCGGAGAATACATACACCGTAGTTGGAATCAAAAGTATCACTTCAAAGGAAAAAAAAAGAGATGGTGTGTTAAGTTAGTACAAAACTTACTAACTGAGTAGTTTACAACGTTGTTCAGAGCTCAGTTTGATGTGAAGTTGTGCAATACAAAGAAACAGGACTCACCATGTGCAAATACTGCCATTTCACTTACTATCCCAAAAGAACCGTGAACCTACATGCATCTTCTGAGTTGAATATGTAATATGGGTAATGAAAAAATGGTAAATACGTAAAATGCTAAACTACTCTCCTTATACTAAATTATTTGGTGTTACACCGCCAGATGTCCAACTAAGTAAACATAAGTGTAATATCCTGACTTATTAGCAAGGTGACTAATATTATTTAGGTGGAAAGACCCTTTCCCCTACTCATACTCAACTGATCAAAGAGGTCATGCAATATCTTAAACTAGAGAAGATATTTTCTAACTCTCTTCAAGGGTCCAGGCAGAAATTTTGTATGGTTTGACTGGGATTATCTTTTCATTTTTTAATCCGTGAAAATTGTGAAAATCTTTAATTAAAAGACCTTGATAAAGAAAATAAAAATAAAATGTAAGCGCTTTAAATGTTTGGGCCATATTACTCAAACTTACTTTTAGTCAACTTACTTTAAGTTAAACTCTGAGAAGGCCAAGAGAAGATCGTTGACATTATTATTAAGTTATTTTATCTCATCTTACAGCATGTTCAGCATCTTTACGGCATAAAGTTCGGAAATCCTAATCCACTTGATGGAGGTTGATGATTGCTATCTGTTGGCAAGCAACTAATGATATAAGCACAGCTGAGACATAAACATGTGACCAAAATACATGAACAAAAATGTAAGATGACATTTGTATTTCAAATGCAGTGAACTTTTAGTAACCTCCATCAAATGCAATTAGAATATTGTAACTGCGGCCCCTGCTGTTAAACAGTTTCCACTGTAGGCTTTAGACACTATTCCTCCTAACAAACACCCACAGGTCTCCTCATTATTCTCCACCATCACTGCACCGTTATTATTTATGTTAACAGATGCAAGTGAAGAGAGGGAATTAGATAGAAGGGGTCTTGCCAAGGATTTTGATAACTGCAGAGATTTTTTTGTTTAAACACTTTAATAATTGAAAAACTCATTTTGTGATATGAATATTATTGCTAGTGAACATGAGACAAAATCTTAAAACAGCAGTAATTCCGCTCATCTACGATGCTTCTGTAATGCTGTTTTTTATCTGTAGTTCACATAAAATTATGAACAAATTTAGATAATAAGTGGATGCACTTCTGTTTCTGTTATATGGTCCCTGATTACCATGACCACAAATGTTGATGGTTTACATCCCCTTAATTATGTTTTTTTCTCTCTTAACACATTTTGAGAGAGAGAAAAAAATGGTGGACCTCCCCTTTAATACAGTATGTCAAGTGTTGACTTTACTTACTATATGGTGTTAACATAGTCCTCCAGACTGGAGGGGTGGCATTCCTTCCAGTTAGTCTTGAACCCCATGACCAATGTATTAGGCTTCATTTTTCCCAGACCGGAAATCTGTTGAGAGATTAAAGGAATGACATTTCTAACAATGACTAACAGTGAATGGGACAAAAAAGAGGGGAGGGGGGGTATCTCCTGACGGGGACTGTTACCTGCATGAGGAGCCGAGCCCCCTCTCTTAGACTGTCTGCTTTCAAAGGAGTGTAGAAAGATCTGACCTTCCTGCGGTTCAGCCATTTCACCAATTTGTCTGTGTTTCGCTCGGATACGACCGACTTGTCATCGTCCTGAGGGAGACGGAAGAAGGTTAGCCTACGTTCATGCCAGTTTCAGGATTCATGGATGTACGTGGATGCAAAGTCATCTTACTCACCATGATAATGTCACCACAGATCATGAGACTGATGTTCTTAGTGAATGTGCCCACAAAGTCCACTAGAGCGGGACGCAAGTGCGGAGGACCAGTTAGAGTCAGACACTGTGGTCTGAAAAAACAGAAACAGGTAAATGGCATCCCTAGAAAATCCTCAATAGACACAAGAAGGGTGATATTTTAAAGAGCATAATGCATTAAAAACATAAATTATGTAGTAATACATAGACAAATAGTACAATTTTCAGTTTTACCTGAAATTTTTTACATGGTCCTCCACATTTGCAAGGGAGACAGAATAAGACAGAGCCATGCTGTAGGAACCAGCCTGGACTGACGAGCCCCAGTTGACCGCTAGAAAATACAGGAAAATATTACTGTTATAGTCCCTGGTCATAATACACTGTATCCCAAGTGTATGAGGACACTCCTCCTAATTACTGAGTTCAGGTGTTGCAGTCACACCTATTGCTAACAGGTGCTAACACTGCTAACACGTAGCCATGCGGCCTCCACAGACAAACACTGGCATTAGAACGGGTTGTACTGAAGAGCTCAGTGGCTTTAAATGTGGCACTGCCATAGGATGACACCTGTACCACAAATGCCTGTCCTGCTAGAGCTGCCCCAGACAACTTTAAGTGCTACCACTATGACCATGCAATCTAAGACCATGCAAACTTAGATTGCCACAGATTGCCCCCTGCCTACTGGAATGCAGAGAGCCAACAGTAAGGTTTGGTGGAGGGGGTCTGGGGGTGTTTTCAGGGTTTGGGCTCAGACCCTTAATATCAGTGAAGGGTGATGTTAATGCTACAGCTATCAAAATCCCATGGTCAGGTGTGATGGTCCGGCGCCCACAGAGTTTTGACCATATACTGTATCTATATATATCTTTTTGGCACTGCTTATATCTTATTTTACAGATGTCTACTGATATCAGTCAGACATGAGTATCTTACCTGGTTTCTTGTAATTGACATATCCAAACAGGAATAAGATAATGCCAAATGTAACCAGAGCTGCCCACCAGGTGAGCAGGAACATCAGCACCACAGAGATGGTGGCTCCAAACAGTGCGGTCCACCACCTGTAATACTTGAATGATGGCCTCCAACCTACAGTGCAGTAAAGGTGCAGTCAGACAAAAGACGAAGTGAACTGGCATTCATCAACATATAGCAGAGCAGAATGTTTAAGCTTAAGTAATATAGAGTGTTTCAGGCTGGACTGTTTATTCAGTGAGGCACAATAACCATAAAGGAGCATGTAGTTCTACAGTCTGTACTTCATCCGTTCCTCTCAGACCCACTTTATCTCTTCCTAAATGGTCACGGCCCCCACAACATGTATACAGTATAGTATATAAGAACATAAGCATTTAAACTATTCATTTATGTTATGAATCCCGTTTACTGTATAAAAATATGCATAGCACAGGGGAAATGGTGACCTTCTCACATACTTACTGGAAAGGATAATATATTACTCTGCAATAATGAAATGATGTCCTGTGGAGGTTTACAGGCTCCAGGTAGAGGTATTTACTCACCTGGGGAGTTGGTGATGGAGGCATGGAAGCAGCTGAAGTTGATGAGGGCATAGGAACACAGAAAGAAATTGGAGATCAGAGGTGCGATGACGTTCAACTGGGCTAAAAAAAAAACATGCACAAGAGAAACGAGGGAATAAGCTGCAAGTTGCATTAAGCTGTTACAGATAACAGTAGACAATATAGGATTTACTGAATGGACACTTTTTGTAAAGATTAATAATTCAGTTTAAAATGGTCAGTCCGTTTCAGTCAAACATAAGTCAATAAAGTACTTAAAGTAGTTAAGACTATTTTAGACTAGAGTTGAGTTTCCATACACATATTATGTGTGTTTACATAACTTGGTTATAACTTTGGCAGAAAAATATGAATGAAGTGTTTCCATCCACTACAGTAATGCAAAGAACCTGCAGATGACGTAGGTAGGCTACCACGATTAAAAACTGCTTAGAAACAAGCAAATAGGATGATTTAACTCCAAATACACATTTACCGTCTTTTTATGACCACCTAATGAGGTCTGAAATCTCTGTGCCAATGATGTCCACAATTCTATGAGAACACTATACAGATCCATTTTTCAAAGGAGCTTCGGATTCGTCATTTCAGAATGTTAATAGCAGAAAGCTATTAACTGCAGAAAGCTATGTGCCATGATTAGCCCATCAAGAGAACCAAACATTTCCAGTAACTGGTCATCTGTGCCAACTGATAAAAGAATCAACACTGCGTTAGATGAGCTGGGCACTTGTGTGGAGTACTGTGTTGTGGGTGAAACATTTGGTGCAAGCATAGCAGCAGTTTACCACTGTGTTTATGCTGTAGGCCAAGCACTAAGATCAGGTGGAAGGAAATCATGTGATTTATGACATTACTATTTATTCAAAAAATCCTTTCCCGTCAGTCTTTTCCATGTTTCTGCTTTAGCGATATTCCAACTTTCCACCTCGTCCTAGCGTAAAATCTCTTTTATTCAGTATTTGAGTGTTTTTTTTTAATACAAATTACTTGCTTTTCCATTCAGGGAAACACTAATACGAATATACAATTTTTTTCATATATTCAAAATTTGCAAAACGTTGGTGGACGGAAAAACCTCACACTAACCTCACACTTAATTAATCTGTTGGTTTTGTAGTTTGGACATCACGTCTAAGCCCCGCTAAGCTACAAACAGAAACATAAACAGTTTTTTCCCCCTTAACCATGACCACTTGCTCTGCAAGTTTACTTTGTTTGGTCAAGTGTAAAAGCTGTTTTTGACCTTGGGAGCGGTCTAGAGAAACAATGCTTCTGAAATTTACCCCTTGAGTGTTTGTATCCAAGGATAATAACCAGTCTCAAATGGATGATGCTAGTGTTGCATTTTGCAATCGATCCACGGTTTGGATAGACGTCTTGTGTGTGAAAGTCAACCAGCAATAATGAGCCCCTCCTCCAAATGAACCTAGAATTGGTCCTGGGTGCAGACTCACGTATTCGGGACAAGTGTGAAAACACCTTAAGAGCATAGTAATCCTTAGCACTTAAAAGGATCTAGTAGTTTTGTTGTTTGGACATCATGTTTAACCTTTTTTACAAATGGAAGTGG
>CM067500.1:8919119-8933714 GCA_034552555.1 Semaprochilodus insignis | reverse complement strand
GGGGGGGGGGGGGGAAGGAGGATGATCATAAATTTTCCTTTTTCAAAAAAATGAACACTGCTGAGACCATTCATGCCCATGTACAGATTGTATTCATATAGACAATGAACTGCAAAAACAGCCTGTTGTAAATTCTTTCTTTTTGTGATGTCACAAATGCGGACACATTTACATACATTAGCCCATTCAGCCAACAACAGCTTAGCTCCACCAACTCAAGTTATAAGGAGTGTTTCGACCTGGACTGCTTTTTGAATGAGGTACGATACAGTCAACCAGAACAGAACTCATCTACATATATCTAATTGTCTTAAAGGCACAGTAATATCAGTTGTTGTGATATGCCGTCTGGTTTATCTGGACGAAGTTATTGTTGTTTCAGGTGTCTATCACAGCACACTGGATGCAAATACCCTCAAATTAAACCTGAATCCTGAATACTCACCAATCAGAATGAATGCCAGAGCAATAAAGTATGTCAGGAGGTACCCACGCAGTGGCTCATCATTCTTGCCATAACCCTTGCCAAAGAAGCCTATGTAAGGGTAAATGTTGTCCCTGCAGAGACACTAAGACAACAACAAACAATAAATATGTCTGCAACATTCTCTTTCCGAAGCATGCGCAAGCACCCGTGAATGGTGAGGCTTCTTACCTGGAAGACTTTAGGGGCAGAGACTAGGAAGGCAAGGGCTGAGGACAGGCTGGCTGCGAACACCCCAGCGGTGATCAGAGGGCCGAGACCTGAGATCAAGCTGAGCACCTTAAATAACAAAACATGTGTCTCCTATCAATGTGTATCCTTAAAAATGAGGAAACATAGTTGAATTAGTAGGCTACATCCCATAAGAAGAATCTGCAAAGTGAGCTACTAACACAGACGTTTAATGCATCCCTGTTTTACACTTTTACACAGGCGGGCCAGAGAGTCAGCATTTTACAATTCGTAGGTAATGTATATGTGAACTGGCAAAAGAAAGTTCCAGCTTTGTTTACCACGTCTCCTTTAACTAAATAATTTCAGCCATCAAGTGAACCATCCCCAAATGAGAGCTGATTAAAAGTCACACCTGAAAGTTGTTGGCAAGGCCGTAGGAGCAGGAGTGGGTCTGTTCACAATGAGTAAAGTTCCAGCCTAAACGGCAGCCTAAACCCTCACAATGTCCAGTGTAGTTCACTGGCAAACTGTCATTGAGGTTCCCAGAGGCATCTCGCACCACACAAGCTCCTACCAGAGTAGGAAAAAGAAAGACAAAATGCAAAAAAGACAATTAAACAAGCAGTAAATGTCTAACTTTTCCAGGACAAGTCCTTTTTAGAACCTAAAAATGGGCTTCTAAATTGTCCAAAAAGATTTGGCTTTGCTTTTATATAGACATTTGCTTTCTAAACTCTGCCTCTTTTGCACCCTATATGGGCAGAGCATTTTAAGGAGGAGGAGACAGTTCACTGGTTGACAAGTGAACAGGAAAGCTTGCAATGCTTAAAGCAGCATTAAGTGGGAACTAGCATTTTAAAAAATTAATTCACTTTTACACCACTGTCGTAAATACAAATCGTGCTTTGAGCCTCTTATAGGCAGCTATACACGTACACGTTGACAAGCCAAAGATAAAGGACCCGACTCCCCTAAACGTAGGCATATGGATTACCATTTCAGTTTCCATGTATAAATTACAGTGGCTGAGAAGTGCAAAACAAATTAACATTTCAGAAAACAAAATTACAACAATTTAATGACAAAAAAATTACATTCAAGAAAACAAAATTACAAAAGTAAAAACTAATTTACAAATGAAAAAAAAATTACATTCAAGAAAACAAAATTACAAAAGTAAAAACCAATTTTACAAGACATGAATCACTTACTGAAATACTTTTACAAACTGCGAATTCTGATGGAAAGGGGAGGTCTAACAAACAGGAAGTGCTTGTTGAGGACCCTTGTCAATCAAACTGTTTGGCGATGGTAGAGTGAGTGTAGTGTGGGATGGTGACGACGCCAAAGCATGTTTTGTCCATTTTGCGGCATGCATTTTAGCCAGCTGGCACATTTTTGTTTTTCCTGTGGAAGGACTTTAGAGTTTTTAAAGAGCAGACGGAAGAAGGAGATGGACAGGCGGCGTCTAAAACACTTGTTTTGCAAAAGTTCTCAGCCATTTTAAGCTAGCTAGCTGGTTATCCACTATAGCTAGCGTTACAGCCCACTTACTTTCATTAACATTTCCAACTCTAAGTGGTTTAGATGTTGCATGTTCGTCTATTTCTTCTACTCACTCTACCACCGCCAAAAAGTTTGATTGACAAGGGTCCTCAACAAGCACTTGCTGTGTGTTAGACCTAGCCCTTCCGTCAGAATTTGCAGTTTGTAAAAGTGTTTTGGTACTGGTTAACGCGTTTCACGTCTTGTACATATGTTATTACTTATAATTTTGTTTTCTGAAATGTAAATTTTTTTTTGCCCTTGTAAAACTGTTTTTGCTTTTGTAATTTTGTTTTCTTGAATATAATTTTTTTTTGTTTGTTAATTTTTTATTTTTGTAATTTTGTTTTCTGAAATGCTAATTTGTTTTGCACTTCTCGGTCACTGTAGTAAATTGGTGAAACTTTCAAGGCGTATTCGTTGTGAGATGGACAACAAATCCGGAAGACTTTTTTTGGTGTGGGGTGAATGCATTTCTTTGCATGCTACCCTGAACAGGGACTGAGGTTGGATGACTTTTGGCAACTGCAAAAGGTAGAGATGACACAGATAAAGTTACAACCTCAATCTTTCATGAATATCATTATCAGGGAGGAACACTCTGCTGTGGTTGTTTTCCCATTAGCCGTGAGACTGTCTCACATCCCTTCATCTCTTACTTTTTCTCTACCTCACTTTCTCAGGCAACCCCTTCTTTAGTCTCTTCTCAATCCCTGCCATTATATCCATGCTGGGAACACTGAGCAGGCTTCTTCTTATAGCTGCTTACGATCCCTAGTTGTTGGTGTGTGATGTGGTGCTGTTAGGTGTTACACAGTTCTCGCGAGAGGTCATATACACGCTACTCCAAAGTTACATAGTGCTATAGCAGGCAAGTTTGAAGCTGTTATTTTAAGGTAAAATGATTAGATGATGTTGCAGTGTAAAGCGCAGTAACCAAAACAAACTGAAAGAAACTATTCATACAATTTTTATAAATCGGTTTTGTAGAAATGAACAGTAATGTGGCCTTCAGTTTGAGGTTTATAGTTCCCCTATTCAATAGAAAGGAACAAAAACAACTGCCCGAGTGGAAAGATGTTCCGAGTGTTGCATTCTTTGTGCTCTCACCTGCGGTTATGGAAATGATTAAATAGCTCAATGTTGTCCAGAAGATGGCCATAAGCGTTCCTCTGGGGATGGCAACCTCTGGATCCTATCAGAAGCACAAGTACAGCAGTTCAGAACATATTTACATCTAGTATTACAGAACTAAGAGACTTCAAGCATGCGTGTTGAGTTACCTTCAGGTCTCCTGAGATGTTGGCACCTGCCAGGATGCCGATAGCAGAAGGGAAAAAGATGGCAAACATCTGGAAGAAACTTCCGTCTGGCCCTCTATAGTCAGAAAACAGATTCTCTGCCAAAATCTCACCTGAAAACAAGAATTTCTCAGGTTAAGACACACTCAAAATGCAAAATCATCTCCATTTGGATTAAGCTGGAACTTAAAAAGACCTGAAGTGACCTTATTATAAAACATACATCTTAGTTCTTCCAAAGGCTAAAATTTAGTGGTGCTCTCGAATGGGTTGCTGATACCTCTGTAGCTGAAGAAACCCATTGCCTGCTTCTCTTTAGAGGGTGGAATAAATGAGCCAACAATATAGTTGGCGAAGGTCACCATCAGCACAATGAAGAACAGAATCTGGGTCTGTGAAAGAGAGGGATACCATCTCAAAGCTCACAGAGGATTAATCAATGCCGTTTTAGCCTACTATATTTTTAGCACTTGTTAGAATGAAAGAAAACAAGAGTTCAGTAAATACTAGACAGAAAAGACAACTAAATAATCCACGCAAAAAAAAATGATCGACAAGGGGCACCAAAAATTTTGCATACATCTGTACTAGTGGTACTCCTTGTGGCTCAGGGGCCTAAGTAGTAGTGGTACTGCTTATTTAAGGCCCTGGATAAAATCTGAAACTGATAAGATTTCAGCTAAAGCACTTACCTTCGACTCCCACTCCATTCCAGCCAATGAGATGAGCAGTAGTACAGTGACCGTGATGGTACCTATGATACGCACGTCATTGAGGTCATCCACCATGACAGCATTATACTCCTGCATTATACAAGGGAAAAAGTCGAAATGCAATTATTACAAATGTTACAGAGCAACAAAAATGAAGCATCGGTTTTATCAGAGTTATATTTTTCCTCTCTCAGGAGGCCACCCAGCTGCTCCTCCAGTGTCTGGTCATTTCTAAGCTAGACTACTGCAACTTGCTCCTGGCTGGTCTTCCTACAGGTCATCAGGCCCTTGCAACTGGTTCAGAATGCAGCAGCTCGACTCATGTTCAATCTTCCCAGGTTCACCCACGTCACTTCACTGCTGCGCTCCCTTCACTGGCTTCCTGTAGCTGCCCCCATCTGATTTGGCCTACAAAGGCAAGAACAGACCAGCCCCTCCCTCCTTATGGCAGTGGTTAAGAATCGATCTGTCCCTGGAGCCCTTCGACCTTGAAGTACAGCTCGACTCAACCCGCCATCTCTGAAGATGCATCATGGAAGTCAAGTGTCCAGACTCTTCTCTGTCCTGGCTCCCAAATGGTGGAATGAACTTCCACTGGCTGTCCAAAAAGCTGAGTCTCTTGCGGTTTTCAAACGCAGACTAAAGACTCATCTCTTCATAAGGCACTTAGGTGAGTGAGAACCAATAGATTTAGATATTGAAATTCTTTGTTTTGGCACTTATACTGACCATAACCTTTTTTCTCTCTAGGTATGAGCGCTGGGTTGGAGTTGCCAGGTAGTGCACTTATGCTTTATATATGTCTTTGTATTCTTCTCTCTAGGTATCAGCACTGGCCCTTGTTCAGGCAGTGTCTGAGTTCATGGCGAGTTTTAGACTTAACCTTCTTGTACTAGCTAGGAAACATTATCCAACGGAACACTAAGCACGGTTGTAAGTCACTCTGGATAAGAGCGTCTGCTAAATGCCATAAATGTAAATGTAAATATCCTGTACACCATGTTTGAGTGTTAAAGCTATTCATTTCTCTTATCCCTGATGAACTTTCACCAAAACATTTGGCTGAATGCTGCAAAAGCATCAACAACTTCCTGTATCTTCACAAAGTGAGCAAATACCTTGACATGACCCCATGGATAGAAATCCAAAGGGATTAAATCAGGAGAACACAGAGACCACTTGATTGGACCCAATTCACTTTCGGGAAACATCAAGATAGTATCTGATAACGTGTCCCTAATGAGGCAATATATTATATACGTATATTATGAACAGCTTGGTCATTTAAGAGGGAAAAAGATCAGATTGGTATCTGTATCGGAAGATCCTCAAGTTTGCTGTATCAGTACCAGACATGAAATAGTAGTACTGAGCCACCCTGATCAGTAAAATCAGATTCTCACTTTGTTGGCAGATTATTTTACTTGTTATTTGAAACTATCAAAATTATCTGCCAATACAGTGAAATTGTTTCTCTTTCTAAAAGGCACAAAAATGTATAGAAGCAAGTTAAACATTCTTATAATAAGGCAAAAAAAATCACATCATTTCAAATAATAGATATACTGACTCAATTTGAGACTTTTTATAGAATATTTAGATGCCACAACTGAGTTGTTTGTTATCATTTGTTACAGATGAAACATTTCAATCAATAAATGAAATAATTTTATATTAAATTTACAACAATCTGAATATCATTAGATATACTGAACAGATTTTCAGATCATTTTGCACACATATGTAAGACTGTGTGTATGTGAGAATGTTTCAGTCTGCTTTACTTACAATGAGGAGGTCTCGGACAACCTCCGCAAACCCCACAGTGTTGAGGGCGCACCCCAGAGCGTTGGCAAAGGAGAACACCATTCCAATGGGACCACCCATTTCAGGACCCAAAGTGCGGGAAATCATAAAGTAGGCGCCACCTGATGGACAAAAATGAACAGAATGAGAATCACAATGAGGGTGGATGGGCAATTGTTGTTTAGGTGGATGGGCTTTTGTCACTCACCCGATGAGACCCTTCCATTGGTGGCAATGGCAGACACAGATAAGCAAGTAACCGAGGTCACCAGGACAGACATGAAGATGATCACCCAAGTGAGAACTACAGGGGACATGGAGAAAGAACCGAAGTAAGATCAGGGATAGTTCAATAATCATATAACAGTCTTACAGCAATCTCGAAATTAGACGTATTACATATGCTGACTAGATTTAAGATGGATTCAGTCACCAAGACATAATTTCCTGCAGTGTCTAGAGTATATTTTTGCTCCCATACTTCCAATGTAAAAGCTTTTACTCACTGACTCCAGCCTGAGATGTAATCCAGGACAACCGCAGGAACAGAATGACTCCCCAGATATTCAGCATACAGCGAACCTGTAAGTAGACAACTTTAATAAATCCCATACACAAAACATACACTTTATTTGTTTACATTTATAACTCTCTCACCATAACACCAGTGATCCAGCCGAAACGGACTGGCGGTTTCGCCTTCGCCCCAGCACCGTTCTCCTCCTCCCCCTGCTCTGGGACCGTTGACAAGCTTCCATTTCCAGAGTCTCCTATACTGCTGCTTGATTGGCCATCCTGAAGCACATACAAACACATCACATTGTTGAGTTTATTGTTTGCGTTTATGATAATACATCTAAATCAGAGCTGCCTAAAAGAAAGTTCCCCCAAGAGGCAAGAAAGTTTGGGCACCACGGTTCTATGTGTATCTTGAGCAAACCTTAAAGGAGCAATATGTAAGACTTTTAGCATTAAATTAACTAACGCCAACAGAATGTGAAGAAATTTTTTATCAGACATCAAAAAAAAAAAAATTGTGGCACATATCATGAAAACGTCTTATCGTTCAGCTCTAGTGCAGACTCTCTAACCTCTGTAAATATAACTTCCTCTGTACCTCTGTGCATATACTACCACATACTAGCTTGTGGCTAGGCAATTTTTATGAAATACACCACTTCTGTAAGACCAGTACTTCAAAGTAGGCTATGCTGAAATACTCTACCACTGTACAATAAAGAATATACGGCTGACATCAGTACATAATGTGAGTACTTCTGATATCTGATATATTTTTAGTTGATAGTTACCTGACACGAATATGCCACCTCTACTACTCACCTCAAAAGACTTGCGGAGAGTCTCTAGGGAAGGTCTGCTGCGTCGCAGACGGCCCGTGGCTGTGGCATTGGAGTAGAAGTCCAGATTGGGCATTGCATCTATTGTGCTGTAAATGGACGACCGTCGGGCCTCCTGCCTTGAAGCCTGACCGTTGGCCTGCTGTCCTGGGGACGTCTCCATGTTGACACTGATATCACCGCTGGGGCTGCCAGCTTGACCATTTCTGACAGTATCTAGATCTCGACTCAAGTATCGCGGAGGCGCCTCTTCGCTGACGGAAAAGCGACCCTGGGGCAAGTTTTCCATGTCTGACATTTTGCGTCTGGACAAGCGCTGCCCCATTGTTGTGGTTGAAGCTCCAGTGACCTCTTGGATTCCTGGAGGGAGAAAAATAACAGAAGGTCACACTTCATCGGTAAATTGATTCTGAGATCATTGAACACCTAAACATTGAGCCGAACCTTCTTTTGGTTAATACTTAAAGTCGTATGACATGGTGTGGAAAAAACTTGAAGCCTCTGACTTAAAATTATCTTTCCAGGTTTTACAGGGCGACTCGCAGCAGAGCGTGATCACCCTATTTTAGCCTGTTTTTCTCCAAACTCAGTAATGATACTTTTGACATAGCACAACTTTAACAGGCTAAAGTGGCATTTCAAGTTCTTCAGAGAAAAATCTGAAATATTATAATAGTAAAATATATCAGACATTTCTCATGCTGAGATTACTGAAAGCTTTTTAACTCATTTTTCATAACTTTTTTTAGTAAGCCACTACATGGATAGATAACTGGGTTTGTTTGAAGTGTATTTCCCTCAAAGAGCACAATTATTTACCATTATAATGAGAATTTGACTTTGAAATCACTAAAAACAAATAAGACTTACCTAGAAAATATGCTAAATCATCTTGNTGAAAGATTTGACTTTGAAATCACTAAAAACAAATAAGACTTACCTAGAAAATATGCTAAATCATCTTGTAATAAGTTTACAGCAATCTTAAAATAAGAAATATTAGACATATTGTGTAGATTTACAATAATTTCACTTGACAAGAACCAATGTATCCATCTGATTGAATAAAATAATATTTTCTGATTGAATAAAAGAGTACTAGTTAATTTATAGTGGATTCTCGAACAAAAACTGGCATTTATGGTAATATAGCATTGAAATTTCTTACATAAGTGAAGCTCACTCCCGACAACTTGTATCAGGAAATAGCTGGGTCAATAATGCATTTTGCAAAGAAACTACATCATCAAGTATAGTACACTTTGGTACAAGTGTAGCAGCAACATTCAAACACAGTGCAAGTGCATTTCCCTGACAGCGACTGGCCAAATCAAAACTAGTAAGTTTGACGATTTGCTTGTTTAGAGCAAACAATTCTGATGTAATTTCATCATTCAGGGTTTTGGAATTTCAAATATAAAAACTTCCTAAGTTTCCATTTCTCTTTATTTTAAAAAGATCCCTGCATTCAAAAAGGGTTTTATGTACGGCTGCATCAACAAACCTTTGCCTTTTTGTCCTCTCTGAGTGTTTACATTTTCAATGTGATGTGTCAAGGCGCAAATGCATCTTTCCTCGGTTTGGCAACTGACAACGTGAGATCCATTAGTACATTTATTTTTCTTAGCTGATAAGAGCATGTGCTCATTTTACACAGTACATTTACACAGCAAGTTAAAATGGATAAGTGATGCCGTTTGAATACGCATGCAGCTATTTATACAGAATAGTGGGAAAGATGAAGTCAACAAAGCCAAGCAGCAAAAATGCATCAGCTGCACAAACAGCAGATTAAATACTAAATACATCTAATGTTTCTGTTTTATTTCTTTCACCATGATAAAATGTTGTGATGTTTTTTTTCTTAATGCACATTATTATAATTATTTCTTAAAAAGAAAGAAAGAAACAAACAAACAAATATCTGTTTTTAGTTTTCTGCATAATTTGAGCTCGGCAGATGTCCTCTACATTGCGTGAAAATTTCAGGATGGCTGGACCAATAGAAACACTTCAAAATGGTATTAAATAAATTCTCTTTATATTAACTTTCACTAAAAATAAAGAACCTTTTTGTCCTCTGCTGTAAAGCTACCAGTTTGGAGACATGTTTTTCTTTATTCAGACCGAAATTGTAGTTTTAAAGAATTAATAAAAGTAATTTGGGGGAATTTGTCAAGAACTGGATCTCTAAATGTGCATACAAAGTTAGATCAGTGCATAATAATCAACCATTTACATATTTTCCTGGTCTTAAACAAAGCATCAAATCTTACCTTATGTATATTTCAGCTTCAGCTGCCCACGATCTTGAGCTCTCTTGAAATCAAAACAGCTTGTAGTTTCAAAAATATCCCATTTCCTTCTCAAGCTCTCCAAATCTGCCTTTTGTGCTTTATCTTCACGAGTTTCAGCATTTATATCATAGCTTCACCCCTCCCATACCTGTGGGCGGGGCACTGCTGGAAGGCTGAGCCTTCTGTTCATTGATAAGGTGCTCTTTCATCCTCGTGTCTTCTTTTCTTCTTATTGTGATGATGGTGGTGAGTATAGTCTTGCTTAACTTTGTGGTCATTCAAATGAACACCGCATCCATTTAATGCACCAATCAAAGACGAATCACAATCTTCTGTCCGTCAGCCTGCAGATAAAACCTGTGGAATGACTTCATGTGCTTTGCACCTCACGTGCATTGGTAAATTTGTTTTTGTGCACTTGTCCAATTTGTCTTCTCCTCGTCTTCCTCTGATATGTCTTCAGCATCCCTGTGTCAGTTTCTGGGTCACCCTTTACTGTCAATCATTAACCTCATAACTGAGTTTAACAATGAAGTGGGACAATTATTAAATCAAACACAAGGACAGTGACACTGTAAAGCGGCACAGAAAGGCGTTGCTGTACCTCTTTAAAATGACTTCCTCCTCTTTATGAATTTCACAGAAAAGGAGAGAGGTCAGGATTATGACCTTGAATAACGAGAAGCAGGGACAAGAATGAACTCGCTTTGAAAACAGGAAAATTAGGGATGGATAATGATTTCAGAATCATATTGGTATTGGCAAATCATTGCTTCAAAACAATTATTGCTAGAAAGATGTTTGGATATGTTCCAATCCAATATTTGATGACAAGTGTATTGAACTCCGGAGGAGCAGAACGTTTAGGTGACACTGAGCTGTACCAAAAATTGTCATTTTACTGCATTTAATGCTACTATGATCATAGGATTTGTGTTTAACTTCCATACATTTTCCAGGATTCTTTATTTTGGAAAGACTTTAAAGCTGTATTCAATCATGATGACAAAAACAACTCGAGCTCAACCAAATACAATGATCAGGCGTAACATTAAAACCCACCTCCTTGCATATACATTCATTGTGCATTTTATCTTCTCCACTGACCATATAGGACACTCTGTAGTTCTACAGTTACAGACTGCTGTCCATCTGTTTCTCTGTATACTTTGTTAGCCCCCTTTTACCCTGTTCTTCAGTGGTCAGGACCCCCACAGGAGCACCACAGAGCAGGTATTATTTGGGAGGTGGATCATTCTCAGCACTGCAGCGACACTGACGTAGTGGCCTTGAGAGTGGATTAGACACAGCAGGGCCGCTGGACTTTTTAAACACCTCAGTGTCACTGCTGGACTGAGAACAGTCCACCACCCAGCAATGTCCAGCCAACAGGGTCCTGTGATGAAGGACTAGAGGATGACCAACACTGCACTGTGCAGCAGCAGATGAGCTATCGTCTCTGACTGTACATCTACAAGGTGGACCAGCAAGGTAGGAGTGTCTAATAGAGTGGACAGTGAGTGGACACAGTGTTTAAACACTCCAGCAGCACTGCTGTGTCTGATCCACTCCATACCAGCACAACCCACACTAACACACCACCACCACGTCAGTGTCACTGCAGTGCTGAGAATGACCCCCCCCCCCCCCCCCAAAAAACTTTTGCTCTGTGGTGGTCCTGTGGGGGTCCTGACCATTGAAGAACAAGGTAATAAAGTATACAGAGAAACAGGTGGACTACAGTCTGGAACTGTACAACTACAGAGTGCTCCTATACGGTCAGTGGAACTGATAACATGGACAGTGAGTACAGAAACAAGGAGGTGGTTTTAATATTATGACTGGTCGGTGTATTGCTGCTGCCCTCTAAGGCCTTGTCCATACGTACACAGGTAAATTTTATACAGGGGTTTTCCTCCTTCCCGTCCACACGAGCACCATTTTCCCAAAAGTCTTCTTCCACATGAAAAACGCAAAAACGTGCCTGTCAGGGCCTGTCAGGAGCAGCCAAACCAGTAAAGCCATGATGGCCAATCAGAAGCCTGGCTGCGTCCCAAACCACCCACTTATATACTTTACATGCTATGCAAATCAATGCATTATTAACAGCGCTGCACTACTTTTCATACTATCTAGTGCTGTAGTGTGGGTGTTGGGATGCAGCCCCTGTGTGGTGGGAGTGCTGGATATCACAGTGACCTCCCTAGAGTATTCTGAACCCTCTGTTCTTCAGTATAGTGTAAGAGTAACTGTCCCGTTAGCGATGTTAAAGCTAGCACTGTTTTAGCTACGTCCACCATCACACTAAACCACTGTGTGTAAACAAAGGAGACAACAGTGCACACTTGGCGTTACAGGCCGAAAACTGAAAACAGAAAACACAATTTCTGAAAACAGAGTTACTGAATATCTTCACTCTGGAAGGAGTTTAGCAAAAGCTCAGTTTTCAGTGACCTAAACGCTGTTTGCGTGTGGCCGAAAGATCAAAACACCCAGAATAAGAAATGTTTGCCTCCGAACTAATAAGAACATACCCAGATCATGCAGATCATGTTGCAAAATAACAGGACTGCAGAAAGCTAACAACTTGGTTAACAACTCAAACAGCTATTACGCGATAATGCAATAACTATGAAAGGCATATGGTTAACCCAACAAGAACAAATGGCTAAGAAATGTGTTTCTCTATAATGGCTATAAAGACAGAAGTAGCCCCAATTTCATTTATACTTCTATAAATTCTATAAATAAGTTTATTTGTCAGAACTGGCAGATGTGTGGGTGAAAAACTTTGGATATTGACACACAATTCCCACATTCCCATATAGATAACAGTCTGCACAACAAGAACAAGATAGCTGGGGTTAATAACAAACAAAAAAATTTGGGGTGTAATGATTCACAAAACTCAATTACTCGATTCAGTTCAATGCTGGGGCGCCTACATTCAGTGAATTTCTCAGTTCAGGTAAAATATGATACGCTGCAATATTAATACTCCTGTTTGAGCATTCTTAGCCTTTAATTGTAGATGGTCACTATCAAGTAGGGTTGGTCAATATGATGAAAATTTGTCATCATTATGATAAATCATAGCAATATATGCTTCACTGAGCATATCCTGGATACTGTCAATACTTAAAGAACACTGACTAACTGACTAACTACATGCTACAGTACAAAGTGAGCATAATTAGTCCTGTTAAATTACATTTTGTGCACTGCAGTCTGTAAGACATTCAAGAAAATCATTGTAGCTCTATTTTAGACATGCACTACAGGCTCTGTTTTCTATTCCAACTTATTAAACCTCAGAAAAACGAAACATCTTTTGATGCATATTGTGCATGATGAAAATGTCTACCATCATGATATTATACATGCCATCACTATCAAAGTTCCACTGACATTGCAATCAGTAAAATGAGTGAGATCTTGGTGACTATTCAGGCATGCCGGTTCCAGCATCTCCTAAGTGGTAATGAAAAAATTGGTGAGAACCATGTAACACACAAATACCAACAACAACCAAGCAAACTGCTCCATTATCAGGCTTTTCCTTGTACAGGATACAACAGCATAAGACCAAGTTAATTAAAAAACACTTTTACTGTGAGCCATAAAAGTACGAGCAGGTTTACACAAAGTGTCACATTTTTTTCCTGTTGTGGTAAACTGGCTCCTGGTGAACAGTTTCTCCGTTTGCCAGGACACTGCCAAACATCTTATGTCTTTGCACTCTTAAGATCACGTTTAAGTCAACAAATCTTTTATTAGTTGATTTATTCCCATGAAATTGTGGCCCTGGTCAAAAGGCATGCATTGCTTCCAGGAACATGATTCATGTTTCAGTGACCTCCACATTTCCCAGATCTCAACCTGGGCTTGGTAACATAGAGGGGTGGGCAATATGGCAAAAAAACATTATATCACAATACCTCAAGACATTTTCACAAACATACATGACGTATTTTTTTTCTAAGATATAATAAGTTGGAACAGACAAAATGGAACAGTCCTATGTACACCACTGTCCGATAGATAGATAGATAGATAGATAGATAGATAAATAAATAAATAAATAGAAACAAACAAACAAGTATCTCAAATTTCTTTCCATTTTCAGTTATCAACATCATTTCAGCACGCCAGCTGCCTTATACACTGTGTTTCACGATCTTTGGACCAATAGGAAATTGCTTTGAATAAAAACTTTACATTTACTTCAATTACAAATAAAGGATGTCTTGCCATCTCCTGAACTTACCATTTCAGAGATTTGTTTTTCTTTACAGTGATGAAATAAAAACTAAAATAAAAATACTAGGTTTAGGGTTAAAGCGACTTTTATTCAATGTTTTACAAACTGCACAGCACTAAATCCAATTAAACAGGTCCAATTATGCTCACTTTGCAACAAAACAAAACATGTAATTAGTCATGATTCTTTAGCCACAGGGCTCAGAAAAGTTTTGTAACATAATTCATCACAATATCATCATATTGCCCAGCACTTAAAACAGGCATTCGTGCCCAATCTAAATCTCTGGATTCCAACCTGCCACCATAGGCTTGCTTGACTGCAAGGGTATAAAAACTACGCCTAGGCTGTAAAGGGGATGAAGCAGACTTTCTGAGAACCTCCAGAGAGGCAGTTTGTGATGCAGGCTTTGGCAGGCTCCACTCATCATAAAAACAGAGAAGTTCCTGATATTAATAAACACAACTATTTTCTGTTTATTTCAAGAAAGCAATACACAGTTCATGTGCGGATGCTCGGAGTTTGGGGTCAGTAAGTGTTTATTCCTTTGCAGTCACATCACATGGTCTAAGGCCTGCAAGTTGGAATCCGGGGATTTAGACTAGGCAAAATGTTTCTACTATATATATATATATATATATATATATATATATATA
>CM067500.1:8869956-8919028 GCA_034552555.1 Semaprochilodus insignis | reverse complement strand
ACACACACAAATAGTAAGCCAGTTTCAACCTCACTCGTGCCTGTTCGTTTGAAAACAGCAACTTTGAGTAGAGTAACATGATAAATTCACTACATTTATTAAACTGATGTTCTAAAACACATCTGCCCAAACATCAATAGACCGGGAAGACAGCAAACTTAAAAAAACGAACCTTGTCATTAAAGACCATAACAAATTCACAGAAAACATTTTTTTTCTTCTTTTTTTTTTCTTTTTCCACAATTTCACCTTTTAGCCACTACTGGAGTTTTAAATTCAAACACAGGTGCACTGATAAACAGAAGGCTTGAGAGATAGTTGCAATGGTTGCTGAAGGGCTGAACGACTTTGACAAAATATATGATATTTCAGACTGATATTGTGACTTGGATTTAAACCATGGTAATTTTCTATAATTTGAGGTCCAGGGCTTTGTTTAGGCCAAGAAGACCAGCATATCCACCTTTTCTGGCTTAAGGCTTAAATGTAGCCGGTTAACACGTCAGACTGCCAGTTAATTGTGGTTGCGTTCATGTACACAGTGTGTGGGCTGTTTCCGATTGGTCTAACTCAGAGTTTCCCCAACACACCTGATTCAACTCATTAGCTCATTAACAAGCCCTTTCAGAGTGGTTAGGGGTGTTAAAGCAGGGAATTGAACTAAAATGTGCATGGCAGGGCGCCTCCAGGACCAGGGTTAAGAAACACTGGTCTAACTCATCTTCAGGTGGTAAAGAAGCTTCTAACATAAGTACTATTAGCTTTAAACACACACTTCAAATATGTTACATTTTAATATTTTATGTCTCTAAAGTTTTGAATTTTTACTTTTGTTTATCTTCATTTTGCTTTATTTTATTTTCATTGTACAGTTTTATATTATAAAATCTGGTGTTTCGTGTTTCTCAGATTTTTTTTTTTTTACAATTATTATTATCATTATTTTATTGCTATATTTTCATTTTATCTGTATTTCTATTTAATTCTATTTAATTTTTATACTGCTAGACTAGCTGTATTAATGTATGAAAGATGCTTATTATTATTGACCCCACCACTTCCCAGATTATCTCCTTCCCTCTTTCCACCATTAATTTCAAATCACGTCATCATGACTTTGCACGATCTCATTATTTCTAATTCTTCCATTTGGAATACATCATTTCTATGAGTATCTACTTGATGTCACCATTTTTCCTTTTATAAAGTCAAGTCAAGGTTTATTTGCATGCACCTTTTACAATGTTGCACGAGTATCCAGGTCCAAGCCCCCAGTTAGCAAGCCAAGGGGCGACATATAAAAAGACTAAAAATAAACTATTATATACAACATTGAATAAAGAATAACTGATACCTGTTAGAGTTCTGTGGCGGTAAAGCAGACCTAAAAGTCTGAATGAAATTCAGTTACTGCTACAAATGAAACCAGTGACCACTGTAAGTTGTTCAACACAGTGAAGAACCTTAAACATCCATTAATGCTGCTACAAGTCTACGTGATGATCTACCAGTAAGAACAAGGAAACATTCAGCATTTTGTGAGGCAGAAGAAGAAATACAAAAGCTATTTTCAAACTAAGAAGGAACCTATTCTTTAAATGCCTTTCCACTCTCATCCATTTACTGATTACCTTTATTGATCATTTTAACTCATTAAAACATTTTATATGGGATTCTGACTGAGCTACTTTATGTATGTGTACAATACATAATCAGAACTGAGTCATTCTGCATGTGCATATTTCCCTGGCACATGGCCTGTTAACAGGGCTGCTTGTTTTCAAGGCCATCCATCGTGGCACACACACAAAAAACATACCCTACACATACACAGACACCCATGTACGGATGATATGGAGTACTTATACTAAATCTGTAAGAATTATACCGTGTAACTATTATAAATCAACCCATCTACTCTAACTTTTCACATATCATAAACCATCTCCCACAAGATCTGCAGAGAAAGGAAGCTAATTAGCCAAATTAGACAGTTTAGAGTGACAGAAAATGACCAAAAAAATCATTAAACCATTAATCGTGGTAATTCCAGCTGTCTATTGAGAAACGAAAGATCAGTCGGTTCATGTTTGGTCAGTTCTTGTTTTTGAACGTGCAGTAAAAATGCTCTTATAAAGGGAATATATTAAACCCGGCAATGAAACGTGTGGCTGGGGCATGTTTGTATACGGCAACACACAAACTCGTAATGTTATCGATCCAGGAAGATCAGTTTAAACAGCATTGTATTTTTCCCAGTATCTTGGCTAATTCACTCTCAGGTTCAGTACAAAATCCCGCTGTACCAGTGCCATGTTACCTGTGTTATCCAAGTTCTTTGCTGCTGTGACGTATTGCTGATTTGTCCCATTATCAGTGTATTTATCATACACTGGATATTCACCAGCAGCAGAGTGATGTAGTCCTGGTGCTGAGGACAGGGGCAGGGGCTCAAGACCCCCTGGTGTCTACCTGTACAACAAACAAATAAAATTCACCTAGTTAGGATCTTAATTCAAGGCTCAATTTGGCAAACAATGCAAGCAGGAGAGCCTATGAGGGGATGTAATAATACAAAGATATTGGGGTGCTAGACCAATAAGAGCTTTGTGCGGTACTGTGCAGAAATCAGAGATTTTGTTTACTCAATTTCCAGTTAAAATGGCCATTAATTTGTGTGGAAAACAACGAACAAAAATATTTAAATATTTGATTTTTGATTTGAGTTTGGGTGCCATAGTATGTGATGTGTATCATCGAACATTAAATACGCTCATCATCAGAAGAATAACTGCACCCAGAAGGAAATGTGGGATTGTCGTGCTATTGGGAAGGAAGATAAAGGTTACCAGGAACAATAAATGATGAATTTAGACTGATATGATCAATATTTACTGAGCTACACATACAGAAGTCTTTCTCTCAGTATGGCGTTGGGTTGCCATGTTTGCTAAAGCCACATGCATAAGTCTCGGCATGGAGTGCAGAGGTTCCTAATGGTGTCCTGTGATCCCATGCAGCTTGAATATTCTCACACAGTTCCTGCAGATGTTGCGGTAGGGGTGTAGTGTTGATTAGGTGTCCAACTGCATCCCACACATTTTCACTAGGAGATAGCTGTGGAGATGGCACTGACCATGGTGCCTCCACAAATGGATTTGTTGGTCGTCTCCACCAAGACAAAAGCGGGACTCATCACTGAAGGTGACCTGCTGCCATTCTGAGTCACTCCATGACACCCTGGCATGACACCATTGCAGTCTGTGGTGACGCTGACGTGGTGTTAAGGGTAGTCGTTGTAACGGTCTGCATGCCTGTAGTCCAGCATCGTGCAGCTGTCTGCCAATGGTGCTGGCACTAAGCAGATGACTCATGGAGGGCATCACTGCTCGCTCAATGTCCGCAAACATGGCTGTTGGGTCCGCTCATGGTGCACAATTCATCTGTTCTCTCTTTCTATGGTTCATGTAGGTCTCTCAGATCCTTCATGGTACTGGTGCATGCCTTCTTTCATCCACTGCTGAACAACAGCATGCTATGGTAATATCCACTCGACCGGTATGGCACTACGTCGATAAGACCATCCTACTTTCTGGCACCCCTCAAACTTTTCCAACTGCTCCAATTGCTTTTGAACTCTTCTCCGAGGCACATTTTGCATGCAAAGGATGCTGCCAACACAACATCACAAGTCATAATGGAAAGCATGAACAACAGGAGGACCTTATATAGTCAGTAATGTACAGCGATGAGGCCTGTCCTTGCGTACGTCACATGCACTGCTGAGCGTGAAACTTTCCTGCTGGTTGAAATTATTATTTTTTGAGGATGAGCATATGAACAGATAAGGCCAATATAAGCTTGATTTACACCTGAAATCAGGAAAAACGGGGCAACCTAAGCTAAATGTCTCAAAAGGTGGCAATTTGTTTGTGGATGAAGCTTCTTTGTGAATGACTTGTGCTAATCTTATTAACCATTTTATATTTATTTCTAGTTATTACGTCAATTACTTCTTCTCTGATTGCCATCAAACTGCCTTCCTCTCAGCTTTGGCCCAGGAACACCAGAGTGCTTTCCTACCCCATTGTGGTCCATGGTGGTCCCAGTGGTTGAGGAAACCCTGTGAAAATCCACTTTCATAAAGAAGTCAAAGAACATCAAAGTTTCCAAAACTGGAGTTCAAAGCAATTATAAAAGCAAAATCTGCAGGCCTCCTAAAACAACCTGCCAGACCTGGTAGGCCCACCAACACTGTCCTCATCAGATAAACAGCACTTTCATATTTTCGAGAGAAGAGAACATCAAACTCCACTCGTGCTTCAGATCCGAGAACATCCACAGATGTTTCTTTCCATCCTTCCACTGTGAGAAGACGACAACTCAACGCTATGAAGGTGTGAAAGAAAAGAGACACACACATGAAACACAGAAGCTGCTGGTGTTCTCACAACAATGGACCACCCTAGAGTCCAGACCTCCGCATCATTGAAAGTGTTTGGGGTTACCTGAAAATGCTAAATCAACTTCTAAGACTGAACGTTGGGGGTGTGTCTGCAGGGTGGCCTCTGACATTTGCACAGTAGTGTGCTTTATAGTCCTTTAACCGCTCACCATTCTTTGAGAGTGAGTGGTAACATTATCACTGGTCTGCAGATAACTCAGATTTCATATTATTAGACCAGATTGCACAACCAGTGCACTGTACGGGCATGTACCTGTTCAGGGGACAGTATGAACAGCACATCACAAAGCCAATTAGCAATGACACAACCCCTTTGATAAGGATGTTTATGCAGGAGGGTTTATATGATCTTTCACAAAAAGCATGACATGGTTTTATATACATGCCTCACAGAATAATGACTGTGCCTATATTTACAAGTGCTGTGTGCAAACAAGCAATGAAATCTTCATGGAAAGAGCCTGTTTAATAAGGTTCAAAGAAAGGGAAAAACATGACGGAGGCTTGGTGGCAGACCATTTTTTCCTCTGTTTTCCTGCTAGGAATATTCTTATCTAAGACGTTAGGAAAGCAGCACTTTACCCTGTGTCCTCTGTGTGATTTTTCCGTAACTGAGTCATGTGCATTGATTCACGGACAACTGGCCAACACTTCAGGAGAACACGATGTGCAAACCAACGTTTTATGGGGCCAAGCAAACAAATTGGAAGAACTGGCACCGGCAGACTAATCAATACTCGCTTTTGTCTTTGTCAGTTTTCAATAACACGAAGGCTAACCGGGTCTATTTTGAGGATAATAACATCATGTGCATAAATATTTGTCTAATGACATTTACTCCACCCGTTTTTCAACATTTCTGCATAATTAGGTGGTTGAGATTGAGTCGTTCAGAGTGGTTTGGATTGGAACACTCCATTCTAGAGATACTTACGGAATTGTTCACAGTGGTGGTGAATGGAACCAGATGTCCAGCTCTAAAAGCTCCCTTCTGAAAAAGTTATTACATTAAATGTTTATTAATATGCTGCATAAATTTTGAGACACTGTTTTGTTGTATTGTTTATTCATAACATTTAGAATGTTTTGGCCTAAAAATCTATTTTTTCAACTCACAGTGGTTGCAGACAAAACAGAAACAAAAGAAAACATATTATTTTCAGATTTTCCGCTACTTAACCACCATCAACATTCCATATGAACACAATTTTAATTTAAGATAATGAGCTGGGTCCCAGGAACAGAGATGAGGGTAAACAGAGAAGGAACAGAGAAGGTAAATTTCACTCATTTGTCCAATTTTCTACACAATTAAACGGTTAAGATATAAACAGAGTCATTCAGAGTGGTTTGGAGTGAAATGCTCTCATTTGCCAAACCAGAATTGTTCACAATAGTGGTGATATGAACCAGATGTCCGCCTCTAAAAGCCCCCCCACAGAAAGTTATTACATAAAACGGTCCCATGGTACGAATACACTGTTTGAGATGTATTGTTTTGAGAAGGTTTTGGACTAGACTTTTTTTTTTTTTAATCTATTGATTGTAGAGGGATATATAGAGGGTGTTCTAGGGCAAAATAGTTTCCCAAAAGAAAACTTCTTACTATTTCCCCATCATCCACATTTCATATAAACACTCAGAAGACACACATAGGTTCAGATAGTTTAGAATGTCTATATGTGTAGACATGTTGAGCCCTGGTTCCCATCACCACCACTGTAAAAAATTCCCAGTTGGTCCGTTTCTCTAGAACGCAGTCTGTTTGTTTACATATGATTGATTGCATTTTGATTAAATCAATTAATTTTATTCCCTTAAACCTGTACCAGCATTTTATTTACTTAACATCTCTGAATAATATGGTGGTTGAGATGTAAACAGAGTGATTGAGAGTGGGTTTGTTGTGAGGTGTAAACAGAGTGATTCAGAGTGTGTTTGGCGTGACATGGTTCACACGTACTTTACAGTGGTGGGGATGGGAACCAGGGGTCACCATGACTACAACACATATATAGCCATTTTATTTACTATACAAACCACCAGTGAACATGTCTTTTGAGTTTTATATGGAATGTTGATTATGGTGGGGGGAAAAAAAATAGTGGGAAAAAACTGGTGTACTACTCTCCACTGCCAACTATGTGAATTTTCAATCTATAAAGAAAGCTACAGTTTTTATATGTTTAAATAGGAAGACAAAAAGCTGAAAGTAAAAAAATATATATTACTTATTTCTTAATTTGTGGGTTCATTCATCTGGTAGAAAAAAGAGCCGATATTACATAGTAGAAAGATTTGGGCTTTCTACGTTGTCATTTTAGTATATTAAGCCACATTTTCCCCTAGGTTCCCATCACCATCACTGTAAACAAGTAGAATCATTAAGCTGCTAAACAAAGCAGTCTGAGTCATTGTTTACATCATAACCATTGAATTACGTCTTGAACTGAGTTTTAAACCAAGTGGACAATGGGTTCTAGTTTTACATGCTGACAGTTATGTTACGCAATGTTCTATAGTGCAGCATTATAGCCCTCGTCAGACTGTTTTCATTCATCAGTGATCTCTCACTACAGTACCCAGCATAAAAAAGACATAGAACCACTGGAAACTCCAACACCACAAAAAAAAACCAAACATACTGTATCTTAATATTAGATTGATATATATTATATTTCTCATTTTGGGATTGTTATAAGTTTATTATAATATTATTTAACTTTTTCATTTTCATGATTTACATTTTTCTTTAGTGATTCAGTGTGTAGACAGATTGTTTTACTTAACCAGACTTGAGTACAACAACACTACCCTCGACTTTTACCTCTATCAGTAACAGTCTGCTCATCTCACAACAAACCCACTCTCAATCACTTAATTTACACCGCAACCTCTGAATTATACAGGCATTTCCCATGTAACCAGTTTTTCTAAATACCTTTTGGTGGTGCTATTGTTGTTAAGTCCACACCATTCAGCTTCTGGTCATTTTCATTAAATGCAAATAAAACAATGTGGATTACAAAAATAAAACCTTATTTTGATGCCCATTTTCTTTGAAGAAGAAAAAGATCTTAGCACTCCCTCATTCATTTATACCAGCCCTGTTAAAATTCCCAAGAAAAATTAGGAATGATGTAGATTCAGGAATATGCAGTATTTCAAACCATATTCTCTGTATTTCTGAATTACTGCGCTATCCAACAATACAGCGCCACTAAGGTGACACTGTCATTATGTTAAGGCATGGCCACAAATATAATACAACATAATATATTGTATTATAATATATAACACAATATATTAGTACATAAAAATAAAATACAAAATGATATAATGCAATTACTATATCGAGGCCACAATTTACTATGAAACTGTGACTATAACATACTAAGACCACTATCTGCCATACTAAGACCACACATTACCATACTCAGACCACAAATTACCATACTAAGACCATGATTTCTAAATTGAGGCCACAAATTACTATATGCAGTCTGTTTTGCCATAATATTGAAGCTCACAAAATTATATCAAGGCCACAAAGGACAATATTGAGGACAATATGTTTTTACCATATTAAGGCCACATTAAAGCTAATTAATACACTGAAATTACTATTTACCATATTGATACCATGTTTTGCCATATTTTAATGATAACTTCCTGTACTGAGGCCACAAATCACCATACTAAGACCACTAATTAGTCCACGCCATATTAAAATATTTACCATGGGGCCTTTTGGGCTCCATACAACAAAATTGATTGGAAAGACAAAGTAGATCATGTATTTTAAACACATAATAGACGCCAGAAGCAAATTTGACTCTTTGTCTCTAACTCTTTCAGTCAGAGAAAGTGAGGAATGGAAAGGTCATGAGCGCTAAGGGTAAGTGGCTACTAGATGGCTAATTAACCTAACCTACCTTGCTAACTTTATCTTTTGGCGTGTTGTCCTCTTTAGAGTCGCTTCTGTGGTTTGAATAATACATTCTCTTCATTGTAAAGATGAAGACATTTGAAGACATTCCACAGTTTTCCACAGATGTAAGACTGGAGTTATACGATGAAAATATTCGGCTTCCTAACAGTAACGCTAGGTAGCTAAATTAGAGATGATTTCGGATTGGCCTAATCGCATTAGCTAGCCAGCCTAAGCTAAAGATAACATTTAAATACTTCGGCTCCTCAGCTGAGGTAAACATATATCGATAGTGCCTGTTATTTTTTCATAGTCATATATTTTTAATATTTATTTATTTTTTTCACCACAGCCGTTTAAACTCCGTAGCTAAATTAGGGGTTAGCAAGGTCCTAACCACTTGCTAGCGGAATCATGATGGGGAGTCGATTCCAAAGGCGTCGATTCTTCAATTCCAACATGTTTGGGAGGCGGGGTGCGAGTCTTGTTCAAAGAGTCGACTCTTCGATTCTGTGATTTGGATTCTGTTTGTATTGTTTGACGGAGGCGTAAAAACGTAACTGCAGAAACAAACAAACTCCGCTCACGAAAAAAAAACAAGAGTCAGAAGACGGAACAAGATAACACAAACGACAAAAACGACAACCAGAAACGAACAACATTTCTCAGAACGTCGCGGAAAAGAGGGTGTAGCCGAATTGGACTTTCTTTCCGACATATTTTCCGTTCCACCTTAAATGGGGCTGAGGTTGCGTTGTGGCGTCTGACTACTGCAGCATTTAAGGTGGAACGGAAAATTCAAATAGGAAAGCCAAATTTAACCTTGTAAAAGTGGGACTAAATATGACATCCAGTTAATAATGGTTAATTTTTCAAACAATTACGATTTTAATCATGATTCTCTAGCTGCCCTCGTCCTTCTGGGAGCTTCCTTCCTTCAGCAGCCTCATCTTGGGAGATGCTACCTGATGGTAAGATGTCTATCATTCCTCATGTTGTCTGTTATACACAGATTAAACTCACCTCTTTGTATCTGCACTCACTGTCCATTTAGTCCGCTCCACTGACCATATAGAAGCACTCTGTGGTTCTACAGTTCCAGACTCTAGTTCTTCATCAGTGGTCACAGGATGCTGCCCACAGGACGCTGCCCACAGGACGTGGTTGGCTGGATAGTATTGGTTGGTGGACGATTCTCAGTCCAGCAGTGACACTGAGGTGTCCAGCAGCACTGCTGTGTCTGATCCACTCACACCAGCACAACACACACTCACACACCACCACCAAGTCAGTGTCACTGCAGTGCTGAGAATGATCCACCACCCACATAATACCTGCTCTGTGGTGGTCCTGTGGGGGTCCTGACCATTGAAGAACAGGATAATAAAGTATACAGAGAAACAGATGGACTACAGTGTGTATTCTGCTCCTATATGGTCAGTGGAGCTGATAACATGGACAGTGAGTGTCGACACATTGAAGTGGGATTATGGCTGATCATTATACTATTTATTATATATTATATACATTATACTGTATATTATATATACATTATATAATATATATCTAAACCACCAGTGAACCTACAAGTGTCTTCTGAGTTTATATATAGAATGTGGATGAACTTTTGGAAAATATTGGAAAATATTGAAAAATCTGAAAAAATATGTTTTCTCTGGGGACTTCATTATGTCATTATGTTGCCCTCCTTCCCAGTGTCTTCTGGTTTGCATATTTGTCCCACTTTAATGTTTTAAGTCATCAAACCCCTTTTAATATTAAGCAAACCCAACTGAACAAAAATGCTGAGCCCAGGTAAACAAAAATAAATAATAATTATTTCATTTACTGAAGGAGAAATGCTGTTTAATCCTTCCTGCCTTGTGTGAAAAAGCAATTGTCCACTTACCAACTAACTATTGCGTTCAGGTTCACCAGCCACAACCAGACACAATCACTGTCAGACCTGCTGAACCTGAACACCGCTTAAACAGAGCCTGTCTGGCCTATCATAATTTCACCAAAAAGTCTCATCCAAAACTCTTCTGGAAGATGGGGTTTTGGAGAATTTTGGAAGAGATATAATTTCACTGCTTATCATGTACTGATAAGAAGTAATCTGTCTGCATTAATCTGTACTGTACTGTAAATAGGCAGGTTTCTTAAAACAGGCAAATATAATTACTATCAAAACCAAAAATTGCCAAGAAATTGAGTTAAATAATATTATGATAATCACAACAACCTCAAAATTAACAGTATTAGATATAACAGCTAGTAGTTACACTAATGTAGAACCTCTAAACCAGCCCTTTGTCCCTGTGAGGCACTGTGGTCATTGTTTGGCAGAGGAAAAGCTTGAATGCATGAACACTGTCAGTTCTGTCTGATGGAAAGATACACCTCGTGAGTGCCAGTGTCTATTATTAGTGCGCTGCTACTGGAGCACTCGCTTTGTCCTGTGTGATAGGAAAACGTCTGTGAGGTCATCTAACGCTGTGGAAAGATGAACCAAACCTGCTTGAGCTAAGCAGGACTGTTATGCTGCTGCTTTTGAAGGCTGTTGAAGTGTTTTCCTCGGACTAAGATTGGGGTTTGACTAACCAGTGGTAAGTTTGGAACGCGGTTGTGTGCAAACCTGCTAAGACTGTAGCCTTCTCTTTTTCCTTCGGGGTCACCTTTGCTGCAGTGGGGTGGAGTGCATGGCTAGTTCACAGTAGTCCTGCTGACTGGTCCCAGCAAGTTTTCTGAATAGGCACAAAGAAGCACACACCATGATGGGATAACTCTGGCTCCATGCATCTGTGATTTGTAGGCCACACAGAATTTTCTGACTGTGTAAAAAAAATGAAAAAGCCTCTTATTGCTGAAATCCTTTAAAATACAACCAAAGAATAACCACCTGTTTAAGAACACTGGATACTGTTGCAGACTCTCTCAGTCTCTCTGTAAGTTGTTTACACTCTATATTCTCTGTAAAGAAACTTTATTCTGCCCTCATGAGCCAGTATACCATTGCCAGACCCTCTAGGGCGAGTGTGCTGCCTTTCTCCACTTAACATTGCCAAGAACCGCCTAACACAGCAGGGCATGATGACAGCTGAGATGACTGAGCGGCTTTTGCTTCGGCAAATAGAACCACACTACAGAATGCTGAATCATTCACCCCACGCTACAGGACCCTGTGCTACGGGACACTGAGTCGTCCACCCCACTGTACAGGGCACCGAGTCGTCCACCCCACGCTACAGTATACTGAGTCGTCCACCCCAGACAACAGGATACTGTGTTATCCATGCCACACTCCCTGACACCGAGTCGTCCACCCCACGCTACCGGACGCCAAGTCGTCCACCCCACACTACATGACACTACTGAACATGTTTAATATCGGGAGGAGCAAATCAGTCTCAAAATCTGCCTGATTGTTCTCTTTTGTCTGCCTACATTGTTTTGTCATACTATTTCAGCATAATGCTACCAAAAATGAAGAACTAAATAAAACCATCACAGGACACAACATTACTGAGGGGTAGGGCTTAGACTCATAGTAGCAAATGTGCCCCCCACACCCACCGTCAAGCCTCAGTTATACTCAGGCTCCTGTCACAAATCAACTCTAGCCTCTCAGTGGAAGCCTAGAGAACCAAACTGAAGCTCTTACCTTGGACATACTCGGAGAAGAACCAGTTTATTGGAGAAGACTGTTATTTTGCTTGGAAGAGTTGAAGCTATAACATGGAAAGAACTCTGATAGAATCAAAGGAACTGTGAACCAGCCGTTGAGAAGCCTGAAGACCCAAACAGAAGACAGGAGGAACACTATCCATACGGTCACCAGTGGTCAGAATCAACTTGACAGCGCCTCATTGTAACTAGAAAAGTGCCTTTCCCGAAGATAATGCAGAGCGATTGTGCAGCTTTAGCAATCCCCAGGTGGTTGGCAGGGTGTTGCCAAGTACTTGCTTTGGAATTTTAGTTGGTTGCAAAGGTGTTGATAAGTGGTTGCTATGGTTCCCCACTTGGTTAATAGGGAGTTACTCAGGCTAAGAATACTTATGTTCTCCTTGTACTCAGACATGCAGTTGGGAAATGTTTTATAAGCACTAGAAATACAGTTTATTTATTATGCAAATCATCTGTCTTGTTTTGGTTCCACATATCTATACACTTACTGAGATTAGCTTATACTTAGGGGTTGATCGTATTTAGAATTGCGTGTGGACTTACAGTAGTCCAGGGGTCGGCAGCTCGGATGTTAGGAAGAGCTATGTTGTCCCGTTGAACCAATTTTTATGTCAATTTTATTGGTGTAGCATTTTAGCATCTTGACTGTAAATATACTCATCATCAAAGGAACAGCTGCACCCAGAAGGAGGTGTGGGATTGCAGTGCTGTTGGGAAGGAAGATAAAGGTTACCAGGAACAATAAATGATGATACATTTAGACTGATATGGACAATATTTACTGAGCTACACATACAGAAGTAGTTTCTCTCAGTATGGCGTCATGTCTTGGCATGGAGTTGTAGAGGTTCCTAATGGTGTCCTGTGATAGTCCATCCCATGCAGCTTGAATATCCTCACAAAGTTCCTGCAGATTTTGTGGTAGGGGTGAAGTGTTGATAGTGCAACCAGTAGCATCCAACACATTTTCTCTCAGGAATAGGTCTGGTGATGTGGCTGGCCATGGCATAGTATCTCTGTGTTCAAGGCAGGGTGTTGAGATGATAGCGGTATGCTAGCGTTGTCTTGTTGGAATAGCGCACCGGAGTGTGTGTTCAGAAAAGGTAGGGCCACTGGTTGCAGGACCTCATTAACATAATGGTGGTCAGTCAAAGTGCCTGTACTGAAGATCAAAGGTGATCTGGCATCATACGAGATTGCACCCTATGCCAACACACCAGGCCTTCTGTAGGTGTGAGGCTTCACAACAAACCATTGATTTTGGCACTGACCACGGTGCTTCCACATTTGTTGGTTGTCTCCACCAAGACAAAGCGGGACTCATCACTGAAGATGACCCGCTGCCATTCTGAGTCACTCCATGACAGTCTGGCATGACACCATTGCAGTCTTTGGCGACGTTGATGTGGTTTTAAGGATAGTCATTGTAACGGCCTGCGTACATGTAGTCCTGCTCGCTGAATGTCCGCAATCATGGCTGTCGGATCAGTCAGGTACAGCGATAAGGCCCGTCCTGGCTTGCATCACATGTGCAGCCGAGCATGAAATTTTAATCATTTGCATGTCTTACGATGTCAAAACTACCTACCCAGTTTCATTCCTTCCGGCTGATTCATTCTGGGTGCAGCTATTTGTGAAACTGTATTTTGGATGAGTGTACAAAGAAGGCTTGCACTAGTGGTTGTCCTCTGTAGAGGATTATACTTCGAACAACAGCAACAAAACATGTCATTTAACAGCAGGACACATTTGAAGATGTGGTGTGCTATACCACGTTAACAACTTTTGTCCTTTCCGCAGAACAATGTCTCAGAAGAAGCAAGAGAAACAGTTATCCCTCCGTCAGCGGGTGGCGCTGTTTCAGTCCACCACCCCTGCCAGGGAAAGAAGTGGTGAAATTCGTGGAGGAGGTGGAACGAGGAAAGAGAGGACCGACACAAATAGTTCAGTCTCCTCGTCTCACCCTGCTCATCCAGAAGCCAGAGATGGTAAAGCCAGCAGCCCCTCGGCCTTCAGCAGTGCTCCTCCCAGTGAAGCGCCCGTTCCAGGCTTGTTTGCCCCGCCTCCAGACAACTGCTATGATCTGGAGCTCCGTCCATTTCTCCTCCCCTCCCACTGTGACTCCCTCTTCACTTCCTTACGTGGCTTAAAAGAGGAGGAGCTACTGCTGGACTGCAGCTTCCAGCTTCCTGGTTGCTCTCTCAAGGCTCACCGATTGGTGCTTGCCACCGTCAGCCGAAAGGCAGAGGCATGGCTACGTACAGGGCACATGCCATTAACACAGGTGGACTTGTGTAGGGCCATCGGAATGTCGGAATGTCCTATGACTCCACTAGGACTGAAGGCTGTTCTGAACTTTGCCTACTATGGAGAAATGAACGTGGGCTGTCCTGAAAGCTCAGATCCGGAGGAAGTACTCATGGCTTGTAGGTGTTTAGGGGCAGAGCGGCTGGCAGGGGTGTGTACAGGTGAAGCTGTGTCCGAGGGTAGTGCAGAAAGAGGGAAGAGCCTCCAGGTGATCAGGAAGCTGTGGGAGATGCACGTGGGCTGTGATGTCATCATAGAGGCAGAGAGTGGAGAGCGCATCCCAGGTGAGGTCAGTTTATAACGTCTGTGATTATGTAGCCTCTCTTTATGTCTCCGCGTTTAACAGGCTGTTTCTGTGACTGAGCCTATAAGACTGTTTGGGTAATTTTATCACAGCGTGACTGAAACAGAAATTTAGACGCTTATCATTATGTTACTCCCACTGCTGATTACAGCCTACAGATTCTTAAAACCATGTTAAACATGGTTAATAGCACCAACTTACACTCAATAAAAATACAGTATTATTCACAGCTACACTGGACATTTACTGAGGTAAATTAGTGGATTAATTGAGAATTTAATATAGTAAATTAGTACATTTATTGAGGTACAGTATTACATTTATTTTGATAAAATAATGCATTTGTTGAGGTAAATTAGTACAGCAGTTGAGTTAAATTAATGCATTTATTGTGGTAAATGAGCACATTTATTGAGGTACATATACATTTATTGAGGTAAATTAGTAGATTTATTGAAAAAAATGTTTACAAATTATAAATGTATTGGGGTAAATTAGTAATTAGACAACTTTGGCGCAAGAGTCTCAGAGCTCAGCGCAGAGTGCCGGGACAACGGCTGGAAAGTTCACTGTGAGCCAGTCGAGGTCGGGTGTCGAGGCTTCGCTGGCCTTTCACTTCTGTGAACCCTTGAACTCCTTGGAGTAAAAGGACTGCAATTAAACAGAGCCGTTAGAAACATCTTAGAGGAAGCGGAGAGAGCTTTGAGGTGGCTGTGGATCCGTAGGAGGGATCCATGGAGCAACATGCCACTTAGACACAAGCTGGGGACTGATCATCCCTGGCTGGGTCGCCTGGGTGAGGGTTATGAAGATTAAAGACCCAAAACACCCCATGACCCTGGGTTCTTCACTGATGACGTGTCCAAGTAGCACCAGTAGGTGTAATCAAATTCAGTATATTGCAGTGAATGAATACATTTATTAAGGTAAACTTGTACATTTATTGTGGCAAATTAATGGATTTATTGAGGTATATTAGTAGATTTATTGATTTAGTAGATTTATTGAGGTAAATTAATAGATATTTTGAGGTAAATGAATACATTTATTGAAGCGATTTTATGCATTTATTGTGGTAAATTTGTACATTTATATACTTAGTAGATTTATTAAGGTAATTTCGTACATTTATTGTGGTAAATTATAATTCTTGAGGTGAATTAATACATGTATTGAGGTAAATGTATACCTTTCTTGAGGTAAATTAATAGATTTATTGTGGTAAATTAATAGATATTTTGAGGTAAATTAATGCATTTATTTAGGTAATTTTATGCATTTGTTGAAGTAAATTAGTACATCAACTGAGTTAAATTAATGCATTTATTTTTGCAAATTAGTACACTTATTGAGGTAAATATATACTGTTCTTGAGGTAAATTTATGCATTTATTGAGGTAAATTTGTACATTTATTGAGGTAAATTTGTACATTTATTGAGGTAAGTTTATACATTTGTTGCAGTAAATTAATGCATTTATTGAGGTAACTTGGTAGATTTATTGAAGTAAATTCATACATTTAATTAAGTGAATTTTATAGATTTATTGTGGTACATTCATACATATATTGTGGTAAATTAATATATTTATTGAGGTAACTTTATACACTTATTGAGGTAAAGTAGCACATTTTTTGAGGTAAATGAGTAAATTAATTGCAATACGGTAGTACATTTATTGCGGTAAATTAAATATATTTATTGAGGTACATTAGTAGAATTACTGAGGGGTATTAATAGATTTATTGAGGTAAATTAGTACATTTTTTGTGGTAAGTTCATACATGTATTGTGGTAAAGGAATACATTTCTTGAGACCAAACGGATAAGCAGTAAAAATAATATTTTTATAGCACTTTTTGTTCATGCGTACCAGGGGTGCCAATATTTATGATGAGCACCATATATCAACAGTAAGGTTAATAAAGTAGTGGAATGCTTCTTGTAGCGCTGAACATTGCCAGACAATTCAGATGAACTGAAAATGAAGGAGGGCTACTAAAATCATTGTTTGCTTTGTTCTTGTTGGTTTATATCTGTGCACTCCACCTTATTTAAGAATCATGAAATATGTATTATAGATAACAAACCACTATAGGTCATGCAGAGAGGTTGGGGTGATGGTGGGCAAAAAACAAATTACAAGTACCCGTTCATAATTTTTGTGATGTGATACTTCCCAAAATAAAATGACAACATGTTGAATTTCAGAAGTGGAATAGATTATAAATACATGATAGCGGATAAAAACAGAGAAAAATAGTCTTAACAGGGCAACAAGTTTGCACAGACACATAACCTCACACAAAAGAGGCAAAAGTTCAAAGAAAGATATCGGCAGACCAAAACACTTGGAGTCGATGATGAAAGCCGTTATGGCTGTGTGTAAATTAGACAGTCCACATAGACAATTGCTGTTTCATTGTTGCCAATCAAAGCTACCACAATTGGTGATATTCAGACAACAAAGACAGTGTCCTTCTTTGAAGGTACCCGAGTGCTCACCTTTCCCTCAGGTATACAGTCGTGGAAATACCCTGTTCCAGCTCATGTACCAGGACCATCACAAATGCTTGGTCAGATAGACTGAAGATGGGGATAAACAACAACTCATCTTGTCATATTCAAATTAACATGATGCAAATTTGATTACGAGAGATGTATGTATGATGTATGTAAATTACCTTTGCTCTGAGCAGTTTTAGCTTGCAACATCAGTCTTTTCCCTCTGGGACGTGGGAAGAATCAGATCTTGATATCTGCTGTTTGCTCTTTGTCCATAAATTTTTTATAGAATATAATGGTTTAGACCCAGAGAGGCTAATGTGATCATAGCGCTGACTACATCAGGGCTCCATGACGTCATGTGTAAGTGATAACAGTTTATAGATCACAACATCATAGAAACAACATAAAACAAATGCCGTTTCTTGCTATTTAATTCTCGAATGCAGACTGTATGGGATGGGGTAGTGCTGTGACCTTTAACGACACTGTCCTCACTAAAGCAGGTAAGTGACACTCCAAAAGGCCAAATCTAATATTAAACATTAAACTGATGCTTATTTCCTTATTAATAAAATCTTGAAACGTACTTATCCTTAAACTTCTTGGATGTTAAAACAGCGGTTTGACTGAAAATGAAATATACAGTTTTCTCATTACTCTTAATAAAAAGAACAAAAATCCACAACAAAAATAGACAGTGGTAACCATCTTACAGCTGCTGTTTGAAAATATTTATCAAGTTTTATATATAAGATTATTGGAGAAATAAGCTTTCCCCAATGTGCAAAAGTCCTCCCTTCACAAGTTAAAGTACCAATCAAAATTGCTATCAAATGCAAGTGACTGCTATTTTAAGAAATATTTGTGATAATATATAATAACACACTAGCACTAGTGTGAAAAAAAACAAAGTTATTAGTTATTAATAAATATTAATATAATACATATACATATAATAAATATATGAATACATAAAAAGTATATAAAGTTGTTAAAACATGTAGAGTAAAATAAGTGCCCTAACAGCCACCTGGAAGACCATGTAGACCACCAGAACTGCCCCCGTCAGATAAACAGAACTTTCATCTCTGAGAGAGAGTAGAACATCAAGCTCCACTCTTGCTTTAGATCTGAGAACATCCACAGGTGTTTCTGTCCATCCTTCTGTCCATCCTTCTTCCACTGTGAGAGACACCTCAACGCTATGGAGGTCTGACAGGAGGTGTAGCTGTTCAAGAAGCTCCTCACTGAGAAATGGAGACAGACCAGAGCTAGACCAGAGTCCACACCTCAACACCACAATGTGGGGTTAGCTGAAAACGCTAAACCAGTTCTAAGACTGAACTTTGAAGGTTGTGGTTCCTTGAGGAACTGAAAGTGAGTCCCCTGAAAAGAATGGATGAAGCTGTAGTGAAGGTAAAGAGTGGACACACTAAACACTGACTTTCTGTGTGTGATTCTGTTAGATATTAATTTCCTGCTCACTGAAAAGTGAACAGCTTGTACTTGGTGGCCAATTTGACTGGAAATGAAAGGCTGAAAAGAAGGGCTTTTCAGTGACGTAGTTATTAGCGATGTTAGCCTTGTAGCTCCAGTGCATACTAAAGAAGCAGATTTCAGCAGGCATGTTTTGACCAACTGACTACATGTGGGGTTCGGAGAGCAGGGCTCAGGTCAGTTCATGGAGTTTTCCTTGACGTAACCCTCAGTCTTACTGGCAGTAACGTTTGTTGCTCTTTCTCTAGCCGGCTTCAGTGTCAGAAGAATGAATTAGCAGTTAAAAGTCATTTTCAGCAAGTCATTGGCTCGTCCAGCAGTAAATATTTCATGGCTTGTTTGATTTTCAGCTGCTTAACAAGCTGCTGAGATCTTTGTAATCTCCGGCAGAACTCGTATCTCTGTTTAACATGTTTAGAAAAGGGCGTGTGTGTCCATTCTGTTCATGTGGTTTTAATTTTAGTCAAGAAATGTGTTTCAGTTCTTGGAACACTGAGAACTGTCATGCAGGCAGACATTGGCTGTGTGTTGATGCAGACGATATTAAACAGAGATGTTATGGGACTTCTTGGAAAGTGTCACTTATGAGGAGAACATGGCCCAGTCTCTGCAAGACTCAGGAACACGTTGCTATGATTGGATCTCTTGCATAAAGCATAATAAGGGGCTGCTTGTTTGAGGTGAAAAATAGCCACATGTGGTTCTACACTTTGCCCATTTCCACCCTATGATTTGGTTCTATGAATGAAACGGGCCATTTTCCCTTTTTTGGTGAGCTCATGAATAATTAGATGAGCTCTGTTCTGATTGGCTGGTTTACAGCAAGACCCCGTACATGATGATCAAACAGAAGCAACATGTGGAAATAGACTAATTAAAATGAGCCTCCGTGTAATTAAGCTCGGCCCTCATACAATTTAGACAGCTATGCTAGTTAGCTTGCTAGTAGCTAACGTTACCTGTACTAGCTACTGGCTTCCCATCTGGACATCAGCACAAGTTGCTCCTCACTTTCAGATATTTACAATTGAGGAGCTTTATAGCCTCACTTTCCAATTGCTTTCCTCTGTACATCCTCGTTAGATCTCATTTTGAAATTGGGGACAGACTCTAGACAAGTTATAGGCAGGATATTTGAGCTCCTCATATTACATAACCCAATATTCATAGAGAATTCCAAAAGCAGGTGGGAAGAGGATCTGAACGAACAAATTCCAGAGGAAATATGGCATAGGATTATTCATAGAATACATTCATCTTCTATCTGTCAAAGACATTCTGTTGTACAGTTTAAGGTAGTACCTCGATTGTATTGGAGCAAGGTAAGACTGTCCAAGATTAGACCAGACTTGGAGCCAACATGTGATAGGTGCAAAACAAGACCCTGCAAACTTATTGCACATGTTTTGGACATGTTCAAAACTAAATCAGTTTTGGCAATCTATTTTTGATACTCTCTCAGAAATTCTGGGAACACCACTAGATTGCTCTCCATCTGCCGCATTATTTGGGGTCCTGCCACTAGATACCCGTCTAGATAAAAATAAAAGCAACATATTAGCTTTTTGCACTTTACTAGCCAGGCAATTAATACTGTTCAGGTGGAAAGACCCTCTTCCCCCTACTTACTCTCAATGGGTCATGGAAGTTGTGCAGTGTCTCAAGCTGGAGAAGATTAGATAACCTCTTCATGGGTCTGTACAGAGATTCTACACAATATGGAAGCCCTTTTTTACTTTTTTGGAAAATATGGAAACAGAGAGCCTGACCCTGTAATATGTATCTTATTTTATTTATTTATTTGTTTGTTTGTTTGTTTGTTTGTTTGTTTGTTTTCAAATTACTGCACATTGTAGCTGTGCAGAAGCTGTGAACACATCTTACCTAGCTGCAGGTCTGTGGGGTGGGTCGGACGGGTGGACTTTGTATATTGTAAAACTCTAATAAAAAGACTTTGATTAAAAAAAAAAATTGTTTCTCACTGTGAAACTCTCAGTTTAAGATGATCTGCTTCAACCGGCAAACACGGATACAATCACACAGCATGGCTGCTACTTACAGGCTGCTGTTGGGGTTGTGATGCTAATAAAGGTGGAGCTGTTCCTCTCTTCAGTCTCTTCAGGGTGAAACACTAAGCAGAGTTGCTCCATATTGTCCCTGAAGTGAAATGTGCAGACTGCAGGATTAAAGTTGTCTGGGATCCTGGTGTAGATGTGGGAGCTGAAGTTCCTGTTCTCCAGCTTGTTTTGAGAATTTTCTGTTCCACCTTAAATGGTGCTAAAGCTACATTCTGGCGCCTGTATAAGTTGCAGCATTTAAGGTTGAACAGAACATTGGATTACGAAGCTGGTGAATAGGAAGCAACTTCAGCCTGGTTTACAGATGAACATCAACCGCTGATAGTTGGGTTCTTTGGGAAGGGAATGGAAAGTGCCGACACCTCCTTCACAGCCTGGAACGTTAGATATCTCCACATAGTCCACCATTTTGGTTCTGTAGCTCCTTTGTGGTTGTATGTAAATGTTATGTAAATATTAATGAGTCCCATAACAGTTAAGGATTTTGGAATCAGCCTGTTTAACCGTCCTCTCTTGGAAATGCAGGATTTGTATTTGAAGGAGGAACAGCACTGTTTGAGGTTCATGGTATGTCGGTTCTGTGTACTGAACTCTCAGTGTACACAGTGTTCTATGGCACTATTTGTAGGTGGATATATCTCAGTATGTTGTGTTTTTATAACATCACAAATTAAAAAAAAAAATTACACATTACCTTATACCTGTATTTAACTTGGATAGATCTTTTTGCGTTGGTGAACAGTTTTAAGGAAGATGAGAGAAGTGTGTACGTCTCAAATGCTATGAAGCAGAGCTGTCTGAATTTGTATACAAGGCTGATAAATACTGTTTTCCTTCCCCTCCCTTTCTTAGCCCATCGTGTTATCCTCGCTGCTGGAGGGGACTACTTCCGGGCCCTCTTCTGCGGAGGGTTACGTGAGTCTGAAGAGGAGGTGGTGCGTCTGCGCGGCGTTGAAGCCTGCGTGCTGCGATCACTGCTTGCCTTTATCTACTCCGGACAGCTGAAGTTGGGCTGGCAAAATGTGTGGGACCTCGCGGAGGCAGCAATGCAGTTTCAGCTGCAGGGGGCGCTCACGCTCTGCCTAAACTTCCTACAGGATTACATGGATGACAGTTCATGTTTGGAGTCGCTCTCTCTTGCTGAGACTTATGGCCTGGAGCAGCTGGGCAGGGCAGCGGAGGACTACGCTTTAGCCCACTTTCAGAGGGTCTCAGAGGGGGAAGTGTTCAAGGATCTCTCCTGCTCCCTGCTGGAACGTCTGCTGGAGAGAGATGCGCTGTGTGCAGACAGTGAGGTGAGGACAGAAATTTGAATTTCTGAGTTTATTAGGCTTCCTTGTGGGGTGAGCGGCATGGCAAAAGTGTTATGTTGACAAATGAAAAGAGTGTGTGTTGTACTGATGTGAGTAGATCAGACACAGCAGTGCTACTATAGTATTTACACCTCAGTGTTGCTGCTGGCCTGAGAATCATCCACCAACCAAAACTATCAAGACAGCAGCATCCTGTGACCACTGATGAAGGACTAGAGGATGACCAACACTGCACTGTGCAGCAGCAGATGAGCTATCGTCTCCGACTGTACATCTACAAGGTGGACCAGCAAGGTAGGAGTGTCTAATAGAGTGGACAGCACTGCTATGTCTGATCCACTCACACCAGCACAACACACACTAACACACCACCACCACGTCAGCGTCACTGCAGTGCTGAGAATGATCCACCACCCACATAATATCTGCTCTGTGGTGGTCCTGTGGGGGTCCTGACCATTGAAGAACAGGGTAATAAAGTATAGAGAGAAACAGATGGACTTCAATCTGGAACTGTAGAACTACAGAGTGCTCCTATATGGTGAGTGGAGCTGATAACATGGACAGCGAGTGTAGATACAAGGAGGCGAGTTTAATGTTATGGACCTAATAAAGTGCTCAGTACATTAACATTTCACACTGCGCTGCACTGAATCCAATGAAACAGAACAAAAGTGCTCTCTTTGTGATCGAACATGTTGTTGGGAACTGTTGACAAGATCCATAATGTGCTCAGGAAACCATATTATGATGTATTTCATCACGGAATTGATCAGTATTGTCATATTGCTCAACCCTACTTGCCTCTGTGGGCCTCTTTATCAGAAACAACCCATACAGATACACTGCAGTCAGTAACTGTGACTGACCCGATAAAACTAGGGGTCATTCTCAGCACATCAGTAACATCATATTGGTACGTTAGTAGTATGGTGGTCCTATGGAGCTCCCTTTCAGTTGATAAACTAGATCCGCAGCAACAGATCAGCATTTGTCAGTAATTGTATGCTTTTGTAGACCTACAGTTGTGCACCAAAACTCGGGGACCCAAATTGCATGTATTTTACCGATGTTCTCAGTGTTCATAAGTTACATATCCATACACATATGGAACATTTTATGTCCCACCTAATGTATCATTGTAAATATAAGATTTACATTTAGGTGAGGCCAATCATTCTCTGAGTATGGTCTTTTTTGCTATTTGTGTTTGATCTGAGAGGAGTTTGTCTTCCGTATTTAACCCTCTCCGTGCAGTAAACAGTGAATAACAGTAGGTGGAGTATAAAACAAGGGATGTCGTGTATACATGCTAATTTAGGAGAGCATGAACGTGCAGGTGATGTAGACATTTACACTAAACCACTAACCCCTACANCACTTAACTCCTAACCCCTACATTAACACTAAACCCTAACCCCCTCATTTAAATAATAACATCTAGTTTTGGTCAAGATTCTACGTATTTCGCTTTAACCCCTTTTTCACAGCTACCATAAAATAACGTTTTGAGGGTCTCTCTGTTCAGCTTAGTTTAAATGTTAGCTTAATGTTTATGGATTATAGTTCAATAGGAACGTGCAAGATTCAAAAATCAGCAAACTACTGATTAGGTGAACAAGCCTATTTTTTGTTGTACTTGCAGTAGTAAATGATTTTTTTAAGATGATGAAAGTTGATGATCTGCAGTTTGTTTTGTGTCAAACGTCTAAAGATGGCAAATTCTTGCATATCCCATTGATGTTTATTATGCCTTCCAGCAGCTACACATACTTTTATTGACAGCTTCCACAAAAACACCGTTGAAGTCCAAATGAGCTCTTCACATAACCTCCTCTAACTGCATCTCCTCCACTCTCCTGTAGGCGGCAGTGTTCAGAGCAGTACTGACGTGGGTAGAGGAGGATAAAGCGCAAAGGTTGGCCGGTCTTCCAGGGCTTCTGCAGAGGATCCGCTTTCCCCTGATGACCCCCCAGGAGCTGATGGAGGTACAGCATTATAAGGATCAGAATTTAATCAAGAATTCTGCTCTTTCATCAACATACACAACCAGGCAAAAGTCCAGACACGGCTCCTCATAGCAGGTTCTCCTTCTGTTTATCTTAACGCTTTACTGTAGAATAAATGTGAAGACATCAAACTATAAAATAGCACTCATGGAATTATACAGTCCACCTTTTTTAAAAAAAAAATAAAATAAATGGACCTTTACAGGAGGATGAACCAGCTTTCTTAACCTGCAGTGGAGGCTGATAGAACAAGGTTTATTTCTAAGCAGGTTTAGAGCAATTCTGTTGGTCTGTCCATCATGAATATTCACTAAACTGAAAGGAGAACTAGAGCTTTTACACTGTGCAGGAAAAGAGATCAAAGTTTGTACGCTACTAAATATATATTAGAGGTGGAGATATGGAGAAATATAATACTGTGCTACATCAAGAGCATATGTGGTATATCAGGATGTGTACTGGTTCAGACTCTCATCAGTTGGAGCTGTTCAGTGTACGACTGTAGAATCTTTAAGATCACCAACAACATCCGCTTAGATGGGTGTGTCAAAACTTAGGATTGATATTGTAAATGTGTCATATTTACATAAGCGTAGGACAGAGGCAGCTGCTGATAGAGCAGCTTTTCTCTGGATAATACCGTGTATGTGGAAATACTATAGTCACCCGGTGTATTCAAGTACATGTATAAACAGTGCACCGCAGTCTTATACAATGGTTGTTCTGTTAAAAAGTTCTGCTAAGCAACCACTAAGGAATGCTGTGACAATACTGCGATGCTGCCTTTATCGTACCACTCTTTCTTCACCTTTGATTCCCTCAGGTGCAGGGCTGTAGACTGCTGAGTAGGAACACGGAAGGAAGAGCAGCCTTGGAGACAGTGAGGAAACTTCTAGAAGGAAAACAAAGATCTGTAGGCTGTAAACCGCGCACCCCGAATCAGGTGAAGTGTTTGCACCTGATCGCATCTGTCTTATCCTCAGTTTGCCCAAGTACATTAAGTGTTCCTCTTACCCTGAGTGTGGTGATTTCAGGAGGTTCCTACAAAGCTATGCTCATATAGTAGTTGGGCCAATGCTAGATATCTGTCAGCTAAGACAAATTTGTGTAGTCTGATGCTGACGTAAGTAGTGACAATATCTATGAGATGCTCAGAGAAGCATATTGTTGATTTATCAGCAGTAACATAGCTTCATATTGCCTGTCGTTGCTTGACCCCTGCTGGTCACATGGCTTCTTTGTTTGCACATTCTAATTGAAGTCACTCTAAATAAATTGTCTGCTTTTCAAAATTAAAGCTCCCCTGGCAAAAACGAGTCCCCTTCTGTGATATTCTGGGGGTGTTTTAATTGTGTGGAGATGGGTTCCACAGTAATTCTGAACCACAGTGCCTACACTGAGCTGCCTTTTGCTCATCATCTTAGCAAAGAACAGAACCAAATTTGGCCCAGCTGACCAGTTCTTTGATGCAAGTGTGTCTGAACATTGATGCGGCCTACATCCAGAAACTTGTCCCGTACATGCCAAATCCAATCACAGCTGTTAGGTACGTTTCGGTCACAGGTGACTTTGGCCAGTTTATGTTGCGTGACTACATGCTTCCAAGATATCGTGCATATGCTTTCATTACTGGGAGTTCGAGTTCAAAACTACAGTTCGAAACAGTTCAAGTTTGGGCACTAAACATGTCTTAGGTGACATTTGGCATATTAATTAGTGCTGAAGTATTCCTTTAAGCAGCCTTTTATCAGCCAGAGTTTTAAGTTGAATAAATTAGAAGTCTGTCTCTCTTGCAGGTCTTGGTGCTGGTTGGAGGGGACAGCGTGAATGAAAATTTTGAGCGGCGGGAGCCTAACCACTGCTTGTGGTTCGCTCGGCGCTTTCTACGTGGAGAGGGTCTCATTCGGACAGTGGAGTGGGAACCACTCGCCCAGCTCCCAGAGCCCTCGCGACTCCGCCACTGTGTGTGCGTGCTCAATAACATACTGTACGTACTGGGGGGCCGCAAGTACTATGGAAAGCTGGACATACTGAAGTCTGCAGTGAGGTAAAGCTTCATGCGCTGTATTTTATCTCTTATCATAGGGACCAAATGTTCATCAGCTATCCATCATGGGGCTTTTCCTTGAAAAGTGACCCAAAAGAGGATTACACCTAGCTAATACTGCAATTAAGGTGTAACTATATGGCTTGGGAATCAATGTTGTCCTGCATTATTGTGTCATTACGGCAGGCTTAGTTCTTTGTTTATGTACTATGAATACTTGAAGAGATTGCTGTAGACTTTTCATGCTTAAATGAATCAAAGGTGAAAAGTGTTACCCAACTCCCAAAGAGTTTATTTTCCTAGCTACTATATGTCACTAGACAGGAAGAGTTCATAAACCTTACTCCAACATTTTTATTTTTAACTCAGTAAGAGGCGTTACTCACTATTAGGACTACCCAGTTTACATGGCGAGGAGAGAAACGTGGTGAAATACAGCAGACATTTATTAGACTTTGGGAAGATATTTGTAAGACATACTTTAACTGCATTAAGTCGATTACTATTATTAGCTTTACCCTCTGTAGAGAGCCTTTTGGCAAACACTGCTTGCCTAGATAGTAAGCAAACTAATAGTAGTGTACTATATTAAATCCCACAAAAGTCCATATTAGATCACACAAGGTTTAAAGAAAATACACTGATCATTAAAGAAATGGTTGCAAAAACAAAAACGGGACCCGTCACTGAAGATGACCCGCTGCCATTCTGAGTCACTCCATGACAGTCACATGGCACAACACCATTGTAGTCTTTGGTGACGTTGACGTGGTGTTATTGGCAGTCTTCGTGCATGTAGTCCTGCCTCATGCAGCTGTCTACCAATGCTTCAAATAGTTAAATAACACGTCTGCTTTTCCTTTTCTCCTCCTGAGTTTCCTTTCGTAGTTCTGTAGATTCACACACCAGTCAGCTCTGCCAACATCTTTAGTGAGTCCATGAGTTTCAGAACAGCCGATATAAGAGAAGCAGATAGTAAAAGTAGACTCATTACTTGGATCCCACCTAGATGGTCTAACCCTTCCACATGGGAGGTGAGCCATAAGACATCAGTCACATTCCTGGGCCCTATAGTAATGCATACAGTGGCGTGTAGCTGAGTAAGTAAAAGATGACCTGCTTTCCAAAAGGCACAAAGTTAAATATGAAACAGGATTACTTTTATTTCCATCTTTGACAGTTCCAAAATAATATGAAAAGGGCCTAAAGGTTTGAGCACTCTGCAGTACAACATTGGCAGGTATCACACCTTGTAAATGCTTTTTGTTGCAGCAGCTAAGCTATTTTTTTTCTTTTAGAGAAAATTTATTTTCCAGAGTCTGCTAAATGGTCCAGAGGTTCTTTTTTCAGTCAAACAGAGGTTTTAATTTGCCTTTCTGGTAATCCTATGAGCAGCTTTCTCAGAATGTTTTGACTGTTCCTGTTAACTGTCATATCTTTATGACATTAAGAACTGAGGAACCGGCTCCTTGAGAACGCTCTGCTACCTTCTTATAGCTTTTCCTGCTTTGTGGGCATCAGTTATTTTATTGGTCCGAGTGCTAGACAGTTGCTTAGAGGAGCCCTTGGCAGCTACTAGTTGGGATGAGGTTTAAGAAGTCATAATATTTATGAATAAAGCTTTATGAATTTTGCATCACCTGGTCTTTCCTAACAATGACTGAGAACAAGGCACAGTGCTAACAAACTCATTAAGGTCTGAGAACTTGGTACAATATATCTGAGAGCACAAGTTTCTTGGGGTGCCCAAACTTTTGCATGGTGGTCCTTTCCTTTTTCTTCAGTTGTACAAATAATACACTATTCTTGCTTAAAATGTTGAAAAGAATGTTTCACCTTTACCTTGATGCCTTTAGGAGATCAGCTTATCTTATGCTCACCCACCTATTCATTGTCACAGGAATTTTCATCAGGGGTTCACAGCCTTCTGCATGCCGATGTAGTTCAAAGGTAAACCCTCATAAAGATGGTGCCAAAGGCCAAAGCGGTTGAGAAAGCCCATAATGGAGTCAGATTCATGCGTTTTCAGATTCGACCCTGCCCAGGGAAAATGGGAATGTTTGCCAGATATGGCCAGTCCCAGAGACTACTTTGCTGCTGTGTGTAAAGGGGGCAAGGTGTTTGTCCTGGGTGGTAACCATGATGACATGAATTGCCTGGACTCTGTGGAGTACTACACACCTGAAGATAACACCTGGAGGTACAGTCTGACTTCACTTTGTTCATACTTTGAAGAACTACGTACAAAGTCCTGTGTAGTGGCGAATTAACTCAGATTTATAAAGCTGTGTGGACTGTGTTTAACAAGATACTCCAGCATTTTCCTAACACAGCATCTGTTCCTCTGATGGCTGGTTTACTGCCTTGAGTGATGACGCAGTCAAATCTTGCAGACGTCCAGCAATAGTGTGAATGTACCTTTAGACCATTGTACATCATTATCATCAGGGGTTGAAAAACGTACACAAACCATGTAGTTGAGTTAAAGTAGATCCCCAAGATAAAATCCTCCTCCAGTGTTAGTAGGAGTTCCTCCCTTTAGACCTCCACTGGAGTAACAGTACTAAAGTATTTACCCTCTAATGTACTTAAGTATGGAGAGTAACAGGAGCATGATTTATTATGGCTCTAATGTCCTATTATCATTTCTGGAACAAGACCCTTAATCAGCTCAGTTTAGGTGAAGAGACTCGAGTGTCTCTCAGTCCACCAGTCTTTAATAGAAGCTCATTAATTAGTCTGACACTGATGTCTATTCAAATCATCATAAGCACAGAACACTGAAGGAGAACAGGTTCCATTAGCTAGAACCAAACTCCAAAAGGTCAAAACAAGGTCAAAACAGGCATTTGCTGAATTTCGTACATCTGAAAAAAGTTTGAAACACATTAACGCTATAGTACCCTATCCCCACAGTTGGTCCTGAACTCCCTGGGGCCCTAAACAAAGTTCTGCAAATGGGAGGGACCCTCCTATCTGAGCCGTGAGCCATGTAAACCTACTGAAAACAACATTTGGAGCATTATGAAAGGGAAAAATAGGACAAAGGATATTCTGTGGAGCAGCTGGAGTCTGATATGAGGCAAGAGTGGAAACATTTCAGACATTCAGAACTACAGGAATCATCAGCTGTAATAACTGCAGCTGAACATCAACTTGTACCAACTTTACTGAAACATGTTATTGCATCAAATTAAAAATGGGCAGATCAAAAGACAATAACATTCTCAGTTTCAACAGTCGTTATGATGTCTTTCTACCTTTTTGAATTAAATATAGAGTTTAAATGATTTGCACTTTGTTACTATTTACAATTTGCACATTGTCCCAACTTTTTTCAAAAACAGTGTTGTGTAACCTCAGATTCTTCCCTAGTCCCATCTCTGAATATTTAAGCTGTGTAGGATGGATTAAAACAGGACACCATTATGAACCTCTGCAACTCCATGCCGAGACGTCTGGCATGTTGGGTTAGTAAACATAGCGGCCCAACGTCATACTGAGAGCCACTACTTCTGTATGTGTAGCTCAGTAAATATTGATCATATCAGTCTAAATTTATCATCATTTATTGTTCCTGGTAACCTTTATACCACACCTCCTTCTGGGTGCAGCTGTTCTTTTGAGGATCAGTGTAATTGTATGAACATTTATTGACAGAATTCAGCAACTGCAGCAGCAACAGATGGAGATTAGGTTGAAAGATGCTGGAGTATTCCTTTATAGGTTCCTATATTCATTTATTTATTTATGTATTGAATGAACTGCACTTTGTCTCCGTATGTATCTCTATTTACCTTTTCTCTGTTTGTATTTTTCTTCATCAGTTGAGCACTATATCCATCCTTCATGTTGTGTCAGAATTCCATGTGGAATAGACAAATAGAAATGCTTCAGAATTACTTTTATTACACTGACTTAACATTTAAAAGAGCGTGTCTGCCATCACTTGCCATGTTGGAGATATTTGTGTATTTATGGTTGATTAAGGTTGATTTCCTCTTTCCTCTGTGTCTCAATCTCTGATAGGTTGGCTCATCCTTTAGACACACCCGTCTGTGGCCACGCAGCTGCGGTGCTGGACGGAGAGATTTACGTGTCAGGTGGTTGTGACTCTCGTCTACGCTGCCTTCCTTCTTTATGGCACTACGACCCTGTATACGGCTGCTCGAGCTGCGCTCCCATGGCAAGCGGATCAGGGCGAGCAGGTCATGTGATGCTGGCTGTCGGAAACCAGCTGGTCGTGGCTGGGGGGCTGCAGCCCATGTGGGTGGGGTATGGCGATCAATTACAGTGTGAGGCCTATGATCTCCTCAGGGATTCCTGGACACCTCTGCCCCTACTGCCTCGCCCTCACCTCTCTCCTGCCGCCACTTATCTTGATGGAAAGTTGTACATCTTGGGCGGGTCTTCAGCTGACTCGGCGCGAGACATGCCATGGGTTCATTGCTACGATCCTCGGGAAAACTGCTGGGACAAACTCGGAACGATGCCTCGACCTTATGCCGACCTGGCGGCATGTGCACTTCAGCTACCCATAAGTCTTCAGGGTTAAAGTGTTGGTTCGGTCCGAGATCGTTATTATACGGTCAATTAACTGGGATTCTTTGCTTTTTTTATTTTGCGGTGGAGCCATGCAGCTAACAAGGAAGCTTCTAGCAGCCGTTAGTACTGTACTGTTAAGCGCCAGCCTACCACCACTTCATTTACATATCATTTACCTGAAGCACATCCTAATTCATACTCAATTGCTGTGCTTGTAGGCAGCATTTGAGGTCAGTGAATGCACTGCTCCCCCTGACCAAACATGGAATTTGGTGAACTCTAGAATTTTCTGTATTTCTGCATAAATTTGACTTTAAAACTTAATCAGATTTTCCTAAAAGTCCTGAAGTAGATATAAATAACCCAGATAGAAATAACCCAATAAAACAAATAAGACATAAATAACATACTTCTGAGGAACTCAGAAGAAGAGCTGTTGATGTTCATCAGCCTGGAAAAGGTAATAGAACCATCTTTAAAGAATTTGTACTCCACCATCCACACTCAGACTGATTGCGTACAAACAGAAGAGATGCAGAACCACCAACCTTCCCAGGAGTGGTCCACCAACGAAGATCATGCCAAGAGCAAGAAGTGTCTGCAAGGTCACAAGGTAAGCTCTAAGCAGCTGAAGGCCCTAGGAGCTAATGTTAATGAGTCCACCATCAGGAGAACACTGAACAACAAGGGTGTGCAAGTCGCTGCTCTCCAAAAAGAACATTGCTGCCTGTGTGCAGTTTGGTAAAGACCACGTGGACATGCCAGAAGGCTATTGGAAAGGCTATTTCTAGATGGATGAGACAAAAATAGATCTTGGTGGTTTAAATAAGAAGCTTTATGTTTGGAGAAAGGAAAACATTCCATTCCACTATAAGAACCTTGTCCCATCTGGGAAACATGGTGGTGGTAGTATCATGGTTTGGGCCTGTTTTGCTGCTGCTGGGCCAGGGTGGCTTGCCATCACCGAAGGAAGGAAGTGAATTCTGAATTATACCAGCGAATTTTAAAGGAAGTATGAATTTGATCTTTTTGGTTTAACTGAGGAGTGTTCTGTTTGGAGAAAGGTGGAACTCCAGGATGTTCGTAGAACAATCTCAAAATCACAAAAAAAGTATGGGGACAGTCACTCATGCCCTTACACTAGGCTGCTGTGGGTGCGTCCGGTGCCTATGTATGATATTAATAATGGCATGTTAGTTGTGGAGAAACTCTTTTCCTCCTATCGTTAAAGTAATACACTTAAGTTTAGATCAATTAAACAGAAGCCTGCTGTGAACACTCAGTTTGCACTGGTATGTGATGATTTTGCATTGCTTAATTATGCATATTAAAAGTAACTGTAAATGTAAACATAAGTTCACTCCATGTCCAATCAGATATCAAAACTCTAATTGACATACAGTTTGTTCACCTCTGTTGAGAGGAGAGTATTGGATCATCTGCTCTACATGGAGACCTGGAATAGCTGCAAAGAGGAATGGATGTATAAATATAAGAAAGTTTTTAAATGCATATGAGCAATAGTTATGCTCCTGTTCTTGCTTGCAATGTTACTGTCAAATATTCCTCTCTAGGATTTTGGGTCCTGTGTATCTACAGAGCTTCCAAGGTGATATGGTGATTATTTTTAATTAGGCATAGTCACAAATATTATATTTGAGGCCATGATTTAAGTTTCTCATAACTCGTAGCCTCAAAATATTAATTTGTTGCCTCATTATAGGAGCTTGTGGCCTCAATATAGTAATTTGTGGCCTTAGTATATTAATTTGTGCTCTCAATAAATTTGTAGCCTCTATGAATGACAATTTGTGGCCTGTATTGTAAAATGTGGCCTTGATATATTAATTTTTGGCAACAATATAATAAATTGTGGCCTTGATAAAGTAATTTGTGGCCTTAGTGTATTAATTCCTGGCTTGAATGTAGTAAATTGTGGCCTTAATATGGAAATATTGTCATTTGTGGCCTTTAGAATAGAATCTGGCCTAAATACATTAATTCATGGCCTGAATGTAGTAAATTGTGGCCTCAATATATAAATATTGTAATGTGTGGCCTCAGTACATTATTTCCTGGCCTCAGTGTAGTAAGTTGTGGCCTCAATATATAAATATTATCATTTGTGGCCTTTATAATCAAATCTGGCCTAAATACATTAATTTGTGGCCTTGATGTGTAAATATCTGGCCTTGATATTGTAATTTTGGTCTCAATGTAGTACATTGTGGTCTCAGTTAATTCATTTGTTGTGTCAGTGTTGTAATTTGTAGTATCAGTTTATTAATTGTGGCCTGAATATATGCCTTGTGGCATTGGTGTATTCATTTGTGGACTCAATATGGTAATTTGTTTGCTCGCTTTATGTGTGAAAATGTTCATACTTATGATTGAACACCGATGACTGAACACACAAATTAAGCTGATTTCTTTATCATTTAATCTACATTACTGGTAGTCTGATTTTTCAGGCACTGGGGCCTAAAAACTGCATTAAATGAATTTTGTACCAGCCACAAACACAAAACACTGACAGCGCCATCTAGGGACAACCTAATAAACAACTTAAATTTCCATACATTTTTTAATTTCTCAAGACTTCAGCAGCGACCGACTCCAGCGCTTTATTATTATATATGAATTAAATGCTGTGATTTTTATTATTTATAATTATCTGTCTTCTTTTGGACCGGTTTTCATACAATCTGGCAACCCTTCCCCAACGTAACTGTATGCTCATTATAACGAGCTTGAGCTGTTCGTTTGGTCTGTCTGCGGTATTTAACATAAATTCTTCACTAATACAGGTGAGGATACAGTCACCAAGCACCAGTACCTGAAAACTACACGTAGTGTACTGTAAAGTAGTAGTATTTGTGGGTTTTATTTGTTGTACACTGTATTTCGACGCGTCGATGTCCCTTCGCTGAGGTAACTTAACGTTAGCATAGCTAGCTCAGACGCTAACCAGGGAGGTCCTGAGGGCTTTCGCTCATTCAGCACACCTACTTATGAACTTAAGAAGATCCCCATGTCCATGGGCAGGTGTGAGTGAGCTACGGAGTCACAGAAATAAACAACGTTTGACTTCTGGAAGCGCTAACGCTAATGCTATTAGCTTGCATGCTAGCTGCTAGCTAAAAAGCGGTGTTGCTCACGTTACCCGACTTTAAGTAGGTAACTTGTTATTTGCTTGACCCGACAGTCGATATTTTGTGTAGTTGTAGACATTTGCGTAATTCTATGTGTATAAAAGTGCATTGTCTTTATTTCACATTTATCTTCAGCCTGGCTAATAAGCTAGCAAGCTAGCTAACTAAGTTAATAGCCAATTTGGCCACAGCGACTGGCTGCGTTACAGACACCGCGGTGTGAACGTTAAGAGGTAATTTGATGAATAAATTACTGCATATTACTCACTATTTAATACTGTACAGATAACATGCAAGCCTCGTTGGATTTGAAACTTGTTTATGGCTAAGCAAGTCTGCTAATTAGCCAAATTAGCCGCAGCTGCTTTTGAGCTTGGCTCATAATTGACCGAGTAGAGCCGGCATGAGAAGAAGGAGCCCCGATATTTTGGTTCTTTATTTAACACCCTCCAAAACGGTTTGTAGGAGTGGTTACCAGTATTCTGTCACTGGATGTGGACTGGATTTGACGCTTTTCACTGGTTTTAATGGGCTTTAAGAGAGCAGGACAGCGGTGGAGGTCAGGCCCGCACCCGGTTTAACAGGAGGGAGGAACAGAGCGCCGGTAAGGAGCATCAATTAAGTCAGATGAAGGACAAACACAAGTATTAACGGTTAAACAGTGTATGCATGTTTACTTTAGCACTTTCGATTAATGCATTGGTGTATGTTAATATATACACACAAATGCATCAAATTCAGTACATTAATTCTGCACAATATTATGGTAATCAGACATTAAGTGGGAAAAAATCCTAATATTAATATGTTAAACATATCAAATTATTAATACAGTTAAAGAAGTCTCATATACATATACTTTAGGAGACAGTCTTTTGCTTGCTTTGGCCAAACCTGAGTGCCTTTATTGCTTATAATGTTAAAGTGGAAGTATTCTTTGTTGTGGAATTGTGTAATATATGATACAGAGCTAAATACACACATGTATATGTTCATAAGAGTACATTTTCAGGCAAAAGGCCTGTTTTTGTTGCTTTTGGAAAGGAGATGAAACTTTATATTGAATTAATGAATAATACAGTCCTCTTTAAGATCTAAAAAGCTTTTAAAACATGCATACTTCGGTCCACACACCGGTTATCACATTATGTGCACTTTCTGGTATCTACACTCAGTTCCACTGACCATATAGGACACCCTGTAGTCCATCTGTTTCTCTGTATACTTTATTACCAACACTGCACTGTGCAGCAGCATCATCTCTGACTGTACATCTACAAGGTCGACCAGCAAGGTAGGAGGGTCTAATAGAGTGGACAGTGAGTGGACACAGTGTTTAAACACTCCAGCAGCACTGCTGTGTCTGATCCACTCACACCAGCACAACACACACTAACACACCACCACCACGTCAGTGTCACTGCAGTGCTAAGAATGATCCACCACCCACCTAATACCAGCTCTGTGGTGGTCCTCTGGGGGTCCTGACCATTGAAGAACAGGGTAATGAAGTATACAGAGAAACAAATGGCCTACAGTCTGGAACTGTACAACTACAGAGTGCTCCTATATGGTGAGTGGAGCTGATGACATGGACAGTGAGTGTAGATATGTGATTTGGACATCAGGTCATTCTACATTTATTTATGTTTTGCACAGCGTCCCAACTTTTTTGGAAATGGTGCTATATGTTCCAAGCTGTACTTGTTCAACTCCGATAATATAAATACAGTTTTCTGAATCACCCCTTTAAATTACAATACATGACTTAAAGTCACAAAATGAGAAATATTAGAAATATTGACTAGATTTCACATGATTTCAGATGCCAATATACTGTATAATGTTTTTGCAGTAGAGAGCATCCAGGGAGCCCAGAATCACTAAATCAGCACCAGGGCCTTTGTAAAAACAGGTCCGATTTTTTAAGTTATACTGTAGTTTGGATCTGATTCACAAAAATCAGATTTCTTGTGTTTTTTGCAGTACAGACTATCAAAAATCAGTCTGGATGCAATCTGAATTAGTCGCAACTCAGATTTGGGCTGGCAGTCTGAACACAGCCTAAGAGCTGTGCTACCAAACATGCTGAACACATGCACACAATTTTGCTCTTCGAAGGTAGCACCCTTCTAGTGAGTGATAGTAGTAAGATGTTACCCTGCAGACAGCCACTCAATGACTGATAGTACCCAATTATAAGTTATAATTAATTATAATTAATTACTCAAGTATCCTTATTAAGTATATGTGTATCATACACACAGTGTACATAATGCAGTGTAAACATAATAATACCGGTCCTTATATAGAAGTGATAAACTGAAACACCAGGGTATGTGTAAACAGTGCAGTCTGTGTAGTTAAGCGGTCTGTAATGTTCTGGTGGTCAGTCTGTGCAGTTAAGTGGTCTGTAATGTTCTGGCGGTCATCTCATAAGGGAGAGGACTGAGCATGAACTACATCACTGGTCAGATGTTTGTGGCAGAGGAGGTAGGCGATGTAGAATGGCTGTTGGAGGAAGTGAGGTGTTCAGAGCTCTGATGGCCTGGGGGTAGAACGTGTTCTGTAATCTAGTGGTCCTGTATCGTCTGCGAGATGGGAGAAGTGTGAAGATTGTTGAGGATGAGTTTTGTCCTTGATGTTCTTGTGTGCCCTCCTGAGGACCCTGGAGTGATATATGTCCTCCAGTGGTAAAAGGGTTGTTCCTGAGATTGTCTGGGCTGCCTTGACCACCCGCTGCAGACACAGTCTTTGCAGGAAATGCAGTCGTTGTTGTTCTTTTTTGACCAGTTGTGTTATGCTGTGCGACCAGGTGAGATCTTCACTGCTGTTGACTCCAAGAAATGTAAAGGTCCTCCCTCTCACGAATAAGCAGTGGTTTGTGCTGCTCTGCCCTCTTCAAACCTGACGTAAATAATTTCCTCCTAATATTACAAGCTCCAAGCCAGACTGAGGCTTACAATAGAAATTCATAGGTCATGAAAGGTCATCAAAGGTACACCAGCTGAACCCACAACTTGCTTTGACTAGTTTATGATTCCTCATGGTCATATTTTATGAGGCAACAATGTGCCAGCCAAACTTATCAGAAGTTCTAACTGTTGTTCCTTTTACTTTTCTTTTTAGGAGCATCTTAAGCCAAAAACACTAAAGAAAATGACAAACCACACGTGCTGGCGATGGAGCTGACCTGGACTTGTATGGCTGGCTATCAGTCTTCAAGACAATCCCCCCCGCCCCCCAAAAAAAGGGTTGTCAGAGGTGAGACTCGATGGCTTTGTGGGTAAAGCCTTGTCTCCTGATCGGGAGGTTGCTGGTTCAAATCTGGCACAGTCTCAGCCTTGGTTGTGAAGTGGGATTAGGTTAGGGTAAGAGTTGGGGGGGTAGTGGGAGGAGGAGGGAAGAGGAGGAAAGGGGGAAGAGGAAAGATGTACAGGTAGTCACCAGGAAAACATAGATTTTGTTTACAGCTCCATAACCCCCTGTTGTCTCTCTGGAGGCTCTGGTTATTTGGCCACTGTCTTCTGCTGCCGCCGCCAGGTTCCTCTTGTATCGTTCACCATTCCTTGCTCCACTGACCTGTGCAGGCCTCTTGCCATTCTTAGCACCATTGCCCTGGAGATCTTGATTTGAACCGATAACCTACTGATCTTGAAGGTGAGGCATCTACCAGTGAGCCACAGGATCTCACACCCAACATACATTTTTATTGGAAATTTGTCTTCGTTTTTCACACAAACCATGCAAAAACACAGCTATAAACAGGATTTGAACCCACAACCTACTGGTCATTGGAGCACAGCATTACCACTGAACCAGCAGACTGCTGATGTGTGATCTTTTTTTTTTTTTGGTTATTTGACTTCTGCATTTCCAGATTTGGGTATGTTGATAACCACTGGTTCTCAAGAGTTGAGTCTAACTGTGAATGTGCCCTCCATTTATGAAGGTTTGCTCTCCATGATCCCCCTCTTTCTCGCTCTCTCATACCTCTGATCGTAATCCCCTGAGCCTGAAGCCTGAAACTTTCAAGTTTGCTATAAACAGCCATGGCAACAGGATGGGTGTAGTATTGTTAAGATACATGTTACTGCCTGGGGTGGCCAGTTAAGCAATGGAAGCATCACTGAAGCACTAGTGATGCCAGATAACATCATTGAGGGAGTAGCTGCTGGAGAGTTTCAAGAGCTGAACCTATGGAAGTAGCAGATCATGTTTATTGGTATTATTGGGGCATACTCTGAGAATCAAACCACAGACCATCCCGATTAGAAACGAGTCAGCAGCATTACAGTACCAACTCAGGACACAGTAGTACTGATGGCTGCTCCAACTCTTTTCAGTGAGTCAGATTCATCTGTTCACGAATGAGAACCGATTCTTACAGCTCTCAAATGGCACTTTTTCCAAAGATTGACGTTTAATTTTCAGTGTATCTTTAGTCTGCCTGTTGATTAACTACTTCGCAAAAACTGCTTTTCATTTGTAATTGAAAGACATTAATTATGTTGACAAGTACATCATTTATGTACCTTCAAGGTGTTCCTTAGTCAAGGGAATGGTTTTGTTTAGAGCCATGAGTTGAAATCAGTTTTATCAAACTGATTGCTAGAAAATGGGGTGTATATGGTTTTTATATAGAAGCCGGTGGGAAAAAATGGGTTCAGAAAGGGCTCTTCTGTTGTTACATGCTTGACATTGTAACAACAGCAGATACATTTTGGGTGCTTTATAGAACCCTATATGACACATTCTCTATCATACTTAAAGAACCATCTTTTTTAAGAGAGCAGTTTTGCTGGATGAATTTTGAGAGGCAGGAGTCACAAGATAACCAAATGGACAAATTGGAGACAGTCATCAACAGTAATGAGAATTACATGCCAACAGACGAGAGCAGAACTAAACCGACAAAACAAGCTGCAGGTGTTGCAGATAACGAGGGGATGACGTCTGCTGTTTGTGAGGGCTTGTTATTCGGCTGTCTGAGAAATCCTACATTGTGAAAAACTCATGGCATGCACTTGTAAATTATTATTATTTTTTTTACATTTGGCTGTTTGTAATTTTTTTTTAACATTGCAATGACCAAAATTCCCTGCTTCACAACAAAGAAGCCTTTTCAGAGCAGGATTTGAACTGTCAGCCTTGGCATTGTAATCACATGGGTTATCCCCATGAGCCACAGGAGCTGACAAACAACAGCACTTTTGTACATTTGTACATTGTGTAAAGATTTAAAAAAAGAAAACAAATAGTATTAATCATAGTATTAACATATCTCAAAACTTTCGCCATAGGTTATCTCCACCATCATAAAGAAATACAGTCAGAATGATTCTCAAAAAGAGCACTGGCACATCAAACCACAATAACTTTGTTACATCTCACCAATGGAGTTCCCGTTCGAAGCCCCATACAGAATTTCTCACCCTAGGACTCAAACCCAAGGCTGCCTGGAAACAGCTGGGTCATTAGTATTACAAACAAACACAGTACACCAGCGGTCACCAACCCACCCTCCTGGAGGTCTGCTTTTCCCCCCTCAGAGCTTACTTCCAACACAACCTGCATCTAACATACATGGGTCCCCATTTCCCAGTGCTAATGGTTCAGATCTGGCAAACCAAGGACTTCTGAAGATCATTAGCTTTAGCAGATGTAGCATATTATTGTTATAACTCACATATGTGATTAAAACGCTCATAGAGTCCATATGCATCCTTCCAAGATCTTAAAGTTCAGCTGGGCCTGTAAGGAGTCAAGCTAAGGAGCTTAATAAGGCAGATTTCTTACCCTTAATGTCCGTAGTTAAGATGTAAACGAAGTCGTTCAGAGAGGTTTGGTATGAAACCCTCCATTCTAGAGAAACTTACTGAATCAGAATTATTCACAGTGATAGTGGTGCTGACTTCTGAGTTGAAGAAGTCATGATCTAAAAGTCTGGAGATGGTCATTACTTGAATTGTAATGACCATCTGTATGTCATTGCTTTATGATAGTTATGAAGAAGCAGGTTGGGGCCTAAAACCTGAAATTCATTTATGGTGGAGAGGTACATGCAGCATGTTGTTTTGAGGCAAAGTAGTGCCTACATTTTTTTTTCCCAGTTTCAATATTACATCTTGATGTGTAGGTTCACTGGTGGTTTTGATAGTAAATAAAATGTCTCTGTGTGTGTTGCAGACGTGCTAACCGCTGGTTCACATCACCACCACTGTAAAGAAATCCGATCTGGTACGTTTCTGTATCATGCACCAGTTTGTAATCCCTTTGTTTACATCTCAATGGCTGAGTTATGCAGAAATAAAATAAAATGTAATGGTTAACTTTGGACCAGTGCACCACACAGCAATGCTATCATTAGAAAGGTTATCTATGACCAAGAACACAGGAATTCATCAGAACATAACAGAATACAAAAACTAAGACATTTTACTGAGCTGCTCAACTTTAAGCAGATTATAAAAAAGCAATTCGCCATGTTTATATTCAAAACATCTTTATACTGTTTTAAGTATAGACATGGCAAATATAGTATACTACAACAATATATCCGGTTTACTCTACAGTGCTTTAAGTGGAATAACAAAGTGTCAGTTCTCTCCTTATTCATAGGGTAACGCGTGTATCAGCCACTATCAGCAAATTATGAAGTACTTAATTACATGCTGAATTTCTACAGTGAATAAAATATACTAGATATCACTGACGTTCACAACATGCAATTCTTAATTAATTCAATGGGAAGACCATTCACAAAACTATTAATTTCATTATATATAATACATAATTTAATATCTGATATGATGAAACTTACCAGTTGTCTCTTTAAGTAGCTGTCTGCAGGACTCAAACAGGCTAAGAATTTTTTTTTTTTTTTTTTGTGCAGTCACTGCACATAGAATATGTTGTCCTGTGTTATTCAATGAAGCAATGTTGATAATAAACCTAGTCATTAATCAGAAAACAGAGTAATCAAGATGCTGTGGAATATATTATTTGTACTCTGAGTAAAAACTGATCAATCGCACCAAGAAGACACAGTGAATACACACGGCCATAAAATCTTTTTTGAATGTTTTTGCTTCCCGTAGTTAAAGTGTTGATGGGTACCTGTTCAGTGAAGGAGCCCGAGGACCCGACTGGGGCTCATGGATTGCGGGAGGTGGAATAGGATACAGTACCGACAGCTTGTGGGAAGAGCCAATACGCTAGAAAAATCCTGGTACACTGAAAAGTAAACTGTAGAAGTGCTGGTGCTGTGCATCAGTGAGGACCGGCCCACTTCAAGCACAAGTGGCTTTGTGCTCCTAAAGTGACTGCACTGCATTTTGGGATACAGTATATCATAGAGGTAGATCTGGCTGCATTCTGGAATTTTGGGTCAGAGCAGTACATCTTCCAGGTATCAGTCAATCAAATTTAAATATTCCACACCCCATGTCATGTTCCTATGAGGACAAAATTAACTAAAAAACATAATTACTAATTATTTATTGTATTAACATTCGCGGGACACAGCTTTCGAGCTAGAACCATGAAACTGTAGGATCGTAGAGCCTATACAGGACTAGTGCGCTAGGAAGTGAATATTGGAACAGTCTAGTAGCACCTTAGCAACCACCTGGGACACCAACTTAGTCAGCCAAGTTTTTTACTACCTTTCCTTCTAGTTACAGATGTTATGTTGTTTGTAAACTATTAAGGATATGTTCTTCTTTTGTAAGCTCTTGTTCTTACCTTGCATAGTTCAGCAAGCAAGATATTTATCTGTAGCCATAGTGAAGCCAGCTTCCTCCCTCCTCTCAGGGGCGTGGCAAGGAAGTCCCAAACGTCCTCGGTTTAAAAACTGACCACGATTTTTACCCAATAAAAGAGGATTCTGCTACCAGCACCGGCCTCCTCAAAAATGAACAAGCCGACAAACACAACACTGTACAGAAGGATACAATATTTATTTAGTCCTGCAGAGATACAGTCAACACCATTTCAACAGAAAAGTGTACTTGAAGAATTTATACATACATTTATCATGAAGCACATTTATACGTTTACACATTCATTTCCAAATATTATAAAACAACAACAAAAAAAAAACACAGCACGATTATCCCCCGCTTGTGTATGATTAAGAGTTAAGATTTTCGTGCAGTGAGCTACTTTTTCCATTCTCTACGAGGCCAGTGAGTGACTGACTGAAGAAACAGATGGAAATGAAACAGTGAAAAAATATATGCAAGGTTCTATCTGGGTATCTATCTATAGATATCTATCCGGGATGTACCCCAGGGGATCACTTTCATTTCCATACATTATGATGGTGAGGATAACGAAAGCTGAAAGAGCACAGACAGTAAGACATACTGCACATAGCCCGGTTTGAAGACATGAATAAGGAGTGAATATAGGAAGAAATAAAGGAGGTTATGTAGTCCACAGTCAGCATATTCAATTCAGCTTCAGGACATTTTAAAACTGCATAGTAAACTTTGGTGTTATAAGTTCAAAAACCTCTAGCTGGGTCAGTGCTTGACCTAACTATGGGCTTCTTCTAAATGTTTCCAGCATCTCTTTGGGCTCCGCGCTCAACTCCACTGTGGCTCTAGACTGATAGTAAAGCACTCGGTATGTATAAATGTGTTTATATGAATGGTAGTGTTAGTTATACGATCCTGGCCGGCAACATGATGCTGCTTTGCGCTCCACTAACAACCAGCACGCTGAAGTAAGAACACTTTGGTGATATTTATAAGCATCCTTGGGCTCTCTGTCGAAGGGGAATTCCACCAGTTTTTCAGAATTAAGATGTAAGCAAAGTGGTTTGATGTGAAAGAGTCTGTTCTTGAGCATCACAAATGCACTGCCTGATGTCTGAGACACCGTGCGTGTTTACATACAATCTGATTATGGCAGAAAATCAGATTTGGTTAGTAATCCATGCTCCATGTTTATATGCACTTGAGCTATCAGATAATAGGAAACGTTGGGTCTGTAAATGGTCGTAAACCTGGAATAAATAAAGAATTCTGAACTGTAAAATGATCTCTACTAGTAATATTATATTCACTGTAGAATTTTAGAATGTAATACTTGATGATTTGCTGATTGCGGCTGATACACGCGTCAGTTTGTGAATAAGGAGAAAAGAAATCATTAATTTTTATTCCACTTAAAGCACAGTACCGGATATACTGTCGCACAATTATCTATAAAATTGTATATTGTATAATATTAAGTATATATAAGTATACAGTACACAGTATGCCGTTTTGGATACAGACATGGCAAATTAAGCAGGCAGTAATCAGATTTCTGCTTTGCATTCGGCCAATTAACTCACAGAATGTGACACAGGTCACTTAACTTTAAGATGTGAACATACATCATCTAGAAGATCAAGAATATTTAAATCCTTCAAGCATGTAGTTTCAGTGTTGCTCTAAAAGTGTTTTGAAGTGTGCTGCTTGCTTGCTGTGCATGTGTGAAAACAGACTGTGGTCTGTTTTCACACATGCACAGACTGAGGAAACCGAAATAAATCAGAGTCAGTCTCTCTATCAGATTTCTTATTTCGATTTTTAGACCTTATTCCGATTCCCTGGTTACTGTCAGCTCCACTATAAAGTCACCTGAGTCTCTACAAACAACCATTGCACACCAAACCACTCTGAATGACTCTGTTTACATCTCAGCCACTGAATTATGCAGAAAGTTTGTGGAATTTCCCTTTAAATGCAGCACTGACAGTGACCTGCTGAACAAACAAAGAGAAAATGGTATAAAGGACTAATATTCCTTTGTTTGCATCTTTTATATTAGAGGATAATCTCAGAGCAGAGGACTTGCACGTTTCATAATAGTCGCTGATGCCTCCTTTTCATCCACCTTATTTAACCTTCCCATTCAGTTACCACTCGTCTCTATACGTTAATACCTACAGACCACATTACAGCTAAAGCACATCAGGGGGTTCAGGTATGCACTTATTCTGTGTTCCATAGTGCATAGCTGTAGGCTGTTTATAAGCCATTTTCAATTACTGAGCTAACTATTAACCAGTGCTCCACCATTTGCAACAAATTCTTACAGAGACTGACATGGGAGACTGCATTTCAGTCAATTTCAAATGATTATATTATTAAGTGAATGAATAGCTGTTCTGTCAAGATGATCCAACTAGTTAACTACTAATCTATAGAAGCTCTAGAGGAGATTTTTAATTGGTAGGATAACAAGCTAAAGTTAAGAATAAGGGTTCCTATTGTGAATTAGCAACTAAACCTTGCGTAAAACTAAGCCAAAGTGAGCCTAGCATTGTAAACAGATTTATTCATGACTGCAAAAACATACACTGCATGACCAGAAGTATGTGGACACCTTTTCTAATTGGTGGATTTGGCCATTTCAGGCACACCCACTGCTAACAGCTGGACAAACTCCAAGCATACAGCCATACAATCTCCAACACCAAATCACACTGAGGAGCCCAGATCAGCATGGAACCGTCATATGGTGCTATATAAATGCCACATCTGTATGCGCTTGTTGAGACATTGAACAAGCACATACGGATGTGATGTTTGAGTGTCCACAAACGTTTGGCAATGCTTTGTGCTTTTTATGATAGCCATAACCGACCATGAAGATGCTCCCAATGGCCATATTTTGCACCTGTAAAATATCAGTTAAAAACAATTAGCAAAAATAGTTTTTGTTTTTTTTTTTCCTCAAATTGTCAGATAACTTGGTTGTTTAGCTTGTAAGGTAGGTCTGTGGAAATGATATCCATTGCTCACATAAGCTTGACATATATTTCAGGAAAATTGTGAGCTGCAGCTAGCAAGGCTAGATTGTATTAGCCAGAATATGTTATCCAGCTTAATGCATGATTTATGTTAAGATAGCTATTTAAAAATTACTGAACGGCATAACAGCTACATTTTGGTCCATGCCAGTGTACACATACTGCTTTTTCTTCTTAGTAAGTACCGATTAAACTTTCATCAACTTTATACAATCAAGTCTAAAAATCAATTCAATTGAGCTAATGGGTTTATAGAATAAATGTCTATTTGTATTTTTCTCTCATATCAGATCATGAACATGTAAATTTGTAATGGATTATAAATAAAAGGGCCCGAAAGTTTAATATAATATTCTCACCTAACTACAGTACTGTGTAAAAAATCAGAGAGACCGAGACCATTCATTTATTTTATTTCTAACCGAAAGCGGCCATTAAAATTTGAGGGTTTTTCAGTGTTAGAAAAAATGGCTTATCTAAAAATGAGTTATCTAAATAAAATCTTTACATTTTCAATTCTTTAGAGAACTCTACAGCCACACCTCCTCAATTTCAGTTCCTCGAAGAGACACACCTCCAAAGTTCAGTCTTAAAAGTTGGTTTAGCATCTTCAAATAACTCCAAACCCAGTCAGTGGTGTTGAGGGTCTTGGCTCTGGGGTGGTCCGTCCCTTGGTCTGAGAACACCAGCAGCTTCTTTGTTTGATGTGTGTCTCCTTTTCTCAGTGAGGAGCTTCTTGAACAGCTACACCTCCTTCCAGACCTCCATAGCATTAAGGGGTGTGTCTCACAGTGGAAGAAGGATGGACAGAAACACTTGTGGATGTTCTCAGATCTGAAGCAGCTTGATGTTCTTCTCTCTGTCAAAAATGAAAGCTTTAAGTGCTGTTTATCTTATGGGGGCAATTTTGGTGGGTCTACCAGGTCTTCCAGGTGGTTGTCAGGAGGATTTTCTCTGTAGTTCGAGTGAGCTGCAACTGTTTCGACCCATGCCTGAAGGCCGCCTTCAGATGTGGCGGTTTTGGAAACTTTCTGTTTCCTTATGCAAGTATATTATTTCTTTCTAATCTAATTAGAAATATCTAATGAGTAGCTTGCACTTAATTGCCATTTTATCTGGAAATGATATAAATGAAGGGGGGTCTCTGTCTTTTTCACAGTACTGTACATCCTACTCTATTCATAAAGTCACTGTGCTCCACAGCCTTTATCATCTGATGCTATTACAAGCGACAAGAACTTAGGACGGCTACAGCAACGACTAGCATATCGTATGGAGTGCAATAAGTAAATCATATGTAGATCATCATGTCATAGAATGATGCACAATATACATGCATTTATTAATTGCACATCGTCTTGAACTATCACAGATATGAGAATATGCAAAAGTGGACCAATTTCATAAATTTAAATGCATAGTTCACAACAGTTATTACAAATAAACAACAAAACCTCATCATCATCATTATATAGCACCAGAGCATTACGATACTCAATGAATCTAAGAGACTGAGACGCACGTGAAAAGGCACTTATGTTTAGTGATTATACCCTAAAGCTAAGTGGAAAGACTACACAGAAATAGTAAGCATTACTCCCAAACACACACGGATCCGTAAGTAAACAAACATACACATTGGCAATCTGTACTTTAGTTACGTGGTTTAGAACAGATTACATTGTAAACTCAAGTATTTACCTCTGAGCTGAGTATTTACTCCACTGCACTCCACTGTTACATTACGAATTCTGCTTATAATTGATCTTTAATCTTCAAATGGTGCTTAATTCCATAGCAGCATTCTTTCTTTCTCTTTAAGCAACCACGCAAAGTGCTGCCATGTCCTGAATGGTGTAGGTGCTGGACGGCTGAAATGTGCCTACTGTCTTCACAAGGTAGAGTCACAGACATTTCCATACAAACACGCTGCAAGACAATAAAAATCAAGGAAACCTGTGAATTAAATATCAGAATTTGACAATTTGCAAAAATCACAGTGTAATTTGAAATCATCTCACTTGTAGCTAAGCAGAAATAGTGGACCAAAACTTTGAGGCTTAAGTTTTTGTTCCACCTTAGACTGTGCAGCATGTTTTATAATGCCAGAACATAACTGCAGCACTATTTAAGGCAGAATGAGAAAACTGGAACAAGACTTCTGTGGGTTCGGTAGGTTGTAGAGGTTACACACGACTCCTTAAATGAATCCCGCAAAAAATGACGTCTGAGACTTGTTGGTAAATCTTCACTGCATTAAAAAAATGACATACTTCTGTAATTATTATAACTACGTGGGCGCAGGAATACTTCAGAAAACTTGCATCAGTTTGTACAGGTCAAAGATACACAGTTGAGTCACAATATTATGACCAGAAGGAAGTCATGTTTTCATGGCGTTCTCTGTTCCCACTCATTCATGTGGAAGGCACTCTCAACCGATTTGGGTACGAATCCATTCTTGCAGATCACGTACACCAATACATGCTGATCGTCTTCCCTGGGGTGGATGGGACCTTACAGCAAGACATTGCTACACGTCACACAGCTAAAAGTGTCCGACATTGCTTGGAAGAACTTGATCAAGACTTCCAAGTACTACCCCGGCTCCCTAATTCCCCACACCTGAACCCAACTGAGCGTCTGTGGGACCACCTCGATCATCGTGTTCACTCTATGGATGCTCCCCCCACGCCCCCTCCAGCAGCTGTGGGATGCTCTGCAGTCAGCATGGCCCCAGATACCTGTGACAACCTACCAGAACCTTACCGAGTCACTCCCAGCCCGTCTAGCTGATGTCCGTGCAGCACACGGAGGTTACTCTGGATATTAGGTGTCATAATAATGTGACTTGACTGAGTAATTTGCTGTCTTTTCTTTATAATTTTGGAATCAACGTGTTTCCCAACGTAACAGCATTTGCACTAACTTTCTGCATGTGGTCCTCAATTACAAAGCTGAGTTCATGAAAATTACAGATGGTAAATAAAGACATATTTGAACTGTCAATTTTACCAGACAAATCTTCAGCTTATTTCTACCATACCTGCAGTCATCACCTCCAGTGCTGATCACATATTTATCATCGTATGAGAAGCGGACGTTGGTCACATGTGCAGAATGACCAAAGAACCTCTTGTGTTTGGCCTGCGGAACAGAGAGATCAGTTAAGAACCTTCACAAACTGGCCATGTTGGCATTTACTAATCCCTCACTTGTGTACTTGTCAATGTACAGGCACACATACAAACTTCTCGGAGCAGGGGAAGTCGAAGAGCTTGACTAGACCGAAATCATCTCCTGTTACCACATTGAGGCCAGAATGTTTTTTTTAGGCACAGTTAACGTTGGCTTTGTCTGCGTTCCTTGGCCAGACTCCCAGCACCTCGTCACCGAGAACACTACGACAAGAGCAAACAATTTGTTTAGACCATACACACAAAACGCAAGATAAAACTGCAGTAAAAAAAGTAGTACACACTTGGAATTTGGAATGTTGGCATAGAAGAACCATACCTGCTCTCTAAAGAACCTTTCACTGAATGTTTCTTTAGAGTCAAGAGAGTCTAAACAACCTTAAATGTTCTAGTGATGCACTGAAATGATGGTTCCTGGCTGATCCACAAAAATCAAAATTCAAGAAACAAACCTACAACCAATTTTTAAATGTCAGCTGTGGCTACAGATATCATTGACGTGCTAACAGGGACTTATTTTGCTAACTTGCTTCTGTAGATTTGGCTGTATCTGCATATCAAGCAGCTTGTTGTGTGTTACTAAACCTGCAGTGGAGAAGGGAATGTAAATCGTTTTTCTAATCTCCTTCATATAAACAGTGAAAGAGTTACAAGACTCCCCCCCCCCCCCCCCTGTTGATCTACTGATGGCAAACATGGGACAGCATTTTATTACCCGTGAGGTCGCTCAGCCCCACATTACCATCTAAATTGCACACAAAATTGTACTGTAAAATTAACGCAGGGAGCACCGAATAAAATACAAAAAAATCTTTTTATAATGCTAAACTTGAGTGTTATATTAAACATTCAGCAAAGCTTGAATTAAAAAGATATAAATATGATAAAACACTGCTTAAACACTGCTGATCAGACCTATCTGAAAACGGTGTGGGCGTGGCTAATGAGCAGCTTGACAGCTCTTTGTCCAACACTCCCAGCCTGCTCCGCCCCTCTTACCGAACTAACGTCATTATCCAGCTTTTATGTGACACCATCCAGACAGAAAGAGTCAGAGGAACAGACGTGCAGACAGATGGACAAACAAATGGAAGAATGAAGCAACGCATGAATGAAGTAATGGTGTATGGGTCCATAGACAGCAATGAAAAGAAGTGCACTCAAGAGAGTTCTCATCTGAACTCCCCATGAGCCATGATGCTAAGCTAATCTTACCTGGTC
>CM067500.1:8824767-8854853 GCA_034552555.1 Semaprochilodus insignis | reverse complement strand
GGTTTAGTGTAAATGTAGGGGTTAGGGTTTAGTGTAAATGTAGGAGTTAGGGTTTAGTGTAAATGTAGGGATTAGGGTTTAGTGTAAATGTAGGGGTTAGGGTTTAGTGTAGTGTAATCTAGGCAGTCAGTACAGTGGTTACTTTAAATTCAGACCACATCATGAAAATGAGATCTTGCTTATTTTGGAAGTAGCCATACTGACTGCAAAGTGCTGTGGATTTTTATCAATAAGCATTATTTCTTTACCTCCACCAACTTCTTTTTCTTGGAGATGTTGTTTTTCTGCAGCTTCTCCGGAAGAGGAACAGCACGGCTTACAGGAGGCCTACGGGTTCAAGAGTTCAGTACAGTTACCGGCACAAAATCTGTCAGTGTCACGTCAGCACAATTAGTTTTTGCATGTAGGCACATCTAGTGGTAAAAATCTCAGTATCATAGTGAACACATTGTTTAAACCTAATATTCATAGTTAAATATCTGTATTAGACAAAGACAAAATATAAAGAATAGTTTAAATACAATAATAACAGGTCAGTATGTAGTCCTGGTGTCGTATTACAGACACATCCCGTCTTTTTGTGTTAAGATCTGGAGGTTTTGCATATCGTCACCGTCCAAAGAAAAAAAACCTCATTTAATTTGAACGGAAGTCAATGGAACCAGACGTCTTTCCAAGCAGTTTTGGGCCATTTCTATTGGTCTATTCTTCCTAAAATTTCCACACACATAAAAGTAAAAATAAACAAAAATGGAGATGCATGTTTATCTTTGGACAGCAATGATATGGTAAGAGCAACCCCTTCTGTTTATCAGAGCGTCACCGCTCCCCTGTTTCAGTTTCCTTTTCCCAAATGCTTTAGCTGAGCGTGCTAATGTTCTTCCTCCTAACAAACAGCCCCATGGTAAGCTCCGCCTCCATATTATTTACCACCATCACTCTAATATTGTACCTGAGCAGTTTTAATCTGCATTAGCACAGGAAGGTAATAGGAGGGGATGGTGGAGGTCATGAGTCTGGGATTTTTAAAACACTGTTAGAATAAAAACAGTGAAAGAGCTAAATGTGCAGAGCAGAGATAAATGTGAGGTCAGTATGCTGGTTATAGTTAGAGTGGACTCCGGTCACAGAAGTTAGGACTTGGGGTTTATCCTAAAGTTGGGACAGTATTTAGGAAGTTTAGTCTAGATAGCAAATTTGTGTAATACAGGGTTCTTATCTGGAGCTAATGGAGAAGATTATGAAGTTAAGATCTGCTGTGCTATAATCGCTTCTGTCCTAAATTCAGTCCTAACTGAAGCCGTCAAGCTAACTAAACAGACAAGATTTCAGAGGTAGGAGATTACTGTGGCTCCTGGATTACACAGGGTAAAAGTGAAAGCATCCAGCAAACCAAGATCAGAATACTCAAAATCAAAATATCAATCAATACTTCAGTCCAACAGCTTACAAAGCTAATATGAATGATACTGACTGGTAACAGTTTCCCAACTGTTTTGGAATCGAAACTTTTTTGTTTTTAATTTCATGATGAATGAACAATCTAAAACTGCTCTTTCTCTCATTACGTTTGATTTGGTTCCTAACTGAAACACACACAGGAGTGAAGAAAGTGGTAATGTGCGAGTTGAAGTTTAATCGGTGTCAAATGAAAGAACATAATACAGTGAAGTTCAGTAAACGCTGTGGTTGCAGTATATACTCATCTTTAATTTGGCCACAAATCTATCAATAATCTAATCTAGTAATAAAGAACATGACTGTGAATATCACACTGTTCCATACCGTGGAGGCGATATTCGCTTAGCCTGATTTTAAGAGCTGAGCTATTTCACAGCTTCTGTTAGAAAGTGATTTACAGTGTCTGTTCTTCCTTAGTATTAATGATTGTACAGCACCTGAGAACTTCTCCACTACACGAGTTTTGATACCAGTATAATAGAGAATACAGCAAAGTAGCACAAGCAGAATCGAAAGGCCCGACCAGCACAACAGCACTACCTGTTACTAGTTTTTACACTGACGAAAAAAAATCAGCCAAAGTGTGAGGCACAACTAAACATAATGGAAGTCACTGTCTCGGAAGACCAAACATTCCCTGCTGTCAAGGTCACTTGATTTCATGGCACCTGCTGTACTAATTATGGTAAGCTTATTTTATGGAAGCTAGTTTTATTTATTATTTGTTAGTTTTTACTTATTATTGTTCTACTAAACATAAATTTGGTCAAAAATGTCCTATATTACTTTTTTATTTTATTAAGTTTTTATTACTTTTACTGCAGTTGTAATGTACAGTACATTCACTGAAAAGCAAAAATAAACAACAACAACATGAAGGGATAATAAATAATACTTTTTCAGACATATAGAGATTTTTTAATCAGCTGTGTTGTAGTGGGGCTTCACTATTCTTAATGCTGTCACTGTTCACTGGCACAGAGTAGCAAAATGGTTTGGCACATAACAAGGCATCTTTTCACATCCTTTCAATACATTTCCTATAATATGCCCATGCAGTCCATAATTTGGTGCTTCAGCAGTAACACCACCTAAATATGTACAAAGAGACAAACATTTAAGCTCAGACATGCAGAACTGTGTGTTGCTACATAGTTCTGAGGTTTTCCAGTAAAAGCCTGAAATATATTTACTAAACTTAAAGCTACCTGTAAAAGCCAAAGCCAAACTTTTATTCCACACTTCTGTTTCTTAAGAACTTGAACAGATGTCATGTTGTAGTGTTAAGATCATTACATGGCAAAAAATGCTAAATAGGAAATTTATCTAAATTCATAAAATCTATGACTTTGTGTGATTCATTCAAATGACTATATTTTGACATTTGTGTCTGATCTTATTTGCACTTTTGGAATTTGGCTTGTTTGTTCTGTGCGTCACTTTGTGGAGCTGCATCTGCAACATCAGCTCAAACTCAGCTGAGATTCCAGATGTCAGTGAAATCACTTCAAAAGTTTCAGTTCCTGAAATGAAGCAGAGACTCTCCATATTCTCCCTGCATTTCTTCAGTGTGGAGTTCCTTCACGGTGTCACAGTTTGTTCTTTCTGTAAAGGGCAAACAAGGTCCTACTTGCATCTTAGCTGAGAGTCAAAGAGCATAAAGAAAAGTCTGTAGCTCTGAAAGGAGGGGGAAAACAAGTCCAGCTTGTATAGATTTAATGTGGAAAAACTGCACCTGAATATTCAGTATTCCCATGTCTTGATGCATTCTGTTGACATGTCCGTGACGTTTGTGACAGCAGGAACATTAACAGTCAATGTGAACTGACGGACATTCAGCCACACAGTTAAACATACAGTTAAACACAGACACACACACAATTAGGTCAAGATACACAAAAGACAAACAGGTAACAGACAGAATACACTGTTACTGAGTCGGCAAGTTTGCTGGAAACAGAATATGCCTCCTATTCCGAGCTGCAGGTGAACACTGTGTGCCAGATCTACAGCTGAAACCCCTAGATGGTCACATTTTCCTCCATTGTCCTAAATGTGGGGGGACTGAGCAAAAATGTGGTCAAAGAGGACCCATTTGAGAACCATACGGTATGTAACATAATGGAACAGCAAGATCTGACTACAAGCAGAATGTAAATGGTGCAGTTGAAGTGTTGTTTGGGCCAAATCGTCCTCTTACCCCAGATGTAGATGATCAGCCATTAACACGTCTGGTGTCTAAAACTTTTTTTTGTTTGTTTGTTTGTTTTTTTTTTTTTTAGCTTTGCACGGGTGCTAATGCTAACACTAATGCTAAAGGAAGCAATAAAAACACAAACGTGCTGATGAAGCTCAGGCTAAACAATGACTATGTTAACAGCGCGTCTGTCACGCTTCCGGGTTCCCCTCTACCTCCTGAACTCCATCTTCCAGAACCCATCACCTGTCACCTGTCCGCCATCACCCAATCATGTCCTGTTTGTCATCCCCGGAATACTGATCACACGCACCTGTTTGCAATTATGTCTGTTTGCTTACATACCCCTGGTTTACACACTCACTCAGCAAAGTACTGCCACTCCTGTAGCATTCCGAGCGTTCTATTTGTTTGCTATTCCTGTTTTTTCTTCTTGTTTTGGTTATTAGTTTGTTGTCTGTTTGGTGTTTGACTCTTGCTTGTTTATCTGGTATATGACTCTGCCTGTGTCCTGTTGTTAAGCTTGCTAATAAAAGCTAACCTGCTAATAAAACCATGCTCTGCTTTTAGCTCAGCGCATTATTCTAAGTTTGTCAATCATTACAGCATCAGACCGTGTCAGAAAGCACAGAAGCAAGTCTGTTTAAGATTACTCTTTGAGCGTGAAGTAAAAGCATTAAGTATATATGATGTTAATTGCTGGGATATAAGCTTCCGTTGGCTGACCAAATACATTTAGGGTAGTACATCACCACCTTTTAAACACGTCTATCAGTGATTTATTAGGATCATGGTTATGTGAGGAGGCAGCAGTCTTACGCAAAAGTCAAATTCCATGTTGTTGTTGATTTTCTAAGTGGAAATCATTAAAACATCCTCTACAGAGAACTCCTTATGAGCTGCCTCAGTTTAATTTTTCATTTCTTTCCATTCAGTAACAGTGATGGAATGTACTGTGATGGAAATGTATGAAGCTGGAAGTGGCCGGGATGTTGTTCTTTAGAGGTGAGTGAGCAGGTCAGTATTTATAAAAGAGCTGTTACTGTGTTTAAATACCTTGTTCTTATTGTGCAGGTTGTACATGGGTCATAGTCACATGATGCTGGTGACCATCAGCCTATGTTCACTGGTGCTGATGCTTTTACAGACACTTTTTTCCTCAGCGGTGAACAGAAAACACTGAAATGTCACTATAGACATCACTGGGGGGAATCTAGGACACCAGTGTCAACTCACAAATCTAAAATAGGAGAACAGGAGATGCAAAAATGGAGTCAAGTCTGGATCGATCTGGATGGAAACGTCCTGAAGCGAACAGACATCATGAATGGGATGAATGTGGAATGGGAAAAGAACAAGCTCTTCTGGCCACCGTCCAGAAAAGCACAGAGGGACAGAGGAAACACTTGAAGCTGGAGGCACATTCAAGGCAAAGAGATAAATCGGACTTTACCTGGATCCTCTTCAGCGCAGCAGACAAAGCCAAGGGAGAGATTTAGTGGAATGCCATGGCCCGGTCATAGTGAGGGGCCACTCTGCGGTCAAAAGCCTCATGCACAAGCAGTCTAAAGCAGGGGTTCCCAAAGGGGTTCTGTGCTGGAAACATGCAAGCACCCTGCAGAAGAGCATTTCTGTAATATTACCGTGCTGCAGGGTTGCTATTTCATTGTCCGTGTTCAGTGACCAACAATAGTAGATGAATGCAGCTTTAGGAGTCTAAGATCTCTCATTAGTATGGCAGTGGCATTCCTACCTGGACAGATAGGAGGTTCTCGGGGTGGAAATGGCCAGGTTTGATCAGGGAAGCTTATTATTTGTCTAAAAGTATTATTTTCTAAAAGTGAAACTCACAGCATCACATGCTGTGATGCAGTACTTTTACCCTGAGCTAGCTTAGAAAGAACGGTGGACATAGCACAGCTACTCGAGTCGTGTAACATGCTAACATGCTAATCTATTATGGACATTTCAAACTGAACTCACTGACGGAAATGTTCAACAAAATACACAAATCTCAAAATTACCAGTGACCTTGAATAGACAAGATAGCCAAACCAGTGGTGTTACGGTTTGGGAAGATATTTTAACAACTGAATTTTCTTGGTTACTTTCAAATTCCAAACATCATGTCTGCTTCACCATGAACATGGATCCAGACAAGCTTGATGCCGACTAGCCACTGATCACAAGGTCATGACACTAACAACACGGACCCCAGAGAAGACTGGTATCGGCCTCTGTATCTCTGGTTCCCTGTTGACTAGCAATGCGATCCAGGGCTCGCTGGAAATCATGCTCTACTGACCTGTGAAGTTTGGCTTTGTCACTTTAAGTCACTTTATACTTAAAGTTGCAAATCACTGTTGCAAAACATCAAAGAATGTGGTTTTATTAATGACATCATCAGTGATTAGTCAACATTGATTTGACGGTCATCTATTAAAAAAAAAAAAAAAAATCTGAAGTTATGTGCCCACTAATGGGGAGACCCTCCTGCAACATGGCTTTCCACTGACTGAACGGGCTGTAGCTTGAGTTTAGTTTCATGCACTCACTTTAGAACTGAGGTTTGGCTATGAACACTGTCACCAAGATTTTGGACTGTTACTCCCAGAACAGGGTACCTGTGCATACCAGCCCTTTTCTACTCCTGGATCCTCCATATTCTGGTGGGTGGGTTTATCCACTCTGCTATCACTGCACTGCACTTCTGAGTTATGTGCAATCAGATACCACTTCATTTGAGCCTACATTTCTGGAGAACATGTTTCATAAATGTGAGTCCAATCAACAGCACAGACTTCATGGTGGTTCACAGCACTGCAAGGACACTGTGTTGTAGTCTAAATTTTCTGTCTGATAAAATAAACCTATATAGTGCAGATTTAAAGAAATGATTAGCATCTTACTATTAGCATGAGTGAGTAGAGTTATTGATGCTAGTAAAATTCAGACAGTAGAAGTAAATCATACAAGATAATCACATATTTGATTGAAGAACTGTGGGACATTCGGCTGGTGTGGCTGCAATTTGTCAACTGCCACAGCTAGTCAAACCCCAGCTCTGCAAGCACACCTACCGTTCCAATCATCCCTCACTCCTTGGCTACATTTAAGTGTTTGCTGTATTTTCTGAAATGGGCATGTAGTCGAGTCTAAATATTTAGCCCACACCGGGTCCAGTTACGAATGATTCATTCACATTTTTCACAAACCCCATTAAAAAATGAAGGCCAAGTCTCGACCCCTTATTTGGGAACCCCCGGTCTAGAGGGCTCTCTAGGAAGCATTATCTCTAACCATTCGTTCTCTGGGCGTAATAGACCATGCTCTTTCGATCTGTTGGTTCTCAGCATGCTGGAGAGAGAACGGCTCAGAGAGGGGGCGAGGGTGGAATGAGGAGGGGAGAGCTGGTTTGTGCTTCGATTAAAAAGACGTCATACCCTGAAGTCCCTGAGGAAAATGTGCGCTACGGTGAAGGCGAGCCATGGAGAGACAGGGAGAGAGACTGCATCAGTGGACATCTTCACAAGAGAGGACACGGAGAAAGCAAAGGCACGGATGCAATGGACGAGGCTGATGAGGTGAAAGATGGGAGAGTAATTCATGCAAAAGACAATCAGCTTTTAAAGGTTTAACACAGGCAGCTCGTATGTGTCTGTTAGACCTTCTAGAACACCCGCCAGAACGTTTAGAAGCCTACATGCTACTCTGATATGAAGGACCGGCTGACCGTGCCCATGCTTCTTTGGCAGCAACTGTTGGAACAAGTAACTTACAGGAGGTTCTCTAATAACAGAATTTGAATGAGGGCGAATCAGGACTGTAATCATGTTGCTGCACAACTTTCTAATGATACTGGAGGAGCGAGGTGTTGATTGGTGCTGACTAGGTTTAACCAGTACATGTTGCATTAGAGGGATGTTTATTCTCCACGATGAATGCTGATAGTTTTGCGGTATCACAATTTCATGATGCGTTGTTACACCACTAATCTCCCACACGGAACTGTAACACACAGCAAAGTTTCCTCTGAAAGTGTTTACAAAATAAGGAACAAGAATTACACTAAAAACGAGTTCCTAGTAATTCTGGACCATTTCTATTGGCTCATTCGCTGTCAAATATCCAGGGATGTCGGTGTTCGCAAAATAAGCCAAAGCATTTTAATGTTATGTAAAAAAAACTCCAGACAAAAGATTGTTACAGTTTCTTATGGGGCTAAACAGGATTAAGGTCAATGCTCTGTAAAGCTTGTTCAACCTAGCAACAGTTGCTATGAATCATGCCACTTGTAGGCAGAGCTGGGAGGGACCACTGAATCTGAACAACTATGATGTAAAGAAATTAGTTTAATGCCGGGACCAGACTACACAAAGTCCCCAATTTTGTAGCCAACACATTTCCAGCATTTGGCTCAAATATGTCTGCCAGGAACGAGGAACAAGCTGTGCATTTTTCAGCCTAGTTTGGGAGATCCTATAACATGTTCCTTAATGTTGACCAATATGTAGACAGCATGCTCTCTGGGGCACATGAACCAACCTGTAACAATAAAACCACCTCTTTGTATCTACGCTCACTGTCCACTCATCAGCTCCACTGACCATATAGGAGCACTATGTGGTTCTACAGTTCCAGACTGTGGTCCATCTGTCCATCAGAGAGCCCTGTAAAAGACAAATGTTGTGTAGTCTGATCCCGACATGACTTGAAGAGTAACTTGGTTGCCTTTAAACTTTGAGGTCACTGACATTCTAATAGTAAGTTAACCGAACAGCGATCAGTGTTTCAAGTTTCAGGGCAAGCAGGTTACTTACTTCAAGTTCAAACACTGAATCCTTGTTTACAGTGTAGGTTGTTTACTATTAACATGATCACAAATTCTGCATATTCCTAGAAATAACATGTTTTCATCCATTACAGCGATGCTCCATAGGCGTACAATGATAACAGCCCTTCTGAAACCCAGCTGTCAAGCACAGCACTGCTTGGCTACTCTGAGCCAGAGTAAATCAGTATGGCTAATTATTGCTCAACAATCACAACAAGTCCTACATAATCCTTTCCCACAGCAACTGCTCAGCTGCCTAGCCACAAGAGTTAGTGTCTAAAAGGAAAGGGCTAGATGGATATCATTCCCTTCATGCACCGAGCTGGGACTGGACAGGCTTTCGCTCATTTAGATGCAAATCAGAGGAACACATTCAAGAGAGGAGTTATAGAGAGAGAGAGCAATCAGTAATCAATAAAAGCGCTGAACTGCATAGAAATTAACGATCATCTATAGTCTTCATGGCTGTTTGCCAGTGTCTCTGGGCTTTTTCTGAGCCATAATGGAAGAATAAAGTCTAAATATTTACACTGGAGCCCCCATTTACCATCTACTGGAGTTACATGGCATAAAAACTGGTTGTACACTTTGAGATGCCTCTTACCGTTTGACCTACACAACACTTTTGAAAACCTGGTGGAATTTCCCTTCAAGTTTTAAATGACACAGTGAACGTTAGACAAAATGTTTTATGAGTCCATTATTGGAATCAATACGTAATACATCAAAGCCAAATGCACTGCACACGATGCATTCAAACAAACCCAAAAATCAAAAATGGATTAAAATGTTTTTTTTTGTTTTGAGGTTTTTTAAAACATAGCCATAAATAAAATTGCCAGCAACATTGGGGCACTTTTGGTTGTTACACTACAGGTTTTTTTTTTTTTCAGTATTGTCTTTTTAATAGATGAATGAAATTGTTTTATTTACAAAACCACATGCAAACTGGATTTTCACCTCTTGTTGCTCGCTAGCAGCTCAACACAGAGTCATCCATTAACAGAGCTGAGTCTAATAGACAATAATAATTATAATTAAAATATAATAATTAGTAATTCTAATAAATAATCATTAAAATATTGGAGTCTATTTCCATTCTGAAACTGGCAGAATGACCACCAGGGGGCACTGCAGAAAGAGGTAAAGGAGTTCAAACGTAGCAGATTTCCCTTTCACTTCTCACAGCTGATAATGAAGCTATGGATAAAAGTAAGATCCTACAGAAAGTTAAGCTTAGATAAGAACTCTGAACAAAAAGAACCTGCTAAAAACAAACGTTTGCTAAATCTATCCAGTAGCAAGACTACACTATTCATACTGTGCCTCAGTTTGTGTTGGACTCAGCTAGTTAGAGCTAGTACGGATGAAGACACTGGACACTGGTGTATGTAGAAAATCAATATTATTACTGACTGAATGAGCGCGAGGACATCTAATAGAATGTACCACTTTATTTTTTCAGACTAATCAGTTTTGCGAGACTGTGATGTCTAATATTGGTCAAAGTCCAAATGTGCTGTAGTCGAGGCTGCACTCTCCTGAATTCTTTCTGACTCTGTTTGGAACATTCATTACATATTCATAGGAAGATGAACGCACCACCTGCAATGAGTCTATAGATAGGAATAAAAATGGAGGGAAATCATGATCAATCAAAACCGTGTTTGGCTCTGTTTCTTCATGGTGGAAATACTCTGATGATGTCAAACAAGCCTAACATGATCATGATTTTGAGAAGGATGTTCATAGCCAAGCTCTGCTCTGCTATGGAAATGAAAATGTGTGTGTGGAGCGAAAGGCAAGGGAATGGATTGTCCCTGGATATGTTCCAGCCATGCTTGTGTTACTTCTATATCTGTTCATAAACAGCACCATTTCAGGGAGATACTGATGATGTGATAAATGATCAATATTTAGATTCTCAGGAATAATTAAAAGATACTTACTTGACAATGCCCTGCCTCCAAGGGAATGCAAAATAGAACACAAAGAGCATCTGCAATGTTTGAATAACTCTGATTGAGGAGCACACAGCCACACCACAGCGCATCACTACGCTACATCATCATATACTGCATCACTATAAATCACTACCGCACTACACTATATCACTATACTGCATCACTATAAATCACTACACTATATCACTATACTGCATCACTATAAATCACTACCTCACTACACTATATCACTATAAATCACTACCGCACTACACCATATCACTATAAATCACTACCTCACTACACTATATCACTATACTACATCACTATAAATCACTACCTCACTACACCATATCACTATAAATCACTACCTCACTACACTATATCACTATACTACATCACTATAAATCACTATACTACATCACTATAAATCACTACCTCACTACACTATATCACTATACTACATCACTATAAATCACTACCTCACTACACTATATCTCTACACTGCATCGTTATATCACTATAGTAGATCACTACACTGTATCATATCATTACAGTATATCTCTACACTGCATCATCATATCACTATAGTAGATCACTACACTGCAGCATATCACTACAGTAGATCACTACACTGCATCATATCACTACAGTTGATCTCTACACTAAATATCACTACAGTAGATCTCTACACTACATAATATCACTACAGTAGATCACTACACTGCATCATATCACTACAGTAGATCACTACACTACATCATTATAACTATAACAAGCAGCTAAATTAAAGAGATTAGGATATCGAATGTGGGTAAAATCTGTGCTACATTTAAGCCCACAAGATACTTTAGTACACTATGTGGTCAAAAGTAAGTTGACACCTGACCATCTCACCTGAGCTGTTGTCTCAGCACTTACAGTTGACTGGGGCAAATCTAGCAAGACAGAAACTTCACAAACTTCAAAAGTTACTGAGCTCTGCAGTACTTCTGCCACTGTACCAGTCTCTGGAGACTGCATGACTATGTGCTGTTAGAAATGGGCATGGCAAAAAACGTATGTCCATATAATGTGCTCCATTTCCCACATCTCTTCACACAGCACTTGCTAAATTCTAACTAGATAACTAGACTAGAAGGAGGAGGAGTGGAATAGGAATGGGTGGATAAACTGAAATGGAGGCGTACCTCTCTTCAGCAGATGCTTCCTTTTGCTGCTGGTGAGGTTTAGTGCCAGCCATGTCGCGAATGCTCGCTGCGTAGATCTTAGTGGTGTAGTCCGTAACCTTCTCCCGAGCAACATCACTGTCATAACCTGCACGCACAAACACCAACATACAGCCAGTCGAATAAGCAAACAGATGTGATGTAGAAATGCCACAGCCTACTGATTGGTCAGAGAATCATCACTATGCCTCCAACACACGCTAACGCCAGCTACCAGGCTAGCATCCACTCCTGCAACCAGAATCATCTTGTGGTCTGAACTCTAATGCAGTATACCACCCCCCTGACCCCTGGAACAGGGTTATCATCAGAGTTGTAAACCTATAGGTTAAAGGTCAAATACCTGTAGGCAATAATCGGTTAGGAGAGCTGACCATTCGGTAAAAAACACAATACTACACCATCTTTGTACATTAAGGGGGGTGAAACGGGCTATAAAAACTGTCGGACAAGAGGAGAGACTCGACCACGATCGTCTTGAAATAAACAACTCAACCCCTCAGTCGTCCCCTGGTTCTTTCTTCAGTGCAGTCAACTTCAATACGCGGGTAAAACCAACAGCTGAGAAGAAAAAGTACCTAGTAAACGAGTGTAAATCCGGCATCAAGCTGTAAATCCGGCATCTCTCCATATAAGAACTGAAGTGTGCTAGACTCTGTCTGTTCTTCGCTTTTTGGGATTATTTTGCTCTAAAACAAAAGGCTACAGGTCCAAAGAGAAGTGACCACCACAAAGAAATACAGATGTTGAAGCAACACAATACCCAAAAAGGAACCCCAAAAAGGGAATTAGTAACTAATTATGAATTAGTAACTAATTATGAATGTCTGAAATGTACTCCCTAATAAACCCAAGTATTATGACATCAAAAAAAAAGTACAAATCCAATATTCTACTGTAGTACATGTACCCAAGTTAGTGTAAGACGTTTATAGCAGTCTCTGAATATATCTATTTATTAAAATCTATAATTTCTGCCATTACTGATGACAAGTGTCTGTAAAACACTTTGGGCTGCCAATGATATGAAAAGTCTTCTTTAAATAAAACTATTATTATTATTATTATTATTATTATTATTATTATTATTATTATTAGTAGTAGTATATCTGGCTCCTGTACAGAGGTAGGTGGAGTAGCCTGTATCCATATTCTTTATTGCATATTTGAATGGAATCTGATAAAGTGCTACTAGTCATAGTAGAAAAGGTGTGTTTGCCTCCATCCTCCTCCGTGTCCTCCTCAGACTCCTCGCTGTCCACCGGCCGACTATCTTGAGTGGTTGCAGAGTCCAGAGTCCATATCATCAGTGCTGTGTCGGCTCCGCCCACCGTTAGCAGAGTCACGTCATCCTGCGCCCAGCGCGCGTTTGTCACCTGAGCACTGTGGCCCACGTAGCGCTTAAATCTGCTGTACTGACCCTGTAGAGAAAAAACTGGACATTAAACTGACCATCGCAGGACTTCATTCCAGCTGCAGCAGAAAGAAAATACTTACAACAAAACAATACTTCAATAATTAATAAACAAACAAAACATAAAAAAAATAATAATAATAACGAAACATTTACAAATTTCTCATTATCTAACAATTATGCAACCAATACAGATATTACAATACATCAAAAAACAAGCACATGGATAAAAAAAGATGGATTAAATTAGATGAACCTACAGAACAATAATAATAAGAAAAAAAAGCAAATGGAAAAAAACAATAAATTACTGCTAAATATTTGAACTGAAAGTTGTTTTTTAGGACTTTTAGTATGTAGTGATTACCCACACGTCTAAATAAGTACAGTAAATTAAAATCTCAGACTAAAAGTGTTTTGTTCCGGTTTGTGCAGAAGTGTGTACTCACATTTGCTGGGTAGCTGAAGAGTTTGAGGAAGCCGAACTCATCTCCAGTAGCCAGAAGCTTCCTGTCGCTGGTGAGTGAGGTAGCGTTGATGTCGGTGATGCCGCTGTGAATTGGCCAAATGCCTTCGCAAGAGGGGCCCAGAACAGAAGTCCAGGTAGCCCATTCAATCTTCTCTATCTGGAGTGATACAGACACAGAGGAACAAAAATACATGATGAGGACAACAACAACAACAACAACAACAACAACAACAACAACAATAATGACAGCTCATATACAAACTTACTGAACATCAACCCCAAGTTCCTGTCAATCCCGTCAGTTCCTTATTCTCAGAATTACATAATTTACAAATTTCTGCATAATCTCTAAACTCAGTGCCATTCCAGATGAACTTGCCAAGAACTGCCAGAACTGTGGTGGTGAATGGAACCAGACGTCCACCTCTAAAGGCTCCCTCACAGAAAGTTACTACATGAAATGGTTATGAGACACTGTTTTATGATAAATATTTTGGCCTAAAATGTATTTATAAAAGGCCATTTATGGTGAAGAGGTAAATGCAGGCCATTGTAAGGGAAAAAAAAAAACATTCTTCTAAACAAACGTACTTTTCACTGGTCCCACTGATTAATTATCCTTTATATAAATAACTGTTCTGGCATAAAATTAGCAAACACAAAAAAATGTGGTTACTAGTCCAGATTACTGAGAAATAGTTGAATTTAATTTTTTACTTCAGTCTGTAATTTGGATAACAGGGTTGAAAGTTGAAAGCGACCTTGTCAGTCATTGTTAATATATCATCGTAAATGGAGAAAAGAAGAAAAAGAAATCTAGGCTCCCTGTTATGTACACTGTAGATGCAGTATGCTGAGAAAGGCAAAACTTCTGTTTTTAGGTTTAAATAACCTTTACAAATAACCTTATTAAGTTTAAATAACCTTTACATACATACTAGTAAATCAGTCAGACACAAATGACAACAATGACAACCGCGGAATCACCCAATTCTAAACAAACAACACTGCTCAGCTTTATTAGACTCTGTTACCTCAGAGGGGCGGATGGTCTGTCTCTTTCCTCTCGGAGCCTCAAAGAATAAATGTTCTTTGGCACCAGAATTAACTTGCAGCAGTTTACCTGAAGAGGAAAAAAGTTAGTTTCAGTGTGAAGAGCTGCTAAAACTCCTGTTGAGAGTCATTGGATGTGCCTGGATGTGAGAAGGCACGAGCTGTGACCACAAAACTTCAATGTGGATTAAAAAAAGCAACACTAACATGGATGGCTGTGTTCTAGTTGTGTCAGTACTGTGACCAAACTGTCCCAGTAAAATAGACTTTATGAAGCCAGACTGGACTGGACTGGACTCAGTATTTAACCAATAGAACGTTAAAGAGCATACCATTGTGAAATACACACACACACACACACACACGTTCTAGTCTTCTTATACAGTCCTGTGCAGTCAGACTCCTTCCATTCATTGATTTTCCAGTCATTACAAGTGCAAAACTTTCAGGGTCAGAAAAAAAAAAGAACAGTGATTTAACAATTAATTATACTGAAGCTCCCACAACTAAACATGATATCAGATGTTTGAATGTTTAGTGTGTCCACTCTTTACCTTCATTACAGCTTCCATTCTTCTCACAAGACTCACTTTAGTTCCTCAAAATCTTAGAAGTGGGTTCAGCATTTTCAAATAAGCCCAAACATATTCAGTGGTGTTGAGGTTCTAGACTCAGGGTTGGTCTGTCCATTGTTCTGAGAACACCAACAGCTTCTTTGTTGGATGTGTGCGTCTCCTGTTCTCAGTGAGGAGCTTCTTGAACAACTACATCTCCTTCAGACCTCCATAGCGTTGAGGTGTCCTCTTCTCACAGCGGAAGAAGGATGGACAGAAACACCTGTGGATGTTCTAGAATCTAGAGCCAGAATGGAGCTTCATGTTCTCCTCTCTCTCAGAGATGACATGCAGAGATGAAGAGCTGTTTGTCTGAAGGGGACAGTGTTCGTAGGTCTACCAAGTCTTCCAGGTGGTTGTTAGGACCCCATTTTCTCTGTAGGTTTTAGAAGTTTCTGAACTCCAATTTTTACAGCTTCACTGTGCAGGTGGATTATAGTGTATCTCCTGAAATGAACTTGTGCTTAATGGCAGTTTTGACTGGAAATGAATTAAATGAAGGGTCTCTGTGTGGTTAAAACCATCTATGGTGTGAATTCTAAGGAGAACATGTTCAACCTGTTATGATAAGTGAAGCTGCAGCTGTAAGGGACCACAGCTGGCACTCACCGCGGGTGTCCCAGTCTATGTGGGTTATGTAGCTTGTTGCTCCTTTGCAGATGCCCACCCTCTTACTGGTCAGGACGTTGTATATATCCACAAAGTGATCATGAGAGGCCACAGCGAGATATTTACCAGCATCTGTACAAGTAAAAAGCATGTGTGTTTAGAAATGATCTAAACTACACAAGCTCTTTTATTATAACCGTCACTGCAGGGTAGCATTCATAAGCCTACACAACACCTACATGAGTCAGAACTCTTCACAGGTAGGAACCAGACGTCCACCTCTAAAAGCTCCATCAGAGAAACTGATTACATGTAATGGTTATGAATGCGCTGCCTGATGTCTGGGACGCTGCTGCGTGATATTCTGCAGTAAAGTTTCATCATTAACATTTCATATGACACTCAGAAGACACGTGTAGGTTTACTGGTGGGTTAGATGGTATATAAAATGTCTGTGTGTGTGTTGTAGACATGGAGACCCCAGCAAATAAACCAGACCTTTCTCCAGAAAGGACCATTTTCACATTACAAGTGTTAGTTACTGACGATACAGTTCCCCTATCATAAAACTAAATGAGCGTCACCTCGAGAGAATTTGATGTCGGAGATGAGCTCCTTCCTGTGGTGGAAGGACACCATGTCCTCCAGCGTGTCTGCATTCACCACCAGAAAACTGCCATCGTTCAGGCCCACGGCTAAGGCTTTCCCATCCGGGGAGAAGGCACAGCATCTTCCTCCTGATGCACAGTACAGCAAACACACGCACGGTCAGGGCTGCCGGTGAGAAACCTCTAAAAGGCTGCGACAGCTGTGTTCCAATCTCATAAATATCAATCTGGATATAAATAAAGTAACTATACCATTTACAGACTGATGGTGGTAGACACAGCACTTTATGGCATCACTCTAAAGCTCATTTCTCCATAAATTCTGATATGGATCCAGTGGTGGACAGTAACTAAGTAAATGTAATTAGTTACTGTGCTTAAGTAGTTTTTCCGTGTATCTGTACAGAAGTATTTCCATTTTGGACGACTTTGTGCTTTAACTCCACCTCATTTCAAACTCAAATATCTGACTGTTTACTCCACTGCATTATGGGAAATCTGTGGTTCCTTTCTGCACATGTGCGTGTAAAAACGTAACACGGCAAAACAAAACAAGCTTATATATGGATTCTTAGCATCCATGGAAATGTCCATTTCAGGCCTGGACTACATCAAGGAGCAACTGGAGGAAGGCAGGTAAAGCAGGATGGGGTTAATAAACAGATCAAACATATTGTTCTGACTTTGTGGGTAAATAGACCACAATATAGAAACATGTACACATGCACTTGTGACTGGCGAGTGTCTTTTTCTGCATTTACACAAACACTGTTTCCTTTTATAGTAAATGTGTTTTGGCTGGTTTATGACCTACAGATGCAGTACAGTAAAGGAGAAACTCATTAGTGAACGTGTTTAAAGCAAGTTCTTATTAAACTTGTAACTAAGTTAAAAATCTTAAACTGAAACTTGTTTGCAAAAAGTTATTGCATAGTTCTAGCTAATGGAACCTGTTCTCCTTCAGTGTTCTGTGCTGATGATCACTTGAATAGACATCAGTGTCAGATAATAGGATAATAGGGGCCATAATAAATCATGCTCCTGTTATTCTCCATACTTAAGTACATTTTAAGTAAATACTTTAGTACTTTTACTCCAGTGGAGGCCTAAAGGGAGGAACTCCTATTTTACTTTGGGTATCTCTACTTTAACTCAAGTACATGGTTTGTGTACTTCGTCCACCACTATATGGATCATTCCACCAAACTCTCAAACTCTCCTGTAACCCCCTTTTTGTCCAAGATAAATGGTTTTCAGTAACATGCTTACAAGACTTTTGCACCCTACTGTACATCTGATCATTTCCTTAAAGGGTAAACAGCACTATTACATCTGAACTTACTAAAGTCTGATTCGTTTAGCATCCAACAGTTATCAGAGTGATCAAACCTCTTATATAACAGGTCTCTGGAGTCTGGCTGGTAGATTACTGAAGCCGGTAACAATGGTTATTCCGCTGGTACCTTTCTTAAGTTTGCGGACGGCCACCATGCGGTGGTTGGTGGAGATTTCCCAGATGCGCAGGGTTTTGTCGTCACTCACAGTGGCACACACAGGGAGCAGGGGATGAGTGGCAAGCCCCCAGACCTCACCTTCCATGTGACCCTAGACAAAAGAAGTGTTTTTAAATAAATACATTTAAAAAACCTTGCTGTAAAGACTAGTAACTAATATTAATACTGGAAACCATACTGGTTTTCTCCTGGTGTGGCAGTGACGTACACTTTAGGCTGTGTGTGTACACGAAGCAAAACCAGGACTGGAATTCAGGGTCACAGATTAGATTGCAGAAATATGATAAGTATGCTTTCATTCATTCACAAATCTGTGCTCTGAATCCATTAACAGATTATTAATAAAGATCCACCGGTCGTTGGCCAGTGACCGGAATTGGCTGGTTTTCGACTGTGAGCAGGTCCAGTAAATCTGAGCTGGTCAAATTTACTGCCGCATGATGGCTTACGGTGAGCATCATCATACACACACACACACACACACACACACACACACACACACACACACACACACACTGCGTTGAAGACAACAAGCTCACAGAACAATTTGATGGGAACAAAGCGTTTAATATGGCACTAATGACACTAAGGCTGCACTGAATATGCACCATCTGAAGCAGGCAGTAAAGAGACTAAGACTAAAGCTAGTCTGAGTGCAGAGCCACATGCCAGCAGCCCCTGCCGTCTTTCTCCACCAATGAAGATACATTACGATGCGCAAAAGAAAGTAGGCTGCGCTTCTTGAATATCATGTTATCATAACCATTCATTCAATAACCAAGTCAGGTGCTGATTGGAAGGTTGTATATACCAAGTGGTTAACTAGTAGATGCAACTTCACTCCATTCCGGGGCTCATTTAAATGCCCACCACACAGTAAATAAAGTATGGAGGTGTGGGGAGCACAGTCCTGCTTTTAAACTGCTGTGTTAAAAATGGTGTGGGTAGAAGTGCAATAGAAGTGCATCAAGTATATATTTTTTTCCATATTCACTGCATGTTTCTCTTGTTTCTTACTCTTGTTTAAAAAAGAATATATATAAAAATATTAAAATGTATATCTCTCAGGTTATACGTCACATCTCTAACTCATGGATCATTTGGAATCCCAATTTTACCAGTCGTAAATAAGACTTCATTGGCTTTTCGAGCGGAAATTGTATAGTGGTAGAGTTGGTATTTCCCAGTTTCTGACACGACTTGCGCGCAGCATTAGTGTTATAATTGACATCTGGACATCTAACATAAGCTTGATGCCAGTGTTGAGCCTGTCTGGTCAGCGAATGGACAGAGATTTCTAGTTACACCATATTTCAAAATGAGAACCTAAGGTTACAAAAAGGTATGTGTATGCTGTCAAATATGACCCTTAAAAAAAGAAAGAAAAAAACAAAACAAAACAGAAACGGTTATCGGAGTCGGCCAAGAAACCTGTAAGCAGTGCATCACTAATGATCAAGCAGTCTGGAAGCATGAACACTGTTAGATGTAGAAGGAATATTCTCCTTCACGTACCTGAACCAGCAGGGTGGTGGGCCCGCTCTTGTCTATTTCCAGGATCTCTCCGTTTTTAGTTCCCACCAGGATGTGGCCATGGCCTAGAGTTATGGCCCGAATGGAAGGGTTATCCTCCAGGAGCAGCCCTGTGGAAACACACAGAAAATTATCCGTCCACTCTGCTGCCAAGGCCAAGTTCAGACAGTGTGAGTGGAAAACTGTTCCCGCAGGTTCTAGTTTAGCTGGGTACCACTAGAGGGCAGCACTGAATTACACTGCAAGCACTGTGTGGAAAATTCTTCATCTAATGCAGATGAGCTATGATGTGTAAACACTGCAGAGACTGTAGAGGCTATACTGAAAGGCCTACTGAAACTCTCTGGCACTAAATGTCTAATCAGTCTCCAAGATATCTAGTCCATTAAAAATGTGAAAATTATGAAATACAGAAAAACGAATGAACGTCAGTAAACGTGTTGTCGGTAGCATGCTGTGAGCCGGCATCATGCACATGAACATTTAGATCAATGGTCTTCAACCCCTCTTCCGGAGGGCTACTTTTCCAGCATGCATCCAACATGCTACCCGTCCCCACTACCCAACATCTGATCCAGCCAATCAGGAGACTCTGAAGAAGTTAATTAGCTGGAGTAGGTGTTGGGTAGGGGGTACCCAACATCTGATCTAGCCAATCAGGAGAGTCTGAAGAAGTTAATTAGCTGGAGTAGGTGTTGGGTAGGGGTAACCAACATCTGATCCAGCCAATCAGGAGAGTCTGAAGAAGTTGGAGTAGGTGTTGCTAACTATGGTTGGAACTAGACTCTGCAAGGCAGCAGTTCTCCAGGTGCGTTGGAGACCACTAATTTATATCATGACACCTGGATCCACTGACTTGCTTTCATTTCTTTAAACTAACATGAGTGACATATTATTTGTTAATCATTCCGTGAGCATCCTGTCCAGTCACAGACGTTACATTGGAGTTGCTTTAGAGAACTGAAGCATGGACATGATACACATAACCAAATAACTTCAAAACTAATCTTCAGGCCTCAGTATATATTTTTAGATTAGATTCAACTTTATTGTCATTGCGCAGAGTACAGGTACAGAGCCAATGAAATGCAGTTAGTATCTAACCAGAAGTGCAAATACAGTATTATTTACATAAAGTGCAGTAGTAATAAATTCATATTCATATTCATAGTTCACCAGTGTGTTTAAATGAATGACAAGACACATCATAGTCCGCACACATGCCTTAGAACCAGGGTTTCTGTTCCCCAGTCCTGAAGACCCTACACATTTTTATGGTTCCTCTGTTTCTGCTTGTTAACTAGTCGTATAAGGTGAGCTACATGAGACAAAGCAGTAAAAAAACAAAACAAAACAAAAAAACAAACAAAACAAAACAAAAAAAACAAAAAACAAAAACACAACCCTGGATCTGGAACTTAGAAATCCCACCTTTAGATCCCGAGGACAGCGTGGCTCTCTTGATGGCGTAGGTTTTAAGACATCTCTCAAACATGTCATCCCAAAGCTCAACGACTCCATCCTTTCCTGCAGTCACGAAGCCCTGGAGAAGAGACACGTACTAAAAACACTGCAGCGCAACAAGCTGGAAGCTGGAAGACGAGACTGGAAAATAACGAAGAAGTGTGAAGTCCACTGAAATAAACACTCCTTTGAAGTAAGAAGTTGTGAGTTATTACTTCATTTTACTTTGCTATGCAAATGTGATTACCTATTACATTATAGTAGTGACCTATTATTTTAATGGTATAGCAAACATAGTACACACAGTGTTTTTTATTACAGAGTAAACTAATAAGAAAATAAGACACAGAGAATAAAACTGCAAAGAATTAGTTCAACACTGATACTGGCACTCAGTATCATTATCGGCGATGGTGATATTGATACCTGTGACAGCAATCTCTGTACATGTAGATGGACCTTGATCACCTGCTGTGGGAGTAGCTGAGAAACAATTTTTTGTCTGTTATAGCGCCCCCTGTTGACTAATTGAAACCTAATTAAGTGGGCATCCCCAAATTTATGTGCTCAACCATGCCCTAATGTTTGGTGAGAATTGGCCTTAGCTTTCCAGATTTATAGTCATTTTTGTAAAATTAGCTCCACGTGCAGGGGCTTAATTGGCCTGTGGCAGCCAAACTGTTGACAAATATGCAAATATCTTATATGATTCTTTACCCCCAGACTTAGACGAACACCTATATTGATGGGGTATCATGAAAATCCTTGGACTAGTTAAACTTAATTAGTTTCTCACATTTTGCCAATTATGATGCAGTAAAAGTGGGTGGGGCTAATAACATGCAGCTAGGCGTTATTGCAGAATCCTTCAAGGATTAAGCTGAAGAAAGAATCTTGGCTCTAGGTGACATGGTTCAGGAGATATTTGACAAAACGCGAAGGCCTGTGCTATAGCGCCACCATCAGGCCAATCTGTGTCATTTTTGGTGTGCGGCGAGATCTTTGTACAAAATATAATTTGGTGTCTGGATGGCTTAAGATGGCTCCTCTAGAACAACTTCTAGGTCAAAATTTGGGGCGAAGAAGAATAATAATAATAAGAAGAAGAAACAACAAGCTGCACCTGATGCACCGGCTACATAAGCCTCCATCAAGCATGCGTCAACTGCTATACCTTTGTAGAGGGGTGGCTGGTGACGGTATTAGCAAAAAAAAAAAAATAAATAAAAATAAATAAATAAATAAATAAATAAAGGAAAAAAAGGGAAAAGAAAAGAGAACACACGCACTTTAAGAAAAACCAAAAAAACACAAACAACAACAAAAAAAAAAAAAAAGATATGTGCTACAAAAGAAAAGAGAAGAGACACACATAGAAAAAGAAACCAAAAAATAAATAATAATAAAATAAAAAAAACACGTCATTTCATGTGTATCCACATCCAGGAAACCTGTTTGCAAGCAGATAAACCTTTATATCGGCGCAAACAGGTTCCGGCCCTGCACTTGGGTCCACACCCTTATCTGTGCCATGACAAGGATTGAGAAACACTGAACTAAGAAATGTATTATAGTCACAAACCAAGTTCTCATGGTGTGTTTCAAACTGCATTCCTAGGTTGATCCGTGTTGCTCTGCCTGCTTACCTTATCTAAAGAGAACATGGCAAATACAGGTCCATCATGGGCTTTGATGGTCTTCAGAAGCGTGGGTTCCTTCCAGATGTAAATGTCTCCAGTGGCTGCTCCAGAGAACACCAGGTCATCAGTGTGTCCGTAACACACAGACATCATGGTCTCAGGCTTCCCCAGGTTTCCGAAAAACCCCCGCTTAAACGTAAGGCCACCACCTTCAGAAAACACAGTGACCTGGCATGAGCTGAATGCCTCAATCAAAGTGACTTGCAGTTTCATCACTGTACAGAGATGAAGTGAAGGTAGTGTTGGGACTGGTGAAACCACAGCATGCTTCTGATGGTCTGCATGAAGTTAATGATTAAATGAAGAGCCCTCGTTTTACATGGGTGGTTAGTGAGTTTGTATCATCGTAGGGGCTTTACTGACTCATTAGGACAGGGGAGGATCGTCATTAGAAACTGCCAGCTGATGATGATTCCAGAGTGTAATTCATTCGCCCTAACTGCTGCCTACAGAGCAGTGGAAGACTACAGATCTTCCTAACTGAAACTGAAAAGAGGCTGACGTCTGCAACAGGACAATGATCCAAAACACAACTCAAAACCTACCATCAACTACTACAGTGTTTGGAAAGCATTCACAGTCCCCTGAATCCGTGGGCAGATTTTAAACATGTTGTGCATGTGTGACAGCTGAAGAGGATCACAGAACTAGAAGCGTTCTGCAAGGAAGAGTGACTGAATATTCCTAAAACAAGAACACAACGGCAGAATGATAGCTGGCTACGAGAAGAACCTGTGAGCTGTGATATCTGCTGAAGTGGGTAATGAGTTGGTAGAGTGTCCAAATGTCTGGACATGCCACAAACCACGGTGCATTAGCATTTGAAGACAAAGATCTTTCTAAAAAATACTTTGCTGCAGATGTTGCGTTCAATTCTTCTTCACTTAAAAAATTTAAATAATTAAAAAAAAAAAAAAATTAAAATAAGTAATTTGGCCCAGGGTGCCTGAACACACTGTATAAACTGATTTCTAATTATTTGTTTTAAGAAAGAAAAAAAAAACAAAAACTATGGGTTGTCATGTTCAGTCCTCAGAGATGTTCTGGGCCTTGCAGCTCACAATAAAATACACTATTTGGGCAAAAGTAACCTCCTAATGATTTAGTTCAGGTGTTTCAGTTAATCTCCTAACTAACAGGTGTATAACATCAAGCTACTAGTCATGCCGTCCCCATAGACCAGAGTTTTATAGCCCTGGTCCTGGAGGCACCCTGCCCTGCGCATTTTAGTGCTTTCCTGGTCCCAGAACACCAGATTCAACTCATCTGCTCATTAACGAGCCTTTCCAGAGCTCCAGGGTGTGTGTTAAAGCAGGGAATCCACTAAAACTCTGACCCCAGTGAAGGGTGAAGCTAATGCTACAGATGCTTACAGCTTTGTTGCAGCAGTTTGGGGAAGAACCCTTTCCTGTTCCAGCATGACTGTGTCCCTGTGCACAAAGCCAGATCCATACAGGCATGGACTGGTGGAGTTTGGTGTGGAGGAACTGCAGTGGCCTGCACAGGGTCCTGACCTCAACAACACCTTTGGGATGAACTGGAACGTGGATTGCGAGTCAGGCCTCGAATGCTCTTTTGACAGAATGGACACAAATTTCCAGACACACACTCCCAAGATCTTGTGAAAGGCCTTCTCAAAAGCGAAGAGGCTGTTATAAGGAGAGTTGGGGGGCAACTCCATATTAATGCCCATGGTTTTGGAATGTGATGTACAGCAAGCTCATACAGGTGCGATGGTCAGGTGTCCATCACTAAATGCACAAACAGAGACAGAAAATGAGAGAGAGAGGAATAAGAAGGTGATGTACCTGCCAGCTGCCAGAATTTAATGTGTTTCATGCCCACTGTCACAAGTTTGTCCATGAGTAACGGACTGCACTTCACTACAAACAGCTTGTCCTTGTGCCCTCTAAGAGAAAAAGGAAGAGAAAACGAGAGAGAGAGAGATGATGTATATCACATGAGAGACAGGGTCATGTATACATGTGCAGTAATTCTGTGCTGTGTGGTACCTGGCAGTAGCTAATTTCTCTCCTTTCTTCCAGTCCCACACTACAATAGAGTGATTATCGTCCACTCCCACAGACACCAAAGTTTTCCCATCAGCTGCGCAAACAGACACACACAGACAAAAACACATTAATCCGTCTACTTAAGCTAATATAATCAATCAAATCTTTAATCCGGCTGTCAGATAACTTTAGCCTTAGGTTCATCAAACCCCAGATTTCTGGTCTCACAGTGGTGGGTCACATATTACTGGGCTACAATACCACCAAAACTGATACTGCACACCTACCCTGCTCCAGGGCAGGGTACGTCTGAGATGCCAGATCTCGGACCAATCAGGAATGCTTTCCCGTGCATGTACACAAAGACTAATCATTGCGGCTGCATTTGTTAGGTCTTCTGAAACTGAAACTTCAGTCAGGCCACCCTTCATTTATCTACAACATCTGGAGGATTGGGCCCTTTCTCTCTCTCTCTCTGGAGACCACCCAGGTGCTCGTCCAGTCTCTTGTCATTTCAAGGCTTGACTATCGCTCCTGGATGGTCTTCCTCTGTGGGACTGATCCAGAATGCAGCAGCACAGCTTGTCTTCAGTTTTCCCAGGTTCACTCATGTCACTCCACTGCTGCGTTCCCTTCACTGGCTTCCAGTAGCTGATGCTTAATCTGAGCCTACAAAGCCAAGAATGGACCAGTCCCTCCCTGCCTTATGGTAATGGTCAGGAATCAAGCTTGACTTGCCTATCATTCGACCTGAAGAGGATGGGTTCCCCTTGTGAGTCTTGAGGGTTCTTCCCTTTGCCACTGTCGCCTCTGGCTTGCTCACTGGGGGCTTGGACCTGGATTCTCTGTAAAGCTGCTTTGTGACAACATCTTTTTTAAAAAGCCCTATCTAAATAAATTTGACTTGACTTGCCATCCTTCAAGATGCATGGAAGACAAGCATCAAAACTCTTCTCTGTCCTGGTACCCGGATGGTGGTATGAACTTCCACTGGCTGTCCAAACAGCAGACTCTCTCACAGTCTTTAAACTCAGACTGAAGACGCAGCTCTTTGGGAAGCACCTAAGGGAGCACTAATCTAGGTACTTGAAATGCACTGTATGCACGTACTGCTGCTCTTAATTCTTTATCTTCTTCTTTAGATATGAGCCGTGGCCAGGGATTGCTAGGTGGTGCTCTTCTGCCGTGTTTAACTCTGTATTCGTCTTTCTAGGTGTCAGCACTGGCCCTTGTTTGGGCAGCGTCTGAGCTGAAGGTGAGTTCATACTCTAACCTGTTTGTACCAGCTAGGATACATACATACTCTGACTGAACACTAAGCACTTGAATCAGATCATCTGCTAAATGCTGTAAATGTTCATGTATTTTATTTGCAGTCAAAATGGTTATCAGGAGATATTCCTGAATAGTTTAGATATAAAATAACCACCTGCATAAGGAAGGAAGGGAACGTTTACAGAACTAGAGCTACATTAGTCGAAAAACTTTATATTAATGCTGCAGAGAAACTGGGACTCCTAACAGCCACCTGGAAGACCTGGCAGACCCACCAACACTGTCCCCATCCGATTAACAGCATTTTACACAGTAAATACGAGGACATCATGGCAGCAGCGCATGTGGACGCAGCGACTCGATGCTCTCCCTTCTCTGGCTGCTTTTTTCTTTTTTCTGTAGTTTTATGTTTACTAGTTCACGGAGTAGTATCGGAGAGGCACATCCATGCACGGTCACTTTACACATTCATAACTTATTTATTTAGATTTATATTGTAACTGTTACCGTTTCACTCATTCCCACATTGAGTGCACGGTCCATATGTAAATATCTTAACTATCTATATTATATATTACTGCTCTTTTTATTGTTTATTATTTTTCTTGGAGAGTGTTGCACTAAATTTTGTTGTATGTGAGCACAATGACAATAAAATGATTCTATTCTATTCTAACAAATATGTTCTATTTGGAATTCACACTGTAGTTGGTTTTGACCACACAAGTCAGAGACAAGTTCATTTCAGAAGATACGGGATAATCCACTCGCACAGTAAAGTTATTACAACTGGAGTTCAGAAACATTTAAAAGCTACAGAGAAACTGGGACTCCTAACAGCCACCTGGCAGACCCACCAACACTGTCCTCATCAGATAAACAGCACTTAAAGCTTTCATCTCTGAGAGAGAGGAGCTCCACTCTCACTTCAGATCTGTTTCTGTCCATCCTTCCACTGAGAGAGGACACCTCAACGTTACGGAGGTCTGAAAGGAGGTGTAGCTGTTCAGGAAACCCTTAGTGAACTGAATATGAGTCTCCTGAAAAGAATGGAAGCTGTGATAAGTGGACACAGTGAACACTGAACAATATGATCTATGCAGCTGTTGAGACTTCTGTGTAATGTTCCGCTGAATGTATGTACATATAGGTACATATACTGGCCATCAAAACACCTGGCTTAGTTTTGGAACACAAACAATCGGTTCACACCAATGACAGGAAGTGGCGGTGGGAAGCCAGTGCCCAAACCTTGCAGTCTGATGACAACCGCGAGTGGAGGTGGGAGGCAGATATCAGCCATGAGAGAAGGCTGGAGGACAATGACAGCAACGAGGGGCATGACGATGGTGTCAGAGTCCCGCCTCCTGTTCCGTATCGAGGCCTATGTATTATACCTGCTGTTTGAACCCAGCGGGGTGTCGTGACACGGTAGCAGAGCAGCAAACTCTCTTTTCCTCTCAGCTCAGGTGCTGGTACTGCCCCTTAATGAGAGCTACCTAATGCTGATTTGGCTTTGGTATCATGGGCACCTTTAAAAGGAGCACAGAAGGAAAAGAGATAGAGAGAAAAGAGAGATGAGTAGCAGCAACAAGAAGAAGACTGACAAGCTGAAAAGCTTGTACATTAAAAGGACTGAAATGTAAGTGGCCAGCTTTGAGCTTTGGTGGTGATTTTCGTTTGTGTGTAACAAAGAGAAATGCTTGCTGCGATCATCTCTCCTGCCTCCAGCATCCATCCTTCCTCCCAGAGCAGCACACCTTTCATGTTACAGCCAGTTTCCCGCAACAGTAAAGGGTATTAAAATGACTAATGAAGAGAACGGGTGGCCTACATTCTGTAACTGTAAAGGTACAACGTGCACCCACCATATGGTACAGTGGAGCTGATAAAAGTGTAGATACATGGTAGGTGTACCTAATAAAGTGGTCAGTGATTAGGCATGGATCGTATACTGAAACATGTAGGGCAGCCATACCAGAGAAGTCCAGGGCACAAACTCCTCTGTGGTGATGACCTTTGAGGAGCGAGAGGCACTTCAGGCTCTGGATGTCCCATACGTGCACAGCTGGGTCCCGGCCCACCTGTAGAACAACACACAGCAGGGCGTGGAAAGTTAGATGGCAGACGTCCTTCAAAATGCAAAGTTTAATCGCACATTAATACAACCAGCTTTCTCTCTACCACAGCTGTCACTGTCCTAGATGACCAATGAGCCCTATTCACAACTGATAATTACCCAAAACCAAGCAAGTTAACCAGCATACATCTACAGTCTGAAGGCCAGGATGAAAGCACAGATGGATTTAATCACCAGGTTTCTAAGGTAGGGATAAAATAACTGTATTCAGATTCATACAGAGCAAAAACACCCTGTTCCTGAAGTATGTTGCTGTTTAAAAGGTTGCAATGTTTCAATAATACTCAGTCTATTTAGTTGCAGATTCATGGAGAAAATGCAGCCCTGTGCGACTTCACAGGTTTTAAATAAATAATAGGAAGCTCAAGAGCTGTTTAAACAAACAAACAAACAAGACATTTAAAGAGTCATGGAAAAACAAATTCTCCTTATTTTCTTTGAATTTGGAGTTTGATGTAATTTGGCAACAGTCCATGTACAGACATAAAGCTGCTCAACTGCCCCATTCTGAATTTGTTCATGTGACAAGCGCACAAACATATTTATAGCTATATATCTAGGTTCATCTCTGAGTGGTTTTCTGAATAAGGGAAGGAGAGAATTTATCTTTGATCAGTTGTAAAAGACACAGTAACAAAAAATAGCAGGATTCATCATTAGGGATAAAGAGAATAGTCACGTAAAAATAAATTATGACCAAAAACCACAGAAATGCTGTAACTGGAGAGAGAAAACACAATAAAAAAGTAGGAAAGAAAGAATTTTAATAATTAAGGCATATTATAATGACTATATACTGTATAGACAATTACTATATACTGTGTGTGTGTGTATATGTGTGTGTGTGTGTGTGTGTGTGTGTGTGTATATATGTATCGTCACTGTCCAAAAAATAAAACAAAAAACAAAAAAAAAACCCTCATGTATCTCCATTTTTGTCGATTTTTACTTTTATGCCTCATTGGAACACAGCAGCTGCTGTTTACACTGTTTACACACACAAATTTCATGATGAATGGACCACTGACTTACATTAAAGTTGAATAAAGTTTATATATATAGGAATGCAATCCTTTGAACTGTATAATAAAGATGGAACTATGTGACCTTGGGTAAAGGGGACTAGGTTTAAACGTAAGCTGTCACCTGGCCTGTGGCAACATAGTCTTTAAGTGGGTGGATGGTCAGGCTGAGGATGTCATCATCATGGCCCAGGTAGAAGCGCTGAGTGTGCTGCTGTCTGTTGTAGACTATTCCCACCGCTGCTACGTGATAGACCACCTCCCCTGCCTGTGTGTAGAAGAGGTTGTTCCGGCAGTCGTATCCCCTATACCTGCAGAGAAACATAACACACAAAATTAGATAAGCATGATGAGGAAAACACTATACTGTACATACGGACATACAGATACGGCTCTACACACTTTGCAGGTCTACTACTTACTGTAGTAACTGTGTGTGTGTGTGTGTATATATACACACATATATACATACAGCTCTGGAAATAAATAAGAGCACTCCAGTTTCTTCTTAAATCAGCATCTCCACATGTACAGCAGGCTCTTAGTGAGGAACAGAAGGTTGGGTTCTAGCTTTACTGGCTGATACAGTGAGCGTCTGCTGGAGCGAGGGCGAAAACCCCTCTCTACTGACCGTGATGAGCGCCACCTCATTCGAGTGTCACTTAACCACCGTATGATGACCTCAAGTGACCTACAGAAAGACTGGCGAGCGGTGGCTGGGGTGAAATGCACAGCAAGCATGGTTCATAACAGGCTTCTGGAGGCGTCATTAGTGATTTTCTAAATAAACAGATCTGAAATACTATATCTGATCTGGAATTTGGGAGATGTGTTTCCAGTAGTGTATAGAATAAAACAGAACTGCTCATTTTGGTCAAACACAAACCAAGAAACTGTACAACTAGAGGAACTGATCATTTTGGGGTGGGCTCTTACATTTTTCCAGAGCTGTATATATATATATATATATATATATATATATATATATATATATA
>CM067500.1:8807591-8824619 GCA_034552555.1 Semaprochilodus insignis | reverse complement strand
GTCCACTGTATCAGCTCCACTGACCATATAGGACACTTTGTAGTTGTACAGTTCCAGACTGTAGTCCATCTGTTTCTCTGTATACTGTATTACCCTGTTCTTCAATGGTCAGGACCCCCACAGGACCTCCACAGAGCAGGTATTATGTGGGTGGTGGATCATTCTCAGCACTACAGTGACACTGACATGGTGGTGGTGTGTTAGTGTGTGTTGGGCTAGTGTGAGTGGATCAGACAACTCACTCTGCCAGTATTCCCAACAGTCCCTGATGGACCACATCTTAATGTAACACTGTACCACCAAACCAATTCTAACACCTATAATGTCTCTGGCCTGCATAAAAAATAATCATACCATTACAATAAGTGGTAAATACCATTTTAAATGGGACTGTAATTGTGGAAATCAACAATATTTCACTATGAAGTGTCAGTAATGCGTCTGAAGTGGAAATTGGGCTGAAGTGAATTGGGCTGATCAATTAACCATCACTAGCACTAGCTGTCATAACCAAGTTACCTAGAAAGTTAGTTAGCAACTCATCTTTACGTCTTTATGTTATACTAGATAGAAATAAAGACTCAGCCAATTGATGTGAGCTGACTGTGTGTTGAGGGGACTGATAGGGACATGTTACCCATGGACAAACTGCAGACGGAGCCCTGCGTCTGGAGCCTGCTGTCGCTTCAGCGAGCCCACCTGCTGCCTCTTCTCCTTGCTCTGCTGCTTCAGCTGGGGGAGGTCCTCCTTGTACACCTACAAGAAACCAGCAGCCAAAGCTACATTAGGGACACATCCTCATATTTATTCAATAAATATGAATAAATAAATGCCACCGTGTCTTCTGTGGACACTAGGGTGTGAAGACATACGATGAATAGGGGATGCAGGTCCCTGCGCTAGCTCCTAGTCAAAATATAAAACAAAATAGCTTGCAATTATTTTTTTTTTGTTTAAATAAAGGTCAAATGATTAAAGGTTTACACTCTGTTGTGCATGTGACAGGCCTTATCGCTGTACCTGACTGATCCAATAGCCACGACTGCGGACATTCAGCAAGCAGTGAGGCCTCCATGAGCACCATTGGCAGACGACTGCACCACGCAGAACTACATACATGCAGACCATTACGACAACTGTCTTTATCACCACGTCAACGTCACCAAAGACTGCAATGGTGTCGTGCCAGACTGTCATGGAGTGACTCAGAATGGTAGTGGGTCATCTTCAGTGGCGAGTCCCGCTTTTGTCTTGGTGGAGACGACCAACAAACCTGTGTGTGGAGGCACCGTGGTCAGCACCAAGATGAACGGTTTGTTGTCACGCCTCACACGTCCAGAAGGCCTGGTGTCACTCCACCTCCACCCCTACCGCACCATCTGCAGGAACTGTGTGAGAATATTCAAAGCTGCATGGGATGGATTATCACAGGACACCATTAGGAACCTCTAAAACTCCATGCCCACATGGCGGCCCGATGCCATACTGAGAGACACTACTTCTGTATGTGTAGCTCAATAAATAGGCAGGGAAAATGATAAAGGGAGGAGTGAGTGCTGGACTGAGGTGCTGTTAAGTCCTGATCATATACAGATGTTGGTGTTTAACCAGTGCAGTGTTGAGGCCAACGAGTAATGCTACCTTATACTCTGCAAGCCAGGCTGTATGCCTGAACTCTCACATACAGATCATTAAATGCCCACTTTTACCCATAGGAACGAATAGTGGAATTGTGTGAGCGGAAGTTTGTCCACTCTACTTGCATTACAACGTGAATGTGTCTCCTCTCACCTCCTCACTCCATCACAGAGCTCTGTACATATGAAGTAGGTGGGAAGAGCTTTGAGATCATTATTAAAGGTCAAAAGCGGGCTTAAACAGCAGATAATTCCATTTTTCCATCGAAGGGAAAAATCTATATTTTATTTTTAAAAGGATTTAAAACTCTGAACGCAATAATTAAGGGTAGGTTGTTCTTGGGTTTCTCTCTGCCCTGTGCTTGAAGTTCACCTGAATTAATTGTTCTGAAATCTCCTGGCTCCCCTGCTGGTGATCTGTTCCTAGGACACTGTGAGCAGCTGCGTGCGTGCTGGCAGGAAGATGAGGTGGTGGAGAAGATAAGACGTGCCAGTGTTGAACTCTATTTGGAATCCTGTGCTGGGCCTGTGCAGGAGTAGGTGCCCTGCTTTTCTTTAAGCCAGCTTTTTTCTTTTTCCTCCCAGCATCTGTCACCCACCTTATCTCTGCCCGCAGCTGCGTGTGCTCCTGCCTTGGCGTCAGTGGGGGCTTGGCGCCTGTTTTGGCTCGATATGAGCTCGGCGGCCACCTCATGACTGATCAATGAGGGAGCCCATTTAAAGTTTAAACACTGACGACTCCTCTAACACTTTAGCTCAGGCCTCGCGTAACACTTTCCACCCGAGCACCTGCTTGGCATTCACATCGGCCACTAACGGAGCCTTTCAGTGATGTGCGTCATGACAATCTAAAGCTTCATAGAACACTTAAAAGACAGAATGTGTTATTGATTCACTGTTGTTATCCGATATACACTGATCATCAAAGGAACAGCTGCATCCAGAGGGAGGTGTGGGATTGCAGTGCTATTGGGAGGGAAGATAAAGGTTACCAGGAACAATAAATGATGATAAATTTAGACTGATATGATCAATATTTATTGAGCTACACATACAGAAGTAGTGTCTCTCAGTATGGCACTGGGCCACCGTGTTTGCCAACCCAACATGCCAAACGTCTCAGCATGGAGTTGTAGAGGTTCCTAATGGTGTCCTGTGATAATCCATCCCATGCAGCTTGAATATTCTCACACAGTTCTTGCAGATGGTGTGGTAGGGGAGGAGGTGGAGTGACACCAGACCTTCAACAAACCGTTCATCTTGGTGCTGACCACGGTGCCTCCACACACGAATTCACTGGTCATCTCTACCAAGACAAAAGCGGGACTCATCACTGAAAACGACGCAATGCCACCATTGTCTTTGGTGACGTTGACGTGGGGTTAAGGACAGTCGTCGTAACGGTCTGCGTGTATGTAGTCCTGCATGGTGCAGCCATCTGCCAATGGTGCTGCACTAACAGGATGACTTGTGGAGGATGTCACTGCTCGCTGAAGGTCCGCAATCGTGGCTGTTGCGTCAGTCAGGTACAGCGATAAGGCTCGTTCTTGCTTACGTCACATGCGCGACCATGTGTGAAACTTGAATCCTTCACATGTCTCGCGATGTCAAACCTACCCATCAAGTTACACACACACACACACACACACACACACACACACACACTTATTGTATGCTGTACTAAAATGTGATTTAGAAGAACTTTTGACTATATAAGTGGAGAAAATGCTAGAAGCTATGCAGAAGGTCGTACAGAGTGCCTACAGCAGAGCAGAAACTCATTTTATGATGGATACTAGAGGCAATATCTGCTGCTGAAACTCCCTTTGGAGTTCCACACTGCTGCCGCTCGTGTTCATGTGCAGCCTTGGCAGAGTGAATACCGCATAGATGTTATCATCAGCTATGAGCTTTTTGATGTGAGTTTATGATTAATAACTGCTTAAACTATGTTAATTATTTATAATAGCTTGAATTCTTGCTGAAGACTGAGAGTTTCTAGGAGTTTACAAAGTGCAAACAGCACAGAGTTTCACATTCACATGCCACTTTGCATCCCTCTCAATACAGCCGTTTTCCTTAGGGCACAGGAGAATGTAGAATCTGATCCTACATCAAAAGGGTCAAATTCCCCACAAAAATTTCCCACAGTAAAAATCTGGAATTAATGAATTAACAAGGCGGTCGATGCTGACCTGGCGGTCATAATTGATCTGCGTCTCCTGCTCAATGTCAGAGTCCAGCTCCGGCACATCAGACAGCTCTGAGTCAGACTCTTCGCTGTTAGAGTCACCATACCCGTCTACAGGAAGGAGAAGAAAGAGAAAGGAGATCAGTGCATGAATAAAATACTCCACCAAATACTCAGGGTAAGGACTGCACCCCTATAAACCTGAAACCTTTCAGCAAAATCTGAATCTGAATTTCAGTACCAGTCAATGGTCTGGATGCACCTATTTGAAGGCATGTTTTGACATAAAGCACCACACTGGCCTGACTTGTATCTCACTCACTCATTCAGTCATATGTAGCAGGCTGAAAGTCCTCCACAAGTGGGGGGTGCGGTAGGGGGTGCCTCACATCAGTGATACTGTGTGTCCTGGTTATCATAACATTAAAGAAATTCTGATCTGATCAAATGAATAGCAAAGTTGATGCAGATGGATGAATATACATTTCTTAAACCAAAATTTAATTAATTTACTTTAAATGCATCTAAAAAAAAAACAAGAATTTGCAAGCCAACAAGGTTTAAGGAGATGTGGAACTCTTAAGACTGTTGGACAAACAAAGCTAAATATTTCTGATTTTAAAGAGGACATATGCTGGTTTTCGGTGTTGGTAATTGTGTGTTTGGGTTCTACTAGAATAGATTAACACATATTACGATATTTTCCTGCACATCTGGATTCACTGTCTGTGTCTTTAAGCCCCGCATCCCGATGAGCCCAGTGTGGTCCCACTCTGTTCTAAATGGTGACCTGTTATCGTTTGGCTTTAACTAAGTGAATACTTTGATTGGATTGGTTCCTACAGTGATTAATGTGTTTCATCTGGCAACAATACTTTTAACCGTAACTGATGCAGTAAGGAGTTTCTCATTCCTTGTACTATACCATGTGGGAAGACGCATCTCATGGTTGTGGAAAAGATGTTACTGTGTTTCAAAAGGGTCAGATTATTGTCCCGCATCAACCAATGAAAACAACTACAGAGAAGCTGGAATTGGGTTCAGACCTGTCCAGCACATTATTAACACCTCAAGGGAGAGTGGAGAATCTGCAACTTCACAGAAGAAATGTGGTCAGAGAAAAATCCTGCACCCATGCATGCATGCACCAATCATGCATAGAGCCCACTGTACAATTCTCTGGAGGCAGTGTTATGATTTAGCCGGCTTCAGTTGGTCAGGTTGAGGCTCAGCAACATTATGTGGCAATGAAATTAAGTCAGCTGACCACCTGAACGTAACACCCATCGATGGATTTGTTCTTCCCTGCCACCTTTGCCACAAACCAGCTTGTGAAATTCCTGCCCTGTTAGAGTTGCCCCAGACAACTGTAAGTGCTATTATTAAAAATGGAAGCAATTACAGCTCAGCAATAAACCTGTAGACAATGTTCAATTTACAGAGCAGGCGCATAGTGGGTAAAAACTGCCCATCCTCTGTTGCATCAGTCTCTACAGAGCTCCAAACTGCCTCTGGAGGCAACATGAGCACCTGAACTGTGCTCCAAGATAACTATATGCAGTGCCAATCGTTGGCTGGAGTGGTGAAAAAACCCTGCCACGGGACTCAAGAGCAAGTTTCCACTGGATTTGTTCTTCCCTGATGGCACAGGCATATTCTAGGATGACATTTCCGAGATTCATCGGAATCAGACTGTTAAAGAGAGGTTCTGACTTTCCCATTTCCCCATTGAAAGTCTTTGGGATGTGCTGGAGGAGACTTCACGTAGTGGCTGGACTCAACAGTAGTCAATACAAGATCATTATCAATGCATTCCATTTCGATAGCTCATGGTTGAAGCTCAGTGTGGAGGTCAAAACTGCAAATCTGTTGATCGTGCAAAAAGAACATGCAATCTAATATGTAAATATCATTTTAAGCCATCAACATTAGCAGGTTGCTATCAGACTATCAGAAAATTAGCTCCAAAGACAATTCACGTTTGGAAGCAGGTGAATTAAATGAGCTGGTTAAACGGTTGCTAGACCAGAGGACCATTACGCCGTACATGTAGAGGACACGCATACCTTGAAAGACGGGCTCAACAGCACCATTCACGACGCCCTCGGGTAGGAACCTCCACTGGAACAACGAATGATCTGCTCCTCCAGTAGTCAACACCCACTGAAGGTCATGTGACCACCGCACATTGGTCACATGGGCAGAGTGGCCGACATACTTCTTGAATTTTGCTCCTAGTGCAAACCAACAGGACATAGACCAGGTCTGTGGTTAAGGGTGACTGCTGATGGACAACAACTTTACTTGATCTGTTACTTCAGGACAGGAAAGAATTCGGAATACCCTTTTTCAGGCACGGGAAGCGAAACAACTTGACCAGTCCGAAGTCGTCTCCAGTGACCAGGACGGCACTGCTGTGGTTGGCATCGAGAGAGTTGATTTCACTGATGTTGGTGTACTTGGGCCAGATCCCGCTCACTTCAGGCCCAATCACACACGTCCAGGAGACCCAGTGGATCCCTTTGATCTCCTCTTTAGTGGTTAGGTGCTTCCCAGCTATAACAAAAAGGAAAATGGCTCACTTTTAGAGGAAGAATCTGCAAGCATAGTCATATTTTTGGTTTTCTAGGTGTTTCAGCTACACCCGTTGTTAACAGGTGTATAAATCAAGCACTCAGTCATGCAGTCTCCACAGACAAACACTGCCAGTAGAATAGATCATACTGAAGAACTCAGTGACTAAACAAGTGACTGCTGTACCATCCCACCTTAAATGGCACAGAAGCTCAGGCGCCAAAATGTACATGCTGCGCCATTTAAGGTGCAATGGATTAAACTGGAATAGGAAGACTGCTTCAGGCTTTGCCTTCTCTGTTGGTGAGGAGTTAATTCAAATTAAGTAGAGTATGGCATCAGTATGGCATCGGGCCGCCATGTTTGCTAATGCAACATGCCAGACGTCTCGGCATGGAGTTGCAGAGGTTCCTAATGGTGTCCTGTGATAATCCATCCCATGAAGCTTGAACATTCTCACACAATTCCTGCAGATGGTGCGGTAGGGATTGGAGGTGGAGTGACACCAGGCCTTCTGGACGTGTGACGTGTGGCAACAAACCATTCATCTTGGCGCTGACCACGGTGCCTCCACACACGAATTCGTTGGTTGTCTCCAAAAGACAAAAGCGGGTCTCGTCACTGAAGATGACCAGCTGCCATTCTGAGTCACTCCATGACAGACTGGCACCACACCATTGCAGTCTTTGGTGACGTTGACAAGGTGTTAAGGGCAGTCGTCATAAACGGTCTGTGTGCATGTAGTCCTGCGTCATGCAGCTGCCTGCCAATGGTGCTGGTGAAGTAACAAACACTGCCAGTAGAAGGGATCGTACTGAAGAGCTCAGCCTCAAAGCAGCAGACCATGCTCAATTTACCTGCCTCTGGAGGCAACATCAGCACCTGAACTGTGCTCTAAGATCACTATATGCAATGCCAATCGTTGGCTGGAGTGGTGTGAAGTGGTGTCACTGGACTCTAGAGCAGTGGAAACGTGTCCTCTGGAGTGATGAATCACACTTCACCAACTGGCAGTCTGACAGGCATCCCCGCTATATGTGCTGAGAGGGTCGGAGACCAACAGATAAAGCAACTCTTTAGTCAAGCATTAAAGCCCCAATCAAGAACTGCTTCAGCTATTCTCACCTCAGCAGTGCCATAATGATGGAATCACTGCCGAATACACTTACTATGCTCTCTGTTAGCGAATCTAAAGCTGGGCCTGGTTTCCCGCGTTGGGCTTTAAACCAAGTAGACACTGCAGTTTTAATGCTTGTCATCTGAAACGAATGAAGCTGTCAAAGTTCCCCACCAGTGAGTTGACTTGGTGTAAGAAATACTGTAGAACAGCACTAGAGAAACGAACAGAGCAAGGTTAAGAACAACATTAGCCTCTGGTTACAGGGCCTGTGAGGTCCTATCCACCTGCAACTCGGCACCACTAACAGCACTAAGCTTCCGTACGCTGGCCTGATGGGCGTTGACAGTGACTGTATCCTATTCAGTATATGTGTCTCTAAATCATCATCATTTGGCTGAACCGTCTTGAACTTGAATATGAAGGGGTGTAGTGCTTGAAAGAGAACGAGGCACAGAGTAGCTGTACGTCTTCCATTCACTTGTGCATTTCGCACATCCTATTTTATTTTATCCTTGAATAAAAATGCATTTAAAAAGCAGGTAGAATTCCGTGCTGGCAGCCTCTGTGAATCAAATGGACTTACACGGGTAAAATGCTTTACATAATGATGTAAGGTGCATAAAAAAAGCAGTTTAGAAATATATCTCATTAGAAATTTGTGTTTACGACAGCCCAAGTGGTCTGCGCCCGTCTAGACATTGGTCCCATTTCAATAGCAAGCCCTCACCCACTTGACCTTATCATGTACCCCCCTGGGGGGAATCTCCAGTACCCTCTTAAGCATTATAAGCTCATGTTAAGTGTGTGAGGGGGTGGGCCGAGGCGCAGAGTGAACACAAGTATCCACTTCAGCAGCAGAATTTTCCAGAAATCACTGAAACCTGAGCATTTCCTTTTTAAAAACCCCCCAAATCATTTAGGACAAAGCTGTTTGAGGCAATTAGCAATTGAATACAGTTAAAAATAGAAGGGCTTTGGGTTGCAAACTACTTCACCTCCTATACATCACTGCTGATACAACCGTCATGAATACTCGAGCCCCTGCAGTGGTGGAGCCCCTGAAAGCTTCCCCCCTTTTGACACTAACTACAGTTCATAGCTGGCAGGAAGTGTAGACAGACCACGTACCTGCTAAATTCAAACGGCAAAGTGTTTTCTCGCTTACAAAGCATTCCCACATTTCTGACATTCAATCCGTCAGCTGGAACACTGCCTAATGACTCTCTGGCTCTAACACACGCGGCAGAGAGCTGCAGAACTCACTTGGCATGCGATAAAAGAGGCGCTCTCCGGCACCGTCATTCGTCTGCAGGAACTTGCTGTCAACGGACCAGTCCAGGTGCGTGATGAAGCTCGATGACCAGCTGCATTCGCCCACCTTTTTATAGCGCTGAGCCACAGCGTAGATGTCCACCAGACCGTCGTTAGAGCCGACGGCCAGATAGGCTCCGTCTGGAGAAAACTTCAGCTCGTGGATGACTTCCTTCCTGTCTTTGATGTGCACTATTTCAGTCATATCTCTGAGGACAAAACAAGAGAAGAATGGAACAATAAATCCATTTCCCCAAAAACCTGCAGACAGGGCTGCAGCCAAGGCGCAACCCTGTTATGCACAGTGAGAGAGCCATCATCAATAAAGCAGTCACCAGAGCAATGTTCTTCTGTGTAGTCCACGTGCCATCAGATGACACCATCAGGGCAGCTACTGATGACTAATAGGAGTCAAATGATGGTGCACGCAATAACCAGCTTGTTATTGCTCTGATAGACTACTTTACTAAGAGGCCGTAGGGGTGAACGCTGGTTAGCGTTCGTCATGTTCAGTCTGCTGAGAGATGCAGATAATGGTGGATACCTTAAGGATAAACAGCTGAAGGCACCCAAGCGCAGTATGTACAGGGCAGTCCTAGGCTGGAGGTTAGGGAACCTGCCGTGTGACAAGGTCAAAAGTTTGATTCCCTAAACTAACAGAACACGACAGATGACAGAAGTACCTTTGAGTAAAGCACCTAGGCCCCCAACTGGATAGGCTGTCCAATGCTGTGGGCAAATGTGCTCGCTGACCCCCTAGCGTGTTCACTAGTGTCTGTGTGTAGGCGGATAAACGGCAAATGGTTCCAAATTCTAATTCTGTTAAAGTCTTGTTATAAGTCTTGTTATAGTGGGTGCAGAAATCAGTTCTAGCCGTTTGTAATTATGGAGTTACCCAGATCATTTAAAAACTTTATTTTAGAATGTGGGCATACGTGCAGAAGAACATTATTAACTGTAGTTTTGTTTGATTTCTCCCAATAAGTTTGCCACTCCACTAAAAGTACTAGGATCTACGTGATCGTCCCGTTGTAAATGTTGTAGCTATTCCCCTTCCTGTACACAACACTATACTACAAAGTGATTTATATAGAATGTAGTAGAACCAAATGTAGTATACACTAATTTCCCTTTAAATCAAACAGTTTTTTTCTATAGGTCACACAACACTGTGAGCAGATACTCACAAAAACCAACAGATTTGCATTCAGTGCTGTGGGGAAAAGTAGCGACCATCTGTCTTTTAATCCTCTTCCAGTTAAAATGGCCATTATGTACAAATGACTCACTTTTCAGCATCAGGAAAACAGCAGAAAACATATTTAACAGAGAATTACACAGAGGCTTCAACATCTAAATATAACACAAGATGTTTGAGTGTTTGTGTCCACTTTTTATCTTCATTTCAACTTCCATTCTTTTATTCAGGAGACTCATTTTCAGTTCCTCAAGGAAAGTTCAGTCTTAGAAGCTGGTTTAGCATTTTCAGACAAACCCAAACACATTCAGTGGCGCTGAGGTTCTAGACTCTGGGGTGGTCAGTCCATTGTTCTGAGAACACCAGCAGCTTCTTTGTTGGATGTGTCTGTCTCCAGTTGAACTCCAGTTTTGGAAACTCTTAATTTCCACATACTTAACAGCTATTTCAACTGGAAATGAATAGCAGGGTGGTCTCTGACTTTTGCATTTGTTTAATAATAAGGGATAAAGAGATGTTTAAAACGGTCACATGAAAAATGAACAGCTATTTTTGCTACACAAAACCACACAAATACCCAGTTCAGAGAAAACTGCGGGACGTGGCTCCTTTAAACAGGAACTGGAGAGAAGCCAAAGTGAAGGCGCTGGTCTGGAACACCTATTTTAACACCGTTCGAGCAGCTCCAGATGGAGAACGTCCATTCATTCTCCTTATAACTGCATGTTTCCGCCCTCGTCAGATGTGCCTTTCATTTCCAGGCTAACAAATTGAATCGCTAGTGTCTCATCAGGCCTGCTTGTTTCACTGAAAAGCAATTCCAGCAGCTGACACTTGATTACTTCTTGTCTGATGGATCATTCGGGCTCTTAATGACCGTTACCAAGGTTTCATATAAGGCTGACTCCATTGGATAAATGGGCAAGATGTGTTCTCTATTCTTTACATCCATGCAGGTAAACAGGTGAAGCAGGTGAATAATAGTGAACTATTTAAAGGGATGTCACATTAAAGTTAGACAGGTAGAGATGTATTACATACTGTGCTTATATACATATATACAAAACATGAGTCCTCTTGCGAGTTTAAGGTGGTAATGACTTCAGGCTCCTGCAGATGGTGCTGCACAAGGATGATAGGGCTATAAATACCTGTGGGGTGTGAGTGACGGGTTCCATAGATTGAGAAGAGGTGGTACAGTGCAGTCTCGTTCCATGTGTGGAAAATGGCTCCAAAGCAGATGTTAATGACTGGCTAAAAGGAGTGACTGCATTTGGGCATGCCAAAGACCATAGTGTGAAATCTATCTATCTATCTATCTATCTATCTATCTATCTATCTATCTATAACAACCACGGCTGCCCAAACTTTTGTATATGACTGTAAAAAAGGTTTTCACATTCAAATCGGTCAAAGAACTATCCCTTTCAAACAGGCCGGTATGCGTATTAATAATACAGTATAGAGACGGGATTGGTCTCTGCTGTAGATTGCCTATTGATCCCAGCGTAGCATTCAATACAATTGATCACAAGGTATTGATCCATTGACCTGACAACTGGGTAGCCTCGGAGACACTGACGGGTTTAAAAGATATCTGACAAACTAGCAGTTTCTCTGTGTTTTAGTGTTTCCTTTTTAGTGTCTGCGGTTCCACAAAGGTCCGTTTTAGGGCCGCTGCTGTTCTCACTGTACATGCTATATCTTGGACATGCGCTGAGGAAACTCTCAAAGCTGTTTGCAGCCTATTCAGAATAAAACAGCAATATTAATATATAAATATAAATAGTATTTCTAAGGTTGTATTCTATCGTTAAAGAAATAACGTTAAAGTCTGGCCTTTAATATCCCAGGGAAAGGCAGCAGTGCAGGTCATTTTCATGAATGAAAAAGTGTCAGTAAACAAACAAATAAATTATGCCATAATATAATGGGCTTGCATCCAATCAGTTACTCCAGCACATGCATGGATAGACCACAAGGGGTGGGGAAGAGGCTTGGTCGTGCCCAGGGAAAAGTTTCTGCAAACCTTCCGTCCACCATTTCTATGTATCTGCTGAGTTTAATACATCAAAGGTATTAGGATAAAATGCATAGCTTTAAATGTGCCATAGCATTTTCACATGCTATAATTTCTTTTTTTTCGGTCTGTTCCCATCTATCCTCCGTCATGATGAAAATAGCTTTGTCACTCCTTTAATCTGATGCACCCGACTCCATGATTTAAGATAATGATTTAAGGGAGTTTGAGTGGTGCCTCCTGGTAGGAAATCCATTTCTCAGATTAAACCGAGCCCACTAGAAAGAGGCAATACTGTACACTGGATGTTGGCGTAGACAAAGTTGTTTGGTGGTTTCAAAGTACTGACAATACCCATGAATCCAGAAGCTTTCACACCTACGTTTGGTTGGTGCAGACCTTGTCTCAGCCATAGCAACTCCGCCCACACTTACACAGAGAATCTGATATGTTTAGTTTGTTAACCTGGTCACACTGTCAGGTTTCCGCCAGATACATTCTGACTGGCTATACATATTTCTGCCTATACGCACTTCCACGTATGTTTTGGTGCTGATCTGACGTGAATCTAAGTGTTGTTGTCCCAGCTGAGTTCAGCCAAGTGAACGGAAGTTTCACTTGCCGATGTTCACCTGTCTTTGTTTCCTGAGGGGCTGTTTATGTCGTGACTCCATTTCAAGACTGCCTCCTTCTGAACTTGCAAAACTGCAGGCTTGTGATTGGCCATTTTGGCTTGAATGACAGCAAACATGAAAGTAACAGAGCACTTGATTCCATGGAAAACGTAATTCCTTGGAATCTCAAACCCAAAGCTGACAATAAATAAACACCTGCGTGTGTAATTTGGTGCACTATAGCCTTTGCAGTGTGAAACCAATCAAACTGAATGAAGAACATGCAATATCACAAAAGACCCAAACTCTGGTTTGGACTTCACCAAACAAACTAGGTGTTAAAGCAGCCTGACTCTGGAAGCCACACTGTAATGCATCATGACAGCCACACTACACCGTCACAACGCCCACCCCAATAGTAGTTTCCAATAGTAGCCACTCTTTGGGGATCCAACCACGCATCGGAACACATCATAAGCTTCCCCCGGGAGGTAAAATCCATCTGTGTTTTTTCATTAGTGTGAGTGTAAATGTGATCAGAGCACTTCAAAGCGCATGCTGGGATTAGCCACTTCTAAATGTATGGATCAGCAGCACCGTAGGTCCAGTTCCACTGGCCTGTGGGGAAACCATGGGGGGCTTTAGCTCCATGGCTAAAGTAAATGAATCTGAAGCAATGAATGCACTTATCACTCACTGCTTATACCATAAAGCACTCAGCAAACACAGAGTCCGGACTGCGCGGATATGTGTGCATTCACAGAATGGCCTTGAGCGGGCATGCTTTCCCATGAGGCGGACATGCTTATTTTCCTTTCGATGACAGCTGGCTCTCAACACAACAAAATACTTGGACATCACGCACAAAACACATTAAGGCTGTTTTCACACCTACACTATATGGCCAAAAGTATGTGGACACGGCATGCCTAGGTGCTTAGTTTTATACACCTGTGGCCATGGAAGTGATCGGAACACCTGAATTCAGTGATTTGGATGGTGGAGTGAATACTTTTGGCAATAGAGTGTAGAACCAAAGTAACACCCCGGTCCTGAGACCTAACAGCTGGAAAGCTGTCCAAGGTTTTGAACGTGCCACAGTAATTATTCTTTCTATTTTTTTGATTAATTAAATATGAACTGAATGTGCCTTAGCATTTGCAGAAAAGAAGAATTAAACAGTGTGCTGCAGAGACTTCATTTCACTGTAGATACGTAATTGTACCTGCTTAACAGTAGGGAACATTTTATACACAAGACCAGGTGATCCAGTACAGCTGCGTCCCCTAGCACCCCTGTAGTCGCTACCTTGGCGTTACACCTGATCTATTTAACTAGCTCATTAACTGTCTCTTACTGAGGACAACATAGAAATAATAGACAGGGAGATTATGGTATTTGTTACCTGACGCGGAGTACAGTGAAGGAGCCGTCCTTCATGCCCAGGGCTAGCTGAGAGCCGTCACTGCTGAAGGCCACACTGCGAACAGCCTCCTCCATATTACAGCGTGCTATTAGAGCGTGATCAGCCAGGCTCCACAACCTGCCAAATACAGAGAGAATCACAGGTCACTTTATAAAAGTAAAAAAAAAAAAAGAGAGAGAGAGAGAGAGAGAGAGAGAGACTTCCAGTGTTACAGTGTGGCATCCAGAATACGGAATTCTTTAAAAGGGAACAATCCCTTGTTTGTTGTACTAGGCAAAATGTACAATTAATTCTTGGATCTAATCATTCTATACAACAACTGCCTGCCTTGCATACAGATCCCACAACCATGAACACATGTACATATGACCACCCATTCACAATGAAGTGATAAGGTGTGCTGTTACTGCAGACAGTCTTTCAGGTTTACCGAACCATAAGAAACGGTTCATGGTAAAAATGTTTCCATTAAACTATTATTTGTTTATGACAGATGTTAGGGAAAGTTATTGGTTAGGGGCAGATACTGATTTTCACGTTGGACCACATGGGGGCGCCAATCACTGGGGTCTCGGTCGGAAATGGTGGCTGGAGTAACAGTGGGAAACAGTGGTGCTTTGAACGTGGCACGCTGGACTCTTCCAGAGAGCGGTTGGCTGTCTCCTTGGGTCTCGCGCTCTCTCCCTTCTTTCCTGTGGACATGCTTCCATCAACATATAAAACCTGAACGCTATTATGAACACAGCTTGAGCTGGCCGACCACGGGCTCATGGACTGAGCTCCCCCAGGCAGCCAGTCCTTCAGAGGTTTAAGGTAGTAAACTGATACCAAGTGTTATATGTTGAAAGCTTTAATTAACCTAATTTAATAAACTTGGCGTTTAGCGTCTCTCCCTGCTGACATTCTGTAGTACCACTCTTCTTCGTGATGCTACTTTGTCCAGTGTGTGGTGTTTTTCGTTGGTTGCCTTGGTTGACACTGGTTGCCTTAGTAGTACTGACTAGTATTGACTCTATTTCCTGTCATATGGTGATGCTGGCAATACTGTGATACTGGTTAATAGGAATTTTGGTGATTCTCCAGTAAATATTCCATTATCCTACTAAAGATATAACATGAGAAACATGTCAGTCACCTTGGAAATGAGAACTCAGCCCTGGCCAGTCCAAAACACTGTTTGTTTTTCCTCTTGGTTGTAGAACTTGGCCTGATGTCATTCGCTGGTCATATAATAGATGCCTTAGTATTGAATCTGTCCATTCTCCGGTAATACATTGTAACACTAGCTGCCTTATTAATAAATATTGAGTCATAGGGTGACACAGGTTGTTTATGAAATCACTGTGCTGATATTCTACGCAGTAGTCAGCCACAACAGGCCTGAACTATTTAGGACTTGAATCAAAGGTATGGTGTGAGATGTCTCCTCTAAGCAGCCACACACACTGTGGTTTATTCTTATCCACGCCTGGAGTCTGAGTGGCACTGGGCCACTATTAGTTTAGACCTTGTCCTTTGTTTTAACTGGCATGAAGGCTCATTACTTAAAGAACCCGTGTGGCTGGAGCTGTGTGGACAGTTGAATCGTTTGGGTGGGCGAGCAAGAGAGGGGGAAAAAATAGAGGGAAGAAAAATAGAAGATGAAAAAAAGACAGATACACTGCTGTTCGAAAGTCAGCCATCACCATTCAAACGTCTGGAGTCACTTTTACCAATAATATCAAACCAAGTTTGTTACTGATACACATATCAGACTGTAATAGGATATAATATTATGATATATGATATTATGATATAGAAAAAGAGATCCAAGTTTTTACAGCACTAAATATATATTAGAGGTGGAGATATGGAGAAATATAATACTGTGGTACATCAAGAGTATATGTGGTATATCAGGATGCGTACTGGTTCAGACTCTCATCAGAGCTGTTCAGTGTACGACTGTAGAGTCTTTACGATCACCAACTACATTCATTAAGAGGGGCGTGTCTAAACTTTTGAGTAAGTCATAGCAAATAAGAAACAATACAAATATTTCCAAACCTTTAAACAGCAATAACAATACAAAAAAACAGAGAGAGAGAGAGAGAGAGAGAGAGAGAGAGAGAGAGAGAGAGAGAGGGAAGGTAGAGAGAGAGAGGTAGCAGGTGCAGCCAGAGCTGCCAAAACAATCAGCTCATTCTCTTATTATCCTCATAAAGCTGTTAATGCTGTTTAGTCCATTGGCCCTGCTTTACAGCCAGAGCTGGACACACAGGCTGATATAACACAACACTCACACCCACAGCACAGAACATCAAAGGCTGTGTCCCAAACTGCACCTTATTCACACTACACTGCCTTATTTTAGGAGCCTGCTGCTTTGAACTGACCCAAGAACGTGCCATATGCAACAGTGTTTCTACTGCCTTGGAGTGATGAGCAAACCTGGGTAATGTTAGTGGATGTGTAACTGTTTATTTTAGTCATGAATTCTGTCCCCTATATCAGTGTTCTATATAGTGCTCCAGTGTAGTGACACAGTGTAGTGACTACTGCTGTGCCTTACAACTGTCTTTCTAATGTGGGGAAACATTATTAGGGTTTCTCTTCCCTATAGTCGTGCACCACATTGCTCCTGGTTTTCTAATGAAGGGAGTAGTGATTTAAGGACCAAGGGAGTAGTGATGAAGGACCATTTCTGTTCACTACAACAGAGTTCTATATATTGTTCCAGTGTAAGGAAAAGCAAGACCATGTATGTTCCCAAAAAGACTGGTCCATGTAGTGCTCCTCATTTTCCAGTGTAGGGAATGTACATCACATTGTACCCATGCTTACCAAAGCAAAATGGTATATAAGCTGGATAATGAGGTATTACTTTATTAATTAGTCCTTGCACAAAATCCTAGGTGAGGAGTACTCTAAACAGTCCTAGCATATGATGCTATTAGC
>CM067500.1:8786055-8798793 GCA_034552555.1 Semaprochilodus insignis | reverse complement strand
TCTGAAAGGAGGTGTAGCTGTTCAGGAAGCTCCTCACTGAGAAAAGGAGACACACAAATCCAACAAAGAAGCTGCTGGTGTTCTCAGAACAACAGACTGACCAGTCAAGAGTCTAGAACCTCAACACCACTGAATGTGTTTGGGCTTATTTGAAGATGCTAAACCAACTTCTAAGCCTGAACTTTAGAGGTGTGGCTCTTTGAGGAACTGAAAGTGAGCCTCCTGAAAAAGAGATCCAGAACACTTAAAAACTATTTTTATTATTCATTTATATACATAAATAAATAATAAAAATAGTCCAGAAGTCCTGGTGTCACTCCACCCCTACCGCACCATCTGCAGGAACTGTGTGAGGATATTCAAGCTACATGGGATGGATTATATATATATATATATATATATTTTTTTTTTTTTTTACACTGTAAATTACATTTTGAAAGCTGGTCTTTTACACGGTACTGTAGGTACACTCATTTGCAATTATTTGATTTATTAATTAAATTAATTTTTAATATTTTACAAACAATAATAAGCTAAAACAATTGAGATTACATCATTTGAAGTTGATATTACTCATTGTTTCAATTATAATAATAGCAAGAAGTTAATCTTTTTGGACACACCTAATAATGACCAGCATATTAGAGTAATTGTATTCATCTCTTTGCATCCCAAACTGATCTTAAAACACATACATCATCCTTCAAAACAGCAGCAGGAGAAAAAAAGGACTCTTGTACCCTACTGAAGATGTAGAGCACTCACCCCATGCGCTCCCTGTACTGTGCGAATGAGGTTCAGCCCCTTCCATACATAGATGTCTCCATTTAGAGCTCCTGAGTAGGTGATATCGTCTTTAGCCGCTGCTACGCACAGGATGGTCTGAAGATCTCCTGTCTTGCCAAAGATGCCTCGCTTTGGTGTCAGGGCGTTGCCGCACATCGCCCAGAACTGTAGGAAATACGAGATGGTACGAGATGGCTCATTGGCTTCCTGCCTTGGACTCAGGATTGCACTGGCAGAAACAATCAGATGCAGGCAAACCAATTGCTACAGCCAAGAACTCCAGTCATACTGCAGAACAAGATGCGTCCCTGAACTTCTGACATGTTCTCTCACCTTGATATGCTTGACCCCACAGCTTACAAGACGGTTCTGCTGAAACGGATCCCATGTGATGTCAAATATCTAGAACGGGCATAAATACATCTTTACTAAAGACAAAACACAGCTTGTTCCAAAACTCTAAATACTAAAGCAGGATATCAAGACCTTACCCTGTCGGAATGGCCTGTTGCAGTGGCGATGACCTTGCCTCTCTTCCAGTCCCACACACATACTGTGTTTTTAGCATCCAGGCCAACAGACACCAAACGCTGGTAAACGTAAAGAGAGAGAATAAGATCAAAGGTGTTCATTTAGTATCTCCAGTTCACCTAAGCACATGTTTTTGGACTGTGGAAAGAAAATCCATGCAGACACGGGGAGAACACAGCAAGGAACCCTGACACCCCAAACCAAACCCAGGACTATATGCACGCGGACTGTTACGACGACTGCCCTTAACACCACGTCAGCGTCACCAAGGACTGCAATGGTGTCATGCCAGACTGTCATGGAGTGACTCAGAATGGCAGCGGGTCATCTTCAGTGACGAGTCCCCCTTTGTCTTAGTGGAGACGACCAACGAATCCGTGTGTGGAGGCACCGTGGTCAGCGTCAAGATGAACGGTTTGCGGTCACCTGTCACACGTCCAGAAGGCCTGGTGTCACTCCACCTCCACCCCTACCACACCATATGCAGGAACTGTGTAAGGATATTCAAGCTGCATGGGATGGATTATTACAGGACACCATTAGGAACCTCTACAACTCCATGCCAAGACATCTGGCATGTTGGGTTAGCAAACACGGTGGCCCGACACCATACTGAGAGACACTACTTCTGTATGTGTAGCTCAGTAAATATTGATCATATCAGTCTAAATTTATCGTCATTTATTGTTCCTGGTAACCTTTATCTTCCTTCCCAACAGCATTGCAATCCCACACCTCCTTCTGGGTTCAGCTGTTCCTATGATGTTTACCGATATGTAAACATCAAAAATATCAACTCAAATACACATTTCAGAAAGTACACAGTTAGCACAAATATACAGAGACAAAAGGAACTGCTGACACTGCAGCATATGGCTCATTATCACCCCAGACAGTCCAGCATATTGCCATGACTGAACACATTTCTAATTGCAAACACTGGCAAACAAGGAGCAAAGGAAGAGCTAAAGGCTCAAACGGGGTCGCCTCACACTGCCTTCATTACAGCCGTTATCTGTATTCACCAGGCTGGCTGCCCCATTCCGTATGCAGTGTACCCAAGGCCACAAGCAAAGCCCTGTTTCAGACAGCGCCAGACACAGACCTCAGCTCCGTCACACCAGCCAGAGATGCTGATCCCAGCCATGCTCGAGAGAAAATCTATTTTAGAGGGAACACATGGCAACAGGGAAAGGCCACGGCCATTATATTCCTGGCTCTTTGTCAGCCCGAATCTCTATAATCTACACTGGGCCGCACAGTCAATTCAATTTCCCTTGCATAGTGACTCCATCACTAGGAACCTTCACAGAATCCACATCCAGATGCCTAATGAGCTTGGCTAACGCTCACAGGAAGGCTCTCCAAGAGTTCATAGAGGGCTTCACTGTGGTCATGAAGGTCCAATACATCACAAAGATGCCATCTGGCTTTATTCTGTAATTCTAATCAGCCCGTCATGCGACAACAGAAACACTGAAACGCAGAAGCACTGGTTCCAGAAACACCACAGCAACTCAGATCACCACTCTGTATGACTGTGGTGCAGAAAAGCATCTCAGAACTTGCAACACGTCCAACCTTGAGGGGGTACGACAGCAGAAGACCACCTCAGGTTCCACTTCTGTCAATCAATATTAATACTGGGTAATACCAGTTAAACAATCAAAATTGTCGCTTGAATGCTGTAGCCTGTTTGAGCATTGTTACTCATCATGGCCACAATGCAACATCTTCTAATGGCTACAACATGATGATGCAGTCTCAAACTGGTTTCATGGTAATGCTCGTCGGTGGCGCTTCCCCGTCACCAGAGATGAATCCAACACTTAATAGTAGGAGATTCACAATGTTTCCACCATCCATGCCACAAGGAATTGAGGCTATTCGGACAGTAAAGAGAGACTCCACTCAGTATTAGTGTTTTATGATGTCCCATTCTAAACCCATAGGCATTAATATGGAGTTGGTCCCACCTTTGCAGCTATAACAGCTTCCTCTCTTCTGGGAAAGCTTTCCACTTCCATGTGTGTCTGTGGGAATATTTGCCCTCTATTCATCCTGAAGAGCATTAGTGAGGTCAGACACTGATGTTGGACGAGAAGGCCTGGCTCACAATCTCCGTTCTAGTCCATCCCAAATGTGTTGGATGGGGTTGAGGTCAAAACTCAACCAGCCTTTATAGACCTTGCTTTGTACATTTTGGGACACAGTCATGCTGGAACAGGAAATGGCCTTCCCCAAACTGTTCCCACAAAGTTGGAAGCATATAGAGTTTTTCCAGAATGTCTTGGTCTGCTGAAGCATTAAGGTTTCCCTTCACTGGAACTAAGGGGCTCTCGGACCACCCCTGAAAAACAACCCCATAGCATCATTATCCTTCCTAACTTTACAGTCGGCACAATGCAGTCAGGCAGGGAACGTTCTTCTGGCGTTCTCCAAACCCGGACTTGAGAGAGAAGCGCAACTGGTCACTCCACAGAACACGCTCCCACTGCTCCAGAGTCCAGTGGCGGTACTTTACACCACTCCTTCTGACACTCAGTATTGTGCTTGGTGAGGTAAGGCTTGCATGCAGCTGCTCGGCCATGAAAACCCATAAAGCCATGGAGTTCACAGTTTCTGTGCTGAGGTTAATGCCAGAGGAGGTTTGGAGCTCTGCAGGTATTGGGCGCTGGCGTGAATGTTGGAGACCTTTACACACTACGCTCCTCAGGACTCAGAGGCATTGCTCACTTTGTGGTCTGAGCTGCTGTGGTTCCTAAACACTTCTGCTTTCAGTAATACCACTCAGATGAACGTGGAATATGTAGGAAGTTTCAGGAACTGACCCACTCTTTCACTAACGTCTGCAGAGGCAGACCGCATGGCTAGGTGCTTGACTGTATACACCTGTGGCAATGAGACTGAATGAAACCACTGAATTCAAAGATTAAGAGGCGTGTCCCAATACTTTTGTCCATATGGTGATATCTCTGATCCTGACAGATTTCTGACTCTCCTATATTCATGAACTGCTCTTTCTAATGCTTTACAGCCCCCTCGGCATCTCATTACTCTATCGCAGTCTCTCTGCCTCTCTGCAGGCATGCTGATGTAGTAATGCTATCTGTCCTCACTTTGCCAATTACTCAGCGGCCACTGAGAGCATTACCACCGCACCCCCCGCAGACACAAGGACACGTTTTCACTTCCCTAAAACCCTTTTAGAGAGCCTGCATGCCTGGAAGTGGATGAGACACAAATAACACGGTATTAAAGTCTGTTATTGTGCTCTCGGATAAGACGTCAGTACAGCGATGTGCTCTAACAGGTTCGCCGTGCTGACTGGTGTAGTGTACAGGAGTGTTGTCCTGGCCTGCCTCCCAAAAAAGACGGAGGCCTCCCCGGAGAGGATGATCTTTCTCCTCCCCCAGGGTTTTAGATTGACGTTACACAGTGACCTTTTCAGCTGAACGATGGAAAGGTTAGTGTAGAGGTCTGGCGGGCAGTCTGGTCTTTTACTAGACCCTGATTGATATATGGATCACTGTACATGGTTCATGGTTCAAACCCAGAGCTGGAAACTCATCTGTCCTTCAGCTTGCAGAGAGGCTATACCTTAAATACGTTTATTTTATTAATTTACCAATAATTGAACGTTTTTATCACTTTACCACCATCAAAATGATCATGACCGAAGCGCTTCCCAAACTTTGTTTCAGTCATGACATTTTAGCTCATTTTGAGGAGAACTCAAAAATGCTAGCCGGCTAAATGCCAGTCCTGAACGTTGTTCAGTTTGGGACACATTTGGATCCAACTGCCCTGTGGCTATGAGGGACAGGGATGTGCAGAAGGGACAGGGAAGTGCAGAAGTGTGGCTATAATAAGGTTTCACTCACAGACTAAAAACTGGTAGTGCTCATACAATAAAAACACACTGAACTAAAGAAAGTAAATTCACATAGTTACATAAACTGCAACTGTGCAAAAGATTGCATATCGCAATAAAAACATTTCAATGGATTAGTGAGCTGCAGCTATGCCCTACTGGTTGTGAAATGCCCCACCACCCAGCTGAAATGGTAGACTCTGACTGGTTCTGCCAAGAGGTTTGACTCTCTGGTTGTGGCGATCAGCGCTCTGTACAGTTTAAGGGAAGCTATTTTTGTGTACACATCCTAAAACAGGTGATGGGTCTTGCTCTCGCTCGGCCCAGTGGCCCTGGTGGCCTCGCACGTACGTACCAACGTAGGCATGATGTCCGAGAAACAAAGGATGCATGGTCACCCTACGTGAACTTACATAGAAGCAGTAACCTGTAACCTGTTAGCCTTTTCCATAAGCAACCGTTCCTGCTAGCGCGTCACCTGCACTCACCTTACGTGGTATTCAAGTTGGCAAGGCTCGACTACTAAAAGTACAGAGTGGTTTATAGCATCGTTAGCCTACCTGAAGTTAGCAGAGCAAGAGCTATCTGAGGAGGAGCTGTAACATGAGCTTGCAGCGTGAGATGTAGCCACTGGGCATCGATCGAACTGGTGCTAATGTCCTCTAAGGATCACGCTAAGTACGGCGCCATGAGTTCAGATGCACTCAAAAAATTATATTCGTTAAAATATGTAATGAGCTTGAAAATCAATGCCTGCATTTACTTAACACAGATAACAACCCTTAAACTGAGCAAACAAATAAGCGCTCGGCGTGCCTCACCTCACCGGTGTCCGCGCTGAAAGCCAGACAGGCCACTCCGTGTGAGTGGGCATCTTTAAGGACGGAGACGGTCTGGATGTTAAACGTGTCCCACACGCAGATGTAGGGGTCCTTCCCCACCTGTCCTGTTGCGACCAGTGATCTCTCTGGATGCAAGGCGAGGCTGTTGGAGAGAGATGGAGACATTTTTAAATACACTTGAATAGCTCCATCCCATTACGCTGTATATCCACGTGCAGCAACTTTGGAGACTTTTTTGAATAGGACAACAGAAGCATGTTTGTATTTCTCTAACACAGCTGGTTTAAGGTATAATACAGCATCTTATGGACTTTATTGATAAACTTTGTCATTTTGCTGCCTAACTATACCCAATGGTGGTGATAGGGTTTAGGGCTTTCTCCACGGACACAATGAGGTAGAGCCAGTCAAGCTAGGGACTTGAACCCATGAACTTACAGATGCGGGCTCACCTCACCTACCACTGGGCCACCAGCAACCCCTAGCACTGACACTTTTTGTATGTGTGAAGCCCACTCTCGATGTGAATATCAATAAGCCAAGGACAAAGGGTGCTGCTACCTGTATTTATGTAGCGTTAGTTCATTCTTCATAGTAACATTTTTTAAATGGTTGGGGCTACACTGGATCTAGACTTGTGCCTGGGCTCTGTGTAACAACAGCATCTGCCTTTGACCACCTGAACCATTTCACAAGTATCACTCCGTGTTCTCCTGTCAAGGCTGAAATGGTCAGGTATAAAAAGTGTGGCTCACTTTTTCTAAATGTACTGAAATGCAGTTTATGTGAAGGTGGAAACAAACACCAGCGACATCATCAAACACTTAAAAATGCAACTTTCCATTCCACTGCACCTACATCCTCACATCCCCATTAAAACCAAGTCGGCTTCTTATTTATCAGCTTCTTATTAAAATGTTCTTGTTCCACCTTGACTCATGTAGCAGTTACATTTTGGTGCCTCATCCTGCGTTCACACTAGCAGGGGACAAATCACTCGTGTCTCGTGGGTGTGTTTGAGGCCACTCGAAAAAGGTTCAGAGGGCAGAAGCTGGGGTCCTCGGACGCCCGTGTCTATGATTGGTCTGAATTACTTGTTGGAGCCAAGCGATTACAATGTCACTTCACTGCGTCATAATTCATTTGCATGACCTCAACATGATTTGGTACTTGTCGCTAAATCACAGCTACAAATCACGTTCTCCTATAGGAAATGACTGGTCGCTTGTCACGGTCTCCTGCTTTCTGCACCATTTAAGGTGGAGCCTGAGAGTCTAAATGTTCTTTTCAGAAAAAGTTTCCAGCATTAGAAGAATAATTAGGATGTTTTGATGGTCTAAATTAGCTCATAAGGGGTCAGTACTGATAATTAAAGTTCGGGAGCCAGAATAGCATACATCACTAACAGCTAGGTAGCCTAAGTTTGAACTTAATGTGGGGGTCCTGACAACCAGGGGTCACTATATTTGTGTTGCTCATGGTTGTTAAGATTTTCAGGGGCAGTGAGATGACCAGAGCCCTTTCACTACTTTTCATGTTGAATCTTTGTTCTTTGCACCAAATTATTAAGAGTAGTACCAATATTCCTGGATTCGCTGAACCGAAGGACATGACTCAAGTGCCCTTGAGTAAGGCACCCAACCCCTAACAACTCTGCGGGCGCTGTGGATGGGGCTGCCCACTGCTCCGGGCATGCGTGCTCACTGCCCCCTAGTGTATGGGGGTTTCACTGCACGGTTGGGTTAAATGTGGAGGCTGAATTCCTCTGTGTGTAAACACATTTGGCAAAAATGGTCCCAAATCTAATCTAATCAATCAATAAGAGTATCTATAGTATCAGTATCAGCATCAATATCACTATCAACAAAACACTAACCATACCCATCCCTAATAATAACCACCATAAACAGCTACCTAAATGACCACAGACACGGAGTAACACATGGACGTCAGACACTATGAAGGACGCCGCCCCTGCAAACTCTACTAGGCGCACAGAGGAACAATCATCATAAGACTGCAGTTATATGTTGACTGTACACTTGTTGGCAAAGGCCCAAAGTGGTTCCAATTACGATGGCGTGAAGTTATACTCAAAGGAACCCAAGGGCTGTGACAAGCTGTCTTCTCCTGAAAACCTCTGCATCTTCTATAACACCTCTCGCTCTCTCTGCAGGAGCCTGAAGTTACTACCACCTTATACCGCTGATCTCGATTCAAAAGTAGACGCATTTTCACTTGTGAGCTTAGACTTTTGGACACTGTTAAAGGTAATGAGCCGTCTCGGAGAACACCAGACTGGCAGTGTGCTAATGGCATTGAGGTGACTCTGGCTGGTCATTCTCTCTGATGAACTTTCCCTCTGATCAAACAGCCAGAGCAAGATCATTACACTGGTCCTTCCTTCCCTGAGTCCAGTACACAGGGATGCATCATCAATAGCAGTTATACGGATGGTGTTCAGTCATACATTCAGTTATGATAACAACCCGGTCTGCAGTGTTTCAGTGAAACGGGAGATAAGACGACCCCGGAATATATACCGCACAACGCACCACTCAGAAGATACAGTCTTATCAAAAAGCCTGAAGTGAGCCTCCAAGGAAGCACTATTCCAGGCAGCATCCCAGCCAGCTTGCAGGTCAGTTTCCGTGAAAACCGGTTGACAGGGTGGGGCGCTGGCATTAAAAGCTGGAGCGGAGCCTCCGCCAGGTCAAACTTCAATTGGCCTGTTCGTGCGTGCGCGCTCATTTCAGTCGGCCTGAGCACTTCTACAGAGTCAGTGGAGAGTGGTTACTTGCTTCTTCTTATGAGAAAGAGATCAGGTTGCAACCCTGGCGATTTGAGGCTTCGCTTGGCTGGCCACTGCTTCATTGCCTCATTGTGCTATAAATACATAATGGCGTTCTTATGGCAGGAGGCTGAGCCAGTGCTGGCAGATGTGAGGACGTCAAGTGATGTAGGGTGCAGTCAGGCACCATCAGACGAGCAATGAAGGAGAAGGAGGAAGGAGAGGAGGGTGGCGACCTTGACCAGACAACCTCTAAGCTCCACCACAGGCAGCCAAAGAGTGAAATCTAATGTCATATTAAAACCTGAATGAATGAGAAACATAACGAGTGCAGACGGTTCCAGGCAGGTGTACCGCATGATACAATTAAGCAATTAAATGTTCCACCATGCTCTGTGACTTGAAAGGGACTTCCTTACTAGAGAAAGGGTGGCAAGACCTGGATAGTGTTTCAACAGGAACAGCGACTAAAGTGACAACTGCATGTACAACCCCCAATCCAAAAAACTGGAATACCATTCTGGCTTTGATGCCACCTGCACATTTCAACTAAGTAGGTACAGGTTGAGGTTCTGCTCTGTATTCAGCTCTTCTAATAACAGCTCTCTGTAAGCAATTGGGAACTGAGGAGACTCTCATTGCTGTAGTTCTGAGAGTTCTCCAGTCTTCCTTGATCCCAGATTCTAGCTGCTCCACAGTTCGGAGTCTCCGTTGCCCTTTTCCCCTTCAATAATGTTCCAGATGTTTTCAGTGGAAGCCCAGTGGTCAGTTAAACAGCCAGACTATTTTACTACTAATGTGGTTGAAACTGCCCACCCTAGGTGTGTGTGTGTGTGTGCGTCCTGTGATGGACTGGTGGCCTGTGATGAGCTGGGGCCCAGAGAAGGCGGCGGTGCCGTCTGAGGGTCCAAAGATCTCTGGTTCTGGTTGTTTCCCCCTTGTGTACAGAGGTTCTTAGGATTCTCTGGATCTTTTAATGATATTATGTAGTATAGATGATGATGGTCCAAGTTCTCCAAGTTCTTTGCTGCTCTATTTGGCGGTGACCTCTCCCCATCTTTACTTCTGATAGACTCCGCCTCTCTGGGAGGCTCTTTATACCCAATTATAACCTGACTATACACCTGTGGCAAAGGAACTGAGTGACAAACCAGAATTTAAGTATGCCCCAATACTTTTGTCCATATGCGATATTTTTCAGTTCCATGCTGGACTATTCTTATACTGACAAAGCCGGTATAGCATCCATGAGTCTGAACCCAGAATTTGGCATGCCTATAGCGATTTGCAGGTACCTAGCTTACTGAATTTCACCTGCTTCAAGATCAAACTAGTTGCAGCTGCTGCTTGCCATGGAGAGGGTGATGGTGTTATTGTGGAAGCAGAGAGCTTCTCCCGCAGGACCATTAGACATTCAGCTCCTGTGGTCAGGTCCTGGGAGACAGGCAACAGAGCAGCCCTGCCTAATAGCAGCAGTGGGCGAGTCGTTCTTCCTGGCACCTAATGAACACAAATTTGAGCTGTAAAGGCCCGCAAGTCAAATCATACCAATTCTGACTACAAAGCAACAGGAGTGGATATTAACATCCAAAATATCCATGAACTAGCGTCCTGCATGACCGGGTGTAGTGCCCCATATATATTCATTAATGCTTCATGCATATGCATCTACTAGAGATTCGTCTTTGGCTCCTTCTGTGGTTACACTCAGTACAAACACTTTATCTACAGCCACAGAAGCAGGCTCTAATGGAAAACTAGAAAAGTGTATTTCAAGTGCAGAGTGATTGTGCAGCTTAAGCTTGTCAGCTGGTCGCTGAGGTGTTGCTGAAAATGAATGGGAGTCTATGGGAGGAACGAGGGATGAATAAACGACTCATAGAGGAGTGTGGTTCAGAATGTCTGTGGATTAGAGTTTGGGGATCTGCCCTGAGTGAGTACATGGTGGCTGTAGGTTACAATAGGGTTACAATAGAGTTTGAATGGGGGTGAAAACGAATGGGACTCTATGGGAGGAAGGGGGGTTGGGGGGTGGCTAGGAACACAAACAGACAAGTGTGGGTCTGAAGTCTGGGCTTTGAAAATTAATTTATGAACATAATAAACTATCAAATAGGAAACCAGGCCAGTGCCTTATCTGGTGGTATTGTGCAGTCTAAGGCCTGTTAAACTGAAGCTAGGAGTTCCATGACTTCACAAGTCGACAGTTATGAAATGAAAGTCGAGTCCATGTCATCAATTTACGGAGTTACGGATAAAACCCCAGGAGAAGGGAATGCCCTTTCCAATGAGCCCTGGATCACACTGCTTGTATTCAGGGAAGCGGAGAGGAGGACCCTACAGTCCCTGCATGTTTGTATCCTACTTAGGCACAACCTCTACGGCTTTTCCGAGATGCTCACCCACAACAGAGGTCTGGAGAGCCAGGTACATTTAGAACACCTGTACAGGATTAGAGAGTGTTATGCTCCCTCTTCAACAAACACATGACTTAGATTTAGATCAGCTCACCGCACAAAGGCGGTCTTCAAAATGGCACACTACTATACTGCACACTACAGTAGTATGTACTGCATAGTATACAGTACAGTACCAAGTTCTGACCTATAGTGTAGTATACTAATACAGTCACATGACCAGTTACCTCACATTTACCTCAGAGCTGTTATTACTGTATCTGCTGTTTAGAGCTAGCTGCTGCTAACGCTGCTCAGTTCACCTGACATACGTTTAGCCTAGCTGTTAGCTACCCTCGCCTATTTCACTCTAAAACTGATCCTCTAAAGCGAGTTCATCTTTTATTAATCTTCGGACCTGGATATTTTAACTTTCTGAGGCTCATTCTGATGAAAACATACCCCACTACAATCACTACACCCACATTTATACTCGGAGTGGGCTGCATTTTGCTCCCCAGTGTTACCCACCGCCATTTTCTCTGGCTGAAGCTGGTGAGGCTGCGGTGTATGATGCGACACAGTACACCATGAAGATAGCTCCCCCTGTATACCAGAACCTCTGACTGGAGTAGAACACCATCCAGATATCTCCAGTGCACTACAGATTCACAATTTGATCACATACTGCATACTACATACTACTTTTAGGTAGATTTACTACGTGAGCAGTATGTAGTATGCTATTTCAAATACAGCCAATGAGTCCCCTGTGACTGAAACGTATCTAATAGCGTGTAACACCTCCACCAGCACCAATAACAGCTGTGATTTGGCATGGACTGGACAGGATTCTGGACGTAGGCCACATCAATGTTCAGACACTCTTACATCAAAGAATTGGTCAGTTGGTCCAGATTTGGTGGATGCCTTCCCTGGCACAATTCCGAGGAGAATTCCCTGTAGACTGGGATTTTAGCCACTGCTGGTAGACCCGTATGACCATACGCTTCCATACACCTGCAGATTCAGCTACTTCCTTCACTCTATGGTCTTTGGCACGCCCAAATGCAGTCACTCCTTTTAGCCAATCATTAACATCTGCTTTGGAGCCATTTTCCACACATGGAACGAGACATTCCCTGCACTGTACCACCTCTTCCCAATCTATGGAACCCGTCACTCACACCCCGCAGGCATTTATAGCCCCATCATCCTCGTGCAGTGCCATCTGCAGGAGCCTCAAGTTACTACCACCTTAAACCACTGATCTCGATTCAAAAGTAGATGCATTTTCACTTGTGAGCTTAGACTTTTGGACACTGTTAAAGGTAATGAGCCGTCTCGGAGAACGCCAGACTGGCAGTGTGCTAATGGCATTGAGGTTTTCCTCTGGCTGGTCATTCTCTCTGATGAACTTTCCCTCTGATCAAACAGCCAGAGCAAGATCATTACACTGGTCCTTCCTTCCCTGAGTCCAGTACACAGGGATGCATCATCAATAGCAGTTATACGGAT
>CM067500.1:8699115-8785882 GCA_034552555.1 Semaprochilodus insignis | reverse complement strand
AAGTTACTACCACCTTAAACCACTGATCTCGATTCAAAAGTAGATGCATTTTCACTTGTGAGCTTAGACTTTTGGACACTGTTAAAGGTAATGAGCCGTCTCGGAGAACGCCAGACTGGCAGTGTGCTAATGGCATTGAGGTTTTCCTCTGGCTGGTCATTCTCTCTGATGAACTTTCCCTCTGATCAAACAGCCAGAGCAAGATCATTACACTGGTCCTTCCTTCCCTGAGTCCAGTACACAGGGATGCATCATCAATAGCAGTTATACGGATAGTGTTCAGTCACACATTCAGTCATGAAGACAACCCGGTCTGCAGTGTTTCAGTGAAACGGGAGATAAGACAACCCCTGAATATATACCGCACAACGCACCACTCAGAAGATACAGTCTTATCAAAAAGCCCAAAGAGAGCTTCCAAGGAAGCACTATTCCAGGCAGCATCCCAGCCAGCTCGTGGGTTGGTTTCCCTGACAACTGGCTGACAGGGTGGGGCACTGGCATTAAAAGCTGGAGTGAAGCCTCCGCCAGGTCAAACTTCAATGGCCTGAGCCAATAAAGGTCACAGCGCCCGTTTAATGCTGTGCCTCAGAATGATCATGCTCATCAACATTCAACACACTGGTGCAGATTCCTAAAGTGACAGTTCAGTGAGGAATCAAACCCTCCATGAAGCCCCCATGTGTTTGGTCTGCAAGGTTTACTTATGTAGCTGTGTACTGCAGTTATTAGGGCTGAACGATTCAGGAAGAATATCTAACTGTGATTTTTCATACCCTTCACTACTTAAACACATAACACACACAACACACACACACACATTAATACATTCCTCTGTATCCAGTTCAACAGCTGCGGAATGCTAACTTATAAAAGAGTGTAGTTAGCTTTAAGTTAGAGTTAAAAATAGTCACAGATTGGGCGCGTCTAACGTCACTTGGGAGACCATTCCAAAGTTTTGGTGCCGCGACAGGAAAAGCACGATCCCCTTTCTGCTTGAGACGAGATTGTGGAACCGTCAAAAGTGACTGGGATGCAGACCTTAACGATCTCAAGGGCGTACGCATACAAAGCATGTTCACAACATAGACAGGAGCATGTCCATACAAAGCTTTAAAAAGCATCAATGCTACTCTACACTGGATTCTGTAATGCACTGGGAGCCAGTGCACGGACGCCAAGACTGGAGTAACGTGCTCCCCTTTCTTGGTTCCAGTTAATAATCTGGCTGCGCCATTTTTAATTAATAGTAAGCGTGTAATGGGAGCTTTGTTAATTCCAAGATACAGTGCATTGTCTAGGCCTGCTTTTTTTGGTCTGGAGGACCAGAGCATCCCCTTTCTATAATAATGTTTATGTGAACTCGGGTTGAGAGACTAAGGTTTCTACAAATGTGATTAGTCTTAGAAAAAAGAAAAGAAAAAAAAATCGTCATGAGGCACAACCAGGAAGTCAAACTGTGCAACCAACTTTAATAACTGAAAGATGCATTCAAAAGTTTTTATAACATATATTATGTATCATAAGTTTGTGTTATCAAAACTTTTGAATCTTTCAGTTAGATAAGGACACACCCTCTGTCTGTCTTAAGGTGGTGATTAAACGGGGTATATAAACTCTGTGACAAGTTTCTTTCTTTGGACTGTCTTCGAACAAGAGCTGTGAGTGAACTGCGATCGCCTTGAAATAAACTACTCCAACATCTCCAGCTTTCGGTTTCCTGACTCTACTCTTCTGTGCAAGCAAGAAAAGGAACGACAGTGGGCTTAATGGGTACACTTACCATATATGTGTATGTATGTATGTATGTATATATATAGGGCAAGTGTGCTGAGAGATACAAGAAGGCCTTGTATCTCTCAGCAAGACAATCCTAAACCATATACTGCATCCATCACTACAGCACGGCTTCTCAGAAGAAGAGTCCGGGGGCTGAACTGGCCTGCCTGCAGTCCAGACCTTTCACCAATAGGAAACATCTGGAGGCATCGTAAAACGAGAAATCCGGCAAAGACAACCCGGGGCTGTTGAGCAGCTAGAATCCTACATCAGACAAGAATGGGAGGACATTCCTCTCCCAGAACTCCAGCAGAAGGTCTCTTCACTTCCCAGACATGTACAGACTGTAGTTAAAGAAGAGGGGATGCTACAGAATGCTAGACTTGGCCCTGTCCCAACTGCTTTGAGACGTGTTGCTGCCATAGAGTTAATAAAGTTAATGAAATGGTGAAATGTCTCACGTTCAGCATCTGATATGGGTTCTACATTCTACTGTGAATAAAATACGGGTCTATGAGATTTGCAGAGCATTACATTCTTTTTTTTTCTTTTTTTTTTTAAACATGTATTTAAATCTTACACAGCGTCCTGGCGTTTAGTATAGATACCAGGCTTTGCTCCGACAACAACAAAGTGCTCGACTCTTGACCACCTTTCTGCTCTCTGGCTGACCTGAATCTTTCCCACAGACGTGCTCACAATGGGGAGTGATTAAATTGTTAAGCGGGCCCTCTGGGTCACTCTGAAGCAGAACAGAATCGGGGCTAATGCATTCACTCCCCTTCACACAAGTCTTCTGTCTCACAGCATTTCTTCTGCTCTCTCACTCACAGTGTGCTTTCCTTTTCTTTCGTTCTCTGCTCTCTCACTCACTCTCTCTCCCCCCGTCTTCAAGGGATCCTTGAAAATCAGTGCTACATAAAACCGAGTGTGTGAAGAAGTGGAAAGCCTCTCACATGTTGAGGAGAATCCCGTGACTCATCTTTCAGCTCCTGGAAATGCCATTTAAAGAAACACTAGCATCTTGTGTTTTCTTCTGTATGAGTGAATGCTACTAAACAACAACAACAACAACAACAATATTGTTATTATTGTTGTTATTATTATTGTTGTTGTTGTTGTAATTGTAGTAATAATAATAATAATAATAATAATAATTTTGTTATTATTACTGTTATTATTATTGACACTTGAAACAGGATAAATAAAAATAAGCTCACCGGACAAAAAACCTAAAAAGTCTCCTATGACTGAACAAACTGGACATGTTTCTGGAGGTAGGCCATATCACTTGGTCAGGTGGTTCAGATTTGGTGGATGCCTTCCCTGGAGTTTTTCTGGTTATTCCAGGTAGTTCCCACAGACTTTCATGAGGATTCAAATCTGGGGATTTTGCAGGCCAGTCCAGATGTGTGAATGCTCCTGAATGTTCATCATGCCAATCAGATCAAATCACATCTGCAGCCCTGTGAACACCAGAACTGTAATCTTGGAATACAGGGATAGGAATGTTGTGTTCCTTGGTAAGATGATGAGCAAAAGGCAAAACCTGATTGTCCAGCAGCTCAGTGTAGACACTTTGGTTCACATTTACTGTCACCTCAACCAAAGAACCCATTCATACGTCATTAATACACCCCCAGAACATCACAGAGCAGCTGGCTTTTTGCCCGGGGAGCTTACCTAAGGACTACAGAGTCTAAATGCACTTTATGTACACATACAGAAATTTTTGACATGTGGAAAAAGAGAGGTGAATATGATGTCATTTTTACATGTAATTTCTTCAAAAGCTCTCGAAAAAATAATAATAATTCTATTTTTTGTGTTAAATGTATTGATTTCTAATTTCCGTTCACTGGAACTAAGGGGCCGAGCCCAACTCCTCAACAACAACCCCACACCACAATCCCCCCTCCACCAAACTTCACACTCGGCACAATGCAGTCAGACAAGTACCGTTCTCCTGGCAACCGCCAAACCCGGACTCGTCCATAGGATTGTCAGACAGAGAAGCGTGATTGGTCACTCCAGAGAACACGTCTCTACTGCTCTAGAGTCCAGTAACCCCGCTCCGTCATTTTACGCGGCCTACCACTTTGTGTCATTGTTATAATGCCACTGACAGTTGACTGAGGAATATTTAGTAGTGAGGAAATTTCACGACTGGACTTGTTGCACAGGTGGCATCCTATCACAGTAGTGACCCATTCTTTCACTAATGCCTGAAGAAGCAGTCTGCATGCCTAGGTGCTTGGTTTTATACACCTGTGGCTATGGAAGTGATTGGAACATCTGAATTCAATGATTTGGATGGGTGAGGAAATACTTTTGGCAATATAGTGTATGAGCACTATTATCTGTGGATGAAGAGCTCAGTGACCAAGCAAAACCTCCACCTTTGACCTCAACCCCATTCAGGTCAGCCTTAGGCCCTGGCATTACCACTAGGCCTTCTATTCTATGTAATTTTTGTGAAAACCTCATCGCTGCAGGAGAGACGATTGCTGAGGGTTTCCATCATCTGTTCCTATTAAAAATGGGGGAAACAGAAATAAACCCATCTATTCTTAGCTGGCACAAAAGCAGCAGGTTAAAAATAACCCAGAGTGAGAGAGGTAGCTTCCGTGGAGGAATGCAATAACCCAATTCAGAAAACCCAACAGCCTCAGGAGGGAGGGAGGCAGACAGAGAAAGGAGAGAGCGAATGAATGGTACAAAAATGCAAATGAAAGAAAGCAAATCCAACAGAATGAAAGACGCTTTTACTGCTCCCCTTCAGAAGCCCCTGCCACGAGGCACAAAGGAAGCAGTGCTTCCATTGAGGCACACAGGGATTACACATGCCTATATGTACATACACAACTGAGTAGAGCACTTAGGGATGGGAAGATTCACTTCCAATGAAGTTCACAATGTGATTGGCTGGAAAAACTGTGCACCAGGTACATCAACAGGGATGCATCGTTTCTAACGTCTTTGCTAGGGATGCACTGAAATGGACATTTTTGACCGAAGCCGAACAAAACAAATTCAGTTTCATTAATTCTTCCACTTTTTCACCACTGCATAAATTGAATAGGCTAAATCCCAGATAGCAAGCGGATGTGGGCCACATCTGGCAAAGATACGGTAGGCTACTGCTGGCCCACTGTCAGCACTGGCAATCTGCTGTGAGCCAAAGCTGGCCTACGTATTTACAACATGAATTTGGTCCACCTGTGCCAAAACAGATTGGGTCCACTTCTGGCACAGATACAGCAGAGTTGCCTACTTTTGGCCAAGGCACAGCCCTAACATGGTGCATATGACCTGTATTTATATTACTAATCTGCAGATTAAACACACTTACTGAACACTGAACATCTTAACACCCCGGCAGACACACCGCCGACAACATCCCAGCAGACAGACCAACAAAGCACAATATGACTTAAACCCATCCCAGCTGACGTTGTTGCATTCACAAAGAGCGCCTCACTCCACACTGGCTGCGATTTAATCACGTTGTAAAATTGGCTCTAACAGTTAACGGCTCTGTTCTTGCCTGGAGTTCTGTTTGGCTTAAATGCTTGAAACTCAAAAGCCGGGAGAGGTCAGCGTGCTCTGGTGTGATTCCCGTTTAAGGGGGTTTTACCCGTTAGCAGATGGCGCTAGCCCTGGAGCTATGGAGGGAGCACAGAGCAGGAGAAACACAAGCGGGATGAGGGAAATGCGTGTGTTCCGCTCTGGTTCCTGTCTACATCCGAGAAGTTAACAGCATCATTAAAAACGTGTTATCTTTAATGTATCAGTTTGATGGAAATGCACAAAGTGATGGAGAAGCACATCCCTAAAAACACTGCATACAGCACACAGTGAAACAAAGCAAGAAGAAACCCTCAAAAGACTTACTCATACACGGCCACCCACCCACATCCACTCCAGAGTATAGAACTGTCATTCAGCACCACATTTAAACACCTCAGCAGGCATTTACAATGTGCTGAGAGTCATTCTGTGAGGTCCTAATGCTAAGGGTCTTCATAGTCCATCGTATTACCTGTGAACAACTCTCAACGGATTCAGCTACTTCCTTCACGCTATGGTCTTTGGCATGCCCAAATGCAGTCACTCCTTCTAGCCCATCAGTAACATCTGCTATGGAGCCATTTTCCACACATGGAACGAAACATTCCCTGCACTGTACCACCTCCTTCCAATCTATGGATCCCGTCACTCACACCTGCAGGGATTTATAGCCCCATCATCCATGTGCAGCGCCATGTGCAGGAGCCTGAAGGTACTACCACCTTAAACACACAAGGGGATTCATTGTTTGTCCGGTGAGTCCGGTGGCAGTGGCAGCACCAAACGACCTGGTGTCAGATTCTGATAGAGATTTTTCATCAAGAAGAGTTCATATTTCTCTCTATTCAATCTACAACACCTAATCAAACTGTCTATTGTTAATTACCCTGCTAAAATTCTAGACCAGTTGTTCTCCGCCCTAGTCCTGCAGTACCACTGGCCTGCATGTTGCAGGGTTTTCCCTGCTCCAACATCCCCACTTCAGCTCCAGAAGGGCTTGTTAATTAGCTCGTTAGTGGGCTAAGGTGTGCTGGAAGCAGAGGAATCTCCAAAAATGTGCAGGGCAGTGGTGCTCTAGGACTAGTCTAGACAGTCTTAGCCCCGTCACTCAGCAGGATGCTAGACAGTGTGGTCATCTGTTACCGCCACAGATCTGGCTATTATGGTTTTCCTTAAAGTGTATTGAGCTGCCCAGTGATGTAGTGATGCTTCCCGTGTCTCAGAGGAAGCATGTGCCAACCCTCACCCCTCCAGCCTCGAGTGATAGGGGAGACCTAAACAGCAGATGGAACTGTCCACGACTAAAACCCAGAGCAGATGTACCAGAATAGCATTATTTCTACCAACACTGTCTAATTAAACTCTACCAGAAATATTTATACAATCATTTGAATGCCATAAAACATTTATCAGCTGTAGTTAATCTGTAATCGTCCACTTCTCTGATCACTTTAACTAGCCTCACAAACAGAGCGTCCGAATTTATCACAGCAGCTGAAAGCGTCAAAGACAGCCAGTGAGAACAAGCTGTTCAGGGAACACAGAGATATCAAAAAGCTACAAACGAGAGGCAAAGCATTACCATGTTTCAGGGTCCAAAAAACTCATGAGAATTTAATGGTTTATATGTAAACCCTCTCAGGTCGACGGTGTCATATGACATCAAAGGGTGTCGTACATGGAAGAATACATCTCAGGAACGCTGCATGCCAGACAACTACTTTCATTTTCTCCTGGAAAGGGCAACATGGTTCTGTTCCAATGTGGACTCTGGTTGTATTCCTTTCAGTAACCGTGTTGGAAACAGTTAGCATTGCTGTTCGCTGTCCAATCAGAGGCTGCGTTCCTGGCTTGGCACCCACCAAAATCCCTGTTCTCAAGTCGTCGATCAATTAGAGGCTGTGTTCCTGAGTATTTGACCAACCAGAGTCCCTGTTCGTTACTCGTCAACCAATTGGAGGCAATATTCCTGACTTATCAGTCAATCGGAGTCCATGCTCCTGACATGTTCACCAATTGGAGTCCAACACAGGATAAGACAGAGCAGTGCTGCTGGAGTATTTAAACATCTCAGTGTCACTGCTGGACTAAGAATCGTCCACCAACCAAAACTATCCAGCAGCCAACAGCGCCCTGTGTTCACTGGTGAAGGACTAGAGGATGACCAACACTGCACTGTGCAGCAGCAGATGAGCTATCGTCTCTGACTGTACATCTACAAGGTGGACCAGCAAGGTAGGAGTGTCTAATAGAGTAAACAGTGTTTGAACACTCCAGCAGCACTGCTGTGCCTGATCCACTCACACCAGCACAACACACCCTAACACACCACCACCACGTCACTGTCACTGTAGTGCTGAGAATGATCCACCACCCACATCATACCTGCTCTGTGGTGGTCCTGTGGGGGTCCTGACTATTGAAGAACAGGGTAATACAGTATACAGAGAAACAGATGGACTACAGTCTGGAACTGTACAACTACAGAGTGCTCCTATATGGTCAGGGAAGCACACACTGATAGAGTCTTCTAAGAGCTAGATTGTGGAGGTTTTAAAGGTTATTGGCAGAACTGATGGGTTTAGATGTGTGTGTAATGTAATGCTGAGTGCAGCTCACAGCCGCTCAGATCCAGCCTCGCCTCATTAATAAGGATAAACAGCGGTGGATATAAACCCTGTCACACCTCTGCACACACGTCCCTCACACCACTGCTAGCAAACTCACAGCCCTGTCAAGGAACATCTCAGGTTACAAGGCTTGGCGGCATCAACCATAACCTGCAGGCTCGAAGACCGCACAGAGCGCATTGGCTGGCAAAGCAGGATCTAGAAACACGGAGGACGCAGTCTGGGAGCACTGCTAGGCCCCGTCGTCTGTCTTGTTGGTTTTCCATGTGGACCAGACCTCATTACTAAGTTCAAGCACATGAAACTCAGCTATTCAGACTCAAGACTCAAACAATGACTGAAGAGACACAACACAGACAGAGAGCCCAGAAAGTCACGTCTAGAACCTGCTAGGGTAATTCTTCTAAGCCGAGAGGAGGTGCGGAGTGACCTTCTGCCTGGTTAAAGGCAAGATTGTAGAGTTTCCTAATGGTGTCTTGTGATAATCCATCCCATGTAGCTGTGTGCTCCCTTATGCCTAAACATGAGCAGACTACAGAGTTGACAGTCACCCTGCATATCAGACACATAGGCATGAGCGCTCAATGAGACAGGTAGACCTTAAACCAGGCCTGGAATTTCGGTCCTGAATTTTTTCTGTCCAGACCCCACCAGATACACAGCATGGCGTTTTTAGGTCTGACCCAAGTGCGACTGTCCAGACCCAACCTGAACCACATCATCATGTTTGAAGTCCGAAACAGACCCAGGTGTGACAAAGTACTGTCCAAAACTGATCCGAACTGGTCCATCACTGGTACGTGACACTATATAACAATAGGCTTTTCTTAGTGTATCATGGACAGGGATCGGTACACCTATACCGATACTGCTCATAACTACTGATGCTTACAGATGCCTAGGCTACCTAGCAGTTAGCGATTTATGCTACGGTACTTCCCAAACTTCTACAAATCACTCCTTCCCCCTGATAAGCTGGACCGCAAATAAAACAGTTGTGGGTTCATAGCAAGAAACACCCTATAAAACCCACAGAGTATCTGCAAGTGGTCAGTTTGGCTTTTGCCGGGAGCAACATTAGCTAGGTTAGACGTCTCTGCATGGAGATGTAGAGGTTCCTAATGGTGTCCTGTGATAATCCATCCCATGCAGCTTGAATATCCTCCCACAGTTCCTGCAGATGGTGCGGTAGGGGTGGAGGTGGAGTGACACCAGGCCCTCTGGACGTGTGACTCGTGACATCTTGGTGCTGACCACGGTGCCTCCACACACGGGTTCTTTGGTCGTCTCCACCAAGACAAAAGTGGGACGTCACTGAAGATGATCCGCTGCCATTCTGAGTCACTCCATGACAGTCTGACACGACACCATTGCAGTCTTTGGTGACGGTGACGTGGTGTTAAGGACAGTCGTCGTAACGGTCTGTGTGCATGTAGTCCTGCGTGGTGCAGCCGTCTGCCAATGGTGCTGCACTAACAGGATGACTCATGGAGGCATCACTGCTCGCTGAATGCAATCGTGGCTGTTGGGTCAGTCAGGTACAGCGATAAGAACCGGCCTGGCTTACGTCACATGCTCAGCTGAGCATGAACACAGAAACACAAACAGCCTGTTCAGTTCAGGAAAAAGAGAAGCTGGAAAACAGCCCTGTAAAATGTTTTTTTGGGCCACGTTAAATGATGAATTAACTGAGGATATATTCCCCATAGCTGTTCCAATGTGTGGGGACGTTTTCACTCAGCGCGGAGCAGCACCGAGGACAGCTGATGTAAAACCTGTGCCAGTGATCTGAGCGATAAAAGCGAAGCTGGCCAATCTGAAAGGGAAAATAGACACACGGCCTGCCAGCTCCGGTAATCGTACACTGCCAGCACACGGAGAGAGGTTTTACACTTAACTAGGCATCAGATAAATACTCTCACCTGCAGAACCGAACCTAAACCATCAAGCCTGTCTCCTTTTCTCAGTGAGGAGCTTCTTGAACAGCTACACCTCCTTTCAGACCTCCATAGCGTTGAGGTGTCTTCACAGTGGAAGGAAGATGGACAGAAGCACCTGTGGATGTTATCAGATCTTAAGCAGGAGTGGAGCTTGATGTTCTCCTCTCTCTCAGAGATGACAGCTTTTAGTGCTGTTTATCTGATGGGGGCAGTGCTGGGGGGGTCTACCAGGTCTTGCAGGTGGTTATTAGGATTCCTAGGAGTCCTACCCTGTAATTATCATATTTCTAATGTCTGTTTTCTGTCTTTCTCTCTTCTGCTTCCAAACCAACTGTTCATCACCATCAACATGATGCAGAACACCCCCTTACAAAATGCTAACCTACTATGGTTGTACGGGGAAGGGGGGAGAGGGAGAAGGTACTCGAAAGAGATAAAGAAAGAGCATAAAAGGAGAAGAGGGAGAGAGACAGAGCATGTGAAGGAGAGGATGAAGAAGAAGAGAGTGGGGCTAGAAGGAGGGAAAGAGAGAGGGGAAAAAGAGAGTGATGAGAGACAATGGGGAGAGGAAGAAGAAGAAAGCGAGAGAGAGGTATAGAGTGTGGGGGAAAGAGGGAGAAAGACAGAGGGAGAGAAGAAGAGGGAATGAGAGGGAGAAGAAAGAGCTAGAGAAGAGAAAGGAAGAGCACTGGGAGAGGGGGAGAGAGAGGGGATGAGAGGAAGGAAAAGAGAGAAGGAGAGCAGAAGGACAGATGGAAAGAGGGAGGGAGAGAATGAGGAAAAGAGAGAGGAGTTTAGGAGGAATAATAAGCTCCTTGGAGAGAAAGTTCCTAAGTTAGAGTGACTCATCCATGTCTCCGACAGATCTGACGCTCCCATATGATCAGAGTATAAACTCAGATATTAAAACTGATCTGACTCATCTCACCAACATCTCCAGACCCTCAGACCTCCAGATCTACAGACCCTCAGACCTCCAGATCTACAGACCCTCAGACCTCCAGATCTACAGACATACACACCTCCAACCTGAGGAATCTACCAGTGACCAGCTTCACCAACACAACTACACAGTAACTCAACCAGTCTGCACTCAGCAACAGAGAGGAGAGGTGAAGAGAGGGATAAGAGAGGGAGGACAGAGAGGAGGCAGGAGAGGGATAACAAAGAGAGAGGAGGAGAAAGAGGGAGAAGAAAAGAGTGAGAGGAGGGAAGAAAGAGAGGAGAGAGGGGGAGATAAAGGAGGAAGGAGAGAGGGGAAGAGATGGAGTAGAAAGAAAGGGGGGAGAAGAAAGAGGAGGCATGAGAGGGATAAAAAAGAGAGAGGAGGAGAAAGAGAGAAGGGGAAGAGCGACAGGAGGAAAGATAGAGGGGGAGAAGAAAGAGTAGGCATGAGAGGGAAAAGAAAGAGGGGAGGAGAGAGAATGAGGAGAAAGAGGAGAAGAGATGGGGAGAAAGAGAGAAGGGAAGAAATGGAGGAGAAAGACAGCAGAAGAAAAAGACTGAGGAGGGAAGAGAGTGTGGGGGGAGAGAGAGAGAGAGAGGAGGGAGGAGGGTGGGATGAGGATGAGAAACAAAGTAAGGATGAAGAGAGGTGAGACACAGAAGGAGCAAAGCGTAGTGACACAGTCACCAGCAGGTCACTGTAACTCAGTGACGTTAAACTCCACCTGGATGACCCGCCAGGTCTCCACCCAGCCGACCTCTGATCTCCTCACTCACCTGATGATGTCATCGCTGTGTCCCAGGAAGAACTTCTGCGTGTGCTCGCGGGTGTTGTACACCACTCCGACCCCCGCCACGAAGTAGACCACCTCCTTCCCCGCCGTGTAGAACAGGTTATTGCGGCACTGGTGTCCTCTATAGCCGTAGATCCACTCCAGCCTGAGCTGGCAGCGGGGTGCAGTCCTGTCCGCCATGATCCTCCTCCCCGGGGGCCGAGCGGCTCCTCCAGCTGCTGCTGCTGCTGCCAAGTTCAAACCACAACACTGCGGTCCAACTTCAGCGGTCAGAACGCTAACGGTCGCTTCCGGTCACCACAGCGGCTAAACGGCCACGGGCAGCTCGCACAGGCTGCTGAGCAGTCCAGTTCACATGGCAGAGAGTTTAAAACAGTCCCGAATTCCATTTTCTGACTTTTACCTCTCTTATATTTGACTTAATTTGGAGTTTTTCAGCAGCGCGTAACGAGAAGTTTCCAGTCATAGCCTCACACGAGCTAACAAGCTAACGCTGAGGGGGGAAAATCGTTTTTTCCCCTTTCAAATAAAATAAAATAAAAATTAATAATATAAAAGTAAAATAAAAATACTGATTTATATCTAAGTGAATAAATAATTTAATATTTTTTATAGATTCTTGAACTACTACCAACAACAATAAACCAATTTATTACCGAAATTATTATTATTAATAATAATAGATTATTATAATTACAGCCCATTATTCTTTTTAAATTAATTTAAAATAAATATTTTAATACATGTTTAAAGGTGCTGGCTAGATATTAAACCAACGACAAATGAACACAACTGAGAGAGGATTAATTCACCAATGTTAAAATATAATCCACCCCACCTAATCCTCAGAAGCCACCAGACAGTTTTCACCCCCGCCTCTCTCTCTTTATTTTATTTCTGTATTTATCTTTATGCTAAAATTCTCTGAGGTAAATCTCTCCCTCCAGCAAACGAACCGAACCACCCAGCACCGCCTAACCCAACTAACCTCGACCCTTCCCAGCATCCCAAACCAAACCTGCCTTTGGTTTCTGATTCCTCATCCCTGTCCTGTGTTCCGGTTCTCCCGTGGGAGAGCACTCTTCACCCTATCCGTCCACTCGCGGTCAGTTTGAGGCTACCGAAACCCCTCCACGGCGTCTCCAACTTCCATCTCCACCACAGCCGCAATCTCTGCCTCCGTAAATCCTCAGACGTGACGAACGAACAGCTGCGAGTTCAGCCGGAGAGAGAGCGGGTGATTCGACTCGGTGTCGGCTCACCGAACAGAGAGCGCGATTCATACAAATAGTCACGAGCCTAGCTCGCTCGCGCTCAGCAGCTCGACGCGACGAGCCTCATCCTGAGCTCCTCCTGAGGTGGATGTTTCGGGGAATCACCCCCACTTTCACTTCCACGGCGTGACTGAGGGACCACCAGGAGCGCAGCACCGCCTCCTCTCCTCCTCTCACGCATCTGAGAAACAGACGGCTCCGCTGCAAAGGCTCCTGGGCAATGGAGGGCTTTTACCTCATGTACGCTCCGGACTACATAGACCAGAATGCAAAGCGTTGCAGCTGTTCGTGGTGCTGAAACTGGAGCGCTGAGCCAATGAGCGGCCGAGGTGCCCTTCCCGCCAAAACCACCCCAAATATCTTTGTTTCTCTGCGCGTTTCGCAACATTTTGACTGAGCATGTCGAAATTACCGTAACTCAGAATAATTACATATAATCTTACTTCTCCAAAATCCTTAGTACTTCGAAATAATTGCTCAATTTATCGATATTTAAACTTTGTAACTCGTAATAAATGACTTCTTTCTCAAAATTCCTACTTAGTTACTCAAAATAATTACTTATCAAAATTCTTACTTAGTAACTCAAAATAAATTCTCAAATTTTATACTAACTCAAAATAATGACTTAATCAAAATACTTACTTAGTAACTAAAAATAATTATTTGTTCTATAAAAATTCTTAGTAACTCAAAATAATTACTTATCAAAATTCTTAGTAATGCAAAATAAATTCTCAAAATTTATACTAACTCAAAAGAATGACTTATTCTATGAATTTTTTTAGCAACTCGAAATAATGACTTATACTATCAAATTTCTTACTTAGTAACTCGAAATTATTCTATTAAATTTCTTAATTAGTAACTCAAAATAATTACTTATTCTATAAACATTTTTAGTAACTCAGAATAATGACTTATTCGATCAAAATGCTTACTTCGGAACTCAAAGTAATTACTTAATTCTCAAAATGAATGCTAACTCAAAATAATGATCAAAATTCTTACTTAGTAACTCAATATAATATTCTCAAAATGTATACTAACTTAAATAATTACTTATTACTTAAATTGAGGAAAGGAAATTTAATTTGTTTCTCAGAAATGTTTTGTAAGTCAACATTAAGAAAAATAAGTCATTAAATCTAGATAACATTTTGAGAAGTTTTGTTTTAAGATGTTAATGCTAATTTCTGAAAATAAAAGTCAGTATTCCAAGGTACTAAATCACCGACTTGAGAAAATGTTATTTTGAGATGCTAAATTAGTAATCTGGGAACATAAATCATCATTTTTAGACACCAAATAAGTTTTTTACATTGTACTGCCAGAAACAGGAGCTGGTGGGGATGGTGCTGAGATGCTTTTCTGTTCAGGGTAGTCATACAGAGTGGTGATCTGAGTTACTGTAGCCTTTGTGTAAGCTTGAAGCAGTCTAGCCATTCTCCACCGACCTCTCTCTTTAGTAACGTCCACACATGCATGAAATTCTCAGACCAGCCCAACAATCAAGCCACACTCAAACTCACTGAGATCAGACTCTGATGATGAACATTACCTGAAACCGCTGGACCATACCTGCATGACGTTATGCCCTGCACTGCTGACACACGATTGGCTGATTAGGTAATTGCATGAATAGGTAGGTGTATAGGTGTTCCTAATAAAGTGCTCACTTGTAGTACAGCTTTGCATTGTGCCTTGCACTGTAACATGGAAGTAAATGATGCCGAAGTTCTTTTCTGTCTCTTCCTCTATAATCATATTCAATATCACCAGCAAAACTCTAGGCCTAGTATAACCAAACATCTAGGTGGAGGCATCGACCCCGGCTGATGACATCAACTAAGGTGGCCTGTATGTAAAGAGTAAAGGTTTATGTCACTGAATAGTGTTACACTACACTCACTGTCCACTTCATCAGCTCCATCAGACCTCCACAGGACCACCACAGAGCAGGTATAATGTGGGTGGTGGATCATTCTCAGCACTGCAGTGACACTGACAAGGTGGTGGTGTGTTAGTATGTGTGGTGGTGGTGTGAGTGGATCAGACACAGCAGTGCTGCTGGAGTGTTTAAACACTGTGTCCACTCACTGTCCACTCTATTAGACACTCCTACTTGCTGGTCCATCTTGTAGATGGACAGTCAGAGACGATAGCTCATCTGCTGCTGCCCAGTGCAGTGTTGGTCATCCTCTAGTCCTCCATCAGTGGATGCAGGACGCTGCCCACAGGACGCTGTCGGCTGGATAGTTTTGGTTGGTGGACCTCTGATCCACCCACACCAGCACAACACACACTAACACACCACCACCACCACCACCATGTCAGTGTCACTGCAGTGCTCTGTGGTGGTCCTGTGGGGGTCCTGATCATTGAAGAACAGGGTAATACAGTATACAGAGAAACAGATGGACTACAGTCTGGAACTGCAGAACTACAGAGTGTCCTATATGGTCAGTGGAGCTGATAACATGGACAGTGAGTGTAGATAGAAGGAGGTGTTCCTAATAAAGGGGCCAGAGAGTGATTGTGTACAGTGTTGGATAATAAATGCAGAAACACTCAAAATGATGTTTTTAACTTCAAAAGCATTTAATGACTTTGCACATATGTAACAGATAACAGGGTAAAAGGCTACAGGGTGCAGATCCATCCAGATTAAGTTTGAGTCCACGTTTTATGTCACGACCAGCAGATCCCGGCGGCGTTATGGCGTCTCGACTGTGCGATAACGAGGGAAATGTATTGTTACAGTAGTTACACTGACAGAGAATGCGCACTATTCTTATTAAGTAGCCAGAGAAAGTAGCAAAATGAGAACACGCAGCGCTATAGCCAACAAGCAAGCAGCCGATTTGATAGCAGTCAATACAGCTCTTCCGAAACACGCTGCACTTCCAGTTTCCTCACTTAACAAATGATGCCTTTTTAGGAGTTATAATACATCTATATTTATAGTTTTTCTCTAAATAACCTTTAAACATACAATATAATGCAACTCAAGTACAAGAAGTGTTTTTTTTTTTTGTCTTTTTTTTGTTTGTTTTTTTCTTGACAAAATTAGTCCTTCATAATTAGCCAACATTCTGACCGTTCACAATCATCTGATTCAACTTTCCAGCATATGTTAATATTTATTGGCCACTACATGGCGGCTTTGCATTCGCCTTGGTACTAAGCTCTTTAGTAGAGAGATTTGCCCTTTAAGGAAACTGATAATGGCTGAAGGGTTTTTTTATTAGTAACCTAAACTGGAAAGGAGGTTAAACAACTAAACGGAAACGTCTCAAGGAGTCCAAAGCACCACTGCTGCCCTCCTTCGCCCGCAGAAGCTTCACAAGGGCAGATTCCTAGAAACTTCTCACGCTTACAAAAACGAGACAGAGGGGAAAAAACCAACGAGGCGCACTAAAGCAGGAATAGCGAAAAAGAAGCGAGAACGAAGAGACGGAAGATGAAAAAGCTCATGGAGAGATAACTTGTCTCTTGAGACTGATTTACAACCCCTAAGGATAAGAAGGAGGTTCCTCTTCTAGCTCCCGAGCCCACTCAGAGGAGCGATCAGGCACCCGGTGTGGAGTTTTGGCTCTGAGCTTTGCATGCTGGAGTTTCTGCTTCAGGAAGAGGATGAGAAGAACCAAAATAAAGGAAAAGGGAAAGAAGTATGGAGGGGTGCTGGGAATGGCTCTACTTCTTTTTGCTGAAGAGGCTGAAGCGCTTCTCTTTATCCTTCTCCCGCTTGCCTGGGCTGGACTCTGAGGCCGCACTCACCAAGGTGGGCAAAGTGTGCGCGCGGCCTGAGGCGGGCGTGCTATGGCTGCTGAGCTCGGAGGGCGTGGCGCAGGAGATCGCCTGGATCCACGAGTTCATCTCCTCCTGCGGTGGCACAAAGAGAACGGAGAGATTAACACTAATACAAAGAACCTGACCTGAGATTCATTCATTAACTGCTTATTAATCCATAACCAGATGGAAAACTATGCAAACTGGATGCGTTATTCCTAAAGGGGACCAATCAGGCTGTCAGATACTCTTGATTCATTTTCCAGTGTTAAAAATAAGCCCTGAGAACATAAAGCATGCTATTCGTCAGTGCAGTATTAAGATACTAGGGCTGAACCCGAGAATTCGGATATTCCTTCGTTGGGCAGGTATCCATTTTTTTTATTTTGGGATTCGGATATTCACTTTTTTCCCTATTTTCCCTCCAATAAATGTGACCTCGTCGCGCTCACTCACACAGTCACCTTTCAGTTCAGGTTGGCAGCAGTAAGAGAAGGACACAATACCAATCACAGAACCCGTAAACCTTTTCACAGTGGCCTCCTTGTTTATTCAGCTCCACTGTGGGTTAAAAAGGGTTCAGTTCTTTCATTCCAATCCGCTTGTTAACACGTCCAGGTCCAAACCTCTATTGACCTACTGAGGCCCGTCTGTTCACCATGCTGCAGTTCTGTTTTGATTGTAGTTTAAATCGAGTCCAGAAAACGACTCAGTTATCATTCTAAATCTTTCTCTGTGCTGAGAAGAGGAACCGGCTGCAGCTGATAAGCTGAGTTACAGTTCTTACCCCAATGAACAAACACACAGTGTGGGGCCAGTGGGCTCTAATGTTAGCTAGCTATAGCCAGCCAACCTAGCTAACGTTAGCTCCCACTGGCAAACGCCAAACTGGCCCTGTGTGGAGATCCTTGACTAGTCTGTGGGGTTTATAGGGTGTTTCTTGCTATGAACCCACATCTTCATGTTCCGGTTGTTAGCTGTTTTATGTGCTGTCCAGCTAAAGCTAATGTAGACAGCTTTAGCACCACCTCAGCTAGCTAGCTCCATCAGGGAACAAACTCAATTACCATTTTAGCTCTTTCCTTGTGATGAGAAAGAGAAGAGGAGAGTCTGCAGTTGATAAAGTGAGTTGATAAAGTGAGTCCCACTGGCAAATGCCACACTGGCCCCTTTTGGATACTGTGGGTTTTATTGGGTTTTAGTGGGTTTCTTGTCATGAACCCACATCTTCATGTTTCCGTTGTTAGCTGTTTATGAGCTGCCCAGCTAAAGCTAATACAACTAGCCTTAGCTCCGTCTTAGCTAGATATAGCCATCTTCGTTTCTGACCAACAAGTCTGACCACTGAAAAACAAAGACGTAGCTTCATAGCAAGAAATATGAAGCTAACAGCCTAAAAACCCACAGACTATATCGAGTATCTGCAAAGGCCCGTTTGGCTTTGCCAGTAGGTGCTAATCCTAGCTAGGTTAGCTAGCTAGCTAACATTAGAGCCCACTGCCACCAAACTGTGTTTCTTCATTGGTGTAAGAACTATAAATCACCTTATTAACTACAGACATCTCCTCTTTTCCTTCTCATCACAAGGAAAGACCTAGAATGATAACAGTAGTTTTTGGACTGCTACGACCTGGATGTGAAAGTGGCTACGACACAGACACAGATGTGAGCCAATGGCACATATAATATTGTTGGTGAGTGAACATTTTAAATAGTTAATCCCGAAAAGAGGACTAATAGGCGTCTGTCCAGGTACTGCGCCGGACGGAGGACTGGGAGTTGGAAAAAACAGGCTGTCCAGCCTAAAACCAGATGTGTGACCATCCTAGTGCTGCACAAGGATGATGGGGCTATAAATCCCTGCAGGGTGTGAGTGACGGGATCCATAGATTGGGAAGAGGTGGTACAGTGCAGGGAATGTCTCGTTCCATGTGTGGAAAATGGCTCCAAAGCAGATGTTAATGATTGGCTAAAAGGACTGACTGCATTTGGGCGTGCCAAAGACCATAGTGTGAAGGAAGTAGCTGAATCTGCAGGTGTATGGAAGCGTACGGTCATAGAGGTCTACCAGCAGTGGCTAAAGTCCCAATCTACAGGGAATTCTCCTCGGAAATGTATTCAATTACAGTTCATTATCAGAGCCTCATGAAGCATTACTGGAATGCTTACAAAGCACTGAGACCAAACTGCATTTATAATGGCTTCTGAATCCAGACTTCACAGAAAGTGCTACCGTAATACTCACATCATCTTTGGCTTGGAAGAGATACTCATTCCCATCCGAAAGTCTGAAAGTGAAGCAAGGAAGGAAAGATATTCAGTATGAATATTTCTACGGTCCCATAATATAAGAGCATTTCACGATCACCCAGCATCAACCCAAGTCTGAAGGAGTGTGTACCTGAGTTTGAATACATGTTTCTTCTTCTTGTAGTCCAGGGCCACCTCGCATGTGGAATCCCTCAGACTGATGGGGATCTCACTGTGGTAGGGGATGCCCTGACTGGCACTCTTACTGTCTTTGTAGAAGCCCATCTCCTGGTTATTAATCACGCAGTAGACGTTGTGCCAGGATCTGTAACCAACACCAGTTTAAAGGACAGTGAGAATAGAGAGTTTCTGGTGTTACGTGAAAAAAACAACTGTAATAAAATTTAATTAAAACTTTAATTTAGTGCCACATGTTGCTACATATAATAATAATAATGATAATAATAATAATAATAATAATAATGTTTATTTATAGAGCACCTTTCATATCATTGGCAGCTCAAAGTGCTTTACAGACAGTTGACATCAGTAATGGGAAGGAATACTACTACTACTACTACTACTACTAGTACTACTACTACTACTACATACACACACACACACACACACACACACACACACACACACACACACACACATATATATATATACATATATGAATACAAACACACACAGAGAGAGAGAGAGAGAGAGAGAGAGAGAGAGAGAGAGAGAGAGAGCTTCTGGAATATGCATTTTTAGGCCATAAAGAGGAATTCTACCAATTTTCAAGTTCTGCATAATTCAGCAATTCAGGTGTAAACAAAACCTTTGGTACATAGTACAACATATGTTCTTTACAGTGGTGGTGGTGGTGGTGGTGATGGGAACCAGGGTTCTCCATCTCTAGAAGACACATTTTATTTACTATCTAATCCACTAGTGAACTTACACGTGTCTTCTGAGAAAAATCTGGAAAACCTGAAAATAACAAGTTTCTTTGGGGGACTATTTTACCTCACAGCGCCCTGCAGCATGTATCCCTCCACCATGAATGGAGTTTAAGGCTGAAATCCTTTCCAAACTATCATAAACAGCATCTCAGACATCAGGCAGAGTATTCATAACCATCTCATGTAGTAACTTTCTGTGAGGGAGCTTTTAGAGGGGGACGTCTGGTTCCTTTCACCACCACTGTTCCGACTCTCACTCTGAATGACTCTGTTTACATTATAAGAGGTCAGCTTTACAAAGGGCTAGTGTGGGTATTACTGTGCACTGCTACTCACCTGTTGGATGCTTTCTTGTTGTGCCCCTCCCATTCATGTTTGCGGTTCAGGAAGCCCTCTATCTGGGCGCTGGGCGTGTCCTGGGCTTTTGTCGGGAGAGTTGCGGCTTGACTCGCTTTACCCTTGCGACTTCCTGTGGGGGAGGAGCTTGGACTGGGCTCCGCCACTCCATTGACGACATCACTTTCCCCCCCAGCGTCCTGGTACAGACAGAGAGCAGGTTAACGACGGGACTCTCCAGTGAAAGACAACAATACAGGCTCATATCTTCATTGAGCAAAGCTGGACAGTAGATGCATCAGAAACTGAGGCTGTGTAGAAACATCTGGAAGTTTTGGGAATCTCCAATATTGTGCAAATGTCAGAGACCACCCTTCATTTATTTCATTTTGGGTTATTTAAGATAATTCACTTCAGTAAAGAAGCACAAGAATTTCCAAAATTGGAGTTGAAAAGCTGATTAAAGCTTCCAGAGAAAATGGGACGCCTAACAACCACCTGGAAGACCTGGTAGACTTCCAAAAATGTCCCCATCAGATAAACAGCACTTAAAGCTTTCATCTACGAGAGAAATGAAGGGTGGTTCTGGACCTTTGTCAGATCTGTTCAAATCCATGTTCGCCAGTCATTTAAGGAAACAGTACAGTGCCAAACAACACAGTTTCTACTTCTTCCGTGTGTTAATGATGCTACAGCAGCCTCCAATTGTTAAATCTGTTTCAATTTAACAATTCCATCCCAGCTTCTAGGGAATATTCCTGGTGATCGTTGATGCTAGACCCTGTGCTGATCTTTCTATCACCAGCCTGCTCTCTGGACTTCCATTATAGATTAAGGGTGGATAATAGAAGTACTATCTCAGTGAAGCTGGGACAACACAGATGCTTTTGATTGCACTCAATTAAAGCAAGAGGGGGGGGGAGAGAAGATGGAGACATGCAAAATTAGATTAGAACATTAGATAATGCACACCATATGACCACTTAATTGACAGTAGAAACAGCCAGCATAGGAGGCACACCCAAAACAAACAAACAAGAAACCACAAACAATTTCTGAAATTGCTTGAGTCCATCAGTAATCATTGGTCTCATTGGCAGAGGAAGTGAATTTTGCAAGTTAAAGGGATTATTATGGCATCACACCCACTCAGGACTGTGAGTTTATTACCCCATCTCCAGCTCCTCTCGACAGGACCAATCCTGGGCGCTTTTATTGGGAGCCTTTCGGAGGCTGGAACAATCCTAGGCACTTTTACAAGGAGCATTCCCGAACCAGGACTCCCTTCAGCGAGAGCTCTGTAGCTTTTTTCTCATAGCCTTTTAAAGACTCAAACGTCTCAAACATGCTGGCAAAAGTACGATATGCAAGTCTGACTTGATGTTAGATCAGCAGCACATTGACTTCACTAACAGTAGAACGTGTTTCCTAGTTTCTTTGCTAAAGGAATACTGGGAATACTAAGCATTTTCAATCTAACCTTTATCTGCAGCATCAGCAACACTATCTAGATTAGTTCTGATATGTTTACAAACCCAATCTTCACAAAATTCTGTCTAAACTCCACCTGAACCACAACACGTACAGTATACGATCTGAATCTGGCCAGGGTACAATAAAATTTACCCTAAGTGTTAAATAAATTTGACGGTGCTGATTAAATTGCTACATAGAGATAATAACAGCAGTTGTTAGATCACAAACAAATAAGAAAATAATAAATAAATAAATAAATAAAATCAATAAAAATTTAAATAATAAAAAAAAGTCAAATAAATAATAATACTACTACTACTAATAATAATAATAAACATAAAATGTACTAAGGAAAATCATTAACAACCAAATGAATTATTATACATGGTAATTTGGGACCACAGTTGAAAAACACTTGTCAGTTCAGAAAAACTGACAGTTTGGCATTCCCTCATTCTTGGGTTGATTTGACCATCCATACTGTGGATGTCTTGTAATTTCTAGGTTGTTGCTTAAGAAGGCAAATCAAACCAGAACATTAATGTTTATAGGAAACAGCTACTAGATTCTATATGTACAACCGACAAAATCTTTTGTTCAGAACAATATAAAATCCTTTTTAGGATAGCTTCAGTAAACTTTCGGTTCACATACCGAAATAACTGTGCCAATTGTTTCTTTATTATGTTCAAACCTGATGTGAGCTTTGCTGCAGATGTGGCAGACTGAGATCAGACTGGAAAGTGCTGAAGTATTTCTTTACATACCTTAAAATTCATATAGCAGTTTTTGTACAATTACATCACTTTCAATGACTTTACCTAATTTCATTTCTTTCTGTTTATGTTAAAAACTTAATATCTTAATAAACATATATAAAAAAAACCCTAATAATAATCAGTTTAATTGCTGACATAATTTGTTGCAATCTTTGTGAAATCTCAAAATTAAACATTTGCTATACAATGACGTTATACTAAGGTATGACATTAGATCCATCTGAGGGGTTGGACTGAATACCAACTAAGCAAAGATGCTTTAAAAATAAACATATACAAAACAAAGAAATAAGGGAAAAACCAAATGAGTATGAAATATGTATTAATAGGAAAATGAATGTCAACCCATGAACAAGCCCAAGAATGACATTGCATTACAGCATTAACCACCAACATTAAACAGATGCTCTAAACATAAAATGACTAACATGCTAACAATGACATGCATATCACATAAAACATCACAAGCAACAAAAGGACAACATTGGTGAAGCATACATGAAACAGGCTGATGTTTATCTTATAGTGGGCTCTGTCTGATAGGGAAGGTTAGTAAGATGAGCTAAGATGAGAAAGGTTTGGGAACAAACACTGTTAGCTTCACAAAGACAAATAATGCTAAACATTATGACTCAGCAGGCTAAGGCCCAATCCCATTTCACCCCTTGCCCTGAACACTTCGCCCTACCCCTCCATTTAGCACGTTCGCGTCTAGGGGTAGGGTGTTCCTGATTGGTGTTGAGATGGAGGGGTAGGGCGAAGTGTTAGGGGTACATGGCCCTTCAAACAGAGATTTTTCAGAGGCACACTCCAAAAGAAGTGTTAGGAGAAAATTCCCAGAATGCCCTGCGAGTGCACAAAGATGGCTGCACAAAGAGACCCATAAATATGAGTATTTTCTCTGTTAAAAAGTCGCTGTACTGTAAGATAACCACTGTAAAAGCGTTTTATGGTCATTTTCTTCATTACACACGTAAAAATCACTAGTTATACGCTGATGTCTCGGTGCTACCTAGCGGAATTTCCCATTCCACCTTAAATGATGCAGCAGTTACGTTCTGGTCATTTAAGGTGGAACGGGGAAATTTGAACATGAAGCTGGAGATTAAAAAGCTCAGTTCAGCTTCATATCAGTGAAGAATTCTTGGTGGCGATAATAAATAATGGTCATCCGCCTCTTTGAAGGCCCTAAATGTGTTTAAGCAGTGAGGAGCTGAACTTCACCCTCCTCAGACTGGCAGGGTCGCCTACAGAGCACCGCTAGCAGCCTGTTAATGAAGTCATGTAGTTTTTGTTTGTGCTCTTGTTTATTGGGTGACTCGTTAGACTGATTGATGTGTAAAACTGAAGTCCATGCTTTTCGTCTGTTTACATAAAAGTCCCTGACGACACCTGATGACGTATCCGGTTCTTGAAGGGTTGTCCTATTTCATAGGGGGATGATTTCAACCACTACCCATTCTAACTCAGTTTTAAGGGAGAGAGTTACACTCAAAAACATGGTGTAGGGGTCAAAATAAGAAATGGGATTGGGCCTAAATCTGAGGTTCAATTTTGATGTTAGTAGCCAACCCTCACGTCTGATTATCCATCAGGTATTTTTTGTTAAGTGTTAATTGAAAATTTTAATGAAACGACCAGTTCCTATTGATTCTTTGCAAAATCATTAAACTACCACATGCATAAGATCAGAGCAGAGGCAGAAACGCCTCTGCTGAAATACGTTATCTGCAGCTACAGGGAAGGGACATATTGATCTGCATAGCTGCTGTTTAGGAGCTTAAAAAAATGTGAAGCAGCACATTTCTGGTACTGCATGTTCAAGAGGCTTACATGTTCAAAAATTCTGTAAATTCTTGGTACTTGGTATAGCTCAGTGTTACGTTTATTGGAAGCAGAAAAAAGTTCTGAATCCCGCCCACATGGTCTGTACCTGCTTAAAGGGGAGATATTGAAGACGCTAAAGCAGCATCTCTTTGCATGGTTTGTCCAAGAAGCTCAGGCTCTTTACTTTGGTTGGTACAGCAGAGTTGAGTAAAATTACTCAACTATACACAAACCAACTTTTTTAATTGAACATGTGAAATATTAATAGCTTTTTGGAGTTTGGTGACTCTAAGAATTATACCGTTTGTTTTTTATAAGAAGAAGAAAATTAGCATTTTTAAAAATTTGCTCAGAATTTTGCATTTTATAAACTTGTTGTTGCCTATACTACTGGATATTTATGACAGAACTGTGTTTTACTCAAAGGTGTAAAATAAGTAGCTTTCCTGAAACGACAGTCTAACACAAATAAACATCTCAAATTGGTTTAGGGAAGGTTCACAACTGGTCATTTCAAATGAAAAACGATTAAAATTGTTTTCTTTGAAGTTTTCATCGAAGCCTTGCTCAGGTCTGGTTTACCTGGTTCACTAAACAAAACACCTGAATTACTTAAATAGATGTATCCTCAGTTAACATAAGTGTCTGTAACTGTAATCAAAGTTGCTGTAATTAAAGGTAGACAAATACAATATTGAGAAGAGCATGGCTAGCTTCGTCTCTACAGGACGGTGGCTTCAATCAGCCAAAAAAAAAAAAAAAAAAAAAAAAAAAAAAAAAAAAGGGGGGGGGGGGGGGGGGGGGTAGTGGGGCTAGAGGAATCTTACACTACACAAGCTAACCTACCACCAAATCTCATTACCTGTTTATTACATGCTACACTGAGATGTATATTACCTTGAAAACCAATGAGGCTTTTATGAAATTAGCACTGACTTATAAACTGAGGCACCTGGGGACGCTATCTGGTATATTTACCAGTCTCGGGATGGAACCTCATAATTCATATGTGGTCAAGACACAATTAACAGTTATACTTTTTTGTATTGTATGAAAACAACGCACAAGAACTTTACATCTACCTCCAGTCTCAGCCTGTTGTTAATAAGCTAGCTAATGTTAGCTACGAGACCCTTTCAAACACCCCTCATACTCCTTCATTGATTATAACCAAAGTGCAAAAGGAACATGATAAATTATTACTTTCAACGCTTCAAACAACAGAGACCAGGCTGAGCTCATGACGAGGCTCAAAACCTCATCTCATTACTCTCACCTCAGGCACTGCATGGTGGACATCAAGGCGGTAAAATACAGAGATACACATTTACTGCTGCAAGGAAGTAATAAAGGCTACAGGGGGAAGTACAACCATCTACCTTCTAAAAGCAAGCAAACGGACACAGCAACAGAACTGCTACAGAGGACAGCGGAGTGGGCTATTTAGCTGGGAATGAGCGCATGAAAGAATAAAGAGCCGTGCCGACTCTCTCGCTTCATAGTAACAGGGGAAGATGAGTTCATGGTCCTGTGAGGCCTCGACGGTTATGAAAGCTGGAGTAGCTTTGGTAGGCTTGGGAACGATAACTAACCCGGGGAGAGTCCTGCTCTGTTGGCAGCCCGTTCTGAGAGACCTGCTCGCCCTCCCTGGAAGCACAAACAAACAAGCATAGAAATCTTCAGTACCACGGAGAACCTGTTCACACATCCTGGGAAGTAAAGTGGCTGTTAACCGCACAGAAACATGTACCTTGTAAATACTCGGTCGGGTAAACTTAATGAACTACACACAAACCAACTTTTCGACTGAATGTGTGAAATATTAGTGGATCTAAAAACTATACAGTTTGTTTTATAATCAGAAGAAAATCAGCATTTTTAAAAATCTGCTCAGAAATTGTCATTTTCTATATTCTATTAACAAATTAACATTTCAGAAAACAAAATTACTAAAGCAAAAACAATTTTAAAAAAGTAAAAACAAATTTACAAGATGTGAAACACTTTAACCAGTACTGAAACAGTTTCACAAACACACAGGAAGTGCTTGTTGCGGACCCTTGGCGGTGGTAGAGTGGGTGGAGTTTGAGATGGTGACACGCTTTTGTTTTTCCTGTGGAAGGTCTTTAGAGTTTTTAAAAGAGCAGACGGAAGAAAAGGTAATGGAAAAACAAAAGCACGCCAGCTGGCTAAAACGCGTGCCACAATATTGATAAACCATGCTTTAGCGTTGTCACCATCCCAAACTCCACCCACTCTACCACCGCCAAACAGTTTGACTGACAAGGGTCCGCAACAAGCACTTCCTGTGTGTTAGACCTCCCCTTTCCATTACAAACAGCATGGGCTCATAAAAGCTTCATAAAAGCAAAACAGCTTCAAGAAATCTAGCATAAACAGAGATAATGAGATATGAAGTAACATCGGCACTGTTGTCTGAAAGTGCCTGCTGTCCTTTATATTGAGTTATTGATGAATGGACCAATAGAAATTCTTGGACAAATTCTTGTTGTGTTCCTCAACTGTGGAATATGCATACTTCCTCCAGTCACAGTTTTGTGTTCAGTAACTTTTGAAGTGTACCAAAATGCTGCAATTGACTTTTGATCAGAGATCATGGTCACAAATTAGCATCATATTTGAATCAGACTGGTTTATTGTTACTGTAAGACAGAAAATCAGACATACTATCCTTATGAAGCTTATGAGATTAGTAGTCAGTATTTCGCCTACGACATACAATATTTGTTAAATCAACGTTTGAATTCTTTCTCCTCATGTAGCTTAGTCACTTGTTATGCATCAAGGATGTTCCACTACTGATAGAGTCAATACTGGCACTTAAATGCAGTATCAGCCTTGGGGTGTACTGATACATATGACCGACACCACTAAGAAATTACTGACATGTGCATGCATACCCATCAGCAGTGTGTGACGACAGCAGTAAAACAGCAGCAGTAAAAATGCTCATGGCTAAGTCTGTAGCGGCAGCATTTGGTGGTATAAACACGCTAACGTGAGGTGCCGACCTGAATGTCTGAGCTGCCTCTTTCAGTAATCACACACCTGCTGCTGTGTAGCTCCTACAGTCCGAGTTACTGTTAGTCCAGATAGTAAATGAGGGAGTGGAAGGAGCCACCGGAATCTTGCGACAGACTTTAGCTTTTATTTAGTCTTTAAGTACCATCGCAGGCCGCTAGTGTGTCCACTAGACCCGCATCGGTCAGCTTTATCACTCAGCAGGGGGGACCTCGCTGCCTTAACTAAGTGTGAACAACAGTACTGTATACCAAACTCCATTCTTATTACTGATTATATAACAGTAAATACTGAATATATACAGTATATAAACACAAACAGGTTTTCTTAGGCATCTAATCTACACTCATCATCAAAAGAATAGCTGCACAAATAGCTGCACCCAGAAGGAATCAACCACCAGGAATAAAACTTGGTGGGTAGGTTTGAGAGATCGTGAGACATGCTAATGATTCAAGTTCGGTGGCGCATGTGATGTAAGCAAGGACGGGCCTTATCCCTGTACCTGACTGACCCAACAGCCACGATTGCGGACATTCAGCGAGCGGTGATGCCCTCCATGAGTCATCCCTTCATGAATCTAATACTTCCTTCTGGGTGCAACTAGTCTTTTGACAATGAGTGTATATAATGCCATTTATTTAAGCTAATAATAATATATACAGATCATATATATTTCACTGCCTGGCCAAAAAACAGGTCACCACCTGGATTTAACTAAGCAAATGCGTAAGAGCCTCCCATTGGATAATTACTGCAGGGGTGATTATGTTTGAGCTGGCAACTATTTATTTAACCCTAAGTGATGCAGTGAGTAGCTTCTCATTTGTTAAACACCCATGTGGAAAGACACGTCCTGTGGTTGTGGAAAAGATGTTCATCTGTTTCAGAAGGGTCAGATTACTGCCATCAAGCAGAGAAAACATCTAAGGAGATGCTGAAACTACTAAAACCGGGGTAAGAGCTGTCCAACACATTATTAACCAGTGGAAGGACGGTGGGGAAGCATCATCTGATCACTTAAACGTTTGGTGAAATCAGATGGTAGAAGAACAGCAGTAGAACTCAGGGAAATGTTTAATAGTGAAAGGAGGAGCATCTCCACACGCACAATGGGAAGGGAACTCAAGGGATCGGGACTAAACAGCTGTGTAGCCCTAAGAAGACCACTCGTCAGTGAGGTTAACCGGCAAACACAGCTTCAATCTGCTAGGGATCATAAAGATTGGACTCTGGAGCGATGGAAGAAGGTCATGTGGTCTGATGAGTCCAGATTTACCCTGTTCCAGAGTGATGGGCGCACCAGGGTAAGAAGAGAGGCGGCTGAAGTGATGCACCCATCACGCCTAGTGCCTACCGTACAAGCCTGTGGGGGTAGTGCTATGATCTATGACTGAACCCCATGGATTGGCCACCACAGAGTCCAGACCTGAACCCCAGTGAGAATCTTTGGCATGTGCTGGAGAAGACTTTACGCAGTGGTCCAAATCTCCCATCATCAATACACGGTCTTGGGGAAAAATTAATGCAGCTCTGGACAGAAATTAATGTTGTGACATTGCAGAAGCTTGTGGAAACAATACCACAGCGAATGCGTGCCATGATCAAAGCTAAAGGCGGTCCAACGAAATATTAAGTATCAGTATCGGAAAGTGGTATTGGTCCAATTCTGATTACAGTCTTACCTCTACATCTGAGCCATCCTCTTAGCAAATTCATACAAGTTCATAGTTCGCACATTAGTTTAATGTTTTGGCAACACATTCTATGTCAAGCACATTACCAAATCAGATCACATTAAAATCACCTCTGTTGTGGAGATTCTGTTTCGGTGGGCGGAGCTTCTACAGGCGGGGGCTGTCTCTTCCTCTCTTCTTCCTCTTGCTGCCTTCTCACTTCCAACAACTCCATCTAAACACATACAAACACACAGGGAGAAAGAGAGAGGTTTGTTTTTGTACAGTGTTATGTTTTATGATGCTTATTTAAAACAGTGGTATTTTACATATGTCAGTCATAGAGGCACAGTAGCAAAAACAGGCTGTTTATTTGTGCAGGACAAAGAATTATGACTTTTTGGTTTATAAAACCCACACAAATGTTATAAGTAATGGGCCTTTTAAGGTACCAAGTTGTATCAGTAATATACAAATTAATGTACAATAAAAAAAAAAAAGAGTGCTTAACGGCTCAACTCCACTATATTCTCCACTATACAGAGAATTAACTTCCTTCATCAAAGCACAAATTATGTAAATGTAACTTTTTAAGTGGTACAGCAATAATCTTAAGGTCCGACTGGGAACCTTAAACAAGCTTTTCCCAGGCAAAAAGTACATACTGCTACCTTTTCATAACCTTATATTTTCTCATTTGCTTATATTTCTCCTTACATAAATATACTGAAGACGTACCCTTAAAGCTGCTGCCTCAGTGGCGTAAGGGTGCCACGCCAGTGACATAAGGCTGCTGCCTCAGTGGTCTAAGGGTACCACCACAGTGGCGTCAGGATGCCACCCCAGTGATCTAAGGGCACCGCCCCAGTGATCTAAGGGTACCACCCCAGTGGCGTAAGGGTGCCACACCAGTGTCATAAGGCTGCTGCCTCATTGGCGCAAGGGTACCACCCCAGTGGCGCAAGGGTACCCTGAGAGTGTGGAAGCTACTGCTCTCTCACCGTGGTAAGTCTCTCCAGAGCAGCAAAGCGTTCCTCCCAGGTGGCGGCCGACTTCTCAAAGGCCTCATGTCTCTTGATGAGCTTCTCCACCTCGTCAACGCTCTGACCCATTTCCCGGCTGGACAGGTACGGCTCCTGACCCAGCAACCATGCCTCGGCCACTCCGGCGTCTCGCGAGAACTGGTGCACTTCCAAAACTGATGTCAAATCGGAATTTTAAAAAGTTCATTTACAGTTTAAAGGCATGTAAAAAACTACTCAGGAGTGAACTCTCATCCTGTTCTCACTCCTTTCTGTCATTGCATTTTGGGGCAAACGTTACAAACTAGCATGCAGCTACGATACACAGACTATGTATTGTATGGACAGTTTGTGTGGACAGTTAATCGGTGCTCTAAATTACCTAGTCTCAGCCATTCCCATCTGTCCTCCCACTTGTCAATCATTTCTTTCCTCTTGTCCGTCAGCTGTAGCAACTTCTCTTTTATCTGTGAATTAAAAAAGAGAGGGATGAAGGAAACTGTTACCTTAAATACACAATACATGACCGCTGCTACCGTAATATCAAGTCAAATTTATTTATTTAGCTCTTAGCGTTGGGACAGATGTTGTCCCAAAGCAGCTTTACAGAGAATCTGGGTCCAAGCCCCCAATGAGCAAGCTCAAATTAAGTCATCCTCTAAATCATCTACCTGCATATTAGATTCAATTCCTACAAGGTTACTTATAACCCAGCCTCTACTGTCTCTACTGTCTAATTATCTCCTCTCAGGGCCTCGGATACGTCGCAAAATATCTTAAACTAGAGGTAATCAAACCTTTAATTAAGAAACCCAGTCTCCATCCTTCTGAGCTATCAGACTATAGACCGACCTCAAATCTTCTGTTCATATCAGAGACCTTAGAGAGAGCTGTCGCCCAACAGTTCTTACCAGCACAGGAATGACACACATGAACAGTTTCAGTCTGGATGTAGGCCTCATCACAGCACTGAGACAGCACTAGTGAAACTTGTAAATGATCTTAGTGCTACATTTGACACAATGGATCACTCGATCCTACTAGATAGGCTAGAAAACCTTGTAGGAGTTACAGGAAAAGCTCTGTCATGGTTCAGAACTGTGAACTGTGAATCATCGGCTCACACACAAACATGGTGTTCCTCAGGGCTCTGTCTTAGGACCTATATTATTTACCTCATATAAGCTACCACTAGGTACCATTATCAGAAAGCATGACATACATTTCCACCGCTGCGCAAACGACACACAATTGTATAATTCAGCCAAACCAGAAGAAACAAAGCAACTTAATAAGATATAAAAGACTGGGTGTCAAGTAACTCCCTCCTACTCAGATAAAACAGAGGTTCTTCTTCTTGGTCCCAAAACTGCTAGAAATAAGCTGTCTGCATTATCAGTAATATGCAACATGTGCTCACAATGTGTCTAAAAATGAATGCTGGCTTTACTAAAGATGTGCAAACTTCACAGTTCAGGGTCGCGGGGTTGGTAAGCTCAGGACGAAAGAGAATACAGAAGTTCAGTGAAGAAGAACAGGTTTTTGTCAAGAAGGATGGTGCTGACTAGCCAATTGAATTGAACTGAATTTAATTGCTATTGTGCACTAATCAAATGTACATGGACTCCATGTGCACATAGGGCCCAATACAATATTCATTTTGTGGTGTGTCTCTGTTCATCGGATCCTCAAAGCTGAAACAGTCTTATTCTGTGGGTAAATATTCTCTGAGCCCTCGGGGCTCGAGCATCCAACTTAGAATGTCACTTTGTCTTCCTTTGTTTGGATCTTAATCCACTCCAAGAAATCACTGCTGCACAAAAACAAACCCCTAAAATGTGTGTAAAACATCATGATCATGATTTCCCCTTTCAAAAAAAGGCCAGATATTGGCCACGTGGGTGGTGGTTTTGGGAAGTCTCTAAAAGCTACACTGCCATCTGCTGGACAAAAACATAAGCTCACATTGGGCTGCTTTAAAACCTAGGCACTGTTGGTTAGTTCCAGGTCATTTCTATGCAGTTGTAGTGGATGTCATTCTAACCTCTTCTGAAGCGTAGTGTTTGCGGGCCAGTAGAGCTTTGCCCAGCTCAATGCAGGTGGTGAAGCTGTCATTGCGAGCGTCGATCTCGGCCTTGATGCCTTGGTGATTGTTCATCAGGAGCTCCACAGAGGACACGTCCCTAAACAAGATCCAAATTATAATTATATCACTTTTAACTTTACTTTAACTTTACAGGACAACGAAAAACATTCTTTATAGTCAATGGAACCAGACGGTAAGCGAAAGTTGTATGTTTACAATAAATCAATGAATAAATATGAGTAGCCTAAATAATACATTCACTGTCAATGTATATTGATAAGCCATAAGTAAACTGACTACATAAGTATATTGATTCTCATATTTTGGCCTTATAGTACAAGGTTTGTGAGTTTTTGTACGTTTCCCATGGTGAAAGTGGGACCAAACACATTTGGGAACATGGTAGTTTGAACTATAGTGGTCCAAACCAGGTGCGGCAGTTTGGGGAAACGGTGGTACTTCAGATGTTAGCTCGTTTAAGGCTGCATCGTACCACGTTAGCTCAGTGCTAGCCTCCGTGGTTGTATGGAACACGCACTCCAGGTTGGGGGATGCAATGCTGTGCTAGAGAATACTGCATCTCACGACAAATAACCTTAAACTCAATACACCCTGTTAATATCAGACTGCTAAAACAAGAGATTAAAAGCCCCGTCCTTCCATTCAGTTTGCTGTCCTGTCTCCATCAAACCCCTTAGTCATGGCACTCATGAGCAAAGGCATTATTACGGCAGGATGTTACACAGACAAATATGATTACACCTCTTGATTCTGTCTCCCCTATTCATATCTCTATATTCCATCTCTCCTTTCAGTGCTACTCAGATTACTCTACCCCTCTCCTCTGTTTTTCTGTTCTCCTGCCCTCCATCAGGACAAAGCGCAGATGCTGATTTAGAGCCATGGTTCATCTTCCAGACATAACAATATGACAATTAGGGAGATCCTGTCCAGGAGTCATGAGGAGATACAAACTAGCGATGGGACAGTTAACCAGCACTAGGGCAGTGATTCATCATCAATGCACATTAAATCCATTAATCAATTATAGCAGTAATGTTTAAACATAGAGGCAAAGGGCAATCATGGGGTCCAAGCACTGCTAAGCACCACAAGGAAGGTATGAGGCCATTCTGAAGGAGGGAGTTTTGAAGGGCCCCCATTGCTGATGAGGGGTCTAACAGGAAGACGTATACCAAAGTTAATATGGATCGATCTTCAGGTGCTGATCTTAAATCAGAGGTCTCCACCCGTACGTCCCAAGTGCTCATTGCAGGTCACTGCAGGTAAACAGCCAACAGGTTGCAAGCTTGTGCAGGCGGGTATTGCTGTTGGCTGCGTGGGGCGAGGCTATATTATAGCCTGCTTTAGAAGAGAACAGGCAAGCGACAAAGAAATCACAAGCAGCAAAACAGATGAAGCTGTACAAGATCCTCTGAATCACTTACAGACAGAAATCATCCTGGTTTCTTTAAACAACAGCTGTGGAACAACCCGTGTCGCAGCCTCAGCATCCATTCTGGCTTTGATTGCAGCTGATCTGTAGACGCTGGCTTGGGATTGCTAGGATTGCTAATGCTGTATTTAACTCAGTATTCCTCTTTCTAGGGATCAGCACTGGCCCTTGTTCAGACAGTGTCTGAGCTCAAGGCGAGTTCTAGACTCTAAACCTTCTTGTACTAGCCAGGAAACATTCTCTGACTGAACACTAAGTACGGTAGTAAGTCACTCTGGATAAGAGCATCTGCTAAATGCCATGAACGTAAAATGTACATGTATATCATCGCTGTCCAAAGAAAAACATGTATCTCCATTTTTGTTGATTTTTACTTTTATGCATCATTTGATCACATGAGCTGAAATTTACATTGTGTGAAATTTCATGATGAATGGACCAACAGAAATGGCCCCAAATCGCTTGGTTCCATTGACTTACATTAGAATTAAATTAGTTTTTTTCCTTGTCCTGTAAAGTTGTTATTTTGGAGATACATGTTTTTCTTTGGACAGCGACGATTTGTCTTATAAAGCAATTAGCTAATAATATAACGCTGTCAACAGTGGCATCGCATGGTACTCACCGTTTGGTACAGTTAACGTGGCTTTGTTTAGCCTAAAAATACACAAAAAATTTACTTCGATTTTGCAATACTGAAACGTTTATTTGTGCGGCCGGGTGCGCGGCAGTTCAAGGAGTTTTGTCCCAGTGTTTGCACAGACACATCGCACACCAGCGGAGCAGATTACAGCTGAACATAGGCAGAAGTTGATGAGGACACATGCATATCCCAATGTAGGGGCATATGGATGAAGCGGGCAGGTGGGGGCAAAAATGATGCTGGGCTGGGCAAAAATTTGTGTAGATTTTCCAGGCGCAGGTGGACAGTTAGTGGTTGAATCAGACAGACGCAGGCATTAATAGCCAGCTCTGTGCAGAGCTCTACACCAGATCGCTAAGAGTGGGGTGCAAAAAACCTAGGACTAGTTCACAAAGGTAGGTTTCAGATATTATGCCATCCTACTGTTTACAGTAAACGAAAGCCTGCTTTTTGTTTTGCATATATGATTTATGGTCTGGTTCAAATAGCTGCACGTTCACTGTGCGAAACCGTTTAAAAATATTTTTAAACTCATTATGTCTATAATCAACAGAAGCATTAACACAGCAGGTGCTGTAAGTACTGGTTAATCAACATCAAGCCTTTTACCTAATGAGCCCAGCAGGAGACCACTGGTCCCTTCCCTCAGACAGACATACACTAACAGTGGATGATATAACATCCAGTGCTGCATGTTTTGCCGTTTCTCTCTCAAATTGTTTTGGGCTATTTAAAGGCACTGAATGTGACTGCAAACAATATACATATTTACTTTTTTTTTTTTTTGCTTGCATTTTTGAGGTATTAAAGTATTCCTACAACATTTTGCAGCCTAATTTCTCTTCATTATTTTTTCCGGTCAAACTTGCCATTACGTGGACAGTCTTAATTTTTCAGGAGATATTTCTGACCTGCTACAACAGGCCACCAAAATGGTTCCAATCAAACTTCTTTGCTTTGTTTTGGAATTGGTCCAAAACTGCTTAGGAATGAACCTTGTTCTATCAGCCTCCACTGCAGGTTAAGAAAGCTGGTTCATCCTCCTGTAAAGTTCCATTCTGGAGGTTTTAAGGTGGACTGTATAATTCCATGAGGGCTATTTTATAGTTTAAGGTCTTCACTCTTATTCTACAGTAAAGCATTAAGATCAACATAAGGAGAACCTGCTATGAGTGGCCGTGTCTAAATATTTGACTGGTAGTTTTTTTTTGGCTTGCATTTTGGAGGTATTTGGAGGTAAATGGTCCCAGTCAAACTTCTGTGGACAGCCAAAAGCAAACTGACAGGGAATTACATGATGGTGGTCACTGACCTTTGCACAGTACCCTGCTGCTGATTACCCCAGACTGCAACTACCACACTAAGGTCTTATTTTGTTAACTAGCTTCATTTCCTTATTAACACTCCACAGATACCCTTATTGTTACGTGCCATACCTGGGTTTCTCCTGCGCATCAATAAGCCGGATGACGTCCTCCATCCAGAGCATGAGGTCACGCACCATGCTGAAGAAGCGGAATTTGTCGCTGGTGTCCAGCAGGCGCACGCGGCGGCCATCACAGGCCTCCAGCAAGGCACGCCATGCCTCCAGCACCTCGCCCTCACGCCGTTGGATATCGTCTGCTTTGTCCCCTGCGTAGGCCGACTGAAGGCGCACTGCGTCCTCCTGCAGCTGCTTGACCTGTGCCATAGACGGTAAGAGGTGTTAAAGGCAGCCTGACTGTGAATGAAGGCTAGCAAAGCCAATTAGAGAACAGGGATAAGGACTCTTCTGAACTGTGAGCTCTTTGACTGTGAACTGTTGGCACAAACAATGTAAATGTACCTTCAGCAGGTCCAACTGTATGCAAGGAACTGCCCCAGTAACAAGAGGGGTACTGCCCCAGTAACAAGGAGTACCACCCCAGTGACAAGAAGGGTACCATCCGGTGACAAGAGGGGTACCACCCCAGTTACGAGGGATACCACCCCAGGGACAAGTGGGGTATCGCCCCTGTGACAAGAGGGGTACTGCCCCAGTGACAAGCGGGGTACCACCCCAGTGACAAGCGGGGCACCACCCCAGTGACAAGTGTGGCACCACCCCCAACTGAAGTGGTTGTGAATATCATCTGAACATTACGGCGCATCACAGAGTGCAGATCTTATTCAGCTTATTCTGAGGTGGAACTTGTTTCCATAACTGATGTTGATACCAAATTGACCTTACCGACGAATCATTCAGGCCTACATTCATGTAGTTGGCAACCCTGAGGAAGTGAACTGGCACAACAAACAAAGTGTAGCCTATTATATGAAACCAACGCTCAGTACAAACGTGAATTCAGACAAAACAATCAAACCTACCTGTGTTCCCAGAGCCTGGATGTCGTGCTCAAAGGTGGTGTGCATCCTCTGCAACGTCTCCACCGTGTTCTGGTCTCGGCCCAGCTCTTCCGGAAGCTTCTTGTGTTTATCTAGGATGCGTCCAAGCACCTCCTTGGCGTCATGGTAGAACTTGTGCAGCTCGTAGGAGGCCGCCAAGATCTGGGTGCGGGTGTCGATCAGCTCCAGCAGGTCCGCCCAAGCCTCGTTGAGCCCATCTTTCCATTCTGCGATGGTTGCGGCGTCCGCATGACCCGAATTGATCAAGTCATCGGCCATTTTGTTGACGCCATCAACGCGCTCTTGGCCGATGTTGCCCGTGTCGCGAGCAAACTCTCTGAAACGTTCCTGAAGCATCTGTACAGGAACGAAGTGCACTTATATTTACTGGACGTAGAGTAAGGAGTTCAACTGAGCAACAAAGACAATATCATAATACAAAACCCTGAAGCCTGAAATTAGTGAAACCACTAGTATTGGCACATCCAGATCACCGGACATACAGGCTCATAATTCCTAGAGTCTTCATGACATAACATCTGGATACCTTGATAAGCCCACGGAGAATACACTATAGGATCACTAAGCTCCTCAGACAAAAAAATTAGTCCCCTTGTGTGTTGAAGTTGGTAGTAACTTCAGGCTCCTGCAGATGGCGCTATAAATCCCTGCGGGGTGTGAGTGACGGGATCCATAGATTGGGAAGAGGTGCTACAGTACGGTGAATGTCTCGTTCCATGTGTGGAAAATGGCTCCAAAGCAGATGTTAATGATTGGCTAAAAGGAGTGACTGCATTTGACCATAGTGTGAAGGAAGTAGCTGAATCTGCAGGTGTATGGAAGCGTACGGTCATACAGGTCTACCAGCAGTGGCTAAAACTACTGGGAACTCTCCTTGGAACTGTGGAAGGGAGGGCATCCACCAAATCTGGACCAACTGCGCAATTCTTTGATGTAAGAGTATCTGAACATTGATGTGGCTACATCCAGAAACTTGTCCAGTTCATGCCAAACACAATCACAGCTGTTATTGGTGCTCGTGGAGTTGTTATACACTATTAGGTACAGGGGACTCATTCCTGTCTGGTGAGCTTATAAACCATTATATCCATCTATGTACACAGATGTCAGAGAAAGTGTCTTACGGTCACATGTTCGTAGTCCTGGCCAAGTTCGTGAGACCCTGCCACCACCTCTCTCTCGGCAATCCACTGTTCTAAATCGTCAACCTCCCGGTTCAACTGGAACAGGCGGGATCTTTCATCCAGTTTCCCACGTCTTTCTTCGGACAGGTCCTTCAGGCCGGCGTACAGTTTGTCCACTTGGGATTGGCGCATGCTAATTCGCTCACTGGGAGGGGGAGGGGGGCGATATAAGGACCAGTCAGTTCAGTATCAGTCCAAACTTCAATCACAATTTCAGTAATAACCTTTCTAAGTCTGGTAAACCCATATTTGTGACCAAAGCAGGTATGAAACTGAGATAACTGGTATGACTGGCATTACAGTAGTAAGAATTCCTTTAAACCACTGCAAAAACTTCCTCGAGCTAAGACCAAACAATGTAATGCCTTATTCTCATTAAAGGACCAGAGATTAAGAGATCAGTTCAGTGAAACATGCTTTTAAGATCTCATTTCAAGTTTGTCTCTTGTGGTCTCAATTGTGCCCAGTCCAGCTTTTGATCAGGGGTTTAAAGGTCTAAGCTCATTCTCACCTTTCTGGATGCCCAGCAGCCACCAAAGCCCTGCTGGTCTTGGACAGTTGGTGCACAGTCTCAGCATAATCCTCCACTGCCTGCTCTAGGATCTGGTGCTTCTTCAGCATAGCCACAGAGCTCTGCTCGTCCTGCAGTGACAGTCAGAAATAACAAGGGGGGAAAAAAGAGACGAGACTGATGTGAAAAAGAACGAAACGAAAGGTGCATCAGACATAACGGAAAATGCAGATTTACACACAACAATCAGCCTAAATGCTTTAAGACACGGATAACTACAAGTAAACTAATCAGACAGCAGAGAACTGAACGGTGGTAGCATATCAAGATACTGTAATGCACTTATACTGATCTCTATCAGACTGTAAGAAGCCAGTTGCCGCTGCATTCGGCTCGGCATTAGGCAGTAAGCATGGTAAATTAATAACCTTGGCTGTAAATGTTAGCTGGAAATCTACTGCTAATATTTTCTCAGCCTTTAGCTTTGATTACAGTACGCATTCTCCATGGCAACGTTTCAACAACTTCAAGCAGCGGCACAAGGTCCGTCCAGAGTCGCATTAACATTTGGCCGAGATGTTGTATTGACGACAGGAGAGTCAAGCCACTCTGTACGGTCTTCTCCAGCACATCCTGGAAACTTTCAATGAGATTAAAGACAAGACTGTGAATACGATTCCTCGTGCTCCCTGAAACGCTGTTTCACAATCTGAGCCCAATGAATCACCTTTAACAGCAGTGGTGAAGGGAAACAGACGTCTGAGGAGCTTAATATCTCCAAAAGCTCCCTCTCAGGAAGTTGAACTGATTATGGTCTGATGTCTGAGACACTGTTTTGCAAGAGAGGAATGTCTGACTTATAACGGTTTGTTCTAACAGTCATTCACGGTGGACGGACATTGTTATGGACGTTGTTATGGTTCCTTTCACAGCCACTGTAAGGAATTCTGACTCTGTGAGTTCCTCTACCACTTAACACTGCACACCAAACTACTCTTGATGGCTTTGTTTACATCCTGATGACTACAGAGGTGCAAAAACAGACTGGCAAGCTGTGATAAACTGAAGATTCCCCTTTAAGACAAATTAAGGGGAAAGAGATTCAGTCTAACCAATTATGTATTCAAGTACATTGTAGTTTCAATGGTCAGGGCCAGAGCTGCAGAAGCTGTGGGCATGATAACTGAGTAGCCACTTATTGGCTTGATAAGACTTAATAAGACCATAATAATGGACAACAAGACACAAATAAAAAGCTCTGGAAAAATGAGCAGCTAGTTAAACACCAGCTACTGCTCTGATAAGGGTTCTAGTACGGACATCATAACATCCCCATATACTGAAGAGTCACTGAGAAAGTATGTCTGGTTGTGTGGCTGGCAAAAGAAAATTACGGAAACAGTGACTATAGGGACTTCAGCGTGTTGTGATGGAGAAACTGCTGGCCGCAGTCCGTGGTGCTGAAACGCCAGAGTGCACAACCCAAGGCACAACTTCCACCACGAGACCCTGAGAAGCTCTCACTAACACACACTCTAACTCAGTGGTCTCAAACTCAAATGACCCAGGGGGCAGTAGCCAGGCAAGGTTCACCGAGCGGCGGGAATTGGGCAGAGGAGAGTAAACAAACAAAATGCTGTGGGAAAAGTGAATGCCTAAATCATCTGAGTATCAAGAGAATGTCACGGCAGATGCTTTTCATACCTCCACATAACATCTCCTAATAACAACATGCTGGAAGCTTGGAAACAATGTACACCATTCTGATCAAAAACGATCAGAAAAGTAAAAACGACAGTCAGAAATACGTCACTGATTCGTATCGATTCGGCACAGTGCGCATGTGTCTTCACGGACATTCTCTGTAGTAAAGTACACACGCCAGGGTTTCTGGAATCGACTCTGATTCTCGACTCCTGATGCTGGAATCGATGGAATCCTTGACTCGGTTTCTCTCTTGCTTTACACTCGCCTCTGCTTTAATGTCCCTGTTCATCGACTACGATGAAGAAACATGGAGTCTACAGAGTCGACTCTCAGCATTCCGATTGGCCAAAACTCAACTCCAAGAAACGACTTTTTTGGAATCGACTCTTGATCACTAGTGCCTCTTTCGACTGTTGGCAGGCAGCAAGATGGCTGATGGAGTCTGCGGCAGCTCCACTCGGGTACAGTTTTATTCTCTGCTGAGCTGTTTGACAGTGATTTATTTCAGATGGTTTAAGGTTTTAAGGTCTCCATGACTTTATATAGTGTGTTGTCATGGTAATCTTTGAGGACAGGAGCGATATATGCCGCAGGCTAAACGCAGTGGTGTCGTTTAAGTTCAGTTTCTCCTAACTCAGTGTTTTAGTACTGAGGAGCTTCCAGAGTCGGCCAGCTTCCAAAACCCGGAGTCCCGGGTCCTCATAACTAAGAGGTTGTGTCTGTAATGATTTAGGCCGTGTGCGTAAAATGTTTACAGTTGTGAAGTTTACAAACTGTATTCTTACAAAACACACAGCATTATGACAATGTGTTTGAGCGTGATTCAGTCTATACGCGAATGTATGAAAGCAGACTTTTGTGTCAAAGCGTGGATGAGTACACACAAGGGTATTTGACAGTAATTTCCTCCATACAGAACTAGAACCAGCATAAAATTCATTAAGGACTGTATGAAGCTGCCTCCGGTCCATGGACCCATAGTTTGAGACCCCTGCTTTAACTGCACCCCATTGTTCACTGACCCCTGGCTTCTGAGATGCTGTGGTTGAGCTCTAGACTTGCACCTCCCTCTCATCTTCTCTTTCTTTCCGGGAAAAGAAATTGTATTCCTCGTCATTTACTCTTTTCACCATGAAACCCTCTGACTGTGTACAGACCAGGGCATGTTTAAACTAAGAGCATTAGGAAAAGTACCCCTTACCTTGGCCTTCTCCTCAGACATCATGTACAGCTCCTGCTCGCTCATCCAGGCCTCGGCCTCCGCAGCGTCAAAGTAGTACTGCTGGGCCTTGTGTGCCTCCTCCAGACGGCCATGGCGCTTCTCCACCTCCTCTTGGATCAAGCTCCACAGCCGCTGCAGATCATCTAACCGCTGCTTGATGGCTGCGCTGACTGGACTGTCGTCTTTAAGGGTGTGCGTGCTCCTCTCAAATATGTCGTCGTATCTTGGCTGGTGACCCTGGACCTCCTTCTGGAGGGTCTGAGAAATGCAGAAGTGGAGTGTCAGTGGGTTAGAAAGGTGTAGACATGGTAATGTGGCTTTAGGCCATGTGCCTTTCTTCAGTCTTTATTCCCATCGACATTACAATTCACACTGCTCTTACTGCTCTTCAACTACATACACACATACAATCCACACTCGCGTCACTTTCCTCACTTCCTGTTCTTCCTGTACTGCACTTCTTATTCATCTTACTTATCTTAGTAACAGTATCACACTACACTCCGTCCTCTGTACTGAACATCTCAGACTTGCCTCTACATCCAGACTGCTGCACTCAGCACCGTAATATACATACACTAATCTGCATAATGTACGGTTTACAAGTAGGTAGTGTGTGTGTGTGTGTGTGTGTGTGTGTGTGTGTGTACACTGTGTGTAATGTGGTCACTCTCTGAGCACTGCGAGCTAATGTAACCAAAGACCAGTTCCTTGTATGTATCAACATACTTGGCCAATAAAGCTTGATTCTGATTCATGAGCACCCTAAAAACATGCTTTTGTGGAGGAACCAGCTCTTTGAGGAACCAGTTCTTTAAGAAACAAGGACTTTAGATTTAGCTAAATTAGAGTAATTAATAAAGCATCTATTAAACAAATAGTATGGGCAGACAGTGTTTCTCCTCTCATTAACCAGCCCCGGTGTCCTGTGTGGCCAAGCTCGCGTGTCGCCCAGCTTGGATGAGGTACAGACATTATTATGTAGCTGTCAGGTTAACATTTGCTTCCTATCATTCGGGTTTTATGTGGCATATACGCTCATTTTTGGCTCATTTTTGGCTTATTCATTGTGACGATCCTGAAAATATCAATGTTGATATGATACTGTGAAACGTACTGAACATTGATACCATTTTCAAAACCAAAGCCAGATAAAACTTTTATTTGAGGGTCTTTTCCTTCTCTATATAAACCTGTCTGAATTAACATAAGCTTCCTCCTGTGAACCACTGCTCCAAAGCAGAAGTACAGCTGCTGTGTCAACTCAATAACTGAATTCTGATTTTTAATAAGCACTGAGAGAATTCAGTCAGGCTGTGGCCTTTACTGGACACTTTAAAGTAGCAGCAAATTAGCGTTAACTTAGCGTTAGCTTAGCTGTGCTTAGCATGTACAGCCAAGAATAAGATAAACATTTACCAGAACGCTAGTTTTACCTTGTTATATGAGGGATCCTGAAAACATCGCTATCAGTGTGCTGGTGTTCTAAAAATTTCTCTTACCCACTGAGTCTTCTATTGAATCAAGAAATCAATAAATCTACCTTTATTCTCACTCGGAAATACATTTTCAATGTAGCCAAGTATTTATATTAGGGGTTTAAAAAGAAATGTAAAATAGAAATTAAAACAAAGACTGTAGAACAAATAAACTCAAACAATATGGTAAAAGAATTAAGAGAAGAAGTAAGATTTAATTAATAAAGGGGAAAGAAATAATAAACTCAATATATATACTATACTGCCAAAAGTATTCACTCCCCCATCCAAATCACTGAATTCAGGTGTTCCAGTCACTTCCATGGCCACAGGTGTACAAAACCAAGCACCTAGACATGCAGACTGCTCCTACTCACGTTAGTGAGAGAATGGGTCGCTCTCAGGAGCTCAGTGAATTCCAGCGTGGTACTGTGATAGGATGCCACCTGTGCAACAAGTCCAGTCGTGAAATTTCCTCCCTACTAAATATTCCACAGTCGACTGTCAGTGGGGTTATAACAAAGTGGAAGCGATTGGGAACAACAGCAACTCAGCCATGAAGTGGTAGACCACGTACAATGACAGAGCGGGGTCAGCGGATGCTGAGGAAACTATTGAAAGGACAATTTCATGCTCCCAACTTTGTGGGGGCAGTTTGGGGACGGCCCCTTCCTGTTCCAACATGACTGCACACCAGTGCACAAAGCAAGATCCATAAAGACATGGATGAGCGAGTTTGGTGTGGAGGAACTTGACTGGCCTGCACAGAGTCCTGACCTCAACCCGATAGAACACCTTTGGGATGAATTAGAGCGGAGACTGCGAGCCAGGCCTTCTCACCCAACATCAGTGTCTGACCTCACAAATGCGCTTCTGGTAGAATGGTCAAAAATTCCTAAACCTTGAGGAAAGCCTTCCCAGAAGAGTTGAAGCTGTCAATGGGATGTCACTCAAGTTCATATGTGTATGAAGGCAGACAAGGGAACATTTTTGGAAATATAGTGTATATGCTTCTTGTACCTTAAATGTTGCAAGACGTACATTCTGGCTCGTCAGGCTTTACAATAACAACTGCTGCACCATTTAAGGTGGAATGTGAAAATGAAGCTAGTAAATAAGAAGCTGAACTTCAGCTTTATAGTTTTAATGCTGGTAGTAATTTAAGCTGTTAAGCTGTTAAAATATCCCTCCCGGAGTGTTATGTGCAGAGCTAGCGCTACCTATGGATATGATGTGGTAGAAAACCTCAGCACTACTCAGGAACAGCCTTTCCACCCTTATTAGCGTCGAAGTTAAAGTGCTCCTGCTTTTGTTTTGTTGATTAATACCGGCTGCAAAGTCTGTGAACCTTTTAGCGTAAGAAACTTTACCGCTAGTGAGATCTACTAGCTGCTAGCTGTACGTTACGGAAGCCTATGTGGGTCAAAAGAAAGCGACACTGTGGGAAACCAGTATTTTACCATTTTGAAATGTGCAGCCTTGATATGTATCAATATATGCTGATATTTCTGGCAGCGCTGGCAGGGGCTATTAGAAGATATAATCTTTCCACTTTGCCGTTTAACTACAGGAATATCAGCGGGAGCGCCCCCTTGTGGATGTCTGCAGCCATAAGCACTCACTCCACCCCCTGAGCTTTCTTCAGTCCTGTAGTACTCAAGAGGAACACTCACCTGGTTCTTCTTGATGAGCAGCTGGACGGTCTGTAAATTATTGCCGTGGTCTGTAGACGTGGCCATTGGCATTCTCTCCTCAACCCAAAGCTGAAAAGAAAGAAAAGACGAAGAAATTTATGACAAGCTCACATTCCCTACTTTTCTCTAATCTCAGTCTTTGTTGAGATTTTCCAGGATAGCAGCCTCATCTCGCTTCACAGACTCAATCTCCGTTGGCAATTTGGGCTAAGCAGAAGGGGGGACGCTAATCCTTTTGATTCTGCCTGAATGAGGTCAATACAGTCATTACTGCTGAAAGACGACTCCCACTGTGGATAAAAGCACCTGCTGCTTTCCTCTGCCGCTCGGCAGAACCAGGGTACAGTGCTAAGCGTAGAAAGCGAGAGCTCTCTTTCGATCCTTCCTCACCTACAAAACCCTGGAGTGCTGCTGCTGCTGCTACTGCGGCAGTGCTACAGTTCGCCTGAGGCAGTGTCCCAAATACACAAGCGCTGGAAGGAAAACAAAGGACAAACTGGGACATGCATCCACTAGCCTCCATCTTCTACTGTGAAGACCTCCCTCAGTATACTTGATTCCCAGTCAAAACATCCAACTTACTAATCCATCAGGAGATATTTCCGAGAAGGTTACACAGAGCAGGGTGTCCAGTCCAGGTCCTACAGATCTACCACCCTGCAGAGGAAGTCTAATCCGGGTAATGAAGGCCTGGAGCAGGTATCTGTACAACACGGCCAGCCGTGTTGGACCTGGATCAACTCTCCAGGGTTGTTGATCTCAGGACATACAAAGGCAATCTACATGAAAGACCAAGTGTAAACAAGTGGGAAAAGGGAGTAATCGCTATGGAGGTCTGAAAGGAGGTGTAGCTGTTCAAGAAGCTCCTCACTGAGAAAAGGAGACACACACATCCAACAAAGAAGCTGCTGCTGGTGTTCTCAGAACAATGGACTGACCACCCCGGAGTCCAGAACCTCAACACCACTGAATGTGTTTAAGATCATCTGAAAACGCTAAACCAGCTTCTAAGACTGAACTTTGGAGGTGGAGTCGTATTGAGTTACTGAAAGGCTGAAATACGACATATACCTGAGCCTCCTGAAAAGAAAGGAAGCTGTAATAAAGGTAAAGAGTGGACACGCTAAAAAGCTGATATCTAATTGCTGAGGCGTCGGTTTAATCGTCTGTTAAATATGTGTTTCATTTTGTTTACCTTGTGCTGAAAAATCAATAACTTACACTGACTGTAAATCAAATAAATTAATAATTTTAATGGTTTCTGTCATGCCTGCTGGTTCTCCTCTCAACTCTGATCTCCCAGAATCCATTTCCCATAACCCACCACCCGATGACATCACCATCACATGTTCACAATCCTCCAATCCCGTTCAGTTTTTCAGCTCCTCCTCCCCCAAGTACTAATACACACCTGTTCCCCATTTAGTCTGTTTGTATAAATACTCATCCCTCACACTGACCCATTGTGAAGTATGGGAGCTCTTTTATTAGCTTCTCTGGTTTGACTCTATTTTGACTTTCTGGGTTACTCTTTTGTCTTTTCCCTTTTGGTACTGTTGCTGGTCTGGTTGTTTGCCTGGTTTTGACTTTTCCCTGTTTTCTTACTCTGACTCCGTCCTTGCCCCTTGGTTATGTGTGCTTTGATCTTGTTGCTGCTGTGTTGTACTACCAGTCTGTTTAATATCGCTTTGCTTTTAGCTCAGCGCGTATCACCATCTGTCTGTCCATCAACACAGTTTAATGCTCTTGTATCTTCATAATTAAAATAGAACGACTATAGAAAAATAGACACATAGAAAAGCTTTAGCTTCAGCTTAACCAAAGCATTTCTGAGGTGAATGGATTAAAAATTAGAGATAAATAATAGACACATAACTGCTCAGAATATTGAGAAATGGATACTACTTTATATAACCTTTATGCTTCTTCAGGATTCAGAAGTTTCGGCTTTATAGCTGACCTGAATATTCTACCATTTGGATATTTGTTTGTTCGGTAGGTACTCAGGTTTTTCCGACACAGGTTTTTATCATGTAGGCTTTCGATAAAGGAAAATGTTCAGGCATCTCTGGAGGAGCCTGGGCATCTCGAGGTTGTGGTTCATAATGCAGATTCACGTCCTCACAGTGAATGTGGTACTCACGATTTCGTCCTCCACATCGCGGTTGAACTGGTGGATCTCACGGGAGGCCATGAGGTTGTTCCTGCGCTTCTTCAGAGGCTCCTGCAGCTCGTGGAACTTGTTCTCCACGCTGCGGCGCTGGCCGTCCACCTCGTCCGAACCTTTGCCCTCCTGGCTGAGGGCCTGGGCCTGCGAGCTCAGCTCCTCCACCTCCTTCTGCCTCACCTCCACCTGACTCTCCAGCATCTAGAAAGGGGACGCCAGAGAAGAGAACAGGAGTGCAGTGGACAGGTTAGAGAAGGAGAGGAGAGGAGAGGAGAAGGAAGGAAAAGAAGTAGAGATGAGAGGAGGAGTAAGAGAACAAAATAAGAGAACATAAGGTGAATGTACAGAGTAAAAAAAGATTGAGAGGTGATTTGAAGAGAAAGTGGAGGAAAATGGATGCGAGAGGAGAGAACAAGATCATCAGGAGAGGAGGAGAGGAATGAAAAGGAGGAGACGAAAGGAGGAGAGACAGGAGGACACAAAAGAAGAGGAGCGTAGAGGGAGAAAGAGGAGAACGGGAGAGAAAAATAGACAGAGCACAATATGAACAGAGAGGAGTAGAGGAGAAAGAACAGGAATAAAGACATGGAGAGCAAAACAGGGGCGTGGAAGTGGAGGTGAAAAAAGAAATGGAGATTTGGAGAGGAGAACATGAAATGAAATGGAGAAGACAAGAGAAAGAGAGTGGAGGGGTGGAGATGTGAGAGGAGGAAATGGATAAAGAAGTAAAAGAAACAAAAAGAAAAAAATAGGAGAGAGGGAAAAGGGAACAGGAGAAGAGGAAAGAGGAGAAAATGAGAGGGGAGAGAGAGAACAGGAGAAAAGGAAATGAGACAGGAAAAAAGGAGAGAGGAGAGAGAACAGGAGAAAAGAAAGAAGAGAGGAGAGGGGGAAAAGAGAGAGGACGGAGGAGAGAAAATAGGAGAAAAAAGGAGAGAGGAGAGATAACAGGAGAAAAGGAAAGGAGAAGGGAGAAAAGGAGAGAGGAGAGAGAACAGGAGAAAAGAAAAGGAGAAAAGGAAGGGAGAAAGGAAAAAAACAAGAGAGGAGAGAACAGGAGAAAAGGAGAAAAGGAGAGATGAGGGAGAACAGGAGAAAAGGAAAGGAGAAAAGGAAAGGAGAGAGGAGAAAAGGGGCAAAGGAGAGATGAGAGAACAGGAGAAAAGAAAAGGAGAAAGGAGAAAATGAAAAAAGGAGAGAAAAGAGAGAACAAGAGAAAAGGAAAGGAGAGAGGAGAAAAGGAGAGAGGAGAGAGAAAGGGAAAGGAGAAAATGAGAATATGAGAGAGGAGAGAGAACAGGAGAAAAGGAAAGGAGAGAGAAAGGGAAAGGAGAAATGAGAATATGAGAGAGGAGAGAGAACAGGAGAAAAGGAAAGGAGAGAGGAGAGGAGAAATCTTTACGAACAAGCCTGTACAATATTCAGCATGCTTTTTCACACGCACACATCCCTTTCTCCCTCTCTCTCCCTCCTTCTCCCACTCTCCCTTCTCTCTCCTAGACTGAGTTATGTCCTCGGCATGTGCAGTACGAGTCTAATACATTCACACTCCACACAGACCAAAGCGTACGCACACAGCACCGGCTTAAACACCATCGGCATTCTCTCCTCTCTGCATTCCCCGCAGACTCTCTCACACATCCGCTCGTGCACACACGCTCGCAGGGCGAGCAGGCGCTGGAGTCGCTTCCAACACCACAGAGGCGCGAGAGAGGGAGAGCGAGAGAGGCAGAGCGAGAGAGGCAGAGCGAGAGAGGGAGAGCGAGAGAGGGAGAGCGAGAGAGATTGCGTAACCGCAGGAGGGGGTGTGGTGGTTATGTAACTGCTAGCGAGAGCTGCTAACTGATGCTCCAGCAGCAGCTATGAATGAGCTGAACTCAATGGAGATCCACGGAGAAGATAAAGTCCCTCAGCAGAGCCTCCTGAACCAGCACAGGGCCTGTAATACAGGAACTGCCTCTCTCAGGTCCACCAAGAGATCCACACTTGAGTTCTTCGCTCTACTCACAGCTTATATATCAGTTTCTAACATTAATAGCTCAATACTAAGCCTGAGGTGTGAGGGATTAAGATCCCATAGGATGGTTCTGTAATGTGGCTCCTGGTTTCTAATAGGGATGTGCCGGAATTGTGCTGGAAGCAAAGTCATAAATGAGGTGAAAAGGAGCAGTAAACAGAACAATGGCTGAAGCGACGCCACCATTGCCGCCCCTTCTCAGCAAGAAACCACGTTCAGCAGCCAACAAAAGAAGTGATACAAATAGAAGCAGAAGAAGAGTTAACACTGGTACTGCTTTCCACTGCTGGAGACGCTTTTGGAGAGGAAAGGGAGGAAGTATACTGCTTGCTGAGTTTGGAGTATGAATTGGTCAGGACATATTGCTCCTTTCTCCTCCTGAACCCTTTAATAATGTTCTCAGATTTTTGGTAAAGCTGTGAGTCACTATATCTTAATACAGAAGGTGTTAACTAAACCTGATTGTGCCATCTCTACCAATCGATAGAGGAACATTGTAGTGGTGGATAACATCCACTAGAGGTCACTAGGGAGTCTTTCAATAGATACATGTTTGCTGTTCTCATCCATAGAGGAAGCAAGCAACAAGTAAATCCCTCCACACATGTGGATTATTCTTGGTGGAGTTTTTGAAGGCAATCTGATTTAATTCATCATTACACAGTCTCAGAGGTTTGAACAGAATTCTGTAACTTTCATGTTAACTAGGGGCGCACGAAAAAAAATATTGAATATCTTGATATTTTGTTTTGTGATACTGTATTGATTCTCAGACATAGAGTATCAATTTTTAATCCACAGTTTATACGAAAAGATTGGCAGCAGGCAGTAATTCATTCTGCGTTGTGTTTAAACTTCTGACCATTAGAGGGCAGCACTGTTATCCATTTTTTCGCGCTCAGACTCCTTCACTGTGACGTAAACAAGAAGTGTAGGGGGGAACAGCTAACGTTAGTAACGTGTGTTTTATGCTAAGACAGTTTTTTTTTAATTATTAGATTTTAAAAAATTGCAATATGTTCCCTTGCTTGCAATTTCGCAGTATATCGTAATATATCATTTCATAAACCCAGCATCATGATATGTATTGTATCACCAGGTTCTTGCCAATACATAGCCCTACTGTTAATGCTGGTCAAATCAGCCAAACTCGGCTACACCTATATGTGCGTTCTCTGGCCTTCTGTTCTTAGGAGTCTAGCAAGGTAACTTGTCAGGAACGTTCTACTGTTCCAAGAATACAAGAATGTTCTTTGCATTCCTGGTATTAGGAAACGCCCCTAGATCCATTACTCGCTGACTGTTAACATGAGTGTTGGGAACGCTGTGGATCACCAGTTTCTATTCCAGTACACCACTTAACACGTTAGCTGAAACTCCCTCTGGTGTTTCAGAAGAGTGAGCCAAAAGAAGACCAAACCTCTTTAGGGAGAATCACATGCATCATACCTGCTGCTTCTTCAGCAGGATGTTGACGCTGGTCAAGTCCTTGCCGAAGTCATCCGACTGGATCTGGCCCTCCAGACTGGACAGCCACTTGTCCAGATCTGCGCAGCTCTGTGTGAAGAGCTCAGCCTTGTTGGCATCGAACAGGCACTGGGCCTTGGTCTGCGTGGTGGACTCCAGTTTGTCCCACATCTTCTTCAGCGCCTCCAGCTTCTCCTTCACCACCGCCTCTGTCTCGGGCTTCTCCGCCACCAGTGCCGTGCCGTCCTGCGGAGGAGATAACGTGAGGAGGGAGAGGTACTGAACCCTCTACACAATGGCTGAATATTCTGAGGCTTCCGGAAGAAGTCAATTAGCCGGATTAGGTCTGTTTGATTGGGGCTAAAACTAGCGGCGACAGACCTGCAAGAGAGCAAATCTCTAGAAGACTGGAGCCAATGCTTAGGAGCACAGCATTGTTTGCCATGTCCCAGCTCGTAACACACCGGAACACACCGGAACACCTAAAGCTGCAGTGAACTACACAAAGGACCATGTACAAATTGTGCTATGGGAGTGAGGCACAGAGATTGAAATTTAAACCGGCATCAGTGAGCTTGGGAAGAGAAAACCCATGTCCAGAAGTACAGCAGCACTAATAATCAGTTCAAGTTCACTCCCATCACAAACATTCCAAGGAAGTTTGTGTCCTAGGAGCTGAAGGAGTTCGGATATTCTGTAAACGTTGTATCAGCACATCTGCACCCCTGTTTAGCTGCTAAAGACATTTAACAACACGTCTTTGAGACATTACCACTAGTTAACGTCTGGTTGAAAATTCCATGCACATCTGGCCAGGGAAATGTGATTACATCCAATAAGATTATTTATTTGGGATTAGCTGCACTTCCAAAGGCTCCACCCATTTCTTACACCATCTTCTAGGGTTTTGCATGATCCTGCCTTAAATGCATTTGCACATATGGTAGTTTAGCACGTAAGGCATGCTATTCCAGGCAGAATGCATCCCATTTGCCGCCAAGACCTAGCACAAAATGCTCTGGACCATTAAGACATTTTTCCCACTAGCACTCCACAATTGTTTTCTTTGGTTCACAAGAAGATCTAGCCGGCCCGATTTAACACATGAACGTATCAGAATGAAGTATTGCATGACTGTACAATCACGCAACACCAGGAGTACACACTCCTGCCAGACGTGATTTGATCGTACAGATATGCCAAAACTGATGAATTACAAAACTGGAATGTTTGAGTGTAACGGTCAGTTAGTTTTGGAACGCAATGTGGGAAACCCCCCTTACATTGTCTTCAACATTGTGCTGTAAAGAAAGGCTATCTAAGAAACTACAGTGCGGCTAATAAGGTCTGATCAATCAAAGGTGGTCCCTCTGCTGTGCACAGCTGAAGACGGACATGAGGAGGGCTTAATCAGTCTGTCTCGTACCTTCTGGATCTTGTCCAGCCACTCCTTGTTGGACTGCAGTTCTGCCATGAAGGCCTGGTGCTTCAGCCACTTGCTGTGCAGGTTACGTGCTTCGTCGTATGACATGTCCTGGGCTGTTAGCATCTTCTCACTGATCCACAGGGATAGCTGCACACAAGACAGGCAATTACATTAGCAAGCATCCAAAAACACGTGCACCAGCAGCGCTGTATTTATAAACTGCTGTCAGCTTTGGACTCTTAACTGGCACGCTAGACCCTTTTCTGTGCCGTGGTGGAACCATGTGTGCTTTAGTGGTTAACAAGAAGTCTTCAGGGAGATGACAAGAGTTTCTATGGATAGCACATGCAGGTCTTAGCATTTGATCAAACAGGCCACTCAATAAATCTCAAGTAATTAAGGCCAGAATTATGGAAACATGCTTGGTGTGTATATACTGTATGTACTGTATTTACTATATTACTCAACTTTATTGAAGTGATGTCAAACCTAGAGTAACTTCATGACTGAACCTAACAAATGGCAGCAATTCACATGCAGTGTCACACCCATATGAGCAGATAGGAAAAGAAAATCAACAATTGTGACTAAAGGTTTGAAACAAAGTCGTCCTAATGTGACGGATAAAGTATAAATGTGTACAGATAAAGCAAGTTTGAGCTTCACTTTCCACCTCCACCATCGGACAAGACAAGAGTTTACCAACCCAGCCATCAGAGGGGAACTCTAAAAGATTTGGTATAGTAAAGAGTTGAGATGCAAACAAAGCGATTCACAATAGTTTGCTGTGAAACGCTTCATCTGAACTGTTCACAGTGGTGGTGAATGGAACCAGACGTCCACCTCTAAAAGCTCCCTCACAGAAAGCTACTACATGAAATGGCTATACATACATAGGTGGCAGAGGTGCAAGGTGGCAGAGAGAAGGACACTGCACTAACTGCTGTCCATTATGGAGGATGATGGACACCCACTGCACACCATCATCATGGACAAAAGGAGCAAGTTCAGTGGCAGGTTGCTGTCACAGAGCTGCTCCACAGACAGACTCCGGAGATCCTTTGTCCCGAGAGCCATCAGGCTCTTCAACTCTTCCCAGTGGGGCCGGTCGAGGGAAGAGGACAGATGAGGACTGAATCGCTTATGTTAAATCAGAGGTTTATTTATTTTGCACTATTTACACTTTACTGTATATCCTGTACATCTGCACTCCTGAACACTCTAGACACTTTACTTAAATACCAATATATGCACATGTTTATTATGTTTATTCAGTATTGTCATTATCTGCGCCCCTTGCACATTAATTTATTATTATTGCACTGCCTTTTTATTTCCGTGAGTTTTACACATTTTCTACGGATCTACAGTTATATCTGTATTTTTGTGGATAGACTTTCTTGTATATATTTTTTGCCTCATTGTAAAGTCAGATATATTTATCCATAGTGAACTGGACTATTTACAGTTTATAGTTTAATAGTTAATAATATTGCTGAGCCGGTACCTACCCACTCAGGTTTCATACTGTGCAACACTTTTTGTTTTGTTTTACTGTGCTGTTTTGTGAAACTGCTATTGGCTGCTAAATTTCCTTCTGGATCAATAAAGTATATATCTATCTCTATCTACGCAGCCTGATGTCCGAGAAGCTGGTTTACAATAGTTTTGCACTAAACTGCTGACCTAGCACTTCAAATCCATTCACGTTGGAGGGATACATGCACGTGACGTGAGGCAAAACAGTGTCTTAGGTTTTCACATTCCACTCAGAAGACATGTGTAGGTTCGCTGGTGGTTTAGATGGTATATAAAGTGTCTATATGTGTGTTGTAGCCATGGTGACCCCTGGTTCCCATCACCAGAACATTGATACGTTTCTCTACATTGACTCTCCCTGACTTTGTACATTTCAATCCCAGAATTGTGCAGATATTTAACCATAATTTGTGGAACTCCTATGTAAGCATTAAACCTAGTCTTTTTGCTATTTAAACAGGCTCAGGATCCTGCGACAGGGTTGTATGAAAGCTGTTGTTTGCTATGAACTGTGTATACTTGTGAATGTGTGCAAGTTAAACTGGTGTGGCGGTCTGTTAACCTGTTCTAGATCACTGTACCAGTACTGGCACTCTTCAGTCACTTCTGGTTTTATGCCTCAACTCAACCAGCAATACGTTGGCGCAGTTCGTGGTTTGAAAGCTTGAAATCTCAGATTTGGGTTCCTGCAAACCATTTTATGATCCATTATTAACAGCAGTAATGACCGTCAATGTGAGCAGATGTTTTCTTTGGGCCCTGACCTTCAAAATATCAAGAGATCAAAAACGTGGTCTTTATGATATGACTAGAGTCAGAGATCAGGTTAGAGATCGGCAGAAACAGAGCCTCTGTTCCCGTGTCAGTAGCCTGAAGTATGTGGGAACTGTGCTGCTTTGTACTTTAGGTATGCTCTTGGGGCAACTGGGCACTAGGCAGTGCTGCCCGCTGGAGGACTGTGTTTCACCCTTAATCACAAAACCCACAAGCCTAGAATTATTCATGAACTTGCCCCAATAAAGTAAACCTGAAACTTCTGGAAGAACATCTCAACACTGAAGGTTCATCCACATCTAGCCCACGTAGACATAAAGGAAGAACTCACCTCCTGACAGTCCTGCAGGAACCTCTGGAGATCTCTATTATCTTTCAGTTTGGTGAGAAGGCCACTGGCAGCCTCGCGGTTCTTCTTATGCCTGCAAAATGCCGACCCACCCATGTCAATAAACATCTTACAGTGGCACATCACAGCGTATGATAACGGTCAGGAATGCACAGTACTGCACCTCTCATCTATAGAGCCCACTTTCTCCTGGATGCGTTCCGCGCTGATGTTGCCGTCGCTGACCAGCCTGCGGCCCGTCTCCACCACAGCGTTTATCTTCTCTTCGTTGGCATCCATGGTGGTCATGAAATCTTCCTGCTTCTTAATGGCTGCCTCCGCTCCTTCCAGGGTGTCCGCCATCTCCGTGTGCGCCAAAACATACTCCTGAAGAGAAAAGGAGGAGAGCGGAGGAGTGTCACCGGAGCACGCTGTTTCGCTAAGCTAAAGGAAAGACTGTATAGCGGGGGTTGAGAATTATCTCCAGATGAGGTGCCATCCTCAGAGCCAGACACTTCTAACTGAACCCATCTCCTGCCATTAGGGTCAATCTGATAAGCTGTAAAGGCCTTTTAGGTCCATCATCTACTGACAGCACAATCACGAGTACGAGCGCATATTCACGAAGGTCTGTACGTCTGTACATGCATAATGCAGGCCATGAATGCCTCGCAGGAGGTACACGCTTTAGAGTAAAGGTGGGCAACACGATACACTGCAGAAGGTTGACACATTAAAGGAAACAGCAACATAAAATAGGGGGCTATAACAGCACTGATGACTCTGCAAGTCTCTGGAACTGTCCGAGAGGGATGGAACAACAACCGTCCAAAGGATATCTCCTCCACACTCGCCGTTTTGACGATGGTGGTGGGGATCTGGTGACTGCGAAGCCCATAGCATATGACTTACATCATGTGTTATATGGATGGGGGTTTGGTCATCCTGGAAAAGACCCCTCCCATCAGTAACGAAATGGGGATAGAGGTGATTACTCCAAGGATCTTGAGTGACCCTTCCCTCTAAAGGGGAATAAACGGATTCAAAGCATGCCAGCACAATGCCTCCCACAGCATCACTAAGCCACTGGACTGTAGGGGTCAAGCATTCAAGCCTATGCCATTCTCTTGCCATTATATGCCGCTCATGAACTCGCCCATTAATAGAGAACAGTGAGCAGGCCTCATGCCCGAAGCTCCTGCTCCTGACGGTGGTGGACAATGGTGACCATGTGTTTTCACATACATGGTTATTTTCAAATGAGCCAAACTGGACTCCTGTTACAGTGAACCAGCAAGGGAATCATTGGAAAAGCACCTCAGGGCTTTTTAAGGACTCGGCTCTCTTTCTAGCATCAGTGAGAACACTTCTTGTTCAGACCATTATGGCTTAGGAACTCTCTGATGAAACCAACCTTTTGGGTGGCGAGAGGAGCTACCAGACACGCCTGGAGCTGTGCTACTGGCCGCACTGCTACAAATGTCCTGAGCCTATCATGTGAAAGTGACCCTGCGAGTATACCGCAGCGAATACCCGCTTGCTTAGCGTGTCCAGCATCAGCCTACAACAGGTAAAATCACATGGGCTCTTGTTTCTTATTGCTTTACCATCAGCCATGCAGTCTTGTCATGAGATCACAGGCAGGCTTTATTCTGCGTTACCTTATACAGTCAAGGTCACCTCAAGCAGAGGTTCCACAATGCACAAATCAATCAAATCACAAAACCAACTACAAGCAACCCAAATTGAGAGCTTGTTTTAGGGGCTCTTTAGAGGGTCTCAGTTCATTTGATGTGTTCACGCCAAACACCATGACACGTTACTGTGGGACCACTTTTTACTACTCATTCTCTGAGTAGAGTTGAGTTTTTGAGCCATTTCTTGCCGTTTGTGTTTTTACACACAGAGGAATTTGTCTTTGGCATTTAACTCATGCATGAAATGAAACACCCACATAAACACACACTCTAGTGAACACACACACACACACACTAGGGGGCAGTGAGAACACTTGCCCGGAGCGGTGGGCAACCCTATCCATGGTGCCCGGGGAGCAATTGGGTGTCATTACTTGCAGCACTTCAATCAATACTGTTGGTTCAGGAAATCGAACCGGCGACCCTCCGGTTACCAGGCTGGTTCCCTAACCTCCAGCCCACGACTGCTTCAGTGAGAACATCCTAACACGTTGTTCCAAATAGAGCCTGTTTCAAAGTCAATTTCTGGTCCTGATTAAACATCACGGCCAACTGGTCCTGCTCGGGACTTCTACACATGCCACAGACCATCGGTGTATGTTAACTGCTTGACTGTATCATGGAGTACACCCGTCTGGAAGGATGTGCACCTGCTATGTTTCCCTACTCATTTGTGCAGGTGTTTCCGTTAGTGTATCACCCGTCTGTGCGTAGTTACATTAGAGAGGGGCTAACTAAACCACTAACACAGGTTTAGATGATAATGATTCCAATCTGGGTGAGGGAAGTCGAGCAACTGGGGCTGAAGGGACAGAAAGGCAAAAATGAAACCTGTTTGACGATGTCTGGAAAGCTGTACATTCTATCACCACACCTGATTGTTGAGGAAGGCCTCAGCCTGCTTGGTATCTCTGAGGAACAGCTGGTAGGCGTTCGACTGCGACAGCAGCTTCTGCCTGTTCTCCCACATCTTCTGCAGCTCGTTCCAGCCGGTATCCAGCGCCTGAAGCCTCTGCCTCAGGAACATGTACTGGGCATCTGTCTGGCCCTGGGTCACCATCTCGCCCATGTCCCTCATCTTCTGGTAGTCCTCCTCGTAGTTGCGGATCTCGTTCTTGATACCCTCGTGCTGGGCCAGCAGCTTCTCAGCTTCAGCCAGAGTGTTGGGCATGTCCTCAGAGGCTACAACGGTCTGGGTGCGTGAGAGCCAGGCCTGGAAGTCGTCCAGCTCCCTGAGGAACTGCTGGAGCTTGCTGGCCTCACCTAGGGACTCTTCACGAGTGCGCAGGGTGCTCTTCATCTCCTCCCAAACGTCCTTGATCTCGCCCAGTCGGCCTTTGATGCCGGGTGCCTGGTCTGGATGCTCCTCGGCAAGTCGGTCAGCCTCTTTACCCAGGTCGCCCAGTTTGTCCTCAATGGCGACCAGGTCACGCTCCATGCCTGTAAGTTTGCGCTGGAGGGCCATGACGCCGGCCAGGTCGTTGCCCAGCTCCTGGGTGGACTCGATGACTTTGGTCTTCTCTCGGATCCAGGACTTGGTCTCGTTGCATTCGAGGTAGTAGTTCTGTATGCCGAGGGCTGAGTTCAGGGCGTCCTTCTTCCTGTCCACTAGGTCACGGAACTGGCTCCACCTGGACAAAGATGGTAGCTTTTTTTTTACTTGTTTAAATTAGACACCTAAAGAAAGAGCGTCATTTTCCATATTAAAATTTCCATGTAAAGGGAATTTAGTTTTATCTATATTGATGGACAGTAATTGGATGGACAGTAAATGGATGGACAGACATTACCATCTGTAGGCAGTGTTTACATGAACCTGAAGTTGCAAATAAATCTTAAACTGAAACTTTACTTGTTTGCTAAAAGCTATTTTATAGTTCTAGCTAATGGAACCTGTTCTCCTTCAGTGTTCTGTGTTTATGATGATTTGAATAGACATCAGTGTCAGACTAATTAATGAGCTTCTATTAAAGACTGGTGGACTGAGAGACACTAGAGTCTCTTCCCCTAAACTGAGCTGATTAAGAGTCTTGTTCCAGAAATGATAATAGGACATTAGAGCCATAATAAATCACGCTCCTGTTACTCTCCATACTTAAGTACATTAAAGGGTAAATACTTTAGTACTTTTACTCCAGTGGAGGTCTAAAGGGAAGAACTTCTACTGACACTGGTGGAGTGTTTTACCTTGGGGATCTCTACTCTAACTCAGGTACATGGTTTGTGTACCTCGTCCACCTCTGTAAAAGATTACCTGGTGTTGAGTTTGTCTTGCTGAGATTTGATCTCTTTTTCACTTGGGTGACCACTGTGGATCAGCTGGCGAGCTATCTGGTTCACCACGGCCACTCGAGAGGCCTGGCTGTTCATCTCCGGCTCCAGACTCTCAAACCTGAAATGCAGAAAAATATGTTTTATTCGAGATTCAAGATTCAAGAGTTTTATTTATATCGTTGATGTACGAAGAAAAACAAGTATCTCCAGCTTTACAAGAGAGAGCAAGAACCTGATTTCATATTGATGTAAGTCAATGGAACCAGACGTCTTTCCAAGTGACTGTGGGCCATTTCTGTTGGTCCATTCATCATGAAATGTTCCAATGCATATCTTAGCATGTCTTACATATTTCAAGGGCTAATCATGTGTCAGCTGAGGTCTCATTAATTCCCTGTAGTGTGGAGACGGCATGGACAAAGGCTGCATGTGTGTGTATGTGCACAGGAAATCACAGATTTTGATCATGCCCGAGTTATGTTTACGTACATCTAACCAGATTTCTAATGATTCTTATGCTTAACCCAGCTCACAGATTAATTTATGTATAAACAGCTAGTTGGGCTGGTACGTGCACGGTGAAGGCTTGGACGTTGCGGCTTGATGATGACCTAGCCATGTGGAAAACACATTAACAATTGTACTTTGTAATTATGCTATATGCGTAAATCAATGGCTCAATCAGATGTACACAATTTATCAATCAGCCTACATACGTTTAGTGCCCATATTCCACTTCTTTAGTTTAGCGCTGGAGCTTCCAGGCTAATGTTGCTAACAAACACTAGAAGTGAATAGTCACCCAAATCTTTTCTGTAAGTAGCTCTGCTACAGAATTCTCTTTTGGATCCTGGTAAGCTAGTCTCAGCCTCAGACGCTCTGCCCACATGCAGACAGACAGTCTGGCATCCTTAGCGTGTTAACTACCACTTGGATTCTGATCGGTTTTACGCACACCCAACAGTTGTTTCAGGCACAGATGCCCATCCTGTGTTTCCTGAGTGTAGGAAAGTCTCTATGTTGTCGCCTGCTATCTCATTCTGAAAGGATGCCAAATTGTAGAACACCCAATAGATGGCGCTAGAGCCAGAGCAATGAACATTTATTGCTATGCATTTGCCCTTTCAGTTGTTCCATAATTACCTAATGAAGCCGAGACGTTTGCGGAAACGCAATTCGGTTCGGCGGTTGCTTTTTTTCAGTTTAAAATCCATTCGTGTGCGTCAATTTGACTGAAAGTAAGCTGATTTAGGCTACTTTTTATCACTATGAGGATATTATTCCTGTAGCTGCTTTAAGGATGGTGCTCCTATGTGAATTAATACTTCTGTTTAACTTCATAAATGTTAGCATTGTATACTGTGGGGAAGTTGCTAGTCATGCTAATATGTGTCAGCCATTTGAGTTTATGCCAAATGAAATATTGATGTTTATCCATGTAGTTGCTTGTACTACCTCATTAACAGACAACTGCAGTGTTCAGTAGTAGATTAGCTGCTCTTGTGTGGTTAATTCATATGGACTCCAGTAATGCGAGGGATGCTGTTTATATGTGCCAGACAACACGGTTTGTGAGCATTTACAGCCACACATACACCCCTGCTTCTCATTGAATAGGCCAATAAGCCTAAACTATTAAAACTATTAAACTTCTCCACTGGTGTTGAACATCTCTCCAAGTCCTGCTTGGGGGCCCTCCTGTTTCTAAGACCCACCACACCAGCACCCCCAAGAGTTCTATCTCTACTTCACTGAGGGACTGTTTATGTTGGGCCTCCATTTTCAAGATGGCCACCCTCTATAAACGCTATTTTCCGTGACTACAAGGGAGGGGCCATCTTTGTTTACTGTGTGTTAGAACTTCCGGTGCGGCTGCTGATCCACTGTTATAGCGTACGACCACAGTGATATCACACATACAGTAAGGGGAGGATTCCGCTTGAACAGCAGTGTTACCAACACAACACAAAACCATCAGAGTGACGTGGGGCACCATATAACTTGCATCCACCGCCTTCCAAAGTAGAGGACCTGTGTCTGGACCTGAAAGCACTCAATTTAAACATCCACCCAAACGTCCGTACGTCTGTTCTTACCGTTTTGTGGAGGGGAAGCCGACACCAGAACATCCTTACCCAGAGAAATGGCTCGGTTATGACACTCCAGTGAAGCGGACACATCGGGTGCTTGTAAGGCTGTCAGGTAAGATGTAAACCTAAGAGCTAGCTAGTTAGCTATGTTAGCTAACGTTAAATAGCTTGTGGGAACGGCCGACCTTCCCACTATGTAGGTCCTGATACACTTCTGTTCTTTTATTGTTCTTCAATTGAAGATGCCACCATAGGTAACCTCAGGCCACCTTTCCATCTCACCCACCAACTTAATTTGCCTAACTACCGGAAGTTCTAACACAAAGGCGGAAGAAACAAACTCTTGAAAGTGGGCGTGGCCAAATAAGGTGAATACGTTGCACCAAAATAGATGGCTTGTGATTGGTCGTTTTGCGTGTCAGTCAAATCTCCTGTTCACGCAGTTTTAGGCAGGTCTTGGCTATGGTAAGTGGCAAAAGGTACCAAATTCTCCTTAGGGGACGAGGCAGTGCGAGTTTACTGGTAAGCTGGCCACCACCAAAGCCAGCAAAAGACCAGCATAAACCAGCTCAGACCAGCTTTTTGGAGATTTGGGTCACTACTGACCGCTAGAGTTTGTTAGCAATTATAGGTCTGTGGCTCCAGCACTAAACTGAAGTAGCTATTTTTGGACACCAAGCACGATCAACAACAGTAAAGGGAAGAAAGGAAAACTGTGTGTTGGAATTACTGCATCATCATGCTTTCTCACTTACCTGTGCTGAATCACTTCCAGGTCCTCTAGCTTCTCTGGGATCTCCATGCCGTTGAGCCACTGCTCCTTCTCGTCGATCCACAGCTCGCAAGCATCCGCCTCACTCAGCATCTTATACAGTGCCAGTGCATCCTGCAGTGCCTGCTTCCTCAGTCTGGTCAGCTCAGCCACCTCCTTGTAGCGCTCCTCGATGCCCACCAGACGCCCGGTCACCTCGGTTGATTTTGCCTGCTCTTCAGGCAGCGTCTTCGCCTGCTCATGCAGTGCGTCCAGCACAGGTCTGTAGCTGGTGATCTCTTCGGCCACATCTTTGTGCTTCTTGACCAGCGTCTGTGTGGAGAACTCGTCGTGGCCCACGTCCGCACTGGAGACAATGCGCAGCACGTCCAGCATCCAGGCATCCATGTCATCTGCATCAGCTTGGAACTGGTGCAGGGCATAGGCTTCTTGCAGACGTGCCTTGCGTGCGGCCGACAGGCGCTCTAGGCTGGCCCACTGCTCTTGGACGTCAGTTATACGCTGGCGGATCTTCTCGGCACCAAAGTGACCGGCAGCTACCAGCTCCTCGCCTTGAAGCACCGTCTGCTGGAGGCGTCCAGCGCGCCCACTCCTCTCATCCTCCAGGGCTTTGTGCTTGCTGAGGAGGCGCACAACCGCCGTCAGATCCTTGCCGCAGTCGTCTGATGAGAGGATCTGCTCCTTCTCGCGGATCCAGCCCTCCTCCTCGGCCATCTCCCAGAAGAACTTCCAGAGGCGCCGCGACTCCTCCAGCCGGGCCCGCCGCTCGGCCGCCAGCTGGGTTAGCTCCTGGTAGCAGAACTCCATGTGGGCCACACGGTCACGGATCACCTGTGGGTCGCATGGCTTGTAGCCTGCATGAGAAGAAGATATATGAAAAGATATGCTTGTCTAACCAAACATACTATACTGCCAAAAGTATTCGCTCCTCTGCCTTCACATGCATATGAACTTCAGTGACATCCCATTCTTAATCCATAGAGTTTAATATGATGTCGGCCCACCCTTTACAGCTGTAACAGCTTCAACTTTTCTGGGAAGGCTTCCACAAGGTGTAGGAATGTGTTTATGGGAATTTCTGACCATTCTTCGAGAAGCGCATTTGTGAGGTCAGACGAGAAGGCCTGGCTCACCTTCTCCGCTCTGATTCATCCCAAAGGTGTTCTATCGGGTTAAGGTCAGGACTCAACAAGGCCAGTCAAGTTCTTCCACACCAAACTCGCCCATCCATGTCTTTATGGATCTTGCTTTGTGCACTGGTGTGCAGTCATGTTGGAACAGGAAGGGGCCGTCCCCAAACTGTCGCCACAAAGTTGGGAGCATGAAATTGTCCAGAATCTCTTGGCCTGCTGAAGCATTAAGGGGCCGAGCCCAACTCCTGAACAACACCCCCACACCATAATCCCCCCTCCACCAAACTTTACACTCGGTACACTGCAGTCAGGCAACTTCTGTTCTCCTGGTAAACCAAGGACTTGTTGCACAGGTGGCATCCTATCACCTTACCACGTTGGGATTCACTGAGCTCCTGAGAGCGACCCATTCTTTCACTAACGTGTGTAGAAGCAGTCTGCATGTCTAGGTGCTTGGTTTTATACACCTGTGGCCATGGAAGTGATTGGAAAACCTGAATTCAACGATTTGGATGGGGGAGTGAATACTTTTGGCAGTATAGGGTAAGTATAGTAATCACCCCAGGTTCTAGTCCTATTAAGAGTGATGATCATTAGAACTGTACCCAGGGCAGAACAACCTTTTGAGCAGGTAGCATATTACAAAACACCTAACCTCCTAACCTCTCTTTGAAGAAACCCAAAATTATTTGTAGTTAGCATCCAGTACCTGTTTTGGCTAATCAGTACTTTATTATGCCAAGGCAGGAGTGGTGCTGATAGAATCTGACATATCTAAGCCAAGGCTGGGGGCATTGCAGAGATATCCAGACTTAACCTTTGCTCTTCAAACCAGCTCACGTGATATTAACTAACCTATTAACTAAGGCAAAATGACACCTACGTCGGTCTCACAGGCTGACATAACCCTCCATAAATGTTTATAGATGCTTATTCCTATAGACATAATTAGCTATAAGGGTTGCATTTGCCAGTTGTGATCAGAGTTAGCTGAAGCAGGCTTTATGGCAGACGATCCAACTGGAAAAGCAAGCGTTCTTTGAGTCAGTACTCTACAGCAAAGCATTGCCCAATCAATCAATAAGTCAATCAGTCTATCTATCTATCTATCTATCTATCTATCTATCTATCTATCTATCCCAGTCTCAGTCGGTGTGGAAGAAGTGCCTATTCCACACCTGGGTAGATAGGAACACAGATTCCGCACTTGGGTCGCTGTTTAAATGTGTGTTACTTATCGCTGATGAATCGTAACACATGGATTATGATGACTACCGTATCATGAGCTAGTCCCCCTACACAGTCCATAAACATGACATTCCCAATTGCTTCCCTGGACGCACCCTCAGTGTCATCAGCAAACTTCTGAGCGTTGGCGTTGACAGCTTTGACGCGGTCGGCTTGTATGGCGATGTCGGCTTCAACCAGGGCGTGTTTCTGCAGCAGGTCCTCCACGCCCAGGAGGTGCTTGCCGTAGTCCTGAGACAGCAGCAGCATCTGTAAACGCAAGTCACAAGCTCCGTTACCAGATCGCAGCAGTTGGGAAGTAATCCATACTGCTTCATCAACTCGGCCATATTTAGGCAGAGTCCGTAGGCGGACCCAGGAATCCGATAGGTGGAATAACGATACTGGACAACCTCAACTGTTACAGAGAATTTAGCAGGAAATAAATTCACATTTTTCTCAGCATGAGAAATGATCTCAATCAAGCACACCTCGGCTAATCATTAGCTTCCTTCAGGCATTCAAGAAATCCAGCCACTGTTATGTCACCAAACTAACCTTCATCTCATCCATCCAGTCCATAATGTAGAGCATCTCCTGGAAGACCCTCTGCAGGCCCAGGTTGAGCTCCAGTCTCTGCCTGCGAGCCCTCAGCAGCTCCAGCAGGTAGTCCCACAGTCGCAGGACGTTATCTTTGCGGGCCGTGATACGCTTAATGTCGTGATAGTTCTCCGCTTCCAGTTCTCCAGCCACAGCCACTACCACTTGGACCCGCTCCTCGTACGCAGCGATATCAGTCTCAATGGCCTCGTGCTTTTTGGTGGCCGCCTCCACAGCCTGCAGGTCAAAACCGAAGTTGTCCTGGATGGGGAAGAGACCAGCAATTCTAAATAAGAGAACAGTGTCGGGTTTTGAGGGAAACCATATTTTAGACAGGGTGATCATGTGATTAGATTATTAGGTCTAGAAGTTCAGACCTACAATTCAGAAGGCAAGTCCAGCCCAGCAAAAAGGTTTCACAGCAGTTCCACAACTGACCACCAGGGCTCGCTAAGAGCTAACAAATGTAGTATGTATGTGAGTGGACTCGGAAGGACAGTCCCATACTGCTTAAGAAGTCTAAAAGACCTGCAGATGTCCACATGTAGGTTCCACAGATGTCACAGCCTGCGTGCTCAAACAGCTGCGCATATGTTGTTATGTACGTTTGAACTTTGACTTTCGTACACACAGTTACTGTACATACTGTTTCTAAACCCACGTGTCAGGTTATTTTCTACTCTCCATTTTTGTCATTTAACATAAGCTGCTCTCACAGTATACACAACCTGATTCTCTCCACTCACTCTGTATATATGTACACTATATTTTTATCATATTCTTGTAGCATCTATATTTTTACCACTCCACTCTCCTTAACTGTTCATACTGTAACCACAGCATTGCTTATCATAATGCTTTTCTGCACTTTATATGAAAATCATACTATATTTTGCACTTTTGGTTAGATGCTAAATGCATTGGCTCTGTACCTGTACTCTGCACAGTGACAATAAAGTTGAGTCTAATCTAATCTAATCTAATCTACAATCTGCTGATATGAGTTCAGATGATAATTATAAACCAGGTTTACTTTCAACCTGGTTGGATTTTGGCTTTTTGTAGGAATATTACACTACTATGTTAGCATTTGATTCCCCATTTGGTAGGGATCCATGTCAGCTGGGAGGTTGTTGGCATGTCTGCTCTAGGGTGGCCACTTTCATAACTGCAAAAAGGAGGACATAATAATCTGGGCCACTTGCCAGATGGGTTGACGCCACTCGGGTGGACTGCTCCCGGTAGCAAAATGTGGGCCACATACACACCACATTAGAGCCACACCTCAGCCAAAAGTAGGCACTCTGCTGTATCTGTGCCAGAAGTGGACCAGATCTGTTTTGGGACAGGTGGGCCAAATGCATGTTGTAAATATGTGGGCCACCTTTGGCTCACAGCAGATTGCCAGTGCTGACAATAGTGCCATATCTGTGCCAGATGTGGCCCACATTCGCTTGCTAGCTGGGATTTAGCCTATTTAAACTTTTTGCAGTGGTGAAAAAGTGGAAAAATTAATGAAACACTGTGAAAAAACATGTTCGGTATTCGTCCCAATGTTTAATTTTGTTTGGTTTCGGTCAAAAAATCTCATTTCGGTGAATCCCTACTATTTGGTATTTGGAAGCTTCATCCTTTCTGAGATTCATAAATTATAGTTTGTTTAGTTCCCATTCAGTTATAGGCTAAAGTGTATTTGGCGCACTGTGTCTACATATTGCAATATCTTAGCTTGTTCGAGCCACACCAACATACAGGTTACTACAAAGGCCTAACTTTAGGGAGGTGACGAAGCTTTAAGTCTACTGCATGTAAGAAATGCAGCAGGTCAGAAGGGCTTGTGAAGACCAAGTCTAGCACAATGGGGGAAAAAGATGTGAAAGGTAATTTCATGAAATTAGTATTCAGGTACTTAAAGCCATAAAAAGTTTAGGCCAGCCCTGGACGTGTATCTTATTGACCTCTTTTCCACTGTTGGGCCAAATGGCAGAGTCGTCCGTGCTGGTGGGACCTGGTACCTTTTATTTTAGCATCTGTTTTGCTGCTAAACCAGAACCAGGAAATACTTAAGAAAAGTACATAGAAGAGTTGTTAACTGCTAACAGGCTAATCGCTACACAAACAAAACACATCTGATTCTGTCTTCTCGGGGTGCTCTCAGATTATTTATCTTCTAATGGGTGTTATTTGAAAATGAGTTAGTGAGACTCATGGATCAGAAATCTTCTGGCAGAGTGCTAGCTAAGCTAATGCTAACCAGCTGCTCTCTCTCTTAATATTTAGAAACTGGTGTTAGACTGAAGCTTTGATGTTTATTGGATTGAAAACTGTCCACTGCTTTCATTTACTCGGCGTTTGGCGGTATCAAACTTCTTTGATACCGACATAAACATAGAACCAACAGCTAGGTCATCCCAACCAATGGTTCTGTGGCCCTGAGTTAGCTAACCATGCTGGAAAAACGTGCTGAACCTGGTTTTAAAGCGTTTCGCGTCAAACTGTGCCCCATGTGGAAAAGCAACTGGAACTGTTCGGCCCTGCAGTAGAAAAGAGGCACTTGATGCCCTGAAATGGGGAACGATCTGATTAGCATCAGACATGCGATCCCATTCAACTGTCCGTCACGTTCTGTGTTTATGTGTACAAGGCACCTGTGAGACGAGTCGCTGGTTCTCGCTCAGCCACGTCTCTCTCATGGCTGCCTTGCGGTCAAACCTGCGTGCAAGCTGCTCCAGTTTCTCCTGGCGGATCAGCTCTGTTCTCAAAGCCAGCTCTCTCTCATGCTCGGCCTTCTCCAGCCTCTCCCATGCCTATATACACAAACAGCCACCATCAGTTACGAGATACACACGCACACACGTCACTGACGAGATTAAGCACATGCGCCATATTAAACAACCCATGATTGGTGTAGATATTATGTTCTGCAATCAAGCGGCCGGTTACGTATTCGATATGCAAGTCCTGGCGGCACTTGCCTTGTTGATGTCTGATATGAGTTTTCCCTCTCGAGGCATGTAGACCTTCTGATTGTTAGCTCGCATTTTGCTCTGAATGGTGAACAGGAGAACCTCTAGGTTGCCTTTTTCTGTAAACCTGCAAAACAAGACAGCAGAACGGAAGGCTTGTCAACCTGATCTGCCTGTGTCCATCAAACTCCTCTGAGGAAGAGCACCAACCTGTGTTTAATAGGGATGCATGTATGTGCTCATTTGTATGGTAGATCCCAATTACTTTAGAGCCACGCCAGCCAATGCTGCAACATAACAATGATTCATTTGTGCATCATTCCGGAACAAGACCTGGTACCTCTCATGTTTGGGGTGCCTGCGTTCCCAGAATGGTACCGGATGGTAGCTCAAGTCTTGGTATGGATGGTAACTGAAATCCTAGCATAGTCACGTTATCAGGCGCATGCTTTAAAGTATGTGCTCACACATCAGGAGTGCTAGCCGATGGTGAGGCTTGGAAATGGCGAAAAAAAAGACAGGGGACTTTTACTGTAAAAGCGAGGGATGGAACAAGATGCTAAAAAAGCCAACAGAGGCCAGAAAGGACGACAGTGATCCACAAACACGGCACTTGCACCAACAGCAATGCTGATATGGTTAGTTTACCATTAGAGTTTTGTGCCTTTAGAGAGTTGGCGACTGTAATACTGTAAATAGTATTCGCATTATTCACATCATAAAACTGCAGGATTTCAGATATTTATGAGGACAAACATTAACAAAGAAGAGCTAATCCCCGCAGGATTGAGAGCCTTGAATGTGAAAGTTTTAGATCTCCACAATACAGACAAAACATTTGAACTGTGATTAGAGTGATCTGTACTGTATGGAAACCCATTTCCGCTACTTAATTAAAAAAGCCATATAGAAACCCATAATTAAGAGATAGTAAACCGTAACTGAGATAGTAAGCCATAACTAAGAGATAGTAAGCCATAACTAAGAGACAGTAAGCCATAACTAAGAGATAGTAATCATTAAGTAAGAGACAGTAAGCCATAATTATCAGATACTAAGTCATAATTATCCACTTCAAATGCTGGAACGGTCCACGTGTGAAACAACCTGAGACACTTTACGTAAAGGCTGATATATGTGAACTGGACAGTCAGTATCATAAGACCCCATGCTTCAGAGCTCAGGGCACAGAGATTGTGAGGAAGCTCACTTGGGTGGTTTCTCCACTGTTCGGTAGGTGTTGAAGGCTTGAAGCTGCTGCTGTACTCCCACCAGAGAGTTGGCGAACTTGCGATTGTTGAGGATGATGATAGTCTGCTCAATCCACTCCAGGAGGTCAGAGGCCAGAGACTCATACTTCTCGATCATCTTCTCGGTTTCGATGGCATGGTCTAGCACCTACAACCAAGAGACGTGACTGTGAAAATTGCTAGGAAGCATGGCTAGGAATCTGCAGCCTGACGTCTGATACATAGTTTTACCACGGTTTCAGTAGGTTTTCGCCTAAGAAACGAATAATAATATTACTATTAAAACTATTTACTACTACTACTACTACTACTATTAATAATAATAATAATAATAATAATAATAATAATAATAATAATTGTTATTATTATTATTATTATTTTCCCATCATCAACATTCCATATAAAGCTTAGAAAAAGTGGTTTAGATAGTCTATAAGGTGCCTATATGTGTGTTGTAGATATGGAGACCTCTGGTTCCCAACACCACCACTATGAAGAACATCTGACTCTATGATGAAGCATCTCTCATGAAGCCATACTGACTGACTCTCATTGACTGACTGTATTGTGCAGAAATGTGCAGACATTTATGTGAGCATGTGTACCACTTTTTGGCCGTTTTTGTTAAGACTGTATGTAAATGAGCTCTGTTCTGATTGGCTGCGTTGTATTGTGCCTCATTCCGCAAGCGGTGCAGGCCTGAGAGCTTCAGAATGGATAGATGGGGCTGAACTGCTATACGCTGAACAGATGGTTTTTGTGACATCACAAAAATGACAAATTATAAGCCGGCTATATCTGCAGCTTCGTATGGTCCGGTCAGTGTTTGGTATGTTCCATGATGTTTTGCCTTTCACTGGTGACCACCTCACCTTTCCAATACGCTTGCCCTCCACCTTCAGTGCCTTCATCTTGGAGAAGTAATGGTAGTAGGTGACGACGTAGGTGATGATTGACTTCTCATCGGGATGGTCGACGCTGATATCTGCATTCAAAACATACACAGCCCTTTTCAACTCGCGTATGCCATCAAACTCACACCCTCAGCAGACCAATAGCGGTAGCAGAGCTCTCCAGACAAAACACCCGGGCTTGGCTTCCTGATTCCCCCACAGACATAAATGGAGGGAAGCCTTGCGTGGTGTGGTGTCGGAGGTGTGCCGATCCAGCTGTGTACTGTTTCGCCTGCAGAACAATGTTCCCCCGCTTTCTCACGCTCCTGCTCTTTGTTCCTCTCTCCGCAGGTTTCTGAAGACTCCAGCTGAGCTCCCGTCGGGTACCACACTTGCTGTTAAATCTGAAGGATGCTGTGAAGTACTAATCAAACCTCTATCAAAGAACATGCTACGCGTCCACTCTATAGCAGCTGGAGGGATGCGTGAGACGCTGATGGTGCCATAGAAGTGGTAATCGAGGCCCAAGCCTATGGAGGCAGTTACTGGTTCAATGGAAGCTCATACCAAAAACACTCTGGATATGCAACATACACTACAAACAATAGTATCTCAGCAAATTAAATTCTTAATTCTAGTCAAAATATTTGATATGTGCCATGTTGAGATTGTTAGTAAAATGATTCTTATAGGTTTATTTACCTACTCTCTAGACGTTTTACTGTTTGCAGTTATTTTAGTAAGTCAAATTATGTTGAATCAAGCAAAATTATCTACCAATATGATTAAACTTGACTAATTGATTAAATAATTTTACTAATTATACATTTTTAATTTTACTCACTAAAATCACCAAAAACAAGATAAAATCTTTAGAAATAATTTAAAAGCTACACTGATGTTTTCTGTATAGTCATAAATTGTACAACATAGATTTGGACATCAGAAACTAAACACCAATAAGGGTTTTTGTTCAATATTTCAAGTCGATTATTTAGGGGACAAATAACCTGTAATTATTTTATTTTATTTATATTATTTGTCAAATTGTCAGGATTTGATCACCACATGAAACAAAGAATTCTGGATTTTCAGGATTCATTAATTGTAGTTTCTCTTGATGTTAAAACAGATTTTCCAATTATTTAAGAATTATAACTCTGCACCCATCCAAATATCTCTCTTCTAGCTTTCTACCATTTATTTGAAACATGTGAAGTGCAATTATACCAAATATAACTAAATATAAATACACAATCAATATCTAAACACATAAAACCTGGAATTAGCCTATTACAGAATGTACAGTGTGTCTATGACAGTACTGTTGTAAGTCTGTGTATTTAGCCTTCCACTTTCTTCCACTTTGGTCAACGGTTTTCAGGGGCCAGAATTACTGGATACCCTTATAGAGCTTTGTAACTGAAATTTAATTGTGAATATTTTTTTTAAATCAAGCTCCAGGCCTTGTTTTTTTTTGGGGGGGGGGGACAGGAAGACCAAGCCTGAGACCTGACTGCCAGGTCAAGAACTGTTACGCGTTATTAGGTTTTATTCCTTCACATGAAACCACTGTGAATACTATAGGATGTACAATTACAGTTGCAGCTCTTGCGATGTGCACTCTAATTGTGATTCTGGTCTAAAAACAAAACAACCAGGTCTACATTAATCTGCATCAAAACTGGTTTTGTAATATTTTCCAACCTTCTGAACGGTAGCACGTATGAATACATCCAGGATATCCTATTTATTGTGCAATATTTGCTCCTGCACCTCATCGCCTATACATCGCCTGTATACTTGTTGTACTGCCAACATCATTACACTTCTTGTACTTTGACTGCCAAGATCATCAGCATTTATGTAGCTGGTATAAGAGAACAGTAACTCTGCAATATCTATACCATATCTGTGCAATATCTTTCAGTAACCAGACAATAATTACAGCTCTGGAAATAAATCAGAGACCACTCCAGTTTCTTCTTAAATCAGCATCTCCACATGTACAGCGGGTTCTTAGTGAGGAACAGAAGGTTGGGTTCTAGCTTTACTGGCAGATACAGTGAGCGTCTGGTTCACAAGAACAAGGTCAAGCAGAAAACACACAGGACAACACAGCCACAGACTGGCTACAATAACCTCATTGTCTTGTCTAAAAGCTAAAGGCCACCACACACTGGATACACCATGCAGCGCAGCACCGTGCTGTAACGGCTTGCGTAGTAGAGTGGTACTACTGAATGCAAGCTGGGAGAGCTGATAAACACCATGTTCACTATTACACTCTGCTGGTATAAACTGAACGTAATACAGTGTTCAGCATCTCAGATCATGTTCGGGGATCAGTCAGTACCTCCACACAGACAGACTGTTTACCAGCTGAAAGATACGAGGCTGCCTGGAAGCCTTTCTCAGTGTGCATTTCACCTACACCTGAGCTACCATGTGTTCCTATGGGTTTAATTTAATGTAGTAGTGGGGAAATGTACTGTGGCGCACTGTGACTGGCGTGCATTGACTTGTGGTGGTGCTGCTGGTGTGTGCACCTCCATTAAAAACAATGGTGTAGAATTTCTGGCCACTGCGTTGTTCATAGCGACGCGGCACGTCTGGTTTGCGGCTGCCTTAAGGCTACACGATAGGGATAAAATAAATGTATTATGATAGGACTGCAATATTAAAACTGCAATGGTAAATGAGTCATGTGGCACTAGGGTGGCCACACGTCCGGTCTTAGGCCGGACAGTCTGGTTTTCCAACTCCCAGTCCTGTCTGGCGCAGTACCTCGACAGACGCCTATCAGTCCTCTTTTCGGGATGAACTATTTAAAATGTTCACTTGCCAACAATATCATGTGTGCCATTGGCTCACGTCCGTGTCAAAAGACATGCCTTGCATTTCATTAGTTTCTATAGTAATTTCTATGCAGTTAGCCGGTAGGTGAGTTGCGATGTCACATGACCTTAATTAGGTGAGTAAAGCAATCATGTATGTGTTATATAGGTTAGGTTATGATTTTAATTCTGTTCTAGCATCGTGCCCGACCCCCTTTATGATGTCCTCCTTTTGGGGGTGGAATGTCCTCCTTTTTTGGGTTATGAAAGTGGCCACCCTTTGTGGCAAGTCAAAATGCGACCCTGCCTAATTTTGAGCAATATAATTCCTTATTGTGAGCACCTTCAAAACCACCATTTGTGGCTCTTAAGATGCCTCCATTTTGTGTGAGGACTCCATTTTCTCTCTTTTGCTCTTTCTTGGCAGTTGCAACCTGTCACAGCACTGTCCTACTTATGGATATAGGACACAATGAAGCCTCAAACACTGGGCCACCAGGAGCTATTGAGGAACGAGGAAGAGTGTGCTTTTCTACTGCACCAGATGGCGTTCATCCGGAGCTCTATTTCTGGACTTCTTGTAGAAGTAGTATCCAGGAACGGAGACACTACCCAGGAACCGTCGCTGAATCAAGCTTTTCTGATAGAGTGCTGAACTGATTTGTTCACTGATAGATGTGAGTTTCAGGCACACGGTTCAGTTAATGACCACAACAAAAAGACTCACCTTCTGGATCCAGAAGCTTTGTGAGGCCTAAATGCTGTTCGGCCAGGTTGAAGGCATTCTGCAGATTGTAATGCGCATTGGACTTCTTCAGCTTGTCAAAGTCTATCAGGTCAGGTCTGGGGTGAGGCGACGAGATGGAGAGAGGGGAAAAGATGGAGAGAGTGAGAAATGACATATCCAGAGCTGTATGCCAGGAAAAGACCTTTTATATAGGTTCATTACCTGTGTTTGTGTATAAGGGCGTTGAAGGCCATACCGTCTCTCCAGCTGGTGGTGAAATTGTGGATGTTCACATTCGGATAGCTGCAGCAGAAAAGGACAAGGTTAGGAACCAGACACAGGACCAATGTCTAAATGGATCCTTGCAACTAATATTACTTGAGTACACAACATTTTTGCTTCCCATTGCTTTTGAATTCACATCTACAGAAGTTCCAACCTGGATCAGACTGGCGTAAACTACACCATATGGCACATGGACACCTGACCATCACACCTGTATGAGCTTGTTGGCCATACTGAAACCATGGGGATTCATGTGAAATTGGATCCCCCTTTGCAGCTAGAACAGCCTCCACTATTCTGGGAAGCTTTCCATTGGATTTTGGAGTGTGTTTTTGGGAATCGGTGGCCATTCAGTCCAGAGAGCATTACTGAGGGCTTTCCAGTCTCTCTGTTGCGCCACTACAGGAGACGAGTAAGCATGTTTACAACAGATGAATCCACTGTTAGAGCTCTCGTTTTGGCCTACATGGCGTGCCCTTCATAAAGTCTTCATTCAAATGACTGAATAAGTGAAGTGCAGTAACAGACACTTCTGCTGGAGTGTGTTAGCACGCTCACCCCGCGGTCTTCATCTGACACCACAGAAGCAGGGCATCCTTGGCAGACTTCTTCTCTTTGTTGTCCTCGGTCTCGACACTGATGTCCTGAATCTGTCAGACACAAAATCATATTCGGGAGGATGTTAAAGCACCGCACACACTCATCCTTCAAACTCTCACCAAGCACAGATATATTAAACCCCACCCACGCCAACACCATGAACCGTTAATCCAGGCAGTGTCAATCTGCTCATAACTGCAGAGCTTAAAAAAGACACATAGCTGTAGCTTAAGGCAAACTTTAATCCAGGCATGCTAATTAACAAGATCTATTAAATCCTTCTTCCAGATTTCCATCCAAATGATCTCTTCATAAATCCCACCTCCGCTGATAACGCGTACCTCCATCAAAGCTGTTATCTAAAGTGTTGTCCAGAAAGTGACTAATCATGCAAAGTCTTATTTGAGGACAGTAAGGAAAATGGAGTTGTGCATGATAAGAGGTCTGTATGGTCTCCAAACCATTAAACATTAAATCTAAAATCTTACATTTACATTTCTGGTATTTAGCGACTTACAAGCTTAATCACGTTACACGTAGGCCAATGTAGTGTTGGGAATCTTGCGCAAGGACTCTTATTGGTGTAGCACAGCACAGTCACCCAGATCAGGGCTATATTCGATATGGCATACTACATACTACTCAGCCGTGAGGAATTTCTTGATGACAGTTTTAAAACTTCAAGGAATCCTCATAATTTGCCATCAAGTGAGCAGCAATTGTCTATCTCACCCTCAAGTGTTTTCTTGCAGGGCTCACACATGAAATGAGGTGCCCACGCTTTGTCTTGACTCCCAACAGGCATGCCGGAGTATGCCTTAGCAGATGCTTTCATGGACTACTTTTCATTCTGGTCTTGATAAATTGGCCACAGACGTAGCAGAATGCGTCTGCCGGATACTGCAGCCTCTCGATGCCTTGTGGCTCTGTTTCCACTATCCACTACCTCAGCTGGAGCATCAACTGAAATGGCTGTTTAACACACCTGTATTTATACAGCTATGTGCACTACTGGACAGTCCCATACAGTTCTAGAAAGTTCTACACAGTTCTCTAAAGTTCTAAAAAGTTCAGGACAGTTTTATAAACTTCTGGAGAGTTCTCATAGTTTCTAAAGCTACCTGAAATCTACTCATCACTGAATGCATCAACGCCAGGCTCTTCCGGTCGGGATGAATGGCTCATTTGGTCTTAGTGTCCTGATCAGCTCCAGAGGTAGCTGACTGAAGTGGTAACTCGCAAAGCCATCTTGGCCTTATATTAAGCTATATTAGGCTCATTTGGGCATGCCAAAGACCATAGTGTGAAGGAAGCAGCTGAATCTGCAGGTGTATGGAAGCGTACGGTCATACGGGTCTCCCAGCAGTGGCTAAAATCCCAGTCTACAGGGAATACGCCTCAGAATTGTACCAGGGAAGGCATCCACAAAATCTGGACCAACTGACCAATTCTTTGATGTAAGAATGTCTGAACATTGATGTGGCCTACATCCAGATCCAGTCCGGTAAGCTTACATGGTCTTCCATTCTGCCACTGTATTCAATTAGAATGAATTACGTTACTGTCATACCTGTCACAGTAGGTTGCCTTATTAATGAAATCTAAAGGACTGTTTTTAATGGCTTGTGTCTGAGATGTTATGTTTGTTAGTTATGAAATTCATCACTGACTAATAATTTGGTAATCAAAAATTCGTCTTAACTGGCATCTAGACTCTATACCAGCTCTAATTTAACCACTGGAGGCTGTCGTTACTGAATGTACTACACCCATGATTGACAGCAGCGAAAGAAGTCAGGTTACCCAGTGAGAAAGGGAGGCCAGCTAACCTGGAAGCGCAGGATGATGGTCCAGATGAGGCCGAGTGTGAGGCGGTGGTTGCCGTCTACAATGTCGTGGGAGCCCATGTTCTCCAGGTGGACACGCTGCTCTTTGAGGAACTGCAAGGCTTTGTCCACGTTCTCCAGGCAGTGGATCCGCATGCGGCCTTTCGTGGGCTTCGGCTGCAAAAGAACAGGAAAAGTCATTAACGTGAACAGCTGCACAGGCGCTACTGTGAAACGTACTGCTTTGTCAAACTGGCAAGAATGATATTCGCTATTAGCTCCTGCTATTAGGAGCATCTTCTCCCAGTCCACATTCCATGATGGCACTGCAAAACACATCCGGTGCACGTGATGGTACAAGCATAGAGAAGCAGTGGCTGCCTCTTCCATGTGCCCTAGAGACCATATTCCTGCCTCTGGGCATAACAACGAGTGGCAGCTCATCTGGGGCAACAGCTCCAGCACAGCTGGAATTCAGCTCTCTTTCTCTTCTCAACTCAAAGAACAGACAGCCAGGTTTTCCTTAAGCAGTACGATCCCCAGTCCGAGGAGGTGTAGTGGTGTATCTTTGCTGTTCGCTCTACCGCCACAGATGCCCTGATGTGTCCATTCATTGTTCCCACGCAGAAGAGTCATGCCCCTGTGGAAACCTTTCCCTGTTTACAACCCAGATTTTCCACTCTAACAGCAAATTCCCTGACTAAAAAGCTGAATTTCCATGACCTATAATGAACAGAAAAACAGGGTGTATTTTAAATCCGTCAGATTGTTAGCTTGTGGGTTAAACCTGGTGCCCAGCTATTATCCACACAGTAGGGGGAAGTAAGCACACTTGCCCAGAGTGGTGGGCAGCCCTACCCATGGCGCCCGAGGAGCAGTTGGGGTTAAGTGCCTTGCTCAAGGGCACTTCAGTCGCTACTGCCGGTGCAGGGAATCGAACCTGTGACTCTCAGGCCACAAGGCTTTAAACAGGTATCTCCATTTTTTTTTGTTGTTGATTTGTACTTTTAAGCATCATCTGAACACAGCAGCTGTTGTTTACACCGTGTGAGAATTCCATGATGAATGGACCAACAGAAATGGCCCATGGGAAAACAACTGCATGGGAAAAGAGTCTGGTTCCATTCACTTACATTTAAGTTAAAGGAGGTTTTTGGCCTCTGCTGTAAAGTCGCCATTTTGGATATACTTGTTTTTCTTTGGACGGTGACCATATATAGATACTGATACTGATACTGATTGCCAGTTGATGACGAACGGGAATGGGATAAATGGGTGCGGAAAAACCTAAACACGATCAGCACTTCAAAATATAATATTTTGATAAATGCATTTAAAAATGTAAAGACGCTACAAACAGAATTCCTCATCATTCCATGACTTGGAGCCAAAAAAAAAAAAAAGGATCAAATCTGCTGACTTTCTATGTCTGGAAGAGACCCCTGTCTGGAATAATTCCAAGATATTCCAGAAATGTCATGAAACCTTGAAGGTTTCCCGGGAGCCTAGTTGAGTTCTCTCTGGTTCTCAAAGAGGAGTCCACAATGCCCAGAGTTCAAGCACAGCCAGGGTGACTTTGATGGCGTTAGCATAAGACTTGCCACACTGTATATCCACAACAAAGGCAGCCTTCGATATCACCATCACTCGTTAGCGCTCTTACGCTGATTGACTAGACGAAAGTTGGAAACTCACAGACAGTCTGACCAGTGGTGTAAAGAGGATCTTATGAAAGTGAGATCTTCTCAAAAATCACCATAGCTAGGCTGATCTTCTCAAGGCACCCACTTGCCTGAGTTGAACAACAAGTCACACCCAAGGAGATCAGAACGTGGCTTTGGGGAGGTACGTCAGAATTTAGTGGCTTTGGCATTTCAGAGACAGATGAGTTCAGGCTATCTGCACAGGGCCATGCTCTTAATCCACAGAATGAGAAAAACCTATTGGGTTAACTGTGTAGATTGCCCCTCCTCCCCAGCCATTTTTAACTGCCCCCCTCTTAGTCAAGTCATCCTGGCGCTGAACTGGACCTCCCATGTCAGGTCTGACAACTTTACTAGAGGTGTAACGATTCTGATACTAAAACTGAAACCGCAATACAAACGTTCACTGGCTTGTCTTCCGGAATGTGTGCCCCCTCCTCTCCCATCCTCGGCCCCCTTATCCCATTACTAATCTAACAAAATTCATAATTCACGCTGAAACACACAGACATCACTGAACAAGTACTGTGCCAGCTGTATATTCCATAAATATCAGAGACCCATTTTATTGTCTTCCGAATGTGTGTCATGTGAACATTTTGGTCCAATCATGATCATGTGATCATGCCTGCTGTAATAGGTGGGCATGCTTAATTAGCTCTAGATGAGTAATAACCTTGAGATTCCAGACCACAGCCCCCTCCGGGCATTTGGAAAAATCATTAGACTAGTCCCTGGGACTCGGGGTAAACATTCACTAGCTGTTTCTGTACTTGCACTTTTCCCCTCAGGTGGTATCATTACTGCAACTCTGGGTCCTGTTGGTCAGTCACTGTCCAGTTACCCTCTCCACAGGCCACTGTGTGTTAAAGATGATGGAGTGAACAATAAGCAGTTCTGTGGAGATGTTTAGATTGGTGCAAACTTCTTTAAGTATTGGCTTCAGTCTGCTCCTGCAGTCATGCCTGAAGTTCCAGAAGGTGTTGCTCCACCGCAACCGATGGACAGAGTGCCAAAAGGCATAACTCCAAACAGACCATTTGGTGCCTGAGGAAGTGCTCCATTTCTCTTTCTCCTCTGTCTCTCTTTCTCCGTCACGTCAGTATATATTCCAGCCATAGTGCTCCCAGAATAACAACAGGTTAAATATTTCATCATTCATCCTGTGTCCATCCTATCAGCTCCACTGGCCATATAGGAGCACTCTGTAGTTCCACAGTTCCAGACTGTAGTCCATGTTTCTCTGTATACTGTATTACCCTGTTCTTCAGTGGTCAGGATCCCCACAGAGCAGGTATTATGTGGGGGGTGGGTCATTCTCAGCACTGCAATGACACTGACGTGGTGGTGGTGGTGGTGTTAGTGTGTGTTGTGCTGGTGTGAGTGGATCAGACACAGCAGTGCTGCTGGAGTGTTTAAACACTGTGTTCACTCACTGTCCACTCTATTAGACACTCCTACCTTGCTGGTCCACCTTGTAGTGTACAGTCAGAGACGATAGCTCATCTGCTGCTGCACAGTGCAGTGTTGGTCATCCTCTAGTCCTTCATCAGTGTTCACAGTCCCTGTACGATCGGCAGCAAAGCTGCTGCCTGATCCAGAAGGACACTGTCTTCAGGAAGTCTAGCTGATCTTTTAATTTAGGACTATCTGTGCCCCATCATAAAGGGGAACTCCACGAGTCTGGAAAATTCTACAGTTCTATAATTAAACAGTAAACAAAGTCATTCAGAGTCGTTTGATCCAAAAAGCTCTGTGCTAGATACACATACCGAGTTATTCACAGTGGACGTCCACCTGTAAAAGTCCCCTCACAGGAAGTTACTACATGAAATGGTTATGAATATGCTGCCTGATGTCTGAGGCACGGTTTTATGGTAGTTTTGTGACCAACTTTGGGCTTGAAACATATTTTAATCCATGTATTGTAATCTATTCATGGTGGAGGGATACATGCAGGTCACTGTGAGGCAAAATAGTCCCCAAAAGCAAAGTAAGTTGTTCAGATTTAGGACTATTTTCCCAATCAACAACATTCCATACAGCACTCAGAAGACAGGTGTAGATTAACTGGTGGTTTAGATAGTAAATAAAGTGTCTTTGTGTGTGTTGTAGGCATGGTGACCCCTGGTTCCCATCACCACCACCACGGTAAAGAAATCAGAGTCCCTTAAGTTTCTCTATAAATGGACTATTTCCCATTAAACCACTCTGAATGACTCTGTTCACATCTGAAGGACCAAATGATTCTGTCTTGTTTGGTTCGTAGTCACTTCATACTGTTGGGGATCTAGGGTTTAACTCTGCTCTATAATCATTCGAAGCCCCTATCCTAAGTATGTGCAGGTACCAGGATAGTCAGTATGTATGAAGCTAAAGGTGAATGATTGTCAATGGGGACAAACCAGCTTACCTCCACTACACCAGGCCAGTCCAAGCACTGTCCCACCACTTTGGCTTTGTGATATCTTGCATACAACATTACCCTGTAGACCTATCCGTATCAATGTTCCATAGTTTTATTGTCCTCTTATTATTATTATTATTATTATTATTATTATTATTATTATTATTATATCTTGCGTATCATCCCAGTTACCGTCTACATGCCCTCCTCTGCACAACCTGAAACTGTAGTAAAGAGACTGCATGTGATGGAAAAGGATTTGTTCCTCAGAGCATCTCTTAAAGACGACTGATCTTTTCTTCATCTCTCGTTGAGAACCATGAGAATGTACGAGAGATGAGAATGTATGTATGGCAAAGGGCCCCTTCAAGCTTCAGCATGAATCGCATTTCTCAGCTTATCAATAGACTAGCGCTCATTTCCTGCCACCATTTTGTTCCTCTTGGCTCTGACTCACAACCGCATGACACGACGACCACAATGTCATCTTGACAATCCATCAAACATCTCAATATGTTTCGTGCAGCTTCTTTGTCCCTTCCCTGCTGTTGAACATAAATGGGATCTTTATATTCATTCACTCTCATGAAAGCTCCAACCAGCCGAAAGAGAGAAGGACTGGGGGTGGGGGGTTGGGGGGGGGTGTTTAGTTGCCTGGCAGAGGGATTTATTCACACAGGCTGAAGTTTAAACTATGGTCACATCTTTCTCACATGGACTTGCAGCGAGCTTGGCACGTTCCACTGGAGGTCACAAGACAGGGGTGGTGGGGATGAGGCTGATCGGAGTGGCACAGTCCATAATCCACCGTAATTGCATTCTGATTCCAGAGCTGTATGCCCAAGTAGATCAGAAAGGATGGGGCTCAAAAAGCCATCGGTGAGGGCTGTGGAGACAAGGGGGGGCTTACACTGAGAGCTTAAGCTAGCATGCCAGAGGTACGAGGAACACACCTGCTGACTAACCCTGAGTTCACACCGTCAGCAACACGGCAAAGCAGTCAGCGGTCATTTATTGTAAATGAGAGGGGCTGATTTCCGGCGACCGGAGGCAGCGCCAACACCGCCATCGTGAAGTGGCCGGAGCCAGTGGCGTGACNCAAAAAGCCACCGGTGAGGGCTGTGGAGACAAGGGGGGGCTTACACTAGAGCTTAAGCTAGCATGCCAGAGGTACAAGGAACACACCTGCTGACTAACACTGAGTTCACACCGTCAGCAACACGGCAAAGCAGTCAGCGGTCATTTATTGTAAATGAGAGGGGCTGATTTCCGGCGACCGGAGGCAGCGCCAACACCGCCATCGTGAAGTGGCCGGAGCCAGTGGCGTGACAAAGCCAAGTTTAACTAATGTGGGGAATAACAGTAGTAACTGAGCATTCGGCAGGGTGGTACTGAACATGGCGCTTCATGTCCCCCACTGTGAAACTGTGCTGTCTTTTTTTGGTTCCTAGCTGAATGTTCCTACTGGAGATGGAGGAATGGTGGTGCAAACAGACGGCAATTGCCAAGACTGAACACTGTTTTTACACCATCTGCACAGATGGATCTCGAGGATTTGACTGATTTGTGCTTGTCGCCAGTGAAACCACAGCACCAGTCTGCACGAGTTCTGCTGGAAAGTTTAATGTTGGTTACTCTTATTTCGTCAAGTGACAGTGCTCCAAATTTCCCTGGTTCTCCAGACCTCTACAGTGGGCGAGCATCTCTGCAAGGCCACCGAGGGTATGCCTTCAGTGAAGAGTCCTGCTTTCGTCTTGGTGGAGACGACCAACGAATCCGTGTGTGGAGGCACCGTGGTCAGTGACCGAGAATCTCAGCAAGGCCACTGAGGGTGTGCCTGAAGTCAGATATACAAATGTACAATGCAGTCCAGCGCTTGTTGGAAAGGGCACGTGATGCTCTACTGACCTGTGGAATTTGGCATAGTAACGGATTTCAGATTTTTGAGGTTGCTTGCTGCAAGGCATTCCCCACTCCTGCGGCTTCACTCATGGCGTCATCACTGATTAGTCAACGTTGACTCAACGCTCAACACAAAACTGTCTAACCAAAGTTTGAAGTGGTTAGCGCTGCAGGCTACTCACCAGTCTCTCTCCGGACAGAACTTCCAGGAGCTTAATGAGCATGCGGCCATCCCTCAGGTCCATGTAGAGGTCGGTGATGCGGCAGGAGACGCGGGACAGGTGGGAGTTCACCCACTTTGTGAAGGTTTTCTTCTGCACTGCCTCACGCTCATCTGCACAGACAAGACCAGAGAGAAGAGTCAGGGTCACGGAAAAATGAATTCTAGCCGTTTCTGCTACATGAAGCCACACAAGTAGTAACAGAATCAGAATCAAACTTTATTGGCCATGAGCACTCACATTATGAAAAGAGTAGCTGCAAAAATAGCTGCACCCAGAAGGAATCAACCGACAGGTGAATGAACTTAGTGGGCAGGTTTGACTCGGCTGCACATGCGACATAAGCACATGGGCCTTATCGCTGTTCCTGACTGCCCCAATAGCCATGATTGCAAACATTCAGCGAGCACCATTAGGAACCTCTATAGCTCCATGCTGAAACGTCTGGCGTATTGGGTTAGCAAACACGGTGGCCCGACGTCATACTGAGAGACAGACTTCTGTATGTGTAGCTCAATAAATATTGATCATATCAGTCTAAATTTATCATCATATATTGTTCCTGGTAACCTTTATCTTCCTTCCCAACAGCACTGCAATCCCACACCTCCTTCTGGAGGCAGCTGTTCGTTTGGGGTTGGGTGTATGTTCACACATACAAGGAATTTGTTTTAGGTTACAGTAGCTCAACATATTACACACACCATACCTTACACACCCATAAACTTAACACTGTGCAGAGTAGTATATTTATATTAAAGGACCAAAAACGTTCTGTTGATCATTTCCAAAGAAAATTCCAGACCTTCACTGTGGTGTTTGGATCCTCTTGTATGTACATGCAAAGCCACTCTTCTCTCTAAATACACACCACACAGGCCACATGGCAGGAATGTCAGGAGGCCTTGTATGCCTGAAAGCAATCTCAATCAGTAAGAGGCATCCATCCTGTTTATACCCGACACTGAATACATGTTAGAGGGTGTGGGCATGTTACCAATTCACATTGTTCCTAAAACGGCAAAGCTGAGGCCATTTCTCCCACCAAGTATTGTCCAAGCCACACGGAGCCGAGCACACAGACAACACATCCCTATTTCTCACCATCATATTTGTCCTAGTAAGAATGTTTCTTCCAGCAATTGTGAAGCTGCAGAGACAGATTTATCAGTGGTGTTTAACTGCTGCCCGTTTGAACACGCAAAACAAGTGTTGTTTCCCTCAGTTGCCTGTTGGGGCGGTCTGGGGTAGTTATTCATTCTATAGACCCCCTACAGACGTAAATCACTCTTCTCCTGGCTCTTTATACCCTACGCAGAACCAGCACCTACACATCCACTCACCCACCCACATGCACACTTTCCCTCTTACACACAACTGAGTGTGCCAACGCCAACGCCTCTGCTGCATGAGGCATGTGCCTAGTGCTCTCAAACCTGTTGCCATAGAAATGTGGATGGAAGACTTGCAGCCTCCCAGAGCATGGTGGACCACACCGATCTCTCCACGGATAAGGCCGGTTTGGGGCTGGACCAGGACAGGCTATTAGACAGATCTGAAGAAGAGATGGGCATTCTAGCTCATCTCACACAAAGGGGAGTTTTTAAACTCTCTGTAGTTGCACAGTTCCAGGCTGCAGTCCATCCTTTTCTCTGTATATGGTATTACCCTGTTCTTCAATGGTCAGGACCCCCACAGGACCACCACAGAGCAGGTAGTATGTGGGTGGTGGATCATTCTCAGCACTGCAGTGACACTGACGTGGTGGTGGTGGTGTGTTAGTGTGTGTTGTGCTGGTGTGAGTGGATCAGTCAGAGACGATAGCTCATCTGCTGCTGCACAGTGCAGTGTTGGTCATCCTCTAGTCCTTCATCAGTGGTCTCAGGACGCTGCCCACAGGTCGCTGCCGGCCGGATAGTTTTGGTTGGTGGACGATTCTCAGTACAGCAGCAGCAGTGCTGAGAATGATCCACCACCCACATAATACTTGCTCTGTGGTGGTCCTGTGGGGGTCCTGACCATTGAAGAACAGGGTAATACAGTATACAGAGACACAGATGGACTACAGTCTGGAACTGTACAACTACAGAGTGCTCCTATACAGTGAGTGGAGCTGATACAAGGAGGTGTACCTAATGAAGTGGCTTTAATGATGTGTACAGCACCAGAAAGGGTTCTTCTACTGTGACAAGCTTGTTATAATAGGAGTAGCAGAACTCTTTTTGGTGCTATACTGAACCATTTTCAAAAATGCTCTTTACAGAACCATATACAACATATTCTCTATCAGTCCGAAGAACCATCAAAGAACAATTTAAGCATGAAATGGTTCTACATAGAACCATTTCCTGCACAAAAGAACCCATTTAGCAGCAACAGCGTAGGTCTGGGTGATAGTATGATGGAACCGAATTTCGATGTGGATCAGCATGTAAGCCGATAACGATGTTTCAGAGTCATAGTGTTGGAAGAGAGAACCGACTGATAACTAGTGGAATCCCAACCCTAAAACACACACACACACACACACACACACACACACACACAAACACAAACACCCACCCAGTGTGGTTATATACATCTGCTCCTTACACACACTGCTATTAATAGAAAGTGGAGAGGGGTCAAAGAAGGGGAAATGGGTGGAGTAGTGCACGTCCTGAGCTTCAGTAAACACACACTGCTCTCTGTGCAGAGGAGCGCATCTGCTCCATACACACACACACACACACACACACACACACACACACAACTCACACCTTCACACTCCTGCATGCTCACGCATCACTACACACACACACAAACACATACATACACACCCCAACTAATTCACAGCACTAAAACTCTGAGCTGGAGCTGCCCACCGTCATTTAAACTGAGTATCAGGTGTTTCATTATCCATCATACGTGTATTTTATTGAGGGACGGCTTCAGCGCTGATCGCTGGTGCACCCAAAAATAATCACTCTGATGAGGTTGGTGCTGCTTGCTGGGGGTCAACAAAGCAAAGCAAGTGTCACGTAGGCGAATTCAGGTCAGCCTGTACCTCTGTAATTACAGCGCGAGATGTGAAGTTGGGGCAAATACGAGCTGGATCATGCAGGTGGAGCAGCTGTAACCTTCTAGCCCAGCAGTTCCTAAACTTCTATTTCTAGTCTAAGGCCCTATTGTTGGATTGTAAGTACCAGGGCGCCTCTATCCCATACCCTTCAACCCCACCTCCTTCAGCACCCTTGCTTTCACGTGGACCACGTCTTACCAGCACCGTGTCCAACGGTTAGCTTTTCACACATGGCTCTGTTCTAAGGCATTACAGCTAAAGTGAATCGTGATTGATTAATTTTAACATGTTCCTTCCTAAACAAGCACCACTATATCAGATATGACTGACAGAGATTTAGTAAGGTGAGAACAGAAACAACCTCCAAGGTTCTTCTGCAGCCTCCAGTTTGAGAACAGCTGAGTCTACTCACAGCAGGCTTTAATCACTGAGGTACAGGGTCGTTTAAGGAGCAAAAGCTTTCTGCAAACTGAGATATTAGTTTGGGATGGTGTATTGGAATATGTTTTTAGTGAAAGATAAGAAAACACCAGCGGGAGCTGCCCCTACTGGACATCTGCAGACATAAGCAATCGACCTCCTGTAGCATTCATAAAGCAATACTATGTACGAGTGTTTGTTCAATCGGAAAGTAGTTGTACGGAGTAAAAGGAGCACTAAAATACTGCATGGTGAGCGTTTAAAAAGTCTGAGGTGCATGTTTATGGATGGCGCTGCACGAGGATGACGGGGCTATGACAGGGGTGTGAGTGACGGGATCCATAGATTGAGAAGAGGTGGTACAGTGCAGTGAATGTCTCGTTCCATGTGTGGCTCCAAAGCAGATGTTAATGATTGGCTAAAAGGAGTGACTGCATTTGGGCGTGCCAAAGACCATAGTGTGAAGGAAGTAGCTGAATCTGCAGGTGTATGGAAGCGTACGGTCATACGGGTCTACCAGCAGTGACTAAAATCCCAGTCTACAGGGAATTCTCCTCGGAATTGTGCCAGGGAAAGCATCCACCAAATATGGCACAATTATACATTTCCACCAGAGGGGTCTCCAAATCCCCACTTCCAACATAATTTTACTTTTTACTTTAAAGGAACTAATATTGAACGTTGTATGACCTTTTATAGACTTTTATAGTTTTGGCTTTGGAATAAAACATAAAGCAAGCAGTTGCAGATGAATTCTTCTGATATTGATTTCCTGACTATAAACAAATACAATCCTTATCACAAATACTGCAACTGATTTGATGTTGATGCTTCACCTGTATCAGGAGTGGTGACTTTGGTTGTTATGACAGCCCATTATTACACCTGTAGCCTAGTAGCTTCAACTAGACATCAAAGTTGGCATCTGCAACCTTTATGGCGAATGACGCCCACAAATGACACCCTATAAGTGTTAATAAATCCTTACGTCAGCTGCTACGAAGGCTTATAAACACCGTCCTACAGAAAGGTAAAGTGTTAGCAGGTCCACTTTGTCCACAGTTCCTGAACTGCAGTGCCGATTTGATGGAAACAGTGCTCCGTTTCTGAGCCCACAGTATTTCCCACCATCAGCTACTTTACTGGTTTAATCTTGAGAGGCTCCGTCTGGATGGTAGCCATTGAAATGACCATTACTCACTGGAGGGACATGGACTTGTGAAAACCAGCAGCTCTCTTTAACATTCTTTGAGGCCCTGAATCTGCTTGCCTTTCCGTCTGCATCCGTCTCTGTCAAATTCATAAAAGCTTTATTGGCATGATTATATTGAGTTAGTGCTGCCAGAGCATCATTAATCAGTTGAGACACACACACACACACACACACACACACACAGATAATCACACATAATTCAGTCCTGCAGAACACTGCTGTCATAACAGGACACCGTACCTCTTCACTGAGTGCGTTCACATGCACTTAATAATCTGACCATTATCAGATTTCTGCAGTTATCTGATTAGTCAGGTGGCCATGTAAACAGTATACTCTCATTTCCTTGATCAGATTTAGGTCTGTTGTGAAATGCTGAATTTCAGCTCCGTAACGGGGTTTCTCTGTGCATGTAAACACATGCTCTGATTTCAGTTCAGTCTGAGCATGGGTGTGTGTGTGTGCATATATACATATACATATATATATACATA
>CM067500.1:8608305-8644522 GCA_034552555.1 Semaprochilodus insignis | reverse complement strand
AGACGACCAACGAATCCGTGTGTGGAGGCACCGTGGTCAGCACCAAGATGAACGGCTTGTTGTCACGCGTCACACATCCAGAAGGCCTGGTGTCACTCCTCCCCCTTCACCCCTACCGCACCATCTGCAGGAAATGTGTGAGGATATTCAAGCTGCATGGGATGGATTATCACAGGACACCATTAGGAACCTCTACAACTTCATGCCGAGACATCTGGCATGTTGGGTTAGCAAACACGGCAGCCCGACGCCATACTGAGAGACAGACTTCTGTATGTGTAGCTCAATAAATATTGATCATATCAGTCTAAATTTATCATCATTTATTGTTCCTGGTAACCTTTATCTTCCTTCCCAATAGCACTGCAATTCCACACCTCCCTCTGGGTGCAGCTGTTCCTTTGATGATGAGTGTATTACGTACCGTGATAGTTATTTTTCTGAAGTTTGATATGTTGGAACAGAAAAAAAGCCAAATACTGTTGTTAAAACTATGAATACAATAACGTTTTACACACTGTGCTACAGTAACAGGACTAATTACGCTCAAGTGCTCAATGTTCTTCAAGTCCTGATGATATCCAAATACACTCACAATCCTGTACTTAGATCAATATGATAAAATCTTAAAACTTAAAATCAGACCAAAAGGAACAATCTGAAGCACTCAGCGAACCGTACTGCAGGTTAGGCGAGTTGCACAAGCTAATCATCTGGTAAGAGGATCACTGCAGTCTTATGGGCATTATATAACAGATATAATGCTCATTATCCATCAAATATATAACTGAACCTACCACAAAACTTCCATTTCAGTCAATATCCACACTTACCAAACTTACTTGGATCATAATTCCACCTCATCAGGACCCGTAAGCTGTTATCACAACATCTCCCATCTCCAGCCGCCCAAAAGGCCACTCCCACCACACTCACACTAGTCACTGGGTTTTCTTTGGCATTCGCCACCACCACTTCACGCCCAGCACGCCACTCACAAGCGCTGTTCCAAATGAGCGGCTGAGCTGCTGCCCCTCCTCCAAGAACAAAGTGGGAATTTTACTAAGCAGCCCGTGTGTTAAAAGTGACCGTTTCATCTGTTGGCTCTGGTCCCGGACGAGTCAACACGAACAGCTGGGCTGCTTTATACCACTGAACTCAACCCGGGGAGAGAAAACGAACACAGCATGGGCCATTTCAGATGCTTCTACAGCCAAAAGGAGGAAATATAGGAACATTTGAATCCAACTGTGATTACAGCCTCTATGCAATCATCTTCATCAGAGTTTATAAAGTGGGAAATCTGCGATTTGACCTTGGAGAGATGCATGGAAAGATGCTCGCCTGCCAGAAAATTCATTTTTACTTTTATTGATATCATCGGCAAGAACCGTGATAGACCCTAGAACCTGGGTCCAAACAGATGTCAGAGTTTAGCCAAATGGAAATGGAAACAAGTGGAAAACAAGTGGAACTTACGGAAAACGTTCACTGTTCAAGGTGACAGAAGAACACGCTTCAGGGTTAAATCAGGGTCAGGATCAGGTTTCTTGGCTAATTATGTTGGAATTTGGTTTTGGAAGTTTGTGACGATTTAAAGTTAATCTGGATGTGGAGTGATCTCATGGACAAACAAGCCTCAGATTCCACCATACACTGTATGGCCAAAAGTATGTGGACAACTTACCATTACACCTTGTTGGACATCCCATTCCAAAACCATGGGCATAAATATGGTGTCGCCCAGCTATAGTGGCCTCTACTCCTCTGGGAAAAGGCTTTCCACAAGATTCTGGAATGTGTCTGGGGGAATGTATCCCCAATCAGTCAGAAGAGCATCCTATGACCATGTTTAAATTCAAATGAGCTCAGCACGACCCGCTCTTCTGCCAGGGTTTGATTTTACACACCTGGTATGAGTGCAATCGCTGCCAAATATATAAGGTTCAGGATAATAGGGCACGAGGACGATGGGGCTATAAATCCCTGCGGGGCGTGAGTGGCGGGATCCATAGATTGGTACCAAGAGGTGGTACAGTGCAGGGAATGTTTCGTTCCATGTGTGGAAAATGGCTCCAAAGCAGATGTTAATGATTGGCTAAAAGGAGTGACTGCATTTGGGCGTGCCAAAGACCATAGTGTGAAGAAAGTAGCTGAATCTGCAAGTGTATGGAAGCGTACAGTCATACGGGTCCACCAGCAGTGACTAAAATCCCAGTCTACAGGGAATTCTCCTTGGAACTGTGCCAGGGAAGACATCCACCAAATCTGGCCCAAATGACCAATTATTTGATGTAAGAGTGTCTGAACATTGATGTGGCTACATCCAGAAACTTGTCCAGTACATGCCAAATCCAGTCACAGCTGTTATTGGTGCTGGTGGAGGGATTACAAGCTATTAGGTACGTCTCAGTCACAAGGGACTCATTTATTGTTGAGTGAGTATTGTATGGTGCCCTCCATGAGTCATCCTGTTAGTGCCGGCATCATTGGCAGACAGCTGCACCATGCAGGACTACATGCACACAGAGTCTTACGACGACTGTCCTTAACACCACGTCAACGTCACCAAACACTCCATATTGTAGTCATATATGTGGCTTGCTATTTTGGCTTATTTCAAGTTATCAATCTAAATATCAGACTAAATCCTGAGAATGTCTTGAGACTCTGTAATTCGTCCACCCCATTTAAAACTGCACTAAATGTACTGATAATCTTCGTTTGGCTCTGGCGCAGGAGTGTGCGGCCGGGCCGAGATAGACCAGAAAAGAGTTATTGATGATGCTAACTTGACCTGACTTTGACCCTTACCCAGTAGGCCTTGTGGGAGAAGCTGTAATGGTGCTTTAACTCTGCGTTTAAAAAGGGAATTTCCCTCCTTTGTTTTCTCTTCACTGTGTGCTTTGAAGCTGGCCCCAGAATCCTGCTGGGTTGAAAGCACAGGTTGTTCTGATGTTCACTGAATTGGAAGGACTGGATAACGTTATTTGTTACATCCAAGAGAAGCTCACTGTCTTCCTGGACTCCTACGTCAAACCTCAAAAACAAGAAATGGAGCAGATAAAACACACTACAGAGGATGATTAGTGACTGCTGCACTGCAGATACACTGTAATGTATTGTTTACAGAATTGGTGCAGCCATCAAATTTACAGCTAGCGGCGAGGCTAACGTTGCTAACAAGAACTCAACTGTCACCCAAACAGTCCAATTCCTTTCTGTAGGAATACATCACCAAAGCTTTCATCCCGCTAAAACCACATCCAGGACTTTAGTTAAAGGTGCCATAGGCTGTAAACTGTATGCATGTTGTCGTAGCTGAATAAGGAGAGTTTAGTACATAGAACCGACATACCATAAACCTCCTTCAAATCCGGTTCCGATTTCAAAATCCTAAACTGTTATGTAGCAGACTCATTAATATTTACACCCCCAAGATCTACACACAACCACAACGGAGCTACAGAACCAAAACGGTGGACTATGTTGAGAAATCTAGCATTCCAGGCTGTAGATTGGGAATGCCAGCACTTTCCATTCCCTTCCCAAGGAACCCAACTGTTGGTGGTACATGGTTGATGTTCATCTTTAAACCAAGCTGAACTTGCTTCCTATTCACCAGCCTCTTAATCCAATGTTCCGTTCCACCTTAAATGCTGCAGCTTGTACTTGCTTGTAGCTGCCAGAACGTCCTGCAGCACCATTTAAGGTGGAACTGAAAATTCCCAAAACAAGCTGGAGAACAGGAACTTCAGCTCCCACATCTTTAACAGGATCCCGAAACAACTTTAATCCTGCTGTCTGCACATTTCACTCCGGACAGTTTCCCAAACCTCTCTGGACAATATGGAGCAGCTCCGCTCAGTGTTTGACCCTGAAGAGACTGAAGAGAGAAGCAGCTCCACCTTTATTAGCATCACAACCCCAACAGCAGCCTGTAAGTAGCAGCCATGCTGTTTGATTGTATCCATGTTTGCCGGTTGAAGCACATCATCTTAAACTGAGAGCTCCATAGTGAGGAACAACTTTAATCTACTGTGTGTTGATGTCCAGATGGAAAACTAGTAGCTAGTACAGATAACGTTAGCTACTAGCATTAGCTCCAAGTCACATACCTTCTGTGTAGAACATCAGAGAGCACATTTTCAGGGTGTGCAGATATGTCAATGGCTTAGTATGAGCTATAACAGTGAACCAAGCCTAGGCAAGCCATCTCAGGAGAGATGTACCACAAGCCTGAGCTCTAAACCACTGTGTGGCATTAATGAAGACACAGATATGGTTTGCTTAGTTGGCTTTTTGGGTGACTATTGCGTTTCAGTGTTTGTTAATAGCCTTTGCCTTGTAGTTCCAGTTCGAAGCTAACCAGAGTTCCTTACATTGACCTCCTCCTCTAAGGGCAGTCTGGCCACTCTGTAAGCAGTCTAGCTTATGGGGCTTTGGCTGATACATTTGCTAAAGGACATACCCCCACCAAGCCCTTTCCTGTGACCCACACAGTCTTCCCGGCATGCACTGGCGAGGCACTGTATTTATGGGTATAGGGCAAAGCCCCTTAATACCCCCCACAGCAGGCCCAAACCTACCGAGTACACTTATGAAAGCACATGTGCAGGGGTGTGCTGGAGAAGCTGCTGTATCAGGACTGGTCAACAGATCGGTCTAATTACATATAGACTCATGCACACTGTGTGGAGCAACTCTGGGAGGTATATGATCGCACAGGATACATTAAGGACAGCTCTGCTGACGGAAGAGAAGAAGAAAGATGGATGGTGGAAAAGCAGGTTCCCACTGTGCTTCTACAATCATGAGCTTCACGCAGCCTTCTGTGGAAAACCAGGCTCCTCAGAAACCAGAGCACCCTCATGAATTTCACTGGTGGTCGTAGGCCGCACCAGAAAAATACTCAACTGTGTGGAGAACAAACAGGACTAAAGCAGCAGGGATCTCAGTCTGAGTACTTTAATACAGAGCATCAGCTGGTATCGTCTGATCTTCATGTTTACACAGATATTCAGCCTCATAACGTAGGTAAAATCTGCTCAGCTGCCATCAACACTACAGCAAAACTGCTAAACTGGTTTACAATCAAGTCTGAGTGACCTCATTGACAATTTGTCTACCGTGTTAATGCTCTGTAATAAATTAAGGAATCAAGTTTTGATGATACACCCAGAACCTTTTCTTGTGGACCGCTTATGTGGCGATTTTATGTTTTTATGGCTGTTTCTGCTAACGGCCCAAAAGTACCAACGGTGCCAAAAGTATTCACTCCCCCATCCAAACAACTGAATTCAGGTGTTCCAATCACTTCCATGGCCACAGGTGTATAAAACCCAGCACCTAGTCATGCAGACTGCTCCTACAGACATCAGGAGCTCAGTGAATTCCGGTGTGGTACCGTGTTACGATGCCACCTGTGCAACAAGTCCAGCCGTGAAATTTCCTCCCTACTAAATATTCCACAGTCGACTGTCAGTGGGATTATAACAAAGTGGAAGCGATTGGGAGCGACAGCAAATCAGCCACGTAAAATGACGGAGCGGGGCCAGCGGATGCTGAGGGGCATAGTGCGCAGAGGTCACCAACTTTCTGCAGAGTCAATCACTACAGACCTCCAAATGTGTGCTCTCCAAGCTCTCCAAGAGGTCAGGATGTTAGCCCTGTCCAGTCTATCTGTTAAGACCAAATTGGGTAGAGTGAGAGTCAGACATATTGCCAGCAGGAGAGGTTGTGAGGAAGACCAGAAGAACACACACAACATTACTAGCATGCTTTCATTATCTTGTACAGCAGGAAGCAGGTAAACAGGGAAGAGGAACGACATCTCCAAGGGAACGACCCAACACGGTCAGCCGAACAGAGATAAAGCTGGATAAAACATCCGAGTGTGCCAAGTTCAAGGCACGAAAGGTCATTCCGAGAGGTCAAACCCTTGCTAAGCAGTTTGCTGAGCCACGCTGATGCACACAGACCAAAGAGAGGAATTAAAGAGTGCCCGGAAGGGAAGGAGGAGGAAAGAGAGAGTGTTGAAAGTGATGCTGAACTACAACAGGGTGCTCTAAATTTAGGCTGCCTGGGCCACAGGGCAGCAGTGCTACTTTCTGTCGCACTGCTCCACTTACTATCTCCTGGCTGAGCTCCAACACTAGCCCCCTCCCCTCCACTTGTCTCTGCATGGGCTCAAACCCACTTACCATTTCCTGGATACAATGAATTCCTCACAATGCAAGGTCACCCAAGCCCTCAGCGAGGCTCCTCCACTCCGTCACTCAAGGAGGGCTCAAGAAATTTAAAGGGGCACTCCAGCCAAAATGGAAAACAGAATTGTTGATGCACCCGTTGTGAAAATGCCCAGCTGCGACCTGGAAAGGGGCTATAAGGGTCTCGAGGGTGAGATTACAGGCTAGAAAGGTTCCCTTCTGATGACGCATCTCGTAAGCTATGTGAAGTAGGTAAGGACGGGCCTTATCGCTGTACCTGACTGACCCAACAGCCACGATAGAGGACATTCAGCAAGCAGTGGTGCCCTCCATGAGTCCTCTTAGTGCCAGCACCATTGGCAGACCACGCAGGACTACATGCATGCAGACCACGCACGCATGCACGCAGACCATACGACAACTGTCCTTAACACCACATCAACATCACCAAACACTGCAATGGTGTCGTGCCAGACTGTCACAAAGTGACAGTGACTCAGAATGGCAGCGGGTCATCTTCAGTGACGAGACCCGCTTTTGTCTTGGTGGAGACGACCAACGAATCCGTGTGTGGAGGCACCGTGGTCAGCGCCAAGATGAACGGTTTGATGTCACAAGTCCAGAAGGCCTGGTGTCACTCCACCTCCATTGGCTTTTCCCCTTTCATTCTGTCTTTGGTGAGTGAAAGGCGCACCACGAGTGGCTCCACTCACTTTCACAATCATCCACATTCCCCTGTTTCAATGGAAGACTCCATAGCTGTATGAGCAGTGGCTGAGTCTTTGTCCTGCTGCCAGGGCTCCGAGGCTTTCGGCTGGTTCTGAGCAGTTAAGATGCTTTTAAATTCAAAATGCATGCCCTGTTGCCCTGAATGGTTACAGAATCAATATAGACTGGTCAAGCAGCTGTGCATGTCCATCCCACCTTGTTTTCCAGACAAGGTGGTCTGCTTTGGATGATGACCAGTTTCTTCTTTCTCCATGCTGTTCCTGTCCATTCGGCATAATCTCTCATTCAGGCTGTACCATCAGCTGGATGTAACCTGGAATTTCTAATCTTGATGATTTCCAGTTATTGGTGAATCCCTCCAAAGGTCATGGTGGTGTAGTCTTCTCATTATGGTCATCCTTAATACATCTAGCCAGGATAGTACTCAAGACAGTTCTGCTGCTGAGGTCTTCACTGCTCACCATTTATCCTGTATTAAAAGCCACATAAAAGTCTTTCTAGATCTTTCATCAGCTCCCTGATGCAATCACACCCAGCTAGTCAAGACACGACAGCTGCCCAATCATTTCTAGTCCCTGTAAATGGGAGGAGTATTTACTGTATAGGGCTGTATATCCTACATCCTATATATCCTATATTCTCTGAACGACTGAAGTGCACTTGAGCAAGGCACCTAACCCCCAACTGCTTTCCGGGTGCCGTGGATAGGGCGGCCCACCGCTCCGGGCAAGTGCCCCTGAGTGTGTGTCTATGTGGGATGCAGAAAACAAATTCCTCTGTGTGCAAGCCTGAATGCACCATGTACGTGACATCACTGTATGTACTAGCTTTTGTGACTTTTAGCTTTTAGCAGTGTGACTTCCTTCAGATGTCTGGTTCCCATCAACACCACCGTGAATAATTCTGACTACAAGTTTCACTCCACAGCATTTCACTCCAAACTGCTCTGAACGACTCTGTTTACATCCTGACAAAGCTGAAACATTGGCAAATCGTTGGAATTCCCATTAAACCAGATGATTCCCTAAGTGCCTGTCTGACAGATGCACAAACATCCACACAAATACAATGGCCATTTCCACGTCTTAGCCTCTGGACTTAATAGGCATTGACTGTAAAAACAGGTCTGTTCCCAAGGGTGGGCTCATTCCTGAAAATAGCCATCACCTGCCTCTCTTAAATCTTGCAGAATGAGCTTTTGTCTGGGACGGGGGGCTCACCCAGTCGGCACAGACACAAGACAGCTCTGTCTCCCCTGAACCTGGAGCCGTCATGAGCCTTCCAGATGAAGTAACTGTCCCAAAGTGATGCTGGCGACAGCACGAATCCTGGCAGGAAAAGAATGACAATGAATTGCACTAATGGGAAGTGGAGGCGGCCCCCAAAAAAAGCCTTTGCTTTTAATTGGATCTGAGGGGTGAAAAGGATATTAAAAGGCCCCCATTTATGAAACATGACACTCGTTGTTAGATCACAAAGAATGGAGGGAACATCCATGCCTTACAAAGAGGGAGAACACAAATCCGTCTTCAGCCTAGGTTTATCACAACATGCAAATGTGAACTGCAGACTTGGCAGCCATCTTTAAAGTGGCAGGCCAGCCTAAAACTAAAATTTTACAGTGCAGCATTGTGGGGCTCACTGTTTTATATTACTTCCAAGCTTTACTGTTACTCTTATTTCAAAGCCCAGCATGCACTGCAGAAAGACAACACTGGGGTGTCAACCAGTCCTTACCGCTAGCCTAGCCACTGAACTAGAAGCTAATAAACACATTCAAGCCAAAATTACTCTCTCTATCTCAAATCTTTAACTACAGTACAGCATCTAGACCCCCAGCTACATTGCTCACATTAACTTTAGGCTTTCTGTCCTCCTTATTTGAGGAGTCATTTCTGAGGTAGCAGTAGTCTAGATCAATATGGCAACATGTGGTGTCAACCAATCCTTACTTCTAGCCTAGCCACTGATCTAGAAGCTAATAAACACATCCAAGCCAACATTAGTCCCTTTATCTCAGTCCTTTAACTACAGTACAGCATCTAGACCTCCAGATACCTTGCTCACATTAACTTTAGGCTTCTTGTCCTCCTTATTTGAGGAGTCATTTCTGAGGTTCTGTAGTCTAGATCAATACGGCGACCTGGGATGTCAGCCAATCCTTACTGCTTGCCTAGCCACTGATCTAGAGGCTAATCAACACAGCTCAATCCTTTGACTGCAGTACAGAATGTAGATGCCCAGCTACCTTGCTCACCTTAGCTTTAGGCTTCTTGTCCTCCTCATCTGAGGAGTCATTTCTGAGGTTCTGTATTCTAGACCAATATGGCGACATGTGGTGTCAACCAATCCTTACTGCTAGCCTAGCCACTGATCTAGAATATAATTAAAACATCCAAGCTAACATTGGTTCCTCTATCTCAGTCCTTTAACTGGAGTACAGCATCTAGACCTCCAGCTACCTTGCTCACATTAGCTTTAGGCGCCTTGTCCTCCTCATCTGAGGAGTCATTTCTGAGGTTCTGTAGTCTAGATCAATATGGTGACCTGTGGTGTCAGCCTATCCTCCCTGCTAGCCTAGCCACTGATCTAGAAGCTAATAAACACACCCAAGCCAACGTTAGTTCACGTTTAAAGGGGAACCTTTACCGGAACCATATAACCGCATAATCCAGTGATTGAGATGTGAAGCATGTCGTCTGGTAATCCGTTAATAACCAGACTAAAAGCTCAATCGGAATAGAACACGTTTGTGTTTGCACCTCAGTCGGAATAGGTTAGGTTTATATTTCACACTGTAAAGGACATAACAGTCATCAGCTGGACGGCCTTAAGGTTCGCAGTAATGAGCTGTTCAGATGAGTATATGAGTAAACGATGGACAGTTCAGGTTTTACACCAACTACGGAGCAGATTATCATCGCGTGATGCTCGTCATCATGGTACCATCTACACCAAGAGGTACTCATCACTTTGGATCTCGGATTACTTGAAGTGCTCATGTAAACTGAGTAAACCTCAGCCCTAATCTCAAACTGGAACCAATTTAATCGGATTGGGGGAAACTCTCTGCATGTGAACACAGTCCGTGAGATGTAAACAAGACTGATTGAGAGTGGGTTTGGTGTGAAATGGCTCAGACGGTCTTTACAGTGGTGGTGGTGATGGGAACCAGGGGTCTCCATATCTACAACACATAGACAACCATAGACAACACATAGACAACCACCAATGAACCTACACGTGCCTTCTGATTGTTTTAATAGAATGTGGGTGATGGGAAAAATCTGGAAAAAATACGTTTTCTTTGGGAGACCATTTTTCCTTAGAGCTGTGTTTCCCAAACCCTGGTCCTGGAGGCCCACTGCCCTGCACAATATAGTGCCTTTCCTGCCTGAACACACCCACTTTAACCCAATAATGGTGCTGTTAACGAGCCAATTATCTGGGTCAGGTGTATTGGGAGGAGGGAAAACTGCAGTGGGCCTCCTGGACCAGGTCTGCCTTAGAACACCCTTTCAGTATTCCTCCATCATGAATTGGTTCAAATGTATTGATTGAAACTCAGTAGCCAAGTTTCTCTATACACTTTAAATAAAATGCAGGGTTCTTCAAGTGTTCTTTTTTAGTAAGGAAAATGGTTCTGTATAGAACCATGAACACTCAAATGATTAAAGGGTTCTCTGCATCCTGAAACGGTTCTTCAGACTGCTGGAGAACTGATTGTTTATGAAAGAGAGTTCTATATAGCACCGAAAAGGGCAGATGTTGGAACCATACCACAACCCTTTCAGGTGCTACATGGAACCTCACATGCATCACATTCCCAAGCAATCTGAAGAACCCTTTTTGGCAATGCACCTGAAGCCTTTAAATCATGCATGTTCATGGTTCCATGTAGAACCATATTCCTTGCTAAAGAGCCATGCAAACCCACCCTAAATGGCCCTGTTTACACCTCAGCCATTAATATACATAGAAACATACAGAATTTTGAAACACCGGTGGCGTTCCCCTTTAGGCAGGTGGCATCCGCCGGCGAAACACGATGCAGCTCCATCTGCTCGGCGTCGCAGCCTCCTTGTATGAAGTCCATTAGGTCTTCTAAAGGACAGGACTTGGCCTAAAGTGAGGATTTTCGCTCAACCTGGCCACTGCAAGCTCACACTGCGGCACCGCACTGCCTTAACCTGGACCGTTTCCCACTTCGCCCATGCTGCAAAGCCAGCAGTCAGTCAGGAGGACACTGCAGCTCCCGGACTGCAATGTTAAGTCACAGGTTAGCACGCCGTCCTCTGATGCTAGCTAGCTATAAGAGGCATGCGTCATCATCACCCACAGACTCGGCTAGAGGAGGCAACACGAACCGGCGATGAAACTTCCAAAGTCTGTCTCGGATCGGTGAGTTATCTCTCACAGGAGAAAGAGAGACACACACACACATGTCAGAGCCGCGTCGTATCTGATTACATAACAGGCTTAACAACACAACACCCAAAACACGCTCATGTGAGAGCAGTGCTGCCAGCCAGCCCGGCTAATGACGTTACAGAACCCCCTCATCTTCGGTTCGGAGGCTAACTAACCGGGCGCCCAGTAACTTTTCATTCAATGCCCACCGCTAGCGTTTTTGGGTGGAGTGCTCCTTTAAGGTGCGCAGTCCACAGTACCGGTGGTGAATGAGGCTTTACGCCTACTCCAACTCTCTTTCCAGCATCTTCTACAGACACCCCGTTAAGTTTTCTCTTTCATCGTTATTTCTTATTTCGTTATTTCAGTCAGTTTTAGCTAGCTGGCTAGCTTAGCGGGCTACTGGCATTGCTTACGCTAACTCATCGTTACCTACCGTTGACGTACCTGCGGTAGGCTAAGCTAGCGTAGCCTGCTGTCAGAGCCGCACTGGCACTGAATCAACACTGCAGAAGAGGAGCACAAATCTCGGCCAGCTGACACCAAAACAGAAGCACCAACGCTCTACTTCTCTCCTGTTGTCGCTTTTAACAGGGGTCTGGGGTAACATATAAACCGCGGTAACAGTTTGGTTTTAGTCATTTGTTGAACTTACCTGACGGAAAGGACGTACGGACAGGGGGAGGCAGCCGGTGGAAAGCAGGAGGAGGGATGAGTCGCGCTGCTCGCAGCTCCGTTAGGTAGTCTCTCCCTCGCGCGCATCCACAGCCTCGTTTTGGAGAGGGGCGGGGCCGAGGATCCGCGAGCTTCTCTCTCTCTCTCACTCTACCGACCACAGCCTCGATTTAGAAAGGGGCGGGGCTGAGGGTCCGCGAGCGTCTCTATCTCACTCAACCATCCACAGGCTCGTTTTGGGAGGGGGGCGGGGCTGAGGATCCGCGAGCGTCCCCTTTCTCTCATTCAACCATCCACAGCCTCGTTTTAAAAAGGGGCGGGGCTGAGGATCCGCGAGCGTCTCTCTCTCTCCCTCTCTCTCATTCTACCGACCACAGCCTCCATTTAGAAAGGGGCGGGGCTGAGGATCCGCGAGCGTCTCTCTCTCACTAAACCATCCACAGCCTCGTTTTGGGATAGGGGCGGGGCTGAGGATCCACGAGCGTCGCAGCATCAATTCAAAACGTAACGGTTAAAACTGTACGTTATTATTATTATTATTCATCCGGGTACCAAATTATGGCCGTAAAAGCGGAATTCCACCCATTTTTATCTTCGAAAATCGGCATAATTGAGATGTAAACAAAAGTTGTGTCCCAGTACGCACTAGTCCTAACTCTACAAGTGTCAAAGAAACCGCTTCTCCCACTATGGTCCCACAATCCAACAGGAAACGGAAAGGGATGAGCTTCTCACATCTGGAAAGTTAGGAAGAATGGTGGACTGCAATGCGACTGCCTGAAAAAAATGGCTGCATTTGAGTGGTGTACTACACACTAATGCTAAAGACTAGTACACAAAACATTAACATACTTTGTTTCTTTCTAACGGGAAGTGATGACCTGTTGATGCTACAGCGCAGGAATACCAAGCTGGACTCTGAAGACTCCTTTTTTCTTACAACACGTTAACAAATAAATGCATCTTATTTAGTCTCCAGGTAAGCAAATAACCAATGACGTAGGTTATTTTTAATAATTTTGTGAAATATTTTCCTTTTCAGTTCTGCTTCACAAACAATACGCTAGCTAGCATTAGCACCATTCTCTAGTTGTTAGCCTGGTCATCTAGCCTGAGCCCCGACCAGAACATGGCAGGGGAACAAGTCTGAGACTTGAGTGTTTTATGCCAGGTAATTTCAAATATACGTTTCCCAGGGTAAGGGATTGTTTTCCCCCCAGAAAGGGGCGTGGTGAGCCTACTCTGGATGACGCATTGCCAGTCTGACGTAATGGCCCTTTCTGGGTCCAAATGCGCCTGCCGATCCCCAAATCAACAATGGTTGTCAACCTTTTCACAATCACCTGCTTCTTTAGTGAGACACAATTGAGAATTCATTCAACTCCAGTATGCTTGTTAATATGTCCAAGTCAGAGTTTCTAGTGCGTTGCCTGATCGGCAGGCCACAGTTTTGTGTTCCTTGTAGTTTGAATGGGTCAAAAATTAATCAGTTATCGTTCTAGATCTTTCCTTGTGGTGAAAAAGAGAAGAGGATATGTTTACAGTTCTTACACCAATAAAGAAAAAACAAGTTTGGTGCCAGTGGGCTCTAATGTTAGCTAGCTAGCTAACCTAGCTAATGTTAACACCTACTGGAAAAACCTGGCTTTTTGTGGAGACCCTTGAAATAGTCTTTGGGTTGTCAAGGTTGGCAGTCAGCACTGACGAAGCTGCTAAGGTGAAAAAAGCTAACTTAGCAAGGCTGAGCTAGAGCTAGCTAACTCGCTATGGCTAACTATTTTTGCTTCGGCTAAGCAGCCCAAAAAAGAGCCAACAACCAGAACGTGAAGATGTTCATAGCAAGAAACACCCTGTAAAACCAACAGACTGTATCAAGGAGATCCACAAATAGGCTGTTTGCCTTTTGCCAGTGGGTGCTAATGTTAGCTAGGTTAGCTAGGCTCACTAGCTAGCTAACATTAGAGCCCACTGGCCCCACACTGTGTGTTTGTTCATTGGTGTAAGAATTGTAACTCAGCTTATCGGCTGCAGCCGTTTCCTCGATTTAAACTACAATGAACACAGAACTGCAGCATGGTGAACAGATGGACCTCAGCCGGTCAGCAGAGGTTTGGACCTGGACGCGTTAACAAGTGGATTGGAGTGAAACAACTGAACCCTTTTTAACAGTGGTGCTGAATAATCAAGGACTGTGAAAAGGTTTACAGGTTCTGTGATTGTCATTTGCATTGGAGGTCTGTGGGCCCATTTGGTCAGACTTAACATCTGACGTAATAGCCATTTCTGGGTCCAAATGTGCCTGCCGATCCCAAAATCAGACAACAATGGCAGAACCTGTGAATCTTTTCACAATCATGTCCTTCCTTGGTCAGACACCATTGAGGCTTGAAAAGCTTTTAAATTCTAAGGTTACAATTTTTAAACCAATGAAGAAATACAAAAAGTCTGGTGCAAGTGGGTTAGCTAGCTAACTTAGCTAGCGTTAGCACCCACCAGCTAAAGCCAAGCTGGCCCTTCGTGAATACCCTTGAAATAGTTATGATCTTTATGAGTTGTTTCTTGGTTTCTTGGTATACATCGTTGTGTATTGATTGGTGGCCCTTTTTCTGTGCTGCCCAGCTAAGGTAGCTAGCTAGCTAGCTAGCTATCTTCATCAGCCCCTGTCTGACTGACATGCCTGACAACTGAAATGTCAATTAATGGCAAGAAACACCCCATAAAAAACGTATTCTATATTAAGCGTCTCTACGAATATCCAGTTTGGCTACAGATCTCTGTTTACTGCCACAATATTAAATATGAATGTGATTTATGGGCTGAGTCTTTGGTGGTAAATGTTTCTCTGCCTCATCCCTGTCTAAGCCACTAGACGTAGTGCCTTTTAAGATCATTTTTATTTATGATTTATGATTTTATTTATGTATTTTCTATAAGCAATAAATATAAATCTCTTATATGATTATCTTTTTTTATTTTCTTTACTGAGCATTCCATAGTTTACCACACCATCACTCACTATGGTAGCTACCGTATGATTCCCTGACATGGTTGAGAGAATTACTTAGCTAGTACCCAATTTTATCAGTTGGCCTTCTCCAGGGTTTATTACAGTATACCTAGTACCTGCTCAAAAAGTCAGAACACACCAGTGAACCTGCAGTGATCCCATGGTTCCTATCACCACTATCCCACTGTAGAGTCTCAACAATCAGCTACAATATCTCAGGCTGAGAGCTGGTGAGGCCGCAGCGCATGATGGGATGCAGTACACCATGAAGATAGCTCCCCCTGTATACTAGAACATCTGACTGGAGTAGAACACCATCCTGGTATCTCCAGTACACCATGAAGATAGCTCCCCCTGTACAGTACAACATCTGACTGGAGTAGAACACCATCCGGGTATCTCCAGTACACCATGAAGATAGCTCCCCCTGTACACTAGAACATTGGACTGGAGTAGAACACCATCCGGGTATCTCCATTGCACTACAGATTTACAGTTTGGTCACATACTACATACTACTATTAGGTACATTTAGGATATGAGTGGTATGTCATCCTGATTATTACCTACACCACACTGATCATTACAGAGGTTCATATACTTGTCTCAACAGAGACAGTTCATGTTGAACCACTTTGTTCAGTAACTGGATGGAACACAGCATAATTATTGGTGGTTTTGGTTTTGTTGGGCTCTCTTTATCTACTCTAAGGACTTAAATGAAGATCTGATCACATTTCATGTAACCTGTATGTAGAAATGGACAAAATGGGTTCATATTCAAGCACTGTAGGGGATGATTTATCACTATCTAAGGTATGAGCACTTCAGTGTTTCAAGGTCTTTATTGTGGCACAGGAGTTTGACCAAATACGGAGGGAATGGTCCGAACAGTGAACAAGTTAACGAGTGAGCGATTCCAAACACAAGCATGGATCCTGAAAGTCTGGCCTGGTTCTGTATTTCAGAGTAGGTAATTGCTGTGACTGTGAGGGCCCCATGTGCTGCATATATTGTTCGTCTGCAGAATGTAATGTAAAAAAGGATTTTGATTGCAGAAGAACAAACAACGAGGAAAAAGAGCATATTCTCAGACACACGGGCGAGCGCTTCTTTTTGGCCGAGCGTAATCTGAGCGCTCAGCGTTATGCCACCTACGCAGAATGTGGAATTATTGTAAATTCACACCCCAATCATTCTCATGGTCCTCTTACAGTTGCTTAGCAACTCCTGCCTATGAGAACATGCTCCACAGGTATTTGTGGACATGCTCCATACATCCGTAGCCCAACGCCATAACCATTAGAAAAGTATCCGTTAGCCACATATGATAATACCGTACAGTGTGATGCATCAAAACTAGTCAATGTGCCGCTGATGATCAGTGGTTAAGTAGTCACTGGAACAAGTACCTGCTTGTTCGACAGGTCTCCCTGGCTGTGGTGTGAAGCCATGGCAAGGCCTTATTCAGTTTACCTTTACAGCATATGTTGGAGAACTGTTGCACACAGTATCAACTTTGCACACTTGTATCTCCACTCACTGTCCATGTTACCAGCTCCACTGACCACATAGGAGCACTCTGTAGTTGTACAGTTCCAGACTGTAGTCCATCTATTTCTCTATATGCTTTATTACCCTGTTCTTCAATGGTCAGGACCCCCACAGGACCACCACATTGAAGAACAGGGTAATACAGTATACAGAGAAACAGATGGACTACAGTCTGGAACTGTACAACTACAGAGTGTCCTATACGGTCAGTGAATCTAGTACATGAGAATATGAACTCAAGACTGTTTTGAAACCTCTGTTTTGAAGCCCAATACACAGAAAACTGTTCCCTCTGTAATGAGGTCATTGTACCATTAATGGTCAGGGGCTAGATGGTCAAACCTTTTCCAGGCAAAGGGCAGGAGGCATTAAAGTGGGCAAGCGTAGACACATACACTTATTCAACAGGTATGGAATGGAGTGCGTTTCCCGTCTACTGTGAGAAGCTTGCTTTGTGCAGAGCGGTGGGACACACACAGCCGGACGGATAAGGCATCTGGGCTCTTTGTTGAGTCTTGCACAAATTCTGCTCAGAGCTGTTGCTATGGCCACAGCGAACAGTGCCTAGTCGGTGGAGAAGGGGCCATGATGAAGAGGAGGAGGAAGAGGAGGAGGAGGGCAAACGAGGGGGGGAAAAAATTCCATGCCTGATTTCAGACGCTGCACATTGGCGAGAGAAAGGGAACGAGTGGGTGGGCAGTTGGATGGAAGTTCACTCGCGCTATTTCTCTCTCTCTCTCTCTCTCTTTCGGCCCACGCTTGGCTTCCATCCAGAGGGCATCCAGTAGCAGGTGAATGTGATCACTTGCGCTGCTCGGAACAGAAACATGCAGATTTTCATGTGTAACAACACGTAGCAGCCTCATCAGCTATTGGTTTATAAGCAGCCTGGTCTGTGAAGGGTATCTGTGGGAGATTTAGGAAGGATTCTTCTGTGGGAAGCAATGACAAATGACTAATATGACATTTGTAGGAAATGTCACAGGCACCATAGCAACATCGCTACCAAAAGCAGCAGCAGCAGCAGCAGCAACACTTTGCAGGGGGATGTTTAAGCTTCAGTGCTCCAACATACCCCAAAAGCCATATGTGTTTTGGTTATGCCCAGAAAAACTATGATAGAGGAACATCTCTAAACATCTCAACACTCTATGAATATGCCCCAGGGGCAGCAAATGCCCTCTTCCCGCCACTTTTTCCAAACCCCAACCCTTCCACAACTACCCTGTGCTAGTGATGCCTGGTTTTGTGGAGTGTACTCCGACTTCCGAGACTAAGCTTGGCACCCCCTGAGGTGATGCTAAAGGGACACAGCACAGGGATCAAACCATCTTAAGCCCTATTCGAACTGGAGTAGTTTGACCAGAGGAGGTTGGGTAACGTGATAAGTGCATACTCTAACTGGCCAGTTCATGCAGGATAAAGAATCTCTGTCATTTGCCCAAATTACCCCACATAGCCAGGACTGAAACATTATCACGCAAATGTTTACATCAGTGTTATGCATCAGGAGCCACACAACAACAATAACAGCACACAGCCCATGTCGTATCGAGCACACCAGCAAAGAGCTAAAGAAGCATCACACTGGCTTACAGGTTGGAGTTTACAGAGTGGTATATTACAGGAACTTAATGTGAATTCTAGCATATTAGCTTATGCTAAACTTAAATAAAGTTGCAGCCGACATTGCAGTCTACCATAAATAGAATTATCAGGGATGAACACTCTGTGAGCTGTGAAACTGCCCAGCATCCTTTTATCTCTCTTAGCTCTCACCCACCAGTAAAAGCCAGTCCTAGATTCACTCCTGTCTGGTCTCTTGCTTGGTCACTCTCTCTTCACTTCCTTAGACAGAGTCTTCTTCCGGCTCTTCCTAGCCTCTGCCATGATGTCCGTGCTTGGAATACCGAGCTAGCTTCTTCTTATAGCTGCTGAGGATCCATAGTTGTTGGTGTGTGATGTGGTGCCATAAAGCGGTACGCAGTAGCGTCACTCCTTCAAACGTTTCATAGCAAATATAGCAACGTTCCTGGCCAGGAGTGGGAATGACAGAGGTGTCATTCTCACGATCATAAGTCAGACTAACATCAGAATGATTCTGAAGCTGCTATTTTGAGGTATAATCATTATATAATGCTGCTTTAATGCTGAAATGAAACCATTGTAGGTAGTGTTGAGTGGAACCAAGGCTCGCAATTATAGCTGAAACCAACCAGTGCAACTACACGTCTTATATGTAATGTTGATCATGTTGTTGTTGTTGGTGGTGGTGGTGTTGGTGGTGGTAACATAGTGGTCAGTGTGAAAAAATCGTTTTTCTTCAGGTACTACTTTGCCATACTATAGAAGTCCAGAGAGTCCATTTACTTAACTTTATCTCAAGATCCCAAGATGACTATGTCATGATCTCAAGTTAACAGGCCAGAAGATTATAACTACAACCTCATGGCCTCATTGGTCTTCTGAGAGAGGACCCGTAGAAGAATGGGCAGTATTGAGACGCGGACTCTGCTTTGTTAGCTGTTGACTCTGAATCCCCCCATGAGCTCCACACTGGACAATCACTGTCTCTCACCACTGGGTGAACTCTGTATGCTTGCTCATGCCAGTTGTATCTTGGACACCATACAACTCCATGACTCCCATTGCCAGAGTCTAGGGTAGCATCTTAATGTCAGTTAGCCCTTCCATTTAAGCGTCCTGTTGGGTGCTACAGCACCATGGGTTCCAGCAGATAGCATGGGTATCTCGAGATCACAAGATAATTAAGTCGTGATCTCAAGATAACAGTCCAGAAGAATATAAATACAACCTAATGGCCTCTGTGGTCTTCTGAGAGAGAACCTGTAGAAGAATGAGCAGTATTGAGATTCGGACTCCACTGGCTAAAGGCCACGTTGTTAGCTATTGACTCTGGATCCCCCCATGAGCTCCACACTGGTCTCTCACCACCAGGTGAACATTGTCTGCTTGCTCATGCCCGTTGTATCTTGGACACCATACAACTCAATGACTCCCATTGCCATTAAGTAGTGATCTCAAGATAACAGTCCAGTAGATTATAACTACAACTTCAATGTCTCTCCGGTCTTCTGCAGTGGACAAATAATAACTGAGAGCTTGCAAAGCCCCTCCCCCTTTCTCCACAGCCTCTTTCTCGCACTCCCACCCACCCACACACACCCACACTGCTGCTTCTGGAAACAGTCATTAAATGTTGGCAGCCTGTATCACCTTGTGTTCTGAGAGAGGACCCGTAGAAGAATGGGCAGTATTGAGACGTGGACTCCGCTGGCTGAAGGCCACTTTGTTAGCTGCTGACTCGGGATCCCCCCCGATGATCTCTGTACTGGACAATCACTGTCTCTCACCACTGTGTGAGCGCTGTCTGCTTGCTCATGCCAGTTGTATCTTGGACACCATACAACTCCATGACTCCCATTGCCAGAGTCTAGGGTAGCATCTTAATGTCAGTTAGCCCTTCCATTTAAGGGTCCTGTTGGGTGCTACAGCACCATGGGTTCCAGCAGAGCAGCATAAAGCATGGCAGCACTACACAGGCCTCGTGAATCAAGGACCCATCCGCTCATCTCTATGGAAACCCAGGCACTCGGATGAATACCATGACAAGCAGACAAAAGCTGGAGAGTGCAATCAATGGAGATTGTTGTGGTTATGTAACTGGGACAGATAGGCACTCACAGTGCTCTATGGCCTTTTCACTAGGCACATAAATCCTGTGTTTTCTGGCTTTCTCAATGCGTAAGGCTCATGTCTGGAAGCCAATAGCCTCCCTGTCGCATGGGAAAGAGTTTAAAGCTCAAGACCGTTCAAGCTAAGCACACAAAATGGCCAAAAGTATGCAGACACGCCTCTTAATTATTGAGTTCAGGTGTTCAGGTGTTGGTATATGAATTGGAAGAGTTTACCCAGCTAGCACGGAACGTTCCCACAACATTGGCTAACGTTACCTCCAGGTTCTAAGATTGTTCTGATGAAACCCTTTCACTGTGATGCTCTGAGGATGTTTATCATTTCAAATCATGTTCCTATAAGCTTAAATGTTATACTAAAACATAATGTGTTAACTGCAGCATTCAGAGGATGTTTTGAGGGGCACAGATGATGTTTTAGAAGAACGTTCTGGGAACGGATGAAAACATTAACAGAACGTGCATAGAGTTTTCAGAGCGCTAGCTCGGTAGGAGCAACAACAGTTCAGCCATGAAGCTAGCCACAGACCATCCAATTCCGAGCTTTTGTTCTTGGGTCCAAAATCATTTGTTTGTTTGAGCGCGAGGGCCGTTTGGACTAGCCACCCTTGTTGATGCTTGTTGATCATTAGGGGATTGTTAGTGATACAGCATTTTGAAGATTTAGAGATGCTTCACCCCTAGGGTGGTCACACGTCTGGTTTTAGGCCGGACTGTCTGTTTTTTCAACTCCCAGTCCTCCGTCCGGCGCAGTACCTGGACGGATGCCTATTAGTCCTCTTTTCGGGATGAACTATTTAAAATGTCCACCAATATCATGTGTGCCAGTGGCTCATATCCGTGTTTACCAAGGACATGTGACATCGTGACTCGCCTACTGGCTACCCGCAGGTCAGCCCTCTAAATGCTAGTCAATTAGTAAGTTCCCCTCAAGCTTGACTCACAAACTTGACTTTGTTGACAAGCTCAATGATACAGAATCCAACTTCCCTTCACATGCATTCATGACACACGGGCATATGGACACCAGTAAATATGTCTTCTTCCTTCGTTTCGCTACCTCTGCCATGATCCCTGGTCACCGTAACTGGACATAGATTGTGGATAACCTAGCAGCTTCACACACAAAATCACAAGTTTACTCCCTCAGACTCTTGGACTCTTTATTCACTAAACTATGTGTGAGGCTGTAGTGAGCCGGTGTGAATCTGTGTGGCTGTGTATAAAGGCCTTTTTAGCGTGCTAGACTAATGCTAGCTTCTGGTAAATGCATTCGAACATGGAGCGAAAGTATGTTAAGCTAAGGCCAAGTCTGACCTTACTTCAGCGCTCTGATGTAGTTTGATGAGCTCCTGTTCACTGTAATTGGACCTGGATAGTGGGTTAGAGGTATAAACCCTAAGTCAGTTGGTGCCTGGCTCAGTGGCTGTGGTTGTTCCTTTTAGGCCATCGTGGAGGTTATATTAAGGTCAAGTGGTCATTAGCGATGGCTCGGCTCAGACACTTACTCCTCCATGCTTGTCAGTGTGTTGCGGTGAGAAGATCACATCAGTGCGGCTTACTTTCAGTGGCACGATGACCCTCACAGCTAAAGAGCCCCCCACCACTTCAGACAGAGGAAGCACGCATCCTCAGATTAGGGTGGCTACTTTCATAGCCCCAAAAAAGGAGGACATCATAAAGATACTGCGCCGGATGGAAGACTAGGAGTTGAAAAAAATGGACGTGTGGCCACCCTACCTCAGAGACAATGGGATATGCTCAGTTCATGTACTTCATGAAGCCCAGAATGATTTCACTAGAATTTTTACTCCTGTCCTATGTACAGTGGCATGCAAAAGTTTGGGCACCCTTGGTCAAAATATGTTACTGTGAATGGGTAGATGAGAGAAGCTGATCTCCGAAAGCCATAAAGTTAAAGATGAAACATTATTTTCAGCACTTTAAGCAAGATTAGTGTACTATTTTATTTTGGGCAATTTTAAAATGGCTAATAAGCGATGGGGCACCATGTAAAACTTTGGGCACCCCAGGAGATTTGAGATCTTTTACCAAGATCTCAATTAATTTAGCTTGTTAGCGGTTGGGCATTTTAACAGTCACTGTTACATTTCAAAGCATTATACTCTGACTCATCAAACTTCATCCCAACAATCAGATTCAGTCAACAGTCAAGCTCAAGGATAATGAACCCAAGAGGTGCCTGCTGAAGGTTCTGCCATGGTTCTCACAGTCCCCCTGACTTAAACATCATCGAAAGCCTTTAGCGAGGAAGAACAACTGGAAATCCCCCACACAGGAACTAAAAGTCTCTTAGGTGCTACAAAAACTGTTTACAAGCTGTGATGCTAGCCAATAGGGGGTGTTACTCAGTGTGTCCAAACTTTTGCTTTGGGATGTTTCCTTTTTTGAGTAATCTGTAACTTGAAGCCTTTTGGAAATCATGGCATCTTTTACCTGCTTAGCTATTCACAGCAACACAAATTTAACCGGGGTGCCCAAACCAGGAGTGCATGCCACTGTGTGTTCCCACCAGAAAACTTAACTGTCGAAATCTGCTACGTTACTCAGCTAACAGCTATTCCTGCATCAGTATTCTGTCTGCAATCAGTAGAACACCCATCGACACAGCACCGTAGAATGGCCTTGCTAAGTGTCGTGCAGTGAGATTATATTCCTGTCAGGCAGCCGCCCTCCTGCCCGTCACTCCATCATCCATTAGAGCCACAGTGTGAGCACTTAAACCCACATTCTAATCACGCTTCTCCAACTAAGAGGATTCCAAACAGCCATGCTCTGCTCCGCTCTGCTCTGCTGAAGTATACATGCTATGCTAGCTCTCTTCAGTCAGTGTACTTCCTGCAGGTGACAGGTGTAGAGGCAATATGAGTCACATTGTACTTGGGTAGGGTCTAAAGCAGGGTGCTGTATCCTGGTCCTGGAGATCTACCACCCTGAAAAATCCAGATCTATCACACCCGGATCTGCCCCTGAGGGCGTTTGTTATCAGGTGTGCTAGATTTGAGTCAGAGCTAAACACTGGTAGATCTCCCAGACCACGTTGCTAGAACAGAATTAAAATTATAACTTAACCTATATAACACATGCATGATGCTTTACGCACCTAATTGGATGGAATGGATGACATTTGTGAGTCAGACGGGAGCTTACTAATTGACTAGCATTTGGAGGGCTGACCTGCGGTTAGCCAGTGGGCAAGTCACAATGTCACATGACCTTGTTAAACCAATGAATTGCAAGGCATGTCTTTTGACACGGACGTGAGCCGATGGCACACATAATATTGTTGGTGAGTGAACATTTTAAATAGTTCATCCCGAAAAGAGGACTAATAGGCGTCCGTCCAGGTACTGCGCCGGATGGAGGACTGAGAGTTGCAGAAGCGGACATGTGACCACCCTAATAGTAGTGTTTGGAACAGCTTCGTTGGGAAGCTCCTGGGTTTCCGAATTGTAGTCGGCACTAGTCCATGAACATTGTTAGCCCCAAGGTAACAGTAGGCCTCAGCACACTGGAGTTTTTGCCTGGCTTTGGCTAATAACATGATGTGACTGCAAAGACAAAAAAGAACGAGGCTTCCTATTCACCAGCTTCTTGTTTCAATTGTCCAGTTCCACCTTAAATGGTGCTGCAGTTGCATTCTAATTCTCATATTCCCCATAGCTAGAACTGTGATCGAATCATTTTCCAGGAAACTTCATAAAACCTACCATAAAATGTCATGGCACCACCTGCAGGAGCGGAGTTTAGGCAACAGGCAAGCTTGTACACCCAAAAAGATGCATTTCACTTCACGTAAGCCCCACAAACTTCCTTTCACAAGAAGTACGCTGAGGGCTTAAGCCTGCTTTGCTAAATGGGCTCAACTGAATGGATGTTAGCAGGAAACTGCTGTTTTTAAGTGCCATACTAGCATCCACTAGCGTTCTTGCTCATGTGCGAGAGTGTATGGCATTAGTATAGCAAAAGCTCATTTTGGCACAAACCAAACTGATGAAAGTCTGAGCTTTGCTGCTGCTGGTTTTGTAAGGAAGTGGTTTAGCAGCTCCGTCCCCGGCGACTGGAACTGATGAGACGCTGTTTCTAATCCCAAGTATGAAGAGTTCATTTCTCTAGAACCGGAGCCTACCAACCATCTGGAGTGCACCAGCCCACACAAGTGCACACACATGAAGCTGAGACTGGAGAGCAGGGAGAGTATGCATGGTTTATTATTGTCACAGCATTACTGTAATATCCTCACAATGCATCATCAGTTCACTGTAGACCAGCACCTGTTAATAAGCACAGAGAGAGCCTGTATACGCTGTATGCTTGACGTCATGTCATCAGACCATGTCACATCATATAAAGTTGAAGCTACAAGCAAAATTAAAATGGGCATATACTGATCAGCCTAAATGATGATGTGGTTATAGAAACAGTGGGTTATCTGTGATGGGATCAGCATTAACTGCATCACTATGTGGCTGTGGTGTTGAAGCAGAAGCATTAATGTGGTTCTCTGTGCTGATCAGAATCGGGTGGAGAACCCAGACAGCTCCAGCTTGGGGATGCTCTTCTCATTTTTGAAAACGGCTCGGGTGATGCGGCTGCTGGGGCTTCCCTCCTTGCTCAGCCACACCTTCCTGCGGAGAATAACACGTGTTACTACTGATTTCCAACATGTACTCATTGGCTAAGCCTCACCGTTTCCTCATGAGGGAATCCCAAACACCATTCCTTTTTCCAAACACCAATGTTGTTCCTTCATCTGTATTATTCCTTTATCTGCGCACCAATATTGTTCCTTCATCCGTTCATTCCCTTATCCGTACGCCAGTATTGTATCTGTTTCTGTCCGGGTATCGTTACATAAAAGCCGGTTAATGATTTTAGTTCAGGCTAGGAGTGTTGGCTAAGAGTGTTGGACAGACAGCTGTCAATCAAGCTTTTCATTAGCTATGCCCACACAGTTCTCAGATAGGTCTGATCAGCGGTTTTTAAAACATGTTTTATCATATTTATATCTTATATTTTTAATTCAGGCTTTGCTGGATGTTTAATATAAACGCTCAAGTTTAATATCATACAATCATTTCAATATTTTACTATAATATTTCACTACATAGTTCACTGTGACGTGTTTTAAATAATCTATTAAGTAAAGTTATCTCCCCGTGTTGACAGACAGTTAGTGATATACAGTTATAGTGATATAATTTCACTTATTAAAATGACTTACGATATTCCTTTAATCATCTGAATTATTATATTAGCTATATCTGCAAGATTTAAGATGATTTTACTCAGGAGCCAGCAGTTGGTTGGGTTCGCTAACTGGGGCACTGTCAGCCACATTAGCTTTCTGCTTTGATGTGGTGTTTAAACCAGTGTTTGAATCCATAACTGAATGATAAGTATCGCCTGAACTCCATGCAATATTCCAGCTGCTGGTGGGAGTCATTATAGAGCTGATACTGGAGAATAAGGCCACCAACAGCATATAGGTCAGTCAATCCTGGAATAGATGATTACAGTGTGTAGATTAGCGTGGCACAGACTAGTGTAGCATCAGTTGACCCACCCATAACGACTGCTTTAGGGATTTTGATTGGCAGACAAGTGTAGACTTATGAACACAACTCTCAACACACACACACACACACAAACACACAGCAAATGGCTGATTTAACAGTCATTTAGCAGCTCAAGGCCAAGTCACGTCCCCAAAACGAAGCAGGGGATTGAGCTCTACGGATGTGTTGGAATAAGCCAGGTTGTAGTTTGTAACATCTCCGACACATCTGTAGAACTCAGTGAGGTTTACTGCATTACACAATAGCTCATATTCCTGTGACTTATACACAGTTCGCTGTCTGCTTGTTCATACGTGACTTATCGATTGTGCATCCGGATCCGAGACTCTACTGAGCCGGGCGAGGCTCTCATTTTTCCAGCATGCAGCTTTTCCATGTTTCTTGTCTTTTGAACAGATCTGAGTCCAAAACACTACTCAGTTTTTTCAGAACTCTGCTCATGGAAGTGCCATTCCTCGTCAGTCCACTGGGGGCACTGTCCGTCTTCTGACAACACTGTCATTTCAGTGCAGAGGTTCAGGTTGCTTGGCCATCACAAGCTTCCAGAGCCAGCCAGTAGCAGGTCGCTAAAATAGAATTAACGTCATTTAACTCCAATGCCACCCAACACTACTGAAACCACACTGCCCTGCGAGGGATATCTTCATTTATTCCATTTTCCTTCTCCTTTAGTCCATCACTTTTGAAGGCCCCTTTTTTTTTTTGGCCTTGTCTGGCTAGCCAGAAAACAGAGGCTCTGATGTCCATTACCAGGTTGTGTTATCACAATACTGTAAGGTTGATTCAAACAGCTGTAATGAAGCTGACGAATTATAGAAGACAGTTCGCTCTTGAGCAGGAAAAAATAGGACATTTCAGATTTGTACTGGCTTAAAATCAGGGTATTCACTCCAATTACAGTAACTTCCCAGGTACACTAATCCATCTTGAAAAGGGCTTAACATCATCCATACAGTTCTCATAGGCACTGGAATTTCAGACTGGCTATAGCTTCCTATCTGTGATGCATGTGTTACAGGTATATCCCACTATATTAAACTAATTTCACTAGTTTCAGATGTGTGCTGCAGTTCTGGAGCAACTCTCAGATCTTCAGAAGTTCGAGGTTGGGTCCAGTCTCAGCCTGCGTAAGTGAATTAGCCCACTTAGAGGGAAAGAATAATCAAATCAGTCTCAGGCCGCACGAAAAGAGGGGCTGTTTTGTACATGAACACTGACCCAAGCCGAGGCAGTGCCACACCCGTACACGTTATAGAGAACGTCAAACCAGGGGGCTTTTAAGGTGGCAATGTGGCTGTTTCTGGAGCTTTAATACTAATGTAGCTAACGCATGATGAAACTTATACCTCCCCCTTTAGTACTGTATGCCTAAATCATTGCACACTGGCCTCAAGGACTGTGTTCAGTTGAATAAATGGGTCACCAAAATTGACATTGGCAATTATTCCCCCTTATTACATATACCAAATATAGCCAATCAGCCAAAACATGGCTGGTGTTTGAAGTTTGCTTCTGGAAGCTGTGAAGCTAATACAGCTAATCAATATTGGGCCAAAGTCCATGTTGCCTGAAATCTAAATGGTCTGAAAGACATGACAAATTGTTTAACTAGATGGGGTTTGAGGCTAGTGTGTAGATTTAGCTAGGCGCTTTGCATGATGCTAATGGGTGGAATATAAGCCTCAATTGGTTGTTGGCTACACATACTTGTAGTTCCAGCAGCAAACGGACCTGGCAAACTTTGAACACTAAACATATTGCGGATGACAGTGAAGATGATGATACGGGAATCATTTCACTTTAAGTGCTCTTATATTGAACATGGAGGCAGAGAAGAAACCCACCGGCCAGCCCTCATAATGTCCACACAGTCACAGCTACAAGAATGAAGTCTCTCTTGCGAGGACAGTGCTTCTCATGAGCCTCTACATAGCTCCCCTCTCCCGAAGAACTGTCCTGGCAAACCTACATAGTCTGAGCAGAGTCCCTGGGGCGCATGAGGGCATGCTTCCCTCTCCCTCACAGACTCTTCACATCAAGGATTTAGGAATGTCCATGGTCTAGGTAAACAAACAAGATGCGGGGCACAGGACCAGATGGACTGAGCGCTGCATCCTCCTCCCCAGCGCGGCAGTACACCTTTTCTCCTCTGTGATGGGTGGAAGAATGACAAGTGTGGCGAGCTGCTTGAGCCAACCTCACAAAGCCTCCTCTGCGCTGCCTACTTGAATGCCAAACACGCCTGCCAAACCATCAAACTCTGCTCCACCGCCAATTCCAAGCATCGCTGGAGGGATGCTTGGAATTGGCCATCCAAGCATTCTCCCTGCCGTCTCATTTGCTGCTGGGCTCTACTGCTGGTCCTTGTCTCTCCGTCTCTTCACCCAGTGGACCCTTCTTCCACAGTCCTCACCTGGGTTTGTTCTTCTTCGCTGGTCATCTTTGAGTTGATCTGCTGTTGTGTTTGGTAGAAGGCTTCTACATTTGAAAACATCAAACATCAAAACAAGAAACAAACAAGACTTTTTTTAATTCTACTTTAACTGAAATCATTTGGTCTTATTTTGGGTTTAATGGCCCCTCTGGGGCGGGGGCCTGTGCGCTACATCAGTCAGGCAGTATAACAGCTGCAGTGCTGGGGTCGGTGGGCACGAGAACATCAGGCAGGCAGTGAGGGGATCATCTGAGGGCATTAGAGAGTGAGCGGTTAGGGAGGGATTACAAGGGCTCAGGACCATCTGTGCTCAGTTCAACACAAACCTAGCTGCTGTACATTCTCTCTTCTCTCCTCTCCTCTCCTCTTTTCTTCTTCTGTTTCTCTTCTCTTCTCTTCAATTCTCTCTTCTGTCCTCTTCTATACCCTTCTCTTCTTTGAATCTCTTCTCCTCTTCTCTCCTCTATTCTTCTGTTTCTCTTATCTTCAAATCTCTTCTCTTCACTAATTCTCTTCTCCCACCTTTCTCTATTCTCTCCTCTTCTCTCATGTGAGCTCACTCCTTCTATAAATCCTGTCTCTCTCACTTCAGGAGTTGTGCGCTGTATTCTTTTTGCTCTCCTCTTCTTTATTTTTATTCCTGTCTTCTTTTATATCTTCTCTGCTTTTCTCCTATGTTCTTTTCTGTGTTCCAGTCTTTCTCTCATCTCTTCTTTTCTCCTTTGTTTCTCCACCTCTTTTTTCTCTTCTGTATTCTAGTCTTCTAACCTTTTCACTATTCTGGTCTCCTTATATCTCTTCACTTTTGCTTTTTTTCCTCTATTCTACTTTTTTCTTCTGTTTCTTTCCCTTCTTTTTCCCTGTTTTGTTTCTCTTCCCTAATTTGCTTGTTTCTAGGTATCCTTCGCTTCAGCATGTCTGATCATGCGGTACTCCAGCGCTAACAGATCTGATCTGCACTCTTTTCTCAATCTTTTAGCTCATCTGTTCTTTCTTCTCCTCTGTGCTCTTCCTATGTAAACTCTACATATTTCCTCCCTCATACACTCGTTCATAAACACCTCCTGTGTGCCCTTATTTGCTGTTTCTCCTTCAGTGCTTTTTCTGGTGTCTTTGCTGTCTGATTTGGGTCACGGGGCCCCTGGGAAAGCGGCAGTGCTAAAATAGGCCGACTGGGCAGTGGGCTGGCTCCCTCAGTGCTGTTAGAAAGCTCAAAGAAGAGAAAGAAAGACGAGAGGAGAATGGAGCACGGACGATGACCTTATGCTGAGCACATCTGTTGGCCTTCCTCAGGTGCTTGAGAAAGAGTTTGTGTAGGAGAAGGAGTGAGATTCAGCAGAGATCAAAGGAGAAACAGGCGATTTCAGTGTCTATCTGGGAAACTCACAGATCAGTGTTTTAGTGTAGCCTGTTTCTCCATCAGTGTCAGCCACGACATGTGAAGTGTAAAATGTTGCTTCTTTAGATTTGTACATGAGCTGTGAGGCCGGTGTAGCCAGCAGAGTAATGGAAGCTTATAGTCACCAAGTAGCATCATGCTATCCGCCTAAGTCAGAACACGTTAGCCTCGTTCAGGTGTTCAATAATATAAAACAGTCTGTTTAGAATTACTGAACATCTCCACACGGTTTGAGGCCAGTGTGTAATGAGTTCCTTTATTGGAAGCTACATTGGCCTTGTAAGGTGGTGTCACGAATGGTTGCTGTGGGTAAATGCTCCTGTGGAGAGAGATGCAACCGGTGGCTAGCTACTTGCCCCGTCCTCCATAGAGAAAACCATGCAGAAGACAGACAGTGTGGTGTCATGGAGACCATTTATTGGGCAGGGGGTCACCCACACTTCATCCATCACAATCCAGGATAGCAGCAGTGGGATAGAACATACAGGCTGGAGCAACCACCTTGCATGCATACCTGTCCATGCTTTCTCTCTCGCACAAGGGAGCAATACAGTCCAACATCACATAAATCTGTCATTCCGGCCATCAGACACTGTGCCTCACATTCAGAGCTGCGTATGTGTTTGTAGGTATCATATATCTATAGTGTTATATGGTCTGCTTGGCTACTTGTGTGCTTTGACATTCCAGTCCTTTTGCAGCGGTGATGGTCTTGGAAGACGCTGCTGCGGTTAAACGTGTGCCAAAAGCCTTAGCCATACCTGTAGGTTGTAGTGGAAGCTGGATTGTTTAACATCAAAAAGTGGATGGACTATGGACTATCAAGTTACTGGCTCGCACGGACACTGATGCAGAGCAGCCATGTTGCCAGACCCACGTGGACACCATGGCCACAGTGCCAGGAACATTTGACCTGTGTTACTGTCTACTGTCTAGTATATTTGTGAGACCTCCCCGGCTCTGCCCTGAGCGCTGAAATTCACTTATGCTATGTTTGATCTTACTCTACAGTGGTGTCACACAGGCTGTCCGGAGAAAATGCTTCTCAACAAAGCCAGCGAAAGTGACGGCAGCGAGGACACCTGGATAACAAGGACTGCTGTGCAGTTGGGGAGAGGATGCACCTCCCAGTCTCTGTGCTCCAAGAGAGGGAAGACTGTGCTTGGTAAGGTGTGGAGAGACTGTGGGTAGGACTCTGGGGCTCTGTCTATACAATAGGACAGCTGACCTTTGACGTTGGCGGGGCTATGTATGTGCAGGAGGCACAGCCATACCAAACTTTTAAACCTCTGAATAGGACAAAAGCTTGTCATAGGACAGGATAGCTTCGAGAGGCTGTTAGTAGCTCTAGCCCAGAACTAAAGAAGTGGATGTATCTTCTACATTTGCAATATGCAGAAAACTGTAAATTATATACTTCTACCAGACCACCAAAAAACAGATGCAGCTGGAACGATGGCGGGCTGGACGGTCAGGCAGGACGGGCTGATTTTTAGCCAGTGACCTCACCACCAGGCATCAGAGTCAGCCTAGGATAATTCCATTAGGAGGGGGCAGGGGTTAATTGCATTATCATTATATGGGGAGGGTATCAGCCAGAATGTGCGGTGCGCTAAGCTACAGAAAGCACAGGGTAGCGAACAGTCAGCCTAGAAGCAAACGGACACTAAACATCCACAGAATGTCCAGGAAAAGATTATCACAGGACAAACAATTCATAACTGCATCAAAGCTAATGACAAAGATAGCCACAGACCCTGATCTGCTTAATTTGATCAGAACTGCTCGGCCTGATGACAAATCGTTCCTCATAGTGGTCAGACTTTAGCATTTAGCAGTACCGTACTATTACAGTACTTAGTGTAATTGAAGACCTTTCACTGCCAATTTATAGAATGCTAACTCTTCTTAAACATATGGATATGGCTATTTTTCATTGTTACAGTGGACCTCAAAAGTACTTGGGCAGGTTTAAGCATTGGTAAACCTGAATAACAATGACAGTCTTACAGAGAAAAACACCTAGTACAACAGCATGGAAAGCCTGAAAGCCTGCAGAAGAACCCCATCCAGACTGCAGTGAGGCTACTGCACAGTAAAGAGGTGGAAGGTGTACTTACAGAGGCATTGTTAATGGAGAACATGCAGAGGTCTGCAAAAGAACTGCTCAGACTAGAGCACCAGCCACCCATTAGAAATAATACCCTGTCGAAAACAGCCTGACTTATATAAAGGTCTGGTTTAAGTGAATGTCTTAATACAGTACTTTTATTGGTATGGCTTATTTCCAACTGTTGAAAGGGCCTCTGTATGACCAGTAACAATCTGATACAGGCAAGTGTTTTTCTCAAGCCACCAGATTCAGAGGTGGTCAAGACTGCCCTCTGCTGGTTAGGAAGGGTACAGCCCATTATTGCTGCTTTAATAGTGTTCCTTAAAGATCAATTCCAGGGATTGTACCGAAATGTCTGCATAAGCAAGTTATTAATATATAAACAGATTTATTCAGGGTTTGATGTTTAATGGTTCAATGCACAGACTGATGTTCTTGTGGTGATGGGAACCAGGGGTCACCATGTCTACAACACACATATAGACATTTTATTTAGTATCTAAACCACCAGTGAACCTACACGTGCTGGAGACTGATTATAAAAGTACCACAAAACTTTCAGAATCAGAGTGAGAGTCTTTATTCCCCAAGTACTGTGCGTATAAGGCCTTTCTCTTGGTGCAGGTGTTGATATTAAAATGAATTTCACTAAATAAAATATGTATAGAAAAAGATGAGTTAAACACTTGAGAAGACATTATCCCACTTCTTTGTCACCTAATGATTCTGAAAACTGGGTAAAGCTATGTATGTGTATGTGTGTGGTGTACTCACATCTCGTTGACCTGCTGACGGGGTCCCTGCACCTGTCCCACCACTGACCCCCTGTTTGTGTTCTTCACCCAGCCAACCAAACCAAGGCTGAGGCCTTCTCTCTCTGTGTACTGAGAAAACCAGACATAAACAGACAGACAGACAGACAGACAGACAGACAGACAGACCGAGATTGTCAGGCTAGCTTTCAAACTCATGGACAGATGTGTTTTTCACATTCCACCTTAAATGCTTGCGCCCAAACTTTGTGCCTCACCATTTGAGGTGGAACAGAACAATTTGACCCAGAACCAGTAGCTCCTCCCCTTCCCCCATCCTGTGCACAAGCAAGAACGCCCCCCTGTTCCTGATTGGCTGGAGGAGTGTTGTGAAGCTCAGACTGAGCCACTTTGTATATTTCCCATTTACAGATCCAGGGATGTGTACCAACACCAGATATTTACCCAGCGGGCACACAGAACGGACAGCTAGTGGACGTGATGAGATATTCCCTGAATCTGTCAAAAAGGGTACTGGATTAACATCACTTACTACACCTTAAAAATTGTTGCCCAATAATTTACACATTGCGCTGTCTCTGAGTCCTGTGCCCCACTTATAACAGGGCTACAGAACCTTCTGCTGAGTTTGGGTACCAAACCTGATCTAACAGGCCTATCTAACATGCCAGACTCCAGTTCTTACAGGCCACAGCTCGGCACACTTTAGCATTCTGCCCCCGTAAACACACCTGATTCAGCTCGCTGCTAATTAGCAAGGCCTTTAGGAGTAGAATTAGCAGCATTAGAGGAGAGAGAACACTAATCTCTGCAGAGCTCTGACCTGGAACCCTTCCTGACGGACCTGTTCTAGGCTACCTGTTAGGACTAAAATTAAACTGTATAGGTGTTATAGCAGTCAATGTGCAGTCAAGTCTGAGTCATCTCAGAGTTCATAGGCCTTAAAGGGACACACACAGCTCTGTCTCTGCACAAACAGTCTGTCAGTGGTACACTGTACACCTCAGCTCATCATAACAGCTAATAAAGCAGTTACACACAGGTTCAATAAATGTCTAACACACACATCCTAATGAACAAACACACACACACACATATATAAATTCATTGATAATGAACATAAAACATGAGGTACTCACCATACGAAAACACACACCTGCACCAGAGGGAGAACTCATGTCAGTACACTGACTTCACCATGTTATATAATAACTATAAACACATCAGTCTGTGACTTACGTTATATACACGTACACATAATAAATTCAGGTCTGAGTCTCATTATGGAGTAATTTGGCTGTAAGTGTGATCATAACAAGCTAACTCTGCTAGCTAGGCAGTTTGCCCCTCAGTTCTGAGTTTCCTGTGTCATCAGACGGCACAGAAACTCTATACGTGACAGTTCAGCCAAAAATCTAATGTACCCAAATTCTGCTTTTCCCCAATTCTAATGTGCTTCTTTAGCCACTGGAGCTACAAGCCTTACAGCTAAACCCTGACAGTGTGCGGTGTGTATGTTCTGGGCTACTGTAGAAACATGGCGGCGGTAGTCTCTGTTGGGAGACGAGCTGCTCCTATGTAGAGATGAAGACTCATTCTAAGATAACGAGAAACGATCTGTAGCTACAGGTGTTTATACACTAATGAAGACATAGTTCTGCATATTATATTCCAGTTCTGATACTACAGTAGACCCCCTCTACATCTCACACACTGCTCCTTTAAACAGACTTTCTCAGATGGTTTCTGACACTGTTCATCTAGTTTTAACATGGCATTGCTAAACGACTGTAGCAGCAGCCAACTTGAAGCCTGTTTGAGGTAACACAGCGAGGTGTCTGATGATTTAGACATGCAGTTAGCACAATGCTAACTAGAGTACATGAGCTTCCATTACTTCTTAGCAGCATACGCCTTGTACCTCCAGGGGTCAAGGAACTGCACACACCAAGCCTGTCTTAGCTGATCTTAGCTAGGGGAAAATGTTAGTGTTAAAGTGTTAAAGTTGTTGGTTTTCCTTCTAACTATCATTTCAGTGTGTGAGACACTGAGTGCGGAGTGCGTGAGGCCCTGCACACTCCATAGTGCTCTACTTATATAAGGCCGTGCGGTATTAGGAATCAGCTGTGTCTAAAGTGAGAAGCATTGCTCAGTCTGCAGTTACGGTTGGACCCGAAGCCTGTAAAGAGCAGGACTGTGTATTATGAGCACATACCCTGAACATGTCCATATATCTCAAAATCCACAGAGCACAGGTCCTCACACATGGCTAGCTGTGCCAAGCTCAGTCGGTAAAGGCTCTGGGGTCTCTCTGTGACTGGATCGAGTTACTCCTGGACTTGGACGTGACCAGCAGGGATATATTTAAAGAGACCAATCACACACTGCAACCCCAAGGAAATTTAAATATGTTTATTCTGGAATATATTAACAGATATACTTATAGACTATAACATACAGACATTTCACCTGTGGGCCTCCAAAAGAGGGGACAGTACCTACAACATGATCAGTGGACTACTGAGTGGAGGAACTTTCAACAGTCAGGCAGGCAGGCAGGCAGACAGACAGACAGACAGACAGATAGGCAGGCAGGCAGGCAGACAGACAGATATAGATAGAGAGCGAGGTGGGTAGATAGGTGGACAGACAGACAGACAGACGATAGATAGATAGATAGATAGATAGATAGATAGATAGNAGGCAGGCAGGCAGGCAGACGGGCAGGCAGGCAGGCAAGCAGACAGACAGACAGATAGACAGACAGACAGACAGACAGATAGGCAGGCAGACAGACAGACAGATAGGCAGGCAGGCAGACAGACAGACAGATAGGCAGGCAGGCAGGCAAGCAGACAGACAGGCAGACAGACAGACAGATAGGCAGGCAGGCAGGCAGGCAAGCAGACAGACAGGCAGGCAGGCAGACAGAAAGACGGATAGACAGTCAGGCAGACAGACAGGCATGCAGACAGACAGGCATGCAGACAGACAGGCTTGCAGACAGACAGGCTTGTTCAGCACAGAGCCTGCTTCTGAACTTTACTGTGTGCCCTGAGCCTTACCTGTTATCACTCCACAAGACTGCTCAAAGTGACTGATGATCTATCATTAGACCAGCCTACTGATTTTATTTAACTATAAACATAAAGTAATCTGTAATCTGTTTCTGATGTGCTTCACAGTAGCGTAATTCTGTCCTGGAGGATCTGGGTGTTGGGGTGGTGTTTGCAGGAGTCGGTCCAGCCAGTTCAGTAAGTTTGAGAGTAATAGTGGGTTAATAATTCAGTGTAAAAGGGGATCAGATTAGACTGTTCCACCCCCAGTACTTGATCCGATATCTGATATCTGCAGTTACAGCTTCTGTCTGCTGATTTTTTTTTCTGTCTGCCTACATCAGTTTTTTCTATTCAGCTGTCTGTCTGACACAAACCCTAACCCCTCATTTTAAGTTAGTTCAAAGATTTTTTGACCTATAACAGTTAAATCAAATATAGTTTAAAAAGTGCTGTCCTGGTTTTATATCACTACCGAACAGTGGTGGACGAAGTACACAAACCATGTAGTTGAGTTAAAGTAGAGATCCCAAGGTAAAACA
>CM067500.1:8505132-8588819 GCA_034552555.1 Semaprochilodus insignis | reverse complement strand
ATATATATATATATAACCATCACTACTTTCAAAATGCATGTCAGCTATGCAAAACGTGTGCAGGTTGGCAGGCTGACAGTTACATATGTATTCTAATAGAACCTCACAACTGGAGAAAAATCAGGATACAGGAACCTTAAATTAGCAGGGAGGGAACAAACATGTGCAGTGCTGGGTTCCCAGATGATTTGTGCTCCTTCTTCAATCTACATGACTGATACTGTTTCCCCAGTCAACACAGTCACTTGGAAGTCTGATGTTCAGTGAAAGGACACTGTGGGCGCTGGATTATCATCAACGTTATATATCAGTAACTACTCCATCTGTCAAGGTAGGTATCTGGCGTACGTACCATTCAGAAAACTCTCGAAATCAGACCGTATGGCTTCGTATGTCTTTCGCTCCGCAGGACTGGGCTTCTCAGGCCAGGTCAAGAATTCTGCCATCATCTTCGACCCCTTCTTCTTCCCCAGCAGAAGGAGGGGGACGTATCCTGCAGACTGCAGATTGTGAAGCTGAAAGCAGAAGGACATGCAAAATGGAAATTAACACAGAGGGACAGAATACGGAACACCATAAGGACCTGGAATTACCAGGTTAAACAAGTCACATGAGCATTCACAGACGAGCCAACACTTTACGGCTACCTGCTTACTCTGCCTGCCGTCAAAACAGCTCCAAGCTGCCGAGGCTTGAACTCTACAGCACCTCTGAAGGTGCCCTGCGGGATCTGGCAACAGACCCTTTAAGTCCTGGCAAGGTGGGAGGTGGAGCTACCGTGGATCGGACTTGCTGTTCCAACACATTCTATTCCAAAGGAATGCTTAAACCAGAACATCACCTGGCGCATCACCCTTCCTCCACTTACTTGTCCCCTCACCACAGTACAGAGAGAGTCACAGCACTGATTTAGAGGTGCAGAGCCATGGTGCAGAGCCAGGACGGTGGAGCCATGGTGCAGAGCTAGAAGCCGGTAGAGCCGTGGTACGAAGCGAGAGGACGGTGGAGCCATGGTGCAGAGTCAGGATGGTGGAGCCATGGTGCAGAGCTAGAGGCCGGTAGAGCCGTGGTACGAAGCGAGAGGACGGTGGAGCCATGGTGCAGAGTCAGAATGATGGAGCCATGGTGTGGACTGAGAGGACGGTGGAGCCATGGAGCAGAGTCAGGATGGTAGAGCCATGGTGTGGAGCGAGAGGATGGTAGAGCTGTGGTGCAAAGCGAGAGGATGGTGGAGCCATGGTGCAGAGTCAGGACGGTGGAGCTGTGGTGCGGAGCGAGAGGACGGTGGAGCCATGGTGCAAAGTCAGGATGGTGGAGCCATGGTGCGGAGTGAGAGGACGGTGGAGTTACGGTGAGGTTTGACTTTATCTGTAAGTGGTCATAATGTTTTAGCGCCGTTTGTGTGGATGAACGATGTTCATGCAGAGGTGGGAGAGTTATGACCCATTAAACACACTGAAAGATGTTGTACTCACATGCACATGAGCAGCGTCCCTTAACTTGACTGCATTTGCCTTGCGTCCCTGGGGAGACTGCTCTATCCGCTGTTTGGCCTTTTCGAGCCTTTTCCGTTTCAGGACTTTATAGGGCTGAGGTTCTCCACACGCCTTGCATGTTTTACTGGCCACACCAATGGTGGCGTGGCAGGAAGGGCATGTTTTGCTTGTTGACCCCGGCATCTGGGCTCAGACCACAGCACATGTACAACATGCAAGTGGATTACAGACAATGGTCCATCTATGTCCTTGTATGTGTACCTGTGTGTATTTAAGACAGACAGAGAGAAAGACAGAGCATCCATGTTTAAACTGTTTGTATTGCTTTATATTTCAGTCATATGCAAAAGTTTGGGCACCCCTGGTCCAATTACACTCATCATCAAAAGAACAGCTGCACCCAGAAGGAGGTGTGGGATTGCAGTGCTGTTGGGAAGGAAGATAAAGGTTACCAGGAACAATATGATGATAAATTTAGACTGATATGATCAATATTTACTGAGCTACACATACAGAAGTCTGTCTCTCAGTATGACGTCAGGCCGGTGTGTTTGCTAACCCAAAATATCAGACGTCTCAGCATGGAGCTGTAGAGGTTCCTAATGGTGTCCTGTGATAATCCATCCCATGCAGCTTGAATATCCTCACACAGTTCCTGCAGATGGTGCGGTAGGGGTGGAGGTGGAATGACACCAGGCCTTCTGGACGTGTGATGCGTGACAACAAACCGCTCATCTTGGTGCTGACCACAGTGCCCCCACACACGGATTCGTTGGTCGTCTCCACCAAGACAAAAGCGGGACTTGTCACTGAAGATGACCCGCTGCAGTTCTGAGTCACTCCATGACAGTCTGGCACGACACCATTGCAGTGTTTGGTGACGTTGACGTGGTGTTAAGGACAGTCGTCGTAACGGTCTGCGTGCATGTAGTCCTTCATGGTGCAGCCATCTGGCAATGGTGCTGCACTAACAGGATGACCCATGGAGGGCATCACTGGTCCGGCTGTTGGTTCAGTCAGGTACAGCGATAAGGCCCGTCCTTGCTTACGTCACATGCATGGCCGAGTCTCACAATGTCGCTCAATGTCAAACCTACCCACCAAATTTCATTCCCTCTGTCGGTTGCAATCCCACACCTCCTTCTGGGTGCAGCTGTTCTTCTGATGATGAGTGTAATTCTAGACATTATCTAGAAGATATAAACGGGAGGTGTGGTCTGGTACGTAATGCTCTGTTCTAGAGACACTATTCACAGTGAAGGCTCACTTTTCAAGATGTTAAGCGGATGACAAAACGGCCTTCCTTGACTTTCTCTTTGTGGAGAGGCCACATGATCGGTCATGCTCCCCTGGAGACTCACAGGAACACAAAAGTGTCCCAGTAAGAGGAAGTGGGTGGGGAACCGCCTCTTCCCCAACACTTCCCCTGACTGCTAAGAAAAAGAGGATCAATAAGTGGCCTTTGAGGAGTTTAAGGTCTCAGAGCCATTCACAGTGGTCACTGGAACTAAGCGACCCTATAGGAGACATCACCACCACTGAGAAGAGTGTCTGAACCAGTTCACACTCTGTTTACATCTGAATTATGCAGAAATCTGGAATATCTGGTGGAATTCCCCTGTAAGATTATGTGAACCCAACCACACATTAACACAAGACATCATTTGTTCGCTCTTATTGAAAGAGGATGTTTGTGGTGATCTGACCACTTCCAGGAAGCACAGCAGTAAACACCTCCAACTCACTGTCAGTGTTACTTTCACTTTCATTCAGACAGACAGACAGACGGACAGAGGGACAGAGGGACAGGGAGTGTCAGCTAAATCAGTTTAGCTCCACAGAATGATGTTAGTATTGGTCGATTTAAGGCTTTAAGACTCTACAAGTGACAATAACAATATTCGCTCCTATGATCTACACGAGGCTAAAGCGGACTTCGTATTCGCCGGCTCCCTCCAATTCCACCTTAAATGGCGCAGCAGTTTACATTCTGGAACCTCAGCTTCTTGTTCCACCTTAAATGGCGCCGCAGTTTACAATCTGGCACCTCGGCTTCTTTTGCAGTATTTAAGGTGGAACGAAAAATTTGGAACAAGTTGGCAAATAACGACACAACGTAACTGCTTCAACATTTAAGGTGGAACGAGCAAATTCGAAGAAACCGCCCCATGACTCAGACCGTAACCGCTGCAGCATTTAAGGTAGAACGGGAAAATTCGAACAAGAGGCTAACAAAAGAGAAACTGGCCTCAGCTTCGTAAAATGTACGACAACCAATAGAACCAGACGCTTCTTCAGAGACACAGCACTTGTCTGAAGTGCTCTGAAGAAACATGTTCTAGATAAGTTCGGAAAAGTTAAAGATCTTTGACTCACCAGCTTCCTCAGCGCGGGCCCGCTCTGACTGAATGCGGTCAATACACAGAAAGGAGCCGCGCTATTGGCCTTTCTGGGGTGACGTGAGCATCAAGCCCCGCCCCAAATTCGTACCATCTGTACGTATTCAAGGCAAACAGCATCTGGGAACTTAGCAATGCCAAACAACAGGGCCAAACAACAGGGCTGAAATGTAATGCTATTACATAACAGTATGACTGGCTTAATCTTTCAATCTCATTCATTCATTCATTCATTCATTCATCGACCATTTTATCAGCTCTACTGACCACACAGACACCTACCACCACTCATAACCCCTCAGATGGCTGGTACTCACAGGAGGTTGGAAAGAACCATTAGCCAGCACAGCTATGCCCTCACTGTTCTAGCTGGCATGTAAGGACCCTGTGCACTTTGCTCCCAAATCTGTGACACACAGATTACTGCCAACCGGACATATTCAGATTATCTGACTTGTATTCCCTGTTTCCGGTTAGGGAACTAAACTCACTGGACAAAACATGGGTCACCTTGTGTTTTTAAGGTTGTAGTACCTCCAGCACCTACCTGCACAAGGATCATGAGGCTATAAATACCTGCGGGGTGTGAGTGATGGGATCCATAGATTGGGAAGAGGTGCTACAGTGCAGGGAATGGCTCCAAAGCAGATGTTAATGATTGGCTAAAAGGAGTGACTGCATTTGGGCGTGCCAAAGACCATAGTGTGAAGGAAGTAGCTGAATCTGCAGGTGTATGGAAGCGTGTGGTCGTACAGGTCTACCAGCAGTGGCTAAAATCTCAGTCTACAGGGAATTATCCTCGGAATTGTGCCAGAGGAAGACATCCACCAAATCTGGACCAACTGACCAATTCTTTGATATCAAAGTGTCTGAACATTAATGTGGCCTACATCCAGAAACTTGTCCAGTCCATGCCAAATCCATCGGACCGAATAGAAAATCAGTAGTATTGCCCATCCCTATTTCTGATACATACTGGAATGGGAGAGGTAACCGGCGCACTTGAATCTGGATGTGCCCTATGTTAGATTTAGGCTTTTAAGATATACAGTCGGCCTCCCCCGCGACCCTAGAGGGATAAGCGGCTTAGAAGATAAACGAATGAATGAATTAATTAATTAATTTATGTACGTATGATATACAGTACATCTGCACAAACCCTGTACGGTACACTACTGTGCTTGCTGGTATACCTAGAGCACCACAAGGTCCTGACAGCAGGCAGCAACACTGAGTAAACCAGCAGAGGAGGTCAAGTGCGGGTAAACCCTCCATGGGAGCAGATACGAGCCCCGCCCTCCTAACAGATGACTGGTGCATAATTTAAGATGTGCATCCATTTTTCATATGTATGAAAGGCGTGCACGTACACAATCAGATCATTCGTTGGCCATACAAGATTAAGCCAAACTGAATTCCTCTGAACAGTGGTCTAAAAGAGCAAGGGGTGGGCAATCGGACAAGACTTTATTGTGAGTTTATGGTCAGAATAAGCATTTCCAGGCACATGGAGGAGCTCTTCAAAAGGGCAATATGGGCCAAACATCTTAGCGTGATACACAATATATATGTCTCTGAAATGGGCTGAATGTTCGGTCACAGTGTCATAAACACATCTACCAAGCAGATGCAAAGATGGAGACGGAGCTGAACGTGGGGCCGTTTATCAGGAGGAATAATGTTGGTGCGCTCGACTACAGCGTTTGGAAAATGAAAACTGAAACTGTGGAGCGGTGAGGTTCTGATAAACAGAAGAAGGGTGCTCTCACTATATTCAGAACTTCCAGTTGAGCTTTTCTACATCGGTAATGGAGCTGTCTGCATAACTAACTTACATTTATAACCTTATTCTGATTATGTGTTTTGGCTATGCACATGTGGTCGGTTGTTTGATCCCGGACATAACAGATTGCTGACCTCGATTAAGTTAGACTTTCTTAACTGGAGATAAGATGCTGTGAGACTCTTTAGTCAGTGGATGTGCTCGTAGGTGGAGTTTGAAGCTAGTGAGTGCACTGCACCCCCTACAGACCAGACCTAAAAATAACAGCTACTGGAAATAAACTGCAAAAGAAACCAAACATCTCAGGTTCTTTTAAGAACTCTAGGAAAAATAAATATATGTAGAAGATAAGTCACTTCATACTGTTTACACACTACATCAAACTCTTACTGTCCAAAAAATAGCTGCATCCAGAAGGAATCAACCGACAGGAATGAAACCTGGTGGGTAGGTTTGACGTCGTGAGACATGCTAATGATTCAGGTTTCACATTCGACCGTGCATGTGATGTAAGCAAGGACGAGCCTTATCGCTGTACCTGACTGACCCAACAGCCACAATAGCAGACATTCAGCGAGCAGTGATGTCCTCCATGAGTTATCCTATTAGTGCAGCACCACTGGCAGACTCAGAATGGCGGGTCATCTTCAGTCTCGCTTTTGTCTTGGTGGAGACGACCAATGAATCCGTGTGTGGAGGCACCGTGGTCAGCACCAAGATGAGCGGTTTGTTGTCACGTGTCACACGTCCAGAAGGCCTGGTGTCACTCAACCTCCACCCCTACCGCACCATCTGCAGGAACTGTGTGAGGATATTCAAGCTGCATGGGATGGATTATCACAGGACACCATTAGGAACCTCTACAGCTCCATTCCGAGACGTCTGGCATGTTGGGTTAGCAAACACGGCGGCCCGACGCCATACTGAGAGACACTACTTCTGTATGTGTAGCTCAATAAATATTGATCATATCAGTCTAAATTTATCATCTTCCTTCCCAGTAGCACTGCAATCCCACACCTCCTTCTGGGTGCAGATGTTTGCACTGGCCCCCTGTTCGGGCAGTGTCTGAGCTCAGGGTGAGTTTTAGGCTCTAAACTTCCTGTACTAGCTGGAATATTATCCAACGGAACACTAAGCACGGTTGTAAGTCGCTCTGGATAAGAGCGTCTGCTAAATGCCGTAAATGTAAATGTAAATGTAAATGTTTGTTTGATGGAACATTCACTTTCTCATTAAATGGTCCCTGCAACACTGAAGAAGAACCCACCCACACTCCAGTATACACACAGCTCACAGCAAGTGGTACATCAAGAGGATTTAGCCCAGGGTGGGCCGAAGCCTGTGTTTAAGTGTCACATCTAGTGGTTCCAACACAGTTGCCTGCGTGCTGTTGTCCTGCTGACCTGCTGTAATAAGCCTGGTCCCAGGACAGCGGGGCTGTTACCGCGCAGTGCGGCTCCTAACCCCCGCTACTATTAATAGCATAAACTCACGGTGACCCTGCAGCTGAGGCGCTGCTGCGTGATTCGCTCTGGCAGTCCGGTGAGGGCTTTGGCCGTGTGAACTCAAATGCTTGAGCTTGCTGCACCAGCTGGGATGGCCCTGAAGGGGGCGGCACTGCACAGCTGCCCATCTTCTCAGCCACGTTTGACACTAGGCCTCGCACATCCCTCCCTCGTGCCCTGACCATGCTTGTATTCCTTGAACGCTGTTTGGCTCGGAGCTCTGATCTGCTTTGACAGGCCAGGTTTGTTGTGAAGGAACGTGCTTGACGTGCTTGACATGTTTGTAATCATGTCCATTAGAGACACATCCTCCAGGCTTCTCCAGGAGATGTTCCGCTACATGCCGAACCGAAGCTGCTCCCCAGTCTATTAAGGGTTTCAAAGATGATTCAAATGTTAGAAAGTCCAGGTAACACTTTAATGTCAGACTGGGTTTGGCGTGAGATGGTTCAGATGTTCTTTACAGTGGTGGTGGTGGTGATGGGAACCAGGGGTCTCCATGTCTAGAACACACATGTAGACATTTTATTTTTTTATCTAAACCACCAGTGAAGCTACACGTGTCTTCTGAGTGTGAAATGGAATGTTGATGAAGGGAAAATCTGGAAAACCTGGAAACAATAATTTTTTTGGGGGGGACTATTTTTTGGCCACACAGCGCCCTGCAGCATGTATCCCTCTACCATGAATGGAGTTTAAGGCTGAAATCTTCTCCAAACTATCATAAACAGCGTCTCAGACATCAGACAGCGTATTCATAACCATCTCATGTAGTAACTCTCTGTGAGGGAGCTTTTAGAGGGGGACGTCTGGTTACCTTCACCACCACTGTGAGCAGTTCTGACTCCCAAAACTAGAACCCCAAAACTGCGCAAGAACTTATAGATCCTGTAAGGGAATAGTGAGCACGTGCTTTCATGACCAATTGCTGATTATGACACAGCAGCCAATCAGAACAGAGCTCATTTACATACTGGTCTTAAAGGAACAGTAGCAAAAGCAACCTGTTGGATAAAAAAATGTTTGGAAACTGGTTATGAACTGAAATAAATTAGGACTTTTATTGCTGCATAAATTCTGCATCAAACTGTCATAAGGTGCCCTCAGGGGAAGCCATAAACGTAAAGCACTGTGTAGGTAATGGGCCCTTTAATGCTTGTCATGTTAATTAAGCCTTAATAACACCATAAACAGTAAAGATCTCTGAAGTAGCTTGTTTGGAAACAGGGGCTTGTGCTGTAGGGGAAAACTAGTTATCAGAATGTGCTCTGGAAACGTTAATAAGGACCAAAAGCTTGGCCTCTGTGTTGCTTGCCCGCTTTTAAAGCCTCTGTTTGTTTATTTAAACCTGATTTTGTGTTGAAAACTGCAATACAAAAGCTGCAGCTGCCATCTGGAATACGGTCTCGGGTTCGCAATCGCAGCGACCAAAACGTTAAATGAAAAGTGTGATACAGACCAGGGCTGCCCACAGCGTGCCGCATCCTGCGGGGCAACATCTGATAGCTGAAGAGGTCTTATTCGGCCTGCTACAGAAGTTACCCCTCCTGACCCCACGTCCTCACCCAACCAGAGTACAAACATACACTTATGCAACATGCAGTACTGGATGAAAGTCCATTTATAGTCAAAGCAGCTGGAAACAACATAAGTGTTTGAATCCCAAACCACAGAATTTTGGAGCAGAAGCTTATAGAATTCCTTTTTAGGTATTCCATATTCAGCACCGGGAAAATAAACGGTATAAATATAATATAACCTCATAATTATTCAGTATTTAATGTGTCCTATATCCATAGACATACACTGGCAGTAGAATGGGTCAACCTGAAGAGCCCATTGACTTTACATAGCACTGTCATAGGATACCACCTTTACCACTAGCCAGTTAAACCATGCAAACTCACAGGTTGGAACTCCATTACTCAGTTCCAACCTGCCTTTGGAAGCAACATCAGTCCAAGATCTGAGCATCAGGAGCTGGATGGAGCAGCTGCACACAAGCCTAAGATTGCTATGTGCAATGCGAAGTGTTAGCTGGAGCGGTGTAAAGCTCCAGCACTGGACTCTGGAGCAGTGGAACCGTGTTCTCTGGAATGATGGATCTGGCTGTGTGATGGAGGAATCTGGGTTTGGTAGATGAATCCACAGGTGAACGCTCCCTACCGGAATGCAGAGTGCCAATAGTAAAGTTTGGTGCCCATGCATATGGCTGCTTTATGTAGGTGTCCACATACTTGGCCAAATACACAAACATACCCACAGTCATGTGATATCAGTATGTAGATTGATTATGGAGCGCTGGTACCTGGGGGGGGGACTTGGGAACGCCCACACCTGAATAAGATGTGAGCTGTTACCTTGTGAGTGAGGTTGAACACGTGCTCATGGCAAGGAGACGGGAATTATCAGAGTCTGAACGAGGCATGATAGTGGGTGCCAGATGCAGGGAATATGTCACAGAAGGCATTACTACCCACAGTGGACAGCGCAGTGGCCGCCCACGGGTGTTTAATGATGGTGACCGGTGGCGTCTGGCAGGAGGCCCCACATGCATATCCTGCAGGTCAGTGCAGCGTTCTTTAACTTCCATAGGATATGGGAGCATAAGACCCACCAGAGTGCCTCTGTTAACACCACCACACCGGACACAGTGCCTGGGCTCATGAGGTTGCTAACTGGACCCTAGAGGACTCACAAGGATGAGTCACGGTACCAGTTGATGGTAGGGTTCATGTATGGCGCAGCCCCCATGAATCCATGGACCCCAGTAGTCAACAAGCCACTGTGCAGGCTGGTGATGGTTCCATACTGGTGTGGGGTGTGTTCTTATGCCATGGGTTGGGTCCACTGGTCTGCCTAAACACATCATTGACCGGTGCCCACTATGCTTCACTGCTTGTTGACCATTTGCAGCCCTTCATGGATCACATGTACCCCCACAGTGATGGGATATTCCAGCAGGATAATGCACGGTGCCAATAGGCCCAAATTGCCCAGAATAGGTTTGGGGAGCATTCTGGAGAGTTCAGAAGAATGGTGTGGCCTGCATGTTCACCCGACATGACCCCAGTCGAGGCATTCAAACTCGGGCCAGTGTTCATCCTCACTCACAAGATAACACCTCACAACTTGTACAGGTGTGGGCATTCCCAAGCTGTCCCCAGAGGTAACACCACTCCATAATCAGTTTACATACTGATATCACATGACTTTTGGGATGTCAGTGCAGTGTGTGTGTGTTTATGGATCGTCTTTATTTGAGCATTGCTTTCTCTTTCTGGTCCACCACAAACATTGTGTCAGGCCTCCAAGATGAAGAAGAAAGAAGCCCTGGAAAAATCCGAACAAAAAAAAAAAACAGGAGGTGAGCGACAGCTGTGTGGAGCCGAAATTACACGTGTGTGTTTGGACTTCTGTAACACAAACAGTCCTCCGTTCATCACGTGTTGATCAGTCTGCAGCGCGAGGGAGTTTCGACATCAGTGTATTTATCGGTGGAGGCCTTGAGCAAATTGCAGAGTGACTCAAACTTCTGGTCCTCGTTAAGCTTTTCCAAATGACCTTTTCAGACGGGCTTGTCTTTCATTTTAATAACACTGAGCCAAAACAATATTCCAGTCTTTCTTTCCACCTACAGCGTAACAACACACAGCTATTCCCAAGACACGCTGCTCTGGACACATCAGACCTAAGACATAGGCCAGCGTTCACCACTGTCTTCAGCAAAGTTGATGATTCCGATATGCTGATCTTGCGCAACTTCACAGGTGTCAACTCAGTAGTAGGAAACTGGAAAGCTGTACATAAACATTCCGGAGTGGAGAGTTTTCCTGGTATCCGTGAGACTGTCTTACATCCTTTTATCTCTTTTAGCTCTTGCCTAAAATTAAAAGCCAGTCCCAGGTTTGCTCTTGTCTGGTCTCTTCTTCTAGTCTTCCTCTGTCTTTTCCCAGCCTCTGCTGTGAGGCCCATGCTGGGAATACCGAGCTAGCTTCTCCTTCTTATAGCTGCTGAAGATCCATAGCTATTGGCGTGTGACGTGGTGGCGTAAAGTGTTATGCAGTTCTGGCGAGAGGCCTCGTACACGCTCCTCCAAAGATACACAGCGCTATAGCAGGCGTTCTGAACCCGGAGTGGGAATGACGGAGCTCCCCTTTTCGCTATTATAAGTCAGAGCACCCTCGGAATGATTGTGTAGCTGCTGTTTTAGGGTAGAATCACTATATAATGTTGCTTTAGCTGACATTAAAGGGGGCCTGCAGTGGTTGAGGTGCAAACAGAGTGAAATGGTTCTTTACAGTGGTGGTGGCAAACCAGGGGTCTCCATGTCTACAACACAGATTCAGACATTTTATTTACTGTCTAGAACCACCAATGAACCTGGGACGGGATATATGGAAGTTTGTTGGGAAGAGAAAACAATGGGAAACCTGGAAATAATAAGTTTTCTTTCAGAGACTATTTTACCTCACAGCACCCTGGATGTATCCCTCTGCCATGAATGGATTTTAAGGCTATTATTAAGGCTATCAACAGTGCACCATCTGCACGTGAGCATGGTGCCTTAGAATGCCCTGCATTTATGCCTCCACCCTGAATGAAGTGACGTCATAACCATGCCATGTGATACCTCTATGAGGGCGCTTTTAGAGGTAGAGGTCTGGTTCCATTCACCACCACTGTGACTTTCCCCAAACCAAAGCACCAAACCCATTCTGAATGACTCCGTGTACATCTCCGTTTATGCATGCAGAGGTTTAGAGATTCCAGTGGACTTGCCCTTTAAGGCATTCTATAGCTGGAAGCCCACAGAAGGCCTGTGAAGTGCCCGGATGTGCGTGATAAACTTACGATGATTTTTTTTGCACGCACGTGCATGAACTCGGGCGACCGCTGCACCTGCAACCCTCTGTCGACAGAGGGCGCAGCGCGAGCACACTTACGCAGGCGCGCGGTGTTTGTGCGCTCCTCTGCGCGATAGAGTTCGAACGGAAGCTGATCCCGCCAAAGTCCCTATTATCGTTCAGGTTTCCTCGTTCCACCTTAAATGCTGCACCTTTTAAGGTGGAACGGGAAAAATATCAGAGTGGCCATGCAAAATCCCTGTAGTGGAAAACCACACACACACATACGCACAGAGTAAGCTGGCGCACAAGCCCCGCCCACTCCGCTGATGTCGCGATAAGTGGGAACCTCCTTAATGACTAATTTCTCCCTCGCGCTCCGAGCTCCTGCCTGTACCACAACTTTTGCTCCACGCCTGCGATGCCCTGATCCCGGCGCCCCCCTCACCTGCTCAGAAGCCCCCCAAAAGCCAAAACAAAACATGGGAGATCCGAAGGATCCGGGTGCCACGGTGCAGAGGTCCGCTTCGTTCAGCATCACCAGCCTCCTGCTACCCTCCAGGAGCGAGCCGCCGCGGGACCCGGGGCTGCCGGACCGGGGTGAGTCCCCCTCGGAGAGGCAGTTGCAGCAGCAGCCGGCGGACGCGGAGCCCCCCAAAGCCAAGAAGGAGGAGGAGGAAGAGGAGGAGGCGGGCAAGGAGGGCAAGCCGGACAAGCCGCCGTTCAGCTACAACGCGCTGATCATGATGGCCATCCGCCAGAGCCCGGAGAAGCGGCTTACGCTGAACGGCATCTACGAATTCATCATGAAGAACTTCCCGTACTACCGCGAGCACAAACAGGGCTGGCAGAACTCCATCCGCCACAACCTGAGCCTCAACAAGTGCTTCGTGAAGGTGCCGCGCCACTACGACGACCCGGGCAAAGGCAACTACTGGATGCTGGACCCGTCCAGCGACGACGTCTTCATCGGCGGCACCACGGGCAAGCTGCGCCGGCGCTCGGCCACCTCGCGGGGCAAGCTAGCGCTGAAACGTGGGCTCCGCTTCGCGCCGCTGGCGCTGGGGATCCACGAGAGTCCGAGCGGACCTTTGTGCTGGCAGCTTTCACCCTTCCTCTCGCTCCACCACCACCACCACGCGCACTACAACGGCTCGTCGGCGGGCTTCCTGGGACAGGGACACGGCTACGGCGCGCTGCTCGAGCCGCTGGGGAATGGCATCGGCTACGGCATGAGCGCGTCGCCCGCGGGGCTATTGCACGCGCAGTCGGGCTACTTTGGCTCGGGACAGCAAGGGCACCCCCCTGCTCCACCACCACCACCAGTTCCTCCTCATCATCATCCTCCACCANACAAAACCAAACAAACAAACCAACAAACAAGCAAACAAACAAAATGTTGTTTGTTTTTTTGGGGGGTCGTTTTTGTGAAGGGACGCTGTTACCTTTGAGCTAAGACTGTCTAGATCTGCCAAAGGTAACACAACTATTTATATATACTGCTCAAATTATTCCAATATCTTAATTTAAGTTTTATATTTATGGCAGAAGAGGAGGAAGAAAAAACAAACAAACAAAAAAATATTGTATTGAAATTTTTAGCGTCATTGTATTCATCCCTGCAGCCCAGCATCGTATGATAATAATAATAATAATGATAATAATATAAATTATTTATGTAAATAGGAAGTGTGAACTTGGACGCCTCTTCATTTCTGTTGGGAAGCGCCTTAAATCAGGGTAATAAAGGGGGGAAATCAACAACCAGAGCGAGGTTAATAACGGTCTCGAACTTTCTCAGGTCACATAGGCAGACTGCAAGCTTATACACACACCCGTACGACATTTCGTAGCAGGCCACCCATCCCACCCAGAGTACTTTTATTATTAGTGTTATTGTTTATTATTTAGGCCCGTCATATCCGCTTAGACGAGGGACGCGCGAGACCTCGCAGTATAGCTAGCACGTGACGTAGAGGCGCGACAATATTTCTTTTTGGAGCGTTCGTGCTGGAGGCCTACACGTTCTCTCTCACACAGGAGCCATCAGGAACCCAGGCCTGTACTGTTATCATAGAATACTTGAGAACGCTGAAGGGGGACTCCAACCACTTTTCAAAATTCAAAAAGGCTCAAAATTTCCGCCGATTTGATTTTCTCAGTCATTGGGATGTGAGCGGACTGGGTTTGGTGTGAGAAGGCTGATTGTAGACTCCTCACAGTGGTGGTGGTACCCAGGGGTCACCTTGTCTACAGTCCATTTTATAAACTCCGTCAAAGCCACCAGTGTGAACTGCACACGTCTTCTTATCTTCTGTATGATCATGCTATAGGATAAGATTACTTTATATCGCTGCTGTCTACATCAGTTCATGGCATTATTTAAAAGTACCTGCTGATCTATACATTGCATGTAAATGTCCGGATGCACAGGCCAAAAGAAATGAGCCAGAATGAGTTAAGACATCTGGTTCCATTGACTTGCATTAAAAGCAAAGTAAGTGTTTTTTTTTTTTTTTTGCAGGAGCTTTTGGTTCTGACAGCAGTGATATGTTGCTACTAAAATTCCTCCAAAAAAACTAAATTCAAAGAACTTTATATGATTTATTTATGTTCTCTTTTATTTAAACTGGAAACTTAAAAGGGGGGGGGGTGGTTCTCTATATCCTGGAGTTCTATATAGAACCATTGGCATGCTTAAATGCTGAGACGGTTTCATCAGACTGATGTTACTGTATATGGTTCCATATAGCACCAATAAGGAACCCTTTGTAGAAGCATTTACTATCCAGAACCCCCGGAGAACCTACACGTAAGTTTTTATATGGAATGTTGATGAGGGTTAAAATAGTGGGAAACCTGCTTTAGGGACTATACGGCTGCCCTCTCCAGCATGAAGAGGGTTAAGCTTAACTCACAACCCTCTGGCAGAATGGACATAAAAGGTCTCAGGTAATCCGGTGAAGCATTGGCAGCGATGCTACTTCAACAGCTCTCTGTGAGGGAGCGTTTAGGGGCGGACGTCTGGTTCCATTCACCACCACTGTGAAGCCTGACTGTATAGGCCCGAATATGTCCAACACCATTCAAATACGTTATATGACCTAAAATGCTTTTTCTATTATTAACAATCGACTAAATCCTGTTACGGCGAGCTGATATCTCACTGAACTCTAATATCATCCAGCCTTTCTAGCTTTAGCTAGAACGTGACATCATTCAAGAGATAAAGAGAGAAACTTGATTGCCTTGTTTTCCATAGCACTGCAACCATATGACATCATCACTGTGCAACAACACACTATTCCCATGTGGTGTATATGGGCTGTTATATCAGGATTGGACATGTACGCTGTTTTAAGGCGTGTTAGGGTTCTAGATAAGGTTCTCTAAATACACACAGCCAGGCTTTCATGTCAAACCACTCTGAATGACTTTGTTTACATCTTGACAGTTGGATTATTCAGAATTTTGGACTGTTGGTGGAGTTCCCCTTTAACAAGCTAACTACAGGACACTTGAACAAGCATGGCCACACGTTTTCATTGACCTCTGTTTCGTGTGTGTGTGTGTGTGTATATGAGTGTGTGTGTGTGTGTGTGTGTATATGAGTGTGCGTGTGTGTGAGAGAGATTTGATTTATCGTATACTGTAATGTTGAGCGTCTCGGTGGACGGTTTTATAACGCAAGGTGTCATTTCCACAGTTTTGCACTTTCATTTAGGCAACTCGGTGTAAAAATGTGTGTTTGTTTCTTTCTGTACTTTATAAAATGACTAACTTGTTCAGAAGATAAGGCATTCCTTATTAAATATCTGGTTTGTTAATAAGATACAGTAGCCCACGTGTTTCTGCGCTGGCTAGGTAGTTAAATGCTGACTAGCTCTCTTGCCTCTTCACAATAATAGTAGTAATAATAACTAATACATTATTATTATTATTATTATTATTATTATTATTATTATTATTATTANCAATGTTATCAGCTCCACTGACCATATAGGACATATAGGACTCTGTAGTTGTACAGTTCCAGACTGTAGTCCATCTGTTTCTCTGTATACTGTATTACCCTGTGTCTGATCCACTCACACCAGCACCACACACACTAAAACACCACCACGTCAGTGTCACTGCAGTGATGCGAATGATCCACCACCCACATCATACCTGCTCTGTGGTGGTCCTGAGGGGGTCTTGACCATTGAAGAACAGGGTAATACACCACCCAGGTGCAGGTACATTTATAATCCACTTCATTTAATCTGGATGTGCTGGGTCTGACACCTCCGCCATGGTCACAATGCTTGTTAGAGAGCAGAATCATACTGTCATACAATAAGGCTGTGATGGTATGAACACAAGGACCCGCCCACAAATCCCTTTAAACATAAATAAAGGTTCCTGCGTGGTTCTAGGCTTCAACACCTACATTACCTACATTACATTGAACTTAAAGCGCTTTCTTTTAATGAGCCATCAGCTGAAAGGGTTTTTTTATGGGGGGAACCAACAATGGTTCCACTGTGGCCTCGCTCTGGACTAATCCCTGACATAATAGTAAGTTCAGGTACATTTTTAATCCATTTAACTTCTTTATAAAAGTGGAGCCGAGGAGAAAACCAGAGTTGATGCTCTTAATTTTATTCCATATTTATGATAATTTTATCAAGATATAAAATTACAACTCAAATTTTTGCAGTTTTATATCTCAGTATTTGAGCGTTTTGTTACCTGATTACATGGGTACATGCAGTTTGGTGGCTGTGGATTAAAGGAGGCAATAGAGTTTGAATGGGGGTGAAAATGAATGGGAGTCTATGGGGGGAACGTGGGATGAACAAACAACACATAGAGGATCTGCCCTGAGTGAGTACATGCAGTTTGGTGGCTGTGGATTAAAGGGAACAATGGGGGTCTATGAGAGGAATGAGGGACGGAGAAAAACAAGACAAACAGATGAGTACAGGTCAGACCATCACTCAATCCATGCTTGGGGGTCCGCCCTGAGATAGTGTTTATGAAATGGTGTCTGTCAGTCAAGTAGAAGTACAGTAGATGGGCGTGTACTTTTCCACCCCATTCATTCCTAATGGGAAAAATTTGGAATTTAATGAAGTTTTTACAAATCCCAATCAGACGAAACATTCTGGAGTTAGTGGACTCAATGTGTACCATAAAGAAAAAAAATGTCTGATTTCTCACATGGAAAAAGTCACAGCTCACACTGCACTGAACCCACAAACACGTTCAACCATATGATTGACCAGAAACCTGAAATTATTGGCATTAATGTCCATGGAATATTCCACATGACAACAGCTGCAGAGTAAATTCACAGTTTATAAGTCACAGTTTTTCTCACTATACATTTATTATAGTATTTAAATAGTGCAAATTAAGTGTGTACATACAGTATACATATCTAGACGGTGCATAACTCACATGATCAGACTGAAAAGAAAAAATATTTCTTCATTTCTTCATGATAATTTGCAACATCTGCACTCACTGTCAATGTTATCAGCTCCACTGACCATATAGGACATATAGGACTCTGTAGTTGTACAGTTCCAGACTGTAGTCCATCTGTTTCTCTGTATACTGTATTACCCTGTGTCTGATCCACTCACACCAGCACCACACACACTAAAACACCACCACGTCAGTGTCACTGCAGTGATGCGAATGATCCACCACCCACATCATACCTGCTCTGTGGTGGTCCTGAGGGGGTCTTGACCATTGAAGAACAGGGTAATACACCACCCAGGTGCAGGTACATTTATAATCCACTTCATTTAATCTGGATGTGCTGGGTCTGACACCTCCGCCATGGTCACAATGCTTGTTAGAGAGCAGAATCATACTGTCATACAATAAGGCTGTGATGGTATGAACACAAGGACCCGCCCACAAATCCCTTTAAACATAAATAAAGGTTCCTGCGTGGTTCTAGGCTTCAACACCTACATTACCTACATTACATTGAACTTAAAGCGCTTTCTTTTAATGAGCCATCAGCTGAAAGGGTTTTTTTATGGGGGGAACCAACAATGGTTCCACTGTGGCCTCGCTCTGGACTAATCCCTGACATAATAGTAAGTTCAGGTACATTTTTAATCCATTTAACTTCTTTATAAAAGTGGAGCCGAGGAGAAAACCAGAGTTGATGCTCTTAATTTTATTCCATATTTATGATAATTTTATCAAGATATAAAATTACAACTCAAATTTTTGCAGTTTTATATCTCAGTATTTGAGCGTTTTGTTACCTGATTACATGGGTACATGCAGTTTGGTGGCTGTGGATTAAAGGAGGCAATAGAGTTTGAATGGGGGTGAAAATGAATGGGAGTCTATGGGGGGAACGTGGGATGAACAAACAACACATAGAGGATCTGCCCTGAGTGAGTACATGCAGTTTGGTGGCTGTGGATTAAAGGGAACAATGGGGGTCTATGAGAGGAATGAGGGACGGAGAAAAACAAGACAAACAGATGAGTACAGGTCAGACCATCACTCAATCCATGCTTGGGGGTCCGCCCTGAGATAGTGTTTATGAAATGGTGTCTGTCAGTCAAGTAGAAGTACAGTAGATGGGCGTGTACTTTTCCACCCCATTCATTCCTAATGGGAAAAATTTGGAATTTAATGAAGTTTTTACAAATCCCAATCAGACGAAACATTCTGGAGTTAGTGGACTCAATGTGTACCATAAAGAAAAAAAATGTCTGATTTCTCACATGGAAAAAGTCACAGCTCACACTGCACTGAACCCACAAACACGTTCAACCATATGATTGACCAGAAACCTGAAATTATTGGCATTAATGTCCATGGAATATTCCACATGACAACAGCTGCAGAGTAAATTCACAGTTTATAAGTCACAGTTTTTCTCACTATACATTTATTATAGTATTTAAATAGTGCAAATTAAGTGTGTACATACAGTATACATATCTAGACGGTGCATAACTCACATGATCAGACTGAAAAGAAAAAATATTTCTTCATTTCTTCATGATAATTTGCAACATCTGCACTCACTGTCAATGTTATCAGCTCCACTGACCATATAGGACATATAGGACTCTGTAGTTGTACAGTTCCAGACTGTAGTCCATCTGTTTCTCTGTATACTGTATTACCCTGTGTCTGATCCACTCACACCAGCACCACACACACTAAAACACCACCACGTCAGTGTCACTGCAGTGATGCGAATGATCCACCACCCACATCATACCTGCTCTGTGGTGGTCCTGAGGGGGTCTTGACCATTGAAGAACAGGGTAATACACCACCCAGGTGCAGGTACATTTATAATCCACTTCATTTAATCTGGATGTGCTGGGTCTGACACCTCCGCCATGGTCACAATGCTTGTTAGAGAGCAGAATCATACTGTCATACAATAAGGCTGTGATGGTATGAACACAAGGACCCGCCCACAAATCCCTTTAAACATAAATAAAGGTTCCTGCGTGGTTCTAGGCTTCAACACCTACATTACCTACATTACATTGAACTTAAAGCGCTTTCTTTTAATGAGCCATTAGCTGAAAGGGTTTTTTTATGGGCGGAACCAACAATGGTTCTACTGTGGCCTTGCTCTGTAGGACTAATCCCTGACATAAGAGTAAGTTCAGGTACATTTTTAATCCATTTAACTGGATGACCTTAAAAAGAAGAAAATCTTTATGTACTTAATGCCTTTATGAACTATTTAGCCACCGCTCTTATCCAGAGTGATTCTATTACAGATCGTATTACAGGTGTAGTGTTAGGAGTCTTGCACAAGGACTCTTATTGGTGTAGCACAGCACAGTCACCCAGACCAGGAATCAAACCCCAGTCTCCCACATGGGGTAGTAGCTTCCTGGCAGGTAGTGGTGTTATCCGCTGTGCTACACCAACACATATTTCATATCTGACTTATTACCATCTTCACAGTTACTGTACATACTGTATAGAAACTCACTGTCATGTGTCCGTTACTCTGGTCACTTGTTGCTCTTACAGTACATACGACCTACACTGTATTCTCTCTACTCTGTACATATGTATATTGTATTTATACTAGACCTGTATTAGACAAGCATTGCTTGTTATGGTTACTTCCTGCACTTATATATGTAAATAATACGGGTTAGATGCTAACTGCATTTCACTGGCTCACAATAAAGATGAATCTAATCTAATCTAATTTAATCTAATCTAATCTAATCTAATAAAAGTGTAGCAGAGCAGAAAAGCAAAGTTAATGCTCTTAATGTCACACCATTTTTTCACATCATATGATCATCATAAGCTGGTATAGATGCCAGTAGTATACATGCTGATTCAAATGCTGTGCTAAAGCTGTGAATTTCTGAAAAATTCAGCTCAAATTTGTGCATTTTTATATGTCAGTGTTTGCATACAATGACAACGTAACATTGGCTTTTCTGTCACGGGCCCTAATACGACACTCGAGACCATGACGTGTCCCTGGGTTCGTGATCTCCAACATAAACGTCTGAATTTCAATTTCAATTTTTCGATTAACTCAAAGTTTTCCATATATACATTTTTCATATATATATATATATATATATATATATATATATATATAACCACACACAGTGTAAATACAGTAGCTGGTGTGTTCAAATAATGCATAAAGGTAAAAATCAACAAAAATGGAGAGTCATGTTTTTCACTGGACAGTGATGGGCCAAAAAGACGTCTGGTTCCATTGACTTACATTAAACGTACAGTATGCTGATGGTTTCCCTGCCGAGCTCTACAAATACTTTTGGTCAGCCTTAGCCCCACTATTTAATAGACTGATATTCGAAATTAAACACAACATGAAACTACCAAAAAATATGAATACTGCAACTGTCTCCCTTCATCTTAAGCCAAACAAAGACCCTACTTTACCCTTCAGTTATAGACCCCTACCAATACAGACATAAAGATTATAAGCAAAGCTCTAGCCAATAGACTGGAAACCGTTATCCACGACTTAATACATCAGGACCAACAGGTTTTATCAAAGGCTGATACTCCTCCACTAATATGCACAGGATGCTGAATATAATCGATTACACCTCTTATCAAAAAATACCACCGGCAGTTATCACCCTAGATGCAGAAAAAGGTTTTGATAGAGTTAATTGGAAATTTTTATTCTCTACATTAAATAGATTTGGATTTGGAGAATCATTTATTAAATGGATTAAAATTTTATATACGGCACCTAAGACCAGAATTAATACTAACGGGTTAATATCACAGCCTTTCACATTACACCGAGGCGCTAGACAAGGACGTCCACTCTCGCCCTATCTCTTTACTATCTTCATTGAACCACTAGCAGCAGCAATACGTCAAATTATAAATATAAAAGGAATACAGACACGTAATATGGAACATAAAATTAGTCTACACGCAGATGATATTCTCAAAAGAGCCATTCAATTCAATAACAGAAACCATTACAACTATCAAAAATTACTCACAAATATCTGAATATTCTATCAATTCAATAAATACACTGAATATTCAAGGAATGAATACAAATTAACCACATCACATATTTGGGTATTAAGATCCCCCCCAGTTGTCCGAATTATTCAGACTTAACTATAGTCCACTTACTAAAACAATAAGTGATGACCTCCATCCCTCTCTCCAACCTGCCCCTCTCTCTCCTCGGAAGAATAGCCGCAATTGAAATGACAGTATTACCAAAAATAAACTGTTTAATCTGTATAATAATCTGTTTTCTATGATTCCCATACATCCCTCACCAACCTGGTTTAAATCTCTGGATACTAATATAATCAGATTTTATTGGAAAAATAAAGCGCCCAGAATCAAACTCCCTACACTGCAGAATCCAAAGCCCTGTGGTGGCCTAGAAGCACCAAATTTTCATCATTATTTTCTTGCAAATCAACTTCAGTATATACTAAAATGGATAAAAGCCAGAACATCAGATAGATCATGGACAGACATCGAACAAACATTATGCAGAGATATTCACATGGCTGACTTGCCATTTATCAGTCAATCAATTAAAAAACATCCATGCTTTAACAATAGAACTACATCTACAACTCTGATGGCTTGGTGGAACTTTAATAAGAGAACCACACACACACACACACACACACACACACACACACACACATTTACACACATACACACAGGCACACACACACATACACACAGGCACACACACATACACAAGTGGCTATTATTATTATTATTTCAATTGTTTTAGGCTTAATTTGTTAGACTTTGTTTTGTTTTATGATTTGGATGAGGTATATCTATGTTTCATCTTTCTTTCGTGTTACGTACCCTTACCTGTATGTTCTATGTATTACCCTGTCCTCGTTGGACACAATGAGAACAATGTAATAAAGAACAAAGTTGTAATAGTCCTCGGATGAGGCGGGTGGTGGCAGGCCCAAAAAAAAGTATAGTATGTTTTTTTTGTTCTGTAAAGTTATGAATTTAGAGCTATAAGGTTTTATTCAGACAGCAGTGATACATCAGCCATACCATAAACAGTATAAGGAATATGATAGAATGATAAGTATAGAAGAAACATCCCTACTATAGATCAGTATTCAGGACAGACGAGTCTACTGGAACTGAGTGAGAGTGGAGAAATGAAGAGGAAGTTCTGTTGTTCCAGTTGGAGAGCAGCAGTCCTGGAACAGCAGCCAGTTTCCTGATTCTACTGGCTGTAATGTGGTGATGAAAGAAGCGAGTTACAGCAGCAGAACAACAAGACAACAAGCCCAGCTGAATGGGGTCAAAGACCTCTAAAACCAAGCAGCACATACGCTGTGAGACGTTCTGTGGTGGAGAACGCCCAGATTTCTTCCCTCGTTTCCTGACTCTGCATGTAGGGAATTCCTTCAGCCTAAAAAAGGAGAAGAAGGAAAAATACCGCTCAGTAGCCGTGTTCGTATCCTCCACCTTCAAATTCTACCATGCTTTTACAGCCGTAGGTGACTTCTAGAACAATACAGAACAGAGCATCCTCGGCGTGTGTAAACAGGTATAAATAATACTGAAATAATATATAAATCTGCTCAAAAATACACAATCCAAAAAAACTAACATGCACAAATATACGCCAAATAAACATGCACAGAAGTGTACTTACAAAGAATGTACATTTCTGAATTTCTGAGAACTTCAACCCAAATTTTTGCATTTTTATAGGTAAATGTTTACATACGATGACAATGTAATATTGGCTTTTCTGTCACGGGGCCTAATAAGACACTCGAGACCATGACGTGTCCCTGGGTTCATATTCTCCCACATAAATGTCTGAAATTCAGTTTCTAAAAGCATTCAATTTTTCTATTACATGTAAATACATTTCTGTCACAGAAGTGTATTTACGAACAATGTACATGTTCAAAAATACAGATTAAAAAAATAAATAAAAATGCATAAAAACAATGAACATGTTCAAAAATAGATAATTTAAAAAGTTAAATGCAAAAAACATATATTTTTAAATGAACATGTTCAAAAATACAGTTTGTTTTTTTCAAAATGCAAATAAATATAGATTTTTTTATAAAATAAAAATGCATAAAAATACCAATTAATAAAATTGAACATGTTTGAAAATACAGATAAAAAAAACACACAAAAATACAAAAAATTTTAAAGCAATGTACATGTTAAAAATATTGATTGTTTTTTCAAAAAATGCAGATTTATAACAAATATATACATGCACATGAAAATAGGCCTTTATGGAACAAAAACACATGTGCAACATTACAGATTCATTTTAAATAAACAAACATGCACAAAAATATCAACAAAGCCCAAATAAACCTGCACTGAAATATATATAAAAAATAAACATGCTTAAACATACATTTCTTACATAAACATGTACACAAATATATTAATAGCCCAAATAAACATTTTTCAAATAAAAAAAATGTGTGCAAAGTGGAAAGAGCAAAAAGCAAAGTGCAAATACCCTACAGAAGGCATGAATAACGTGAATAACAGAAACAGGAAATACATTCTGTTAAAGAGCTGATTCATGGTAATCTAATTTAAGACATGGCTAATTAACATAGCATAAATAACACTAAGTAAGACTAATAACACTAAATAACACTAAGTGTCCACATGTGCTCTGTTTGGTTAGAAAGTGAGTGTAAATAGATATATATTCCGTTCAAATGGCCAAATCCTGATGAATCTGGTCCTATGCAAATCTATACAACTCCTTTATCGTGTATGATAAAGAAGCAGCATACGGAGAAGAAAGGTGCTGGAGAGCGTTTTCAAATATCAACATGTACATGATTCCCGGATCGCTATCATCAGACAACATCAAAGAAGCCCAAGAAGGGCACCAAAACAAGGAGTTTCATTCAGAAATTGGGTGTGTGAGGACCTCATGGTGCTGAATTCCCCGCCGATATGGGTGCAGTTTACGCAGAAGACCCGACCGAGCCAAGAAAACAGCGGGCCGATTTCGGATTACAAGATGGCCACTTCAGTGTAACCCCTGCACGCTTTGGTTTGGGGTCAGGGCAGGGCCCGAAATGGTGAACGAGGGGGTCTTCGTGCTACACGCAACCGCACTGAACACATCCCCCAGTTGTATATATGCTAGTTTTTGTCCTTCTCTGAGACTTAAGCTCAGGACTGCTGCACACGTCCCCCCTCTCGACCTGGTCCCCTGGCCCTGTGACGTCACCGCACAGTGCTGGGTGAGCGACCTTCCTCGAGCACGCGAGGATGCTGACGGGAGGCAGTGCGCATGCCCAGTAGCATCTGCAGCGTTTCGTGACAACACTAATAGTCTGCATGGATCACTGGCACGGAGAGTCAGTTCTAATTACGGTTATCTCAGGCTTCCGCTCGCTCTATTTTCAGAGGGCCCATCTGAGTGGTTAGCAGAGACCCCGCCTCCCGCGGCCCTGCCGTCCGGCCGGCCTGCGTTGTAAGGAACTGGGGTGGTCATACTGTTCTGCCCGTCGTTCCATTCATTTCACTGCTCGTTATGTGTCCATGATTTCATCCTAGCTTTGGCACGCCAGCTGCTTTTAGGTCTGTTTACGGCGGCGCGGTGCTGCTGCTTCCAGGAGTAATCCTTTCAGTGATTTCAGAAGCACGTATACTAGAGGGCTGCGCTGACGGTAGACCTGTCCCTGTGGCTGGAGTTCAGGGCGTTCTGGCAGCCGTACACATGTACCGCATATGGCCTAATGACGACGCTCAGTAGTGTAAATATGGGAAACGGGAGACCCTCCATGGCCTCCAACCAGGAACCACGCTTTCATTTTCTATTTGAAGTAGACAAAATCAACACAAACAAAAACACGCCGGATACAATCTACTCACCCACACTGCACTCACATGGAACTCCTTTGTTTCTGGAGGTTTTTTTCCGAGGGTGGTTTCTTTTCTTCCAGCGCAGAGGAGGGCCATGTGGAGGTAGGGATCAGGGAATCCGTCCCACTATAAGCTGGATCATGAAGGGAAGCCCATACAGGCAATGTAGCGTTATAACATGAATATGAATGGAACTCTGCAACAATAAGCCCATATGTCATTGGTCATCATAGAAAACCTGATTTCGGGTTGTATTTATATATGTATCTCAAAAATATATCTTGCTTTTGCAAGAAATCAATATATATGTATATATCCATATGTATTCAATATATATGTACACAATGTATACACACTATATATATATATATATGAATGATCTTTTGGACTACCATAAACATTGTATATATACATATATATATAGCGTGTGTATACATTGTGTTTATTTAAGATATACATACTTATATACTTACAAAAGAGCAATTTACAAGAAAAATAAAAATATCTTTTAATACCTTTATTTATGAGCAGCCCTGATATAATACCAAAGAAATAAAATATGTCATTAAAATGTCTCAATTCTAAAATACAAATCCGATAAATAACATGGTGAAAAGCATGAAATAATCAGCGGCTGTTTTTCTGAAATAAGTGGAGAATTTTGTACATAATTACTGATTATTTGCTGAATTGATGTGCAAAAACCTATGGCACGTTTAATATTTTATATCTGATGTATTTCTAGTAACAGCCTCCTGACATGCAATAGGGTAACCAGTAAAACAGGAGATCCACAAGACTTCCAACCAAAAAAACAGACTTGAAATATCTGTTTTATTTTCTATTTAATGCACGTGACACAAAACCTACTCACCACACCGCAGCGGAGCGTGATGCCTCTGTTTCTGGAGGTATAAAGAACACAGATTAGAAATATGAAATATCACTCAAAATGTGCCTCACTAAAAATAGGAAATACTGAAGGAAAAATGCAGAATTATTACTTATTTGCTGAATTTATGTGCAAAGTTTAATACACCACGTTTTAGTGTATTCCAATATGTCCAGTTCAGCAAATTAATATTAACTGTGCTCTAAATTAGCAAAACCATTTTGGTATTTATGTTTATTCACTGCAGAGGATTTGCATGAGGACATTTACGATCTCAAGCTATAGGAACAAAAAAAATAATTTGAAAAATAAGTTCAAAACTCTAAATTCTAAATTCGAAGTCTTTCCACTCGGTATATCTGCACCTTAATAGAAACCATATAATGCGTCTGAAGCAGGAATCAGTGATAAACGATATTAGGTTTTTACTACTGTTCATAATCATATCAGTATTTTTTATATTCATTTTTTTAACTGCTTTTGTAAGAAAATGGTTTTCCTCCTTGTTTACCTCCATTTATGTGCTTTACGTTTTGAACAATAGTTTCATTAGTGTTTCCAGTCATGTCATATGCTCACAGAGTTTTCAGGTAAATAAACAGGTTTTTTGTTTTTTGTTTTGTTTTTTTTTTTACACAAATTTACCAGCGATATTTCACAATATTTATACACATGACAGGCCTATATATATATATATCCTGATTATTATAACATCGCTGTTTGGACAAAACCTCAAACTTCACTTTCTCGATGCTGAATAAAAGTTAATGGAATAAAATTTTAATCACATTTTCAAATAAATAATAATAAATAAATAAGAAAACAACAGAAAATACACAAATGTCATTTTGTAAAACAAACTACACTGTTAATAATGCTGCTTATTGATTATTATGTCATATATAAAACCTTTACATTTAGTTTAATTTCCTATATTACTGTTTATCTGCTATTTGAGGTTCAGAGCTTCTTCAGATTTCTGCTTTTGTATTCATACCCATCATTATAATACACAGTCATATCAGTGTTAGTGGCCCTTCTCACTTTGCAGGACTGAGGGGAGAAACCCAGCTCAGCAACACAAACTGATCTGTGTGTCTGTTCGGGGGCAGATCTATAAGCTAGTCGCGGAGCACTATACACGCTGGTGCTCAGGGCGACGTTCAGCTGTATCAGTTCAGGCTGGGTGTTAAGGCCTTTAGCGGTACTGGAGATGGAGATGGGGACGTTGGTGCTGGAAGCGTGTTAGAGACCGGAGACATTAACTCTGATGACCAGCATCATAACTGGTGTCTTCACGGTGTCAAAACACAACAGTAATGAGTCACCTCCAGGCGCGTAGCCGCAGCGTTCACAGTGTAAACGGAGGTCCTGGAAAACATGAATGGAACAGCGGTTATTACAGCCATGGTCTTCCGCTCTCACGCCTACATTCCCAGGATAACTGGGCTAAATGAACTGGTCAACCACATTTTGGGATGAAACCGATTTTCCTCCTGCATGTTAAGTGAACAACATTGCTGTTGAACTGCTGCTGCTGAGGCACCGGCTAAAATCATGCGGATTCCATGCAGGATAAACAGGAATACTGCACTATACTGAAGTGGGAAATCTGGATGCCTTTAACTGTGTATCCCTAATGTGTTCATTATTAACTGCATCTCCCGGCAGAGTGAACAAGGCTAACGCTAACCAGCGGTCACTCCTCCGCCCACTTAGTAAAGCAGTCTATCAGAGCAATAACGAGCTCCTATACCTCATCGGTAGCTGCCCTGATGGCACCATTTGATGGCACATAGAGTAGATAGAAGAACATTCCTCTGGTGACTGCTTTAATGATGATGGCTCTCTCAACGCTGCCTAACTGGGGTGGCCAGAAGGGCTCCGCTCCAGAGAAACTTCTGCGGTCCATCCATGGTGGAGGGCATGCTAAGACAAAATAGTGCTTGTTATTTCCAGGTTTTCCACTATTTTCCCATCATCAACATTCCATATAAAACTCGGAAGACACATGTAGGTTCACTGGTGGTTTAGATGGTGTTTACACCTCACACCGAACCCACTCTCAATCACTCTGTTTACACCTCACACCAAACCCGCTCTCCATCACTCTGTTTACACCTCTCACCGAACCCGCTCTCAATCACTCTGCTTACACCTCACACCAAACCCGCTCTCAATCACTCTGTTATACCTCACACCAAACCCGCTCTCAATCACTCTGTTTACACCGTACACCAAACCCGCTCTCCATCACTCTGTTTACACCTCACACCAAACCCGCTCTCAATCACTCTGTTTACACCTCACACCAAACCCGATCTCTCTCAATCACTCTGTTTACACCTCACACCGAACCCGCTCTCAATCTCTCTGTTTACACCTCACACCAAACCCGCTCTCAATCACTCTGTTACACCTCACACCAAACCCGCTCTCAGTCACTCTGTTTACACCTCACACCAAACCTGCTCTCAATCTCTCTGTTTACACCTCACACCAAAGCCGCTCTCAATCACTCTGTTTACACCTCACACCAAACCCGCTCTCAATCCCAATTCCTCTTTAAAAGACAAAGACAAAGCTGCACACTAGACGTGCACTCAAAGTAAACAATACTGACTTCCTTTCTTTGACCTCAGAAGTGACACCATTCAGGCCCTAGACGCCCCCCACCCCCACCGTGGAGTCGTTCTGAAGGGACCCTGTGCTCTCAGCGTGTCTGATGACTTGTGAACTAATCGGGCTAACGACAGGGGCGTATCTGCAACGATGACCCCTGCTGCAGGGCAGGTGAAGAGGTTAAGCAAACAGCCATGGGCCGTGACAGTAATCCTGCCTTTCTGCCTTACTGGTGGTGTGTTCAGTGCCGGGGCACGGCCAACGTAAAGCACTTAAAGCCACGCAACGGCCACAAGCAATTTGCGGTGATGGAAAAGGAACTGTTTATTTAAGGAAGCTGAGTGTTAGTGTAGCCTTGCCTGGGACTCCTGAGCTAGCAGCTCAGCCTAGTAGCCCACTATACAGTAGTACCTATCAAAGGACCACCCTGAGGTTATAAGGAGTGTTCCAGCTTGCGCTGCATGGGCACAACATAGAACAGAGGCCAATCAGAACAGAGATCATTTACATACGGGCACAGTAACCGAAGCAATCGAATCAAGCAGCCTGCTTTCCCTTATAGGGGCAATGTGTAAGGCGCAACCTGTCATATCCTGTTGATCGTTTTAGTTCATTCTGGAACATTTTGAACTAAAAATCTTACATATTGTTCTTTTAAACTCCAAAACAGCCTGTCTGAACTCACCGGCTGTGTAGAGAATGTGTTAGAGAATCAAGAGACACTGAATCGGCGGGCCCAAACTTTTGCACATGACTGCATATACACCTATCCAGCCTATGGCAGTTTAGCTCCGCCCCCTTCGTTCAGCTATATAGTGTTTCAGGCTAGACTACTTTTGAATAAGGCATTGCTTTAGATGGTAGCCAGTCAGAACTGAGCTCATTTACATATAGGTCTCAAAGACACAGTTTGCCTGATTAATTATGAGGAATCATAAATGCCCATGTACAAATGACCGCTGACTGTTTTTGGTACATAAACCCCACACAAACATCACAAGTATGTTTACATTTATGGCATTTAGCTGATGGTCTTATCCAGAGTGACTTACAAGGTGAGTCGTATTACAGGTAGGCCTATGTAGTGTTAGGAGTCTTACCCAGGGACTCTTATTGGTGTAGCACAGCATAGTCACCCAGACCGGGATTCAAACCCACACATGGTGGTAGCACACTGGCAGGTACTGGTGTTATCAGTTGTGCAACACAGTATTACACCTTTAATAATTTTATTTAAACTATTTAATGCATATTGTTTTATTTTATTAAAATGCTTAAAATACATTTTAAAAAATTAAACAATCTTAGAATCAAAACTTTATTTCCCAGCAATGTTTAAAACAGGGAACCAGAATAATAAATAAATAAAATGTGTGTGCGTGTATGTGTGTATGTGTGGAGGGGGGGGGGTTAGGTTTATGCCACATTGTCTCAACATAACTCTTTCAAATTCATGGTTAGGGTAAGTTTAGTGTAAGTGTGAGAGTAGGATTAATGGTAGTGTGAGAGTAAGATTAGTGTTAGTGTGAGGGTAAGGTTAGGGTTAGGGTAAGGTTAGTACTAGGGTAAGGTTAGGGTTAAGGTTAGGGCAAGGTTAGTGCTAGGGTAAGGTTATGGTTAGGGTAAGGTTAGTGTGAGGGTAAGGTTATGGTTAGGGTAAGGTTAGTGTGAGGGTAAGGTTAGTGTCAGGGTTAGGGTAAGGTTAGTTTTAGGGTTAGGGTAAGGTTAGTGTGAGGGTAAGGTTAGTGTCAGGGTTAGGGTAAGGTTAGTTTTAGGGTTAGGGTAAGGTTAGTGTGAGGGTAAGGTTAGTGTTAGTGTTAGAGTAAGGTTAGTGTTAGAGTACGGTTAGTGTGAGGGTAAGGTTAGTGTTAGGGTAAGGTTAGTGTGAGGGTAGTGTTAGTGTGAGAGTAAGGTTAGTGTGGGTTAGGCTAGTAGTAGTAGTTCTGGTTAAGGTTTGGAGAGGCATCCAGGAAATGAATGGAAGTCTATGTATTGCCCCCACAGTGTGTGTTTGTGTGTGTGTGAGTGTGTGTGGTTGGGAGGGATTAGGCATTCACATTGTGTCTCAAAACAAACTGGTTTGTGTCCTCCATTCTCACTGCCGGGTCAACCTGCCCCGAACCTCATGTGTGTATCATTAGCATGCAGGGGGCTGCAAACGTTCCATTAGTCATTTACCATTCCCATCTTCTTTACAGGCAGGAGAAGGTTCATACTCCAAACACACTTATAACAACGTCCCCATATCTTTAAACCTGGAACCTCGACTTGACCCGCTACATCACAGGAATGATAAATAACCAACACGATGAATATAATATCCTCACTTGTGAGGATGCCAAGTGGATGATAACGGCGCGTTCTGTGACTTCCTAGTTGGGGGGAGGCTGTGTGATCGGCCATGCACCCCTGGAGACTGACAGGAACATAAAGGTGTCCCAGCGAGAGGAAGTAATGGTGGGGAACCGCCTCCGAAACGTCCCCTGACTGCTCAGGAAAGAGGATCAACAGGTGGCCTTTCAGGCCTTTAGGGTCTCAGGGTCATTCACAGTGCTCAGTGGAACTAAGTGACTCTGTAGGAGAGTTTCCTGTTCGTTAACGCTGCTTCGTAAAGAGCTGTTCGGATAGCAGAGACCTGCTCTTCATGTCTTGTGTGACAGTGCAGCCACATGAATGAACTCCACTGAACACTTCAGATGTAAACAGACATTCAGAGTGGGTTCAGTGTGTGAACCACTCCAATCTAGATACACATGCCGAGTCAGAGCTGTTCACAGTGGTGGTGAAGGTAACCAGACGTCCACCTCTAAAAGCTCCCTCATAGAAAGTTACTACATGAGATGGTTATGAATACGCTGCCTGATGTCTGAGACGCTGTTTATGATAGTTTGGAGAAGATTTCAGCCTTAAACTCCATTCATGGTGGAGGGATACATGCTGCAGGGTGCTGTGAGGTAAAAAAAATAGTCCCTAAAGGAAACTCATTATTTCCAGGTTTTCCAGATTTTCCCATCATCAGCATTCCATATCACACTCACACTCATATCACACTCAGTAGACACGTGTAGGTTCACTGGTGTTTTAGATAGTAAATAAAATGTCTATATGTGTGTTCTAGACATGGAGACCTCTGGTTCCCATCACCACTTCCAATAGGCTCTTCAACCGATTGGGGTATGAATCCATCCCTGCAGATCACATACACCCTACATGCTGATTGTCTTCCCTGGGGCGGATGGGATCTTCCAGCAATGCCACATGGATGGGAACTTCCAGCAATGCCACATGTAACACGACTAGTAATGTCCAACACTGGTTGGAAAAGCAGGACCAAGACCTCAGAGTACCACCCTGGCCCCCTAATTCCCCAGACTTGGGACCACCTCGATGGTTGTGTTGGTTCTCTGGATCCTCCCCCATGCACCCTCCAGCAGCTGTGGGATGTCCTGCAGTCAGCATGGCTCCAGATACCGGTGACAACCTAACCCTACGTTCACACCAGCAGGTGACAGAGCAACAAGCGACCAGTCATTTCCTATGGGAGTATGTGATTTGCAGCTGCGATTTAGCACCAAGGGACACAGCAAAGTGACAAATCAAGTTGAGATTTTCTGAACTTCATGCAAATGAATTAGAACACAGTGAAGCAACATCGTAAACAACTGTCTCCAACAAATTCTTCGGACCAGTCGTAGATGTTGGGGTATGAGGTTCCCAGCTAACTTTTTAGTTCCTACCAGCATCCAGTTCCAGCTTGGAGGAGAAGCTCATAACCGCCGTTTCCTCTATTCCCAGTTTATATGATGTGTCTTTGTCCATATACATCTGTAGAAAAATGAAGTGTGGAAGAAAGTAGCGGATATTGTTGGGATCTCTGGGGAGTTAGATCACTCGATAGCTAGCTAGGTTAGCTAGCATGCTAACCGGCCAGTAAAGCTAACCACAAATGCAAGCAGCTAGGTTTCCATACAAACTCGTTCCTCAATATTAATATGTGCTTTCAAAACGTAGCTAGTTTTCGTGGACCTTGTACATGCCCACACACGACAAACGTGGGGCGGCGTAAGCCATTTGTCACCTGCTAGTGTGAGCGCAGGGTATGGTAGCCTGAGTTCTCCAACATTAGCTGCAAAATGTACTCAGATCTCCAAAACGTCCATCAGGCAGCCTATGCTCCACTGATTCTCATGAATTACCGGCTGACAGATAATTGATGGGGGAGGGTGGGGTGGCATGGCCCTCAAACTGGAGCCCAGTTTCTAGACCTTGGTCTTTCTAAACCCCTGAGTACAGCCATGTGTCCACGCTCTGTAGATGCTAACCCTGGAAACAATCTGAGCTTGAACGTTTATCAGGCCAGACAGTAGGAAGGCAAAGCTGCAAATGCTTGTTGAGCTCAAAACCTCAAGTGAGCTAACATTTATTAAGTCTGGGTTAGAAGTTCCTCCACCCCCAAAACCATCCACCATTAAGACTACACACATGTCCAACCTCAAGTCTTATTACTGATTGCCTGCAGAGCTCTCCTCCGAAGACCACAGCTCATCCTGCTACGCCTGATAGCCATGTTTCCCTTCCATTGTTCATCAGGAGCTTCAGACCATCACAAACAGCCTGGTGCTTCGTTCCCGTATCTCGCCATTACTGTATCTGCATACTAACCGCCGCGCTGTGTTTCTGGATCTCCTGGGCTCTTTGATGGTCTGCTTGGGAAAGATAAACCTCTACAGTTTTAATATGTAAAGTGAGAAAGTACAGGAGGGCCGAAGGATCCCCCCTCCCCATTATCATTCCTCTAACCTTTTCCATCTGCCAGGTCCAACTGCCCTCAACGCCAGACTGTCAGCCCGCATTAGATCACTGCTTTACATAAGAACCTGCTAGTACCTCGCCTGTGTGAAGGACTGGTCAAAACACGCTCTGGCTCGCATAGTACCGGCCTGAACTGATGGATACGAACACAAATGCTGACAAGGGTGCACCTACAACTAAACACAGCAAATGCCCTACTATCACACCAAAGCCAGGAACCCAGGCTAGCCAGGACACGAGGCTAGCAGACGAGAACGGCTGTGAAAGCACCAAGCTGTGGCTGAACAAAGGGATCTTGCGGTTCCCTAAAGAACCTCTCATAACTCATTGTCCTTATGAGCCATGTCATTAGCATCAGAGCTTCTTGATGAGTCAACAGCATCTTACAGCAAATACACCATTTCTAGCACCTCACATTAATTCCTGGCTTAGGCCACACCCACTTCGGGTTTGTCACTAAAAACCAAGGTGTCGGAAAAGCATTGTGCAGGAATCCGTACCATCCCTACTGGAATCAGTATCAAAGCCAGGGTGGCCACACGTCTGGTTTTAGGCCAGACCGCCCGGTTTTTCCCCTCCCAGTCCTCCGTCTGGTGCAGTGCCTGGATGGTGCAGTCCTCTTGTTGGGATGAACTATTTAAAATGTTCACTCGCCAACAATATCATGAGTGCCATTGGCTCATGTCCATGTCAAAAAATATACCTTGCATTTCATTGGTTTAACAAGGTCATGTGACATTGTGACTCGCTTACCGGCTAACTGCAGGTCAGCCCTCTAAATGCTAGTCAATTAGTAAGCTCCTGTCTGCCTCACGAATGTCATCCATTCCACCAAATTAGGTGAGTAAAGCATCATTTATGTGTTATATAGGTTAGATTATGATTTAAGTTATGCTCTAGTATTGCACCTGACCCTGCCCCCTTTATGATGTCCTTCTTTTTTGGGGTTATGAAAGTGGCCACCCTGATCAAAGCCCTGGTACTATAGGCTTTGACCTCCAACCGAGAACCCTGTTCAGAGAAACTTTGGTCCAGTCCTGTTGGTTCATGTTCAAATAAAAAACCTGAGTTATATTTTTTAAGGCTTTTGATCCCAGCCGGAACGCCAGCAGGGCAGAACCAGGGGAGAGAGCTTTGCGGTAGACCCCTCGGAACACCAGACTTCACCATTAACATCAGTAGTAAACAACCATGCGGCCACAAGACACGCCGCCCTCCAGCCATCGTGGATGCACATGTGGAGAATTAGGCAGCTTCATAACAGATGCCATAAACAGGCCTGCAGTGGAAACAAACAGTCCCTCTCATTAACGGTTCCACGGGAGTACAATTCCAACGTCTACCATTGTGGTGAGTAATCTTCTCACATCTGAATAAGACACCCGTCTTATCTGTTTATGGCCGACTCATATCCAGAGTTACTGTTCCAACAGCATAAACAAGATCTCCATAACCCTGATATTCATACATCCTGACAAAGCTAAACAAGACTGTCCAACATGTGGTATGACTATATGATTCTGCTGTGCCGGTTCTGCATGGAAAGGTTCTGTATAGCACCAAAAGTTTGGGATTGCAGTGCTGTTGGGAAGGAAGGTAAAGGTTACCAGGAACAATAAATGCTGATATATTTAGACTGATATGATCAATATTTACTGAGCTACACATACAGAAGTCTATCTCTCAGTATGGTGTCAGGCCGCCGTGTTTGCTAACCCAACATGCCAGACGTCTCTGGAGCTGTAGAGGTTCCTAATGGTGTCCTGTGATAATCCATCCCATGCAGCTTGAATATCCTCACACAGTTCCTGCAGATGGTGCGGTAGGGGTGGAGGTGGAGTGACACCAGGCCTTCTGGACGTGTGACGCGTGACAACAAACCGTTCATCTTGGTGCTGACCACGGTGCCTCCACACACGGATTCGTTGGTCGTCTCCACCAAGACAAAAGCGGGACTCGTCACTGAAGATGACCCGCTGCCATTCTGAGTCACTCCATGACAGTCTGGCACGACACCATTGCAGTCTTTGGTGACGGTGACGTGGTGTTAAGGACAGTCGTGGTAACGGTCTGCGTGCATGTAGTCCTGTGTGGTGCAGCCGTCTGCCAATGGTGCTGCACTAACAGGATGACTCATTGAGGACATCACTGTGGGGTTACCACATCTGAGCTCATCACTGTCATGGGACAACACTGGAGCGCTTGTATCTCATGTGAGCAGCTTGTAGAAGGAAGGGCTCTGTCCGTGATCTTGCAGGCTGTTCTCTCTCACGCGCTCACACGGGCTGACCTCAGGTTCAGCTGCGCAGTAAATCCCCCGGCTTACGCCGGTATCTAAAGACATACTGACATAAACCCTAATGGCACCTCAGCGATTGCTCATGACCCCTCCGCCTGGAATATTAACCTTCCGTTCCGCCACACTCACGTCCTCATTCCTACAGCGTTTACAGCATGTGGGATTAGGCCAGAGCAGTGTCTGCCTTCGATGTGTGTCCAGAAACATGGACGCAAATGGAGACAGGTCATGTGATCACGGCACAAGCTTTGCTTGGAGTCGTTTATAGAGGGCGTGCATGTCCAGACACAAGTGCAAGTTCTTAGACCTTAGTATGGATACAAGGAAGCATCTGCACTGACCGGTTTCATGACTCCATGTTCAGATGGTTCCTTAATTCTTAAGGTGACTAGCCAAGATTCACCACAGCCAATCAGTCCTGGTCAATATGACTGCAGGAGCTGTTAGCTAATGCTGATACAAAATACGGCTAACAGGCTAACTCTGAGGCGCTGACAAATTCATTACCATCAACACTTATGAAGTTCTGTCAAAAGTAAACACAATTTCTTTTAGTGTGAAAAGCTGTTTTTTGCTATATTAAGCATTTAGGGATTAACTTAAAGCTAGCGTTAGCATTAGCATACTTGAAATGTTGTCTAAACTAATTGATAAATGAACTAAACTCTCCTGCGACTGAAAAGTTTTCTTTGGCTTAGAAAAAGCTAATAATAGCTGTCAAGAAAAGCTAATACTAGCTGTCAGCTAAAGCCACATTATTTCTCAGTTAGGGTTAGCATCAACACACCTGAAATTTCATCAAAACTAAACATTCTTGCGAGTAAAAAGTTTCTTTAGCTTAAAGTAAAAAGCTAGTTGTTAAATGCTGAGTCACTGAAAAAAAAGCCTAGAGGCATTTGAGAAGTATTCAGTTTCAACGTTAGCATTAGCATCAACATTTAGAGTAAAACGCTGTTTTTTTTAGCTGTTAGCTAAAGTTACATTAGTTCCTTATACAGCTAACAAGCTAACAACAAATTCAATCATTTTAAAATGAACAGCTTTAAAGTTCGCATTACCAGCATGTATGAAAGTCTTTAAAACTTTTTAACTGTTAGCTAAAGCCACATAACTTTTAAATACAGCTAACAAGCTAACACAGAGGCACTGAAAATTTGAATCATAGTGAGTTCAGAAGTTCAGAAGTCTCTTGAAATTATCTTAAAGCTAGCATTAGCATAAATTCTGTCAAAATTCTGTCAAAACTAAACTATCCTGTGAGTGAAACTTTTTTTAGCCGATAGCTAAAGCCACACTGTTTCTTAATACAGCTAACAAGTTAATGTTGAAGTACTAAAGAAAACTATAGGGGCTTTTTTGAATGGTCTTCAAAGTTAGCGTTAGCATCAACACATCTGAAATGTTGTCAAAACTAAACATGACTCGAAGTTTTTTTTAGCTATCATAGTGTNTATGTCTCTACTTTGTCTCAAACAGAAGCAAGCTTCTAAATTGTCTCAGTTTTTACACACACTCACGCGCACACACACACGCACACAGCCCCCAAACAGACACACACACACACACACACACACACACACACACACATGCTCAAGCACACACACAGGCACAAACACATGCACACACACAAACAAACACATGCACACACACATGCACACGCAAGCACGCACACACACACACAGGCACACACACACGCACACACACACACCCCCACACACAAACACACACCCCAAACACACACGCACACACACTCTCACTCACACACACACACACAAACACACACGCACACACACAGACACACATACGCACACACACTCAAGCACACACACACACACACACACACACACACACTCCCAAACACGCACAAATAGGAAAAGAAAGGAACACGAAAAACAGTAAACCTGTACTGAGTGGTATTAATAAACGTTATTAGCATGATATTTCCTAGATATCTGATCATATAAAAGCATCAGATGATCCGATACAGATCTGACTGGAATTAGATACCACTGCTGTAGGAACAAAACCCTGTATCCTTTTTACAATGCCATCTAGACATTACAACATGCTAAAATTTCATAATAAACGGACCACTAGAAAAAGCTCAACATTATGTGGGGGACATTTCCATTCAAATTTAAGAAACTCTTTTTTATTCTCCTATAAAGTTTGGCAATTTCAGAGACACAAGGCCTAGTACTGACAGTGTATATATGTACATGTATGTATTTTATGTATTATTACTGTCCAAAAAGAAAAACCAAGTACCTTGACTATTTTTCGACATAATTTGAGAAAATCGGCTGCTGTTTACATTGTAAACATTGAAAATTAATAATAATAAAACAAATTTCCTTCTCCTGTGAAGTTGCCATTTCGGAGGTACTTGCTTTTGTTTGGAGAGTGATAATATATAATCACAGCTGTTGGGGAAAAAACTTCAAAATTAAAACTTTCCAGAACAAGGAAAAACATTATTAACTCTAACGTGAAATTAGTAGAATTATATTTTTTTGCATGTAATTTTAGAGTTTTTCTATTGGCTGGTTCATCATGAAATGTTCATGCAAGGTAAAGGCCACCTGGCATTTTAGAATTCTGATATAAAGTACAAAATGACATCATTTGGTTCCGTCAACAGCGAATACTGTATCTCCAAAATGACGGAAAAACACACTCGACTTTTAATGTAAGTCAATGAGACCAGATTTATTATAGAATATTTCTTTTGATCAATTTATCATGAAATTCTCACAGGATATCAAGAACAACAGGAACTTTCAAACTGTAGCAAAAACTACAAACAACAAAAATGGAGGTGGAGCTAGATGTTTACAGTTACTGAGATCAAATCTTTTCCAATATGAGACACTCTGGATGTTTAATTTAAAATTACTTCAATGTGGTGCAACTCAAGCAATCATATACAGCTTTATTAACCTTTCTGGCTGGACACAAATATATAAAAAAAAATCTCATTTTTGATAGCAAATTCCTGCAAATTAGCTGAATAAACATGTATAATGAGTTGCGGAGCATCAGCACTCTTAAAGCAATCAGAAGCTCCCAGTGAATGACATACATTCCAGTTAACTATGTGTTTATTGATCAATACTGCAAAAATCTATATTGTTGTGTGACACCAATAGCAGTCCACCGCACTATGGTGAACACATCTACTGTACCTCAAATAAACATTTTAGAATTTTAGAATTACTTGCCATGTTTAGCGCTCCATCTCCTGCCTGAAACCCTGGAGACGGAGCGACCTGACCTGCCAAGCTGTAAAAGTAAAGAACCGACAAACGAAGGCTGATAGAAAGACGGCGGGTCCGCAACACTTGCACCTCTGCAAATCTGCGGCTTGTTTGGCCATAAAGCCACAGAATTAATGGAGACGGTGCAGCTGTGCTAGGCCCAGCAAAGCAGGCTAGCTGCTAGCACACCATGTACAAATTCAGGGTTCAATTATCAGCATTACAGCCTCGGCAAGGAACCTCAACAGTCCTACTGCAACACCCACCAGGTCCTGATGTTTAACCACAGGAACTACAGCAAGTCCATACCCATTACAGAACTCATTCTGTGGGATTTGGTTCATCGCTGGAAACAGTTTCTGAGTTATTCTAACTAAATACTTCAAATTAGGGCTGAACGATACGGACTAAACACTGGTATCGTGATACAGTATTATACCTTGAACTTCAATATATAAACTAAACAGTAATGTGACCTGGTTAAAACTTGGCCTGCATTTCGACTGGAATAAATTAGAATTTGGGGATTAAATTCATATCTTGATTTATCAAATAAGCCCACAGAAACATTCACCTGTATTACCAGAAAGGCCAATATCTCAATAAAGACCAATAAACAATATATATTCTGCAGACAGCCATGAAATCCCTTTGGTAAACATTCCCGAGAACTGAAATAATATGGTCCCCATACATGCAAAATAAGCTGTGATGTCATAAAAACAAATATATTTACACTACAAATCTGCCCATTCGGCCTATAGCAGTTTAGCCCCGCCCGTTCATGCTATGAAGAAGTGTTTCAGCCCAGATTGCATCTGAATTGAGTACAATGGAGGCCAACCAACCAAGTCTGACTAGCTCATGGGAAATCCATGCTCAAGAAAATTCGCTTTATAGAAATGATACTGCTTTATAAATGATGAATTTTGACAATTTTAGAAAACAGTAACCTAGAAATCCTGATTTCCTTTTGCAGGACAAAACTGTAACCGGTAAAATGTAGCAATGTAGCAAAACAAAATTAACTTAATTAATTTAAATTTCATTTAAGATTGTAATAATCACAATAGTATTAGAATAGTTTTTAAAATGTATTTGCTATTTATTTTCTAAAACCTAAAAGTAAAGCTGAGCTATTTAATTAAACCTCTGCAAAAAATCAACATTGAAAGTCTTTTGTTGTTTATTAAAGTATGTTATGCTGAATAATGAGATTTCACAATGCAGCTTGTTGTTGACAAAAAATATTGGCAAAAAACATAATTATACAAAACACATATTTGAGCTTTGCAGGTTGCATTAAATCATTCTCTAACACCATCTTTATTACCTTATGGTGAAATTAAACCATGAATCATTTGCAAAAGAATCAAATTTCAGTGAAATTATATTCAATGATGCAGTGAAGGTGGAGCTCAAAATTACATGATGCAAGGAATCATATCCTACAGAATCAAATTAGGGGGAAATTTCACGTTGCAGCAAATCAGTTTCTAACTGGAATGCAGGACTTTATGCTGCAGTGAGTCATTTGCTAAAGAACGTAATTTAGGATTTCAGGTTGCAGTAAATCACTTCTTAAACAATTCAAATTGTGTCACAATTAGAGATTTCAGGCTGCAGTGAATCAGTTACTAACAAATCTAATTCTGTTGAAATTACAGATTTCGGAATGAAGTGAATCAGTTCCTGACAAATCAAATTGTATTGAAATTACAGATTTTATAATGCAGTGAATCAGTTACTAACAAATTTAATTCTGTTGAAACTACAGATTTTATAATGCAGTTTAAAGCAGCAAAAGATTATAATTTCAGGATATATTGCATCATCCATCATCAAGTATGTTATGATGAAATATGAAAAGCCATTATGATGCAAATCCACATTAAAAGTAATAGCCTGATTTCCACCTCATTCCACTAAGGCTATGGGAATTGTGGCCTGCCTCTTTGCCTGGACCAAAAGGGAAGGGTGCCCCCTACTGACCTGAAGACTCTAAAACCCTGATGACCCCATTTGGTCAGGTCGGCTGGCTAAGGGCTCCTGCCTATTGGTTTGCTACTACAGCAAAATTTGAGAGGGTACTTCCGATATCGATCCAATATCGGATCTATTAGAAAGGTGATCTGTATATTCCGATTCAAATTAACCTTTCACTTATATTCCAATGTTTTCCCCTCGCGTTTCATTTAGAGAGCTTTTTTAATGAGTCTGTTCATAAAAATAATCAAATCAAAAACTCAGATAAAAGAGAACCTGCTGCTTCACAGGCAGTCCTCTCAGAGTAAGAATGCCCATGGCCTTGAACGTGCCGGAGCTCAGCAGTACGGAGGCTCTGATCAGCTCACACCTCCGGGTCCTGCAAGCTTACTGGGTCGATCAGCACGTCCTTTTGCCCCGGGCTAATGGAGAGCTTTCGTGAACCCATGTGACTCGTACAAAAACAAACAAACAAAGCAGCCAAATTGTGAGTCCCCGTGTGTGCAGTTAGAATAATCCTGGTTTGCTAACTGAGGCGTGATCACGGCATGCTTTAGGGGGCCACAAAGCTAATCTGCTCCATAGACAGCAAAACAGAAGGCTCCAGAAAGTAAGATGTGAAAGGTATAATATTTCCTCTCATAAAACAGGTGCATTTCCTATAATATAGATAGGTAGATAGATAGATAGATAGATAGATAGATAGATTTTTTTATTTTAATTTTAATATCTTAATTTTTATTTTTTTCATTTAAGATTTCATGATGCAATGAAGGTACAATTGAGATTATGTCACAGTGAATCGTTCCCAAAAGTATCAGATCATGTTGAAACTTGGAAAAAGGACTCGATTCAGTGAGTCATTTCCTAAAAAATCTAATTTGCATGAAAATCTGAGATTTCATTATGCATTATTTTCATTTCCTAATGAAACGAATCAGGGTGAAATTTAAAATGTCATGACATAATTTTATTGTTTGCAAAAGTTATGTTATGAAGAACTGTGAGATTTTGTGATACTGTTCATTTACAAAAGTGCTGAATGGCAGTGAAATGGATTCCAAGCTTTGCAGGATGCAGTGAGTCATCTGTTAACAAATCATATCGTCTTGAAATGAAGCTGTGAATCATTTGTCAAAGAATCAAATTATGGTGAAATTTTTGCATTCATGCCATGAAGGTGAACGTGAAGATTTCATGATGTAGTGAAATATTTCCTAAATAATCAAATTAGGTTTAAATTTGAAATTTCACGTTGCAGTGAATCAATTTCTAACAAAATCATGAATCCTAAAATCATGGTGGAATTTAGGATTTCATGCAGCAGTAAGATCACTTACTACAGAATGAGAATAGTGAAATCTGAGGCTTCAGGATACAGAGAAATATTTCTAAAAGAATCAAATTGGTGTGAAATGTAAGTCTTGTACAGTGAATCACTTCCTAAATAATCAAATTGAGTTGCAATTTCAAATTGCAGTGAATTGGTTTCTGACAAATCCTCAAATCATGGTGGAATGCAGGATTTCATGGTGCTGTGAGTCATTAGAATAGCAAAATCTGAGATTTCTTGATGTAGGGAATCATTTCCTAAAGAATCAAATTATTGCGAAATCTAAAATTTCATGATGCAGTGAAATATTTTCTAAAGAATCAAATTAGTTCCTAACAAAACCTAAATACTAAATGCACTTCCTAAATTTGAATCACTTCAACTGGTGTGAAATTGGTGTGAAATTTTTTAGGACTTTAGGTTGCACTGAATCGCTTTCTAATGATCTGAGCCATGGAGAAGGGGCAGTGAATCATTTCATACTGAATCAAATTAGGGTGAAATCTTAAATTTTGTGTTGCAGTTCATCGTTGTGGAACGCAGGTCTTGAAATGACACGCTGCAGTGAGTCATTTCCTACAGAATGGGAATAGTACAATCTGAGATTTCATGGTGCAGAGAATCAATTTGGTGTGAAATTTAGGATTTCAGGTTGCAGTGAATCACTTCCTAGTGATTTTGATCCAAACCATATCTAAACACCCCCACCCCACCCCCTTCAGAGCTCACTGCTGTCACTTGTAGAGCAGCAGCCTATCACAGGTCACTACAGGCTCTCAGCAGTGGTCTGTCCTGTCAGGGCCCTGCTCACTCAGGCAGCAATGGCTTCTGGGAAGGGCACAAACACACAGCAGCAGAGGCAGAAATGCGAATGGCCTGTCACGGAAGGGCTTTGTTATACTGTACAGGCATGGCAGAGAGAGAGAGAGAGTGAGAGAGAGAGAAAGAGAGAGAGAGAGAGAGAGGGAGACAGAAAGAGAGAGAGAGGGAGAGGGAGACAGAGAGAGAGGGAGACAGAGACAGAGAGACAGAGAGAGGGAAAAGGAGACAGAGAGGGAGAAAGGGAGAGGGAGATAGAAAGAGAGGGAGCGAGAGGGAGACAGAGAGAAAGACAGAAAGGGAGAGGGAGACAGAGAGAGAGAAAGAGAGAGAGAAAGAGACAGGGACAGAGAGAGAGGGAGGGAGACAGAGAGAGAGAGAGAGAGAAAGAGGGAGGGAGACAGAGAGAGAGAGTAGAATGAATTGTGAATAAGCGAGGGAAGAGGGAAGACAGTAGGAGGGAGAGAGAGAGAGAGACAGGGGACAGAAAGAGAGAGGGAGGGGGAGACAGAGAGGGAGGGAGACAGAGAGAGAGAGTACAATGAATTGTGAATAAGCGAGGGAGGAGGGAAGAGAATAGGAGTGAGAGAGAGTAGGAGGGAGAGAGTAGAAAGGAAAGGGAAAGAGAGAGACAGAGACAGAGACAGAGAGAGAGGGAGTAGAATGAATTGTGAATGAGCAAGGGAAGAGGGAAGAGAGTAGGAGGGAGAGAGAGAGAGAGAGCGAGAGAAAGAGAGAGAGAAAGGGAGTAGAATGAATTGTGAATGAGCAAGGGAGGAGGGAAGAGAGTAGGAGAGTGAAAGAGAGTAGGAGGGAGAGAGAGAGAGAGAGAGAGAGGGGGAGAGAAAGAGAGAGAGCTTTTCCCACTGAATGACCTAATGGCCTAAAGGCTACAGTCCGTCACAAAACATCAGGCTAATTCAGCCACTCGAGTGGAAGGAGGAGAAGAGAACACAAGGCAGCGTTGCTGAGTCTGTGTCCTGAAAGAGGAGGTGCCACAGCGCTTTCGATCCCATGACTCAGCCAGGCCTGCGCTACAGGACGACAAGAAGGGCCCACAGTGGGTCCCCTGTTAGTCATACTACAGTAACTACATCAGGCGGAAGCAAACATGCCAATCAAGTTACCCACAACCACGACTGGACTGTTCTTTAGCAGGGGGATGAACTGGGCAGGCGGATTCAGTGAATCATTTCCTGAAGAATCGAATAACAATGAAATCTAAGAATTCATAAAGCAATGAACGGTTTCCTTAAGCATTGAATCATGGTGAAATCTAAGATTCCATGATGTAGGGAACCATTTCCTAAAGAATCGAATCCTGGTGAGATCTAAGAATTCATGATGCAGGGTATCGATCCCTAAAGAATCAAATCACAATGAAGTCTAAGAATTCATGATGTAGTGAATCATTTCCTGAATCGATTTACGATGATATCCAAGATGAAATGGTGCAGTAAATCATTTCCTGAAGATTTGAATTATAATCTAAGATGTCATAGTGCCATGAATCATTTCCTAAAGAATGGAATCACAATGAGATCTAAGAATTCATGATGCTATGAATCGTTTCCTTCAGAACCGAATCATGGTGAGATCTAAGATTAAATGATGCAGTGAAGAATCGATTCATGATGATATCCAATGATGTAGTGAAGAATGGATTCATGATGATATCCAAGATTAAATGATGCAGTGAATCATTTCCTAAAGACTCGAATTACAATGAAATCTAAGAATTCACAAAGCAATGAATTGTTTCCTTAAGAATTGAATCATGGTGAAATCTAATATTCCATGATGTAGTGAATCATCTCCTAAAGAATCGAATCATGATTAAATCTAAAGTTTTATGATGCAGTGAATCATTTACTAAAGAATCGAATCACAAATCTAAGAATTCATGAAGCAATGAAGACTCCAGCAACACTGCTGGGTCTGATCCACTCTCACCATCAAATCAGGGTGAGATCTAAGATTTCATGATGCAGTGAATAATTTCATAGAGAACTGAATTATGATGATATCCAAGCTTCACAGTCAGGGAGATTGTAGAGTCTGTTGATGCCCCTCCAACTAGCGTTCATCACCACTGTGTAAATAACTTGCTGCAATTGAGGATCGTCTACCAACCAAAACTGTCCCGCCAACAGCGTCCTGTGGGCGGCGTCCTATGGAGCAGCATCCTGTGGCCACTGATGAAAGACTAGAGGATGACCAACACTGCACTGTGCAGCAGCAGATGAGCTATCGTCTCTGACTGTACATCTACAAGGTGGACCAGCAAGGTAGCAGTGTCTAATAGAGTGGACAGTGAGTTGACAGCAGCACTGCTGCGTCTGATATAATCATACCAGCCCAACACACCCTAACACACCACCATCACGTCAGTGTCACTGCAGTGCTGAGAATGGTCCACCCTCCACATAATACCTGCTCTGTGGTGGTCCTGTGGGGGTCCTGACCATTGAAGAACAGGGTAATACAGTATACAGAGAAACAGATGGACTACAGTCTGAAACTGTACAACTACCGAATGTCCTATACGATGGACAATCAGTGCAGTTACAAGGGGGTGGACCTAAAGAAGTGGCCGGTGGGTGTATTTATAGCATGCTAGGGCTATCCCCACTACGCAACACTGGCAGCCTGGAGGAGAAACACGGCTCTAGCTCTTGCACAGTGCAGACTCCACATGTACGCAACCGGGGGAGCCGTCAAACTGTACTGTACTTCAGCTCATGTGTTCTTCCACTGAGCTGGCCATGAAGACTCAGCAGAGAGCTCACCGCGCCAGGGCCTTTACACCTGAAAATACTGCTCTACTGTGGTGACCCTGTGGGAGGAAAACAGCCTTGGATTTGGCATGTACTGGACAAGTTTCTGGATGCAGGCCACATTAATGTTCAGACACTCTTACATCAAAGAATTGGTCAGTTGGTCCAGATTTGGTGGATGCCTTCCCCGGCACAATTCCGAGGAGAATTCCCTGTAGACTGAGATTTTAGCCACTGCTGGTAGACCCGTATGGCCATACACTTCCATACACCTGCAGATTCAGCTACTTCCTTCACACTATGGTCTTTGGCACGCCCAAATGCAGTCACTCTTTTTAGCCAATCATCAACATCTGCTTTGGAGCCATTTTCCACACATGGAATGAGACATTCCCTGCACTGTACCACCTCTTCCCAATCTATGGATCCCGTCACTCACACCCCACAGGTATTCATAGCCTCATCATCCTCGTGCAGCGCTATCTGCAGGAGCCTGTAGTTACTACCACCTTATACATACAAGGGGACATTTTTGGTCCAATGAGCGGTTACCTGCGATTTCAGCATCATCAACATTCCATATAAACACTCGGAGGACACGTGTAGGTTCACTGGTGGTCTAGATAGTATTTGTCTATATGTGTGTTGTAGACATGGAGACCCCTGGTTCCCATCACCACCACTGTAAAGAACATCTGATCACCATTTCACACCCAACCGAGTCACAGTCTCTCAGTCCCTTTGAAGAGAGTGCTTTTGTAGCTGACCACTGACTCTCACTGATCAGCTATAGCGAGTACATGGAAAATCCTGCTGTCTGGAAAAATGAGAAGGACGTTCTGGTTTCACAGGCGTGTTTCCACAGGCTTCACACCACTCTTCTGCAGGAACAAGCCCAGGGTGGGGGGAAACCACAATCCTAAAAACTCACCTTTCCTTCTGCTCCAGTGAGCATACGTCGCTAATCGAAGCATGGCCAGATCATTAGCTAACAGATTTACGAGGAATACGGGAGGATCCGAGAAGGAGACATGAGAAGAGGAACTGTATCTGTGCATTAAAGGCTTCGTTTTTCAGTATGCTGGGGGCTTTTAGTGCCCTGTACGTGTTCAGGTTGATGGAATGAACCCCTCTTGGGTAAGGGTATGACTCATCTGGGCACACCGGCAGCCTCCACTGAAAACATTCCAGCCCATTCTCAGGAAGCGAGGAAGAACAAACATGTCAAACAGTCCTTTAGACAGGTACTCATCCTTAACCATCAGGCTCAGAAGCGGAACACATTAGGGCTGAGTGACATGCTAGCGCAGCCTCCATCATATGACCTCATACTCTGCACTCAGGTCTTCAGTAAAGGCAATGGAAGGATGAGTTCCCTATAGAATCACTTACATTTGATGCTTAAAGGAGCGATGTGTAAGATCATGAAACCTGTCAAGTTCATACTCCAAACACCAGGGGGCAGTGTACCACCAGAAAATGCTCCTCCTCCTCCCTCTTCACTCCTTACCAGTTTCGAAGAAACGTTCCGAGTTCATCAACAAACTTCCTCCCTTTCCTCTCCAATGTTAACTCTTCTTCTGCTGGAAGTGTGGGATTGCAGTGCTGTTGGGAAGGAAGATAAAGGTTACCAGGAACAATAAATGATGATAAATTTAGACTGATATGATCAATATTTACCGAGCTACACATACAGAAGTCTGTCTCTCAGTACAGCGTCGGGCCACTGTGTTTGCTAACCCAACACGCCAGACGTCTCGGTATGGAGTTGTAGAGGTTCCTAATGGTGTCCTGTGATAATCCATCCCATGCAGCTTGAATATCCTCACACAGTTCCTGCAGATGGTGTGGTAGGGGTGGAGCTGGCCTTCTGGACGTGTGACGCGCGACAACAAACCGTTCATCTTGGTGCTGACCACGGTGCCTCCACACACGGATTCGTTAGTCGTCTCCACCAAGACAAAAGTGGGACTCGTCACTGAAGATGACCCGCTGCCATTCTGAGTCACTCCATTACAGTCTGGCAAGACACCATTGCAGTCTGAATTCTTCTCTGAGGCATACTTCACTTACAAAGAACGCTCCCAACACAGTCAGTCAGGTGCAGCGATAAGGCCGGCCTTGCTTACCCTGCATGCACACCCGAGAGTGAAACTTGAATCACTGGCATGTGTCACAATGTCAAACCTACCCACCAAGTTTCATTCCTGGTGGCTGATTCCTTCTGGGTGCAGCTATTTTTTCAATGATGATTGTATATCACTTTGTTTGCTGCCGAAAGTGGTTTCTTGCCCAGAGCGGGCAGCGGCAGTCGCTTACCAAGTGCTCCAGCCATAGTTGTCATCGTCTACCTGCCCTTAAATGATTTAACCGGGAGTAACACCTTCAACATGATTGACAAGAGGTTAGAATACACCGTCGGGGCAGGAGAGCTACTTCTTCATCCTCTCGTGTTGGACTGATTCTACTCCTACAGCGCTACAATGACTCACTATCGCCTCTTCAGGTACACAGTGGTATTACGAGACAGGGCGGGCTGGGACTAGCTGGTTAGCATGCTACCTAACCTTGTGTCAGTCATGTTGAAGGTAGGTGCTGTTCGTGGTTGGATCATTTAAGGGCGGCCAGCCAATAAAATCAGTGAAGAACAATACCGTGATATCAACGACTAGCCCTGTCAGTGTGTATGCCTCTGAGTGGTGACGATGCTTCTCCACACTCCAGAATTAGCCCTTCTGCTGCTTTCAGCACTCACATCATCATCATCAAACCGGTTGCCACCATGTCTGATAAGGTTGGCGCAGTTCCCACACTTTCATCTTTCCGGTGGAGATTCATGTATTTATATCCGTTCTTGAGGCTTACCAGTGACTGTAGGATCTGCCGGTGAACCCTCTGAGCTCATGCCGGCGCATTGTTCTCTTCATGGGAGTCTGTCACACACGTACACCCACATCCTGGATGGACTTCCCAATCTGTTCAACAGATCAGGACGGAAAGACGCGTGATTGAAAAGTATTCAACTGCTACTTTGATCAGCTGTTAATTGTTTGCTATAGCTCCTCCATTTTGACAACACTTTACTGGAGGGTACTGTTCATAAGGCTACATGAACATAAGCTTGCCATATGACATAACCCTGCATTACTGTTTACAAGCTGTTATTCCAATAGCTGCCATCTGTCATAAAGGCTAATCAACACTGGCAAATGCAACCTTTGTAGCGCCTGTTAAAATCAGCATTTATGAGCATCTATGTAGGGCCATGACAAGCTTATGTAGGCCTTATGATCAGCACCCTACAGTAAAGTGATGGCCCCATTTTTATAGGCCACAGTACATCATACAGTGTCGGGAACCACAATGACCATTTCGGCCAAATTAGCTTAGGCAACCTAAACATGTCTGCTACAAATGAAGGAGGAATGTTCTTTTGAGGGCCTAACATTTACAAACCATCATAACACTTGTCCTTTCATCTTCAGTGCAGTGCTTTGAAATACATGGTCAGATCAGAATATTATGAGCACCCCTGGTTGTAGGGGTACCAGTGATCTTGGACCACTAATACCACTGCATGGAAGTAGCTCGATTTAGGCCACAATTGACTCTAAATTCAATCATAACTGATAAACAATGTCAATAACAGTGAATTATGTTACGTTTGTGGTTGTCATGTCAAATATTCCAGAGTATGAAATGGATTTACTTCCGTTTTTCCTGTTTCCCAGCTTTCTAAAGCAGGCAGACCTGCTGTATTAGCCCTACTGAGGATCCTCTGTGTTTGCTAACATTAGCAGCTGAAGCTAATCTCAGTTTAGTGAATCCTTTACTCTCCAGATGAAGATGAAGTTCCACCAGCACTATTATACACCAATAAGGGCTCCAGAGTGTAAACTAGGACGGTGTGATGATGTGCTGATCAGGAGACCAACTAAGAGAAGCTAACGCTATTAGCGCTTATGCTAGCGGCCACAGAACGAGTGTTTCTGCTCATATTAACACTCGACAGAGAAAAATAAAAGCTGTGTTTGATTCTCCACACGGTTCTGTGTACATGTAGATGTGTGTGTGTGCGCGTGTGGGGGTGTAGATCAGTATATCCTTTTACTGAAGCTAATAAGTTAAACGGTAAATCAGCTGTGGTTGCTAGCTAATTAGCCTAGTTAGGCAGTAACGTGGTTAATTATGGTCACGGTTCTGTCTCTTTCGAGCAGGTGGAACACACAGTAAAGTTAGAACCAAGTTTGGGGGTTCTTGGATTTAAATTAAATTTTTGATATCAATAATTATCTTTTTGTACTAATAAAAACCTTGTTTCTAAATGTAATAATTCAATAATATGTGGTTAAAATTGATTTTATGAGTAAAATATATTTTTAAGATCTTTAATTAAAATTATTACTAGCAGAAATGACGCTTTTCACTAGTAAAAAAAACAGTTGGTATTTTTACAAGTATAACAAATCTTGAATTAAAAATTTTTATTTGCCAGTTTCTGAAATTTCAGCCGGTAAAGTGGTTAATCATGGTGATTATAATGGTTCTGTCTCGTACGTGTTGATGTTCTTCCCTGGTGATAATGGTAGCTATCAACAGGGTAACACCCCATATCCCTGTGCAAGGGTGGTGCATGAGTGGTTTCAGGAGGATGGCAGTGGTGGCAGACCTGCTGACTCACCTGATCTCAGTCCACTGGAGCACACTTGGAGTGCCAGGTTCACCGTGCTCTCTACAGCCAATGAGTGGTGTTTCTGTCCTGGGCTACTGTAGAAACATGGCGGTGGTAGTCTCTACTGGAAGTTGAGCCACTCCTATGTGGATATGAAGGCTCGTTCTGAGACGTCAAGAACACACAACGATTACAGGTGATATACAGGTGATATACAGGTTATATTCCATTTCTGATTATAGATCCCACCCCCTAAATCTTACACACTGATCCTTTGATCAGTTTGGTTATGAAGGGAGGTTATACTTCAAGACCACTACAGTGCTTCCATATGGTCAGTGGAGCTGATAGAACGGACAATGAGTGCAGATTCAACGTTATGGCTGTATAGCGTATATAAAGTTTGTTAGATTTTCTCCACATAAAGCTGCGACTTAATCAGATGGTGGTTTGAGGCAAACGTGGGATGATTTTGGCTGTTTACTTGATGCTAATTGGGTGGCCATAATATTCCACGACTTGTTAAGCACATTAGCCTTGTAGCACCAAGCACCAATGACATTTTGGGCAACTGACAAACTGTGTACATTTGCTTTTTGGCTCAACTTTGACCTAACTGCCCAATTACCTGCCAACAGCACTGCAAATATCTGCATAACTGGTCGTCAAAGGTTCGTTGAGGACCACCCTCAACACAACAATGGGTGGGAAGAACTGGGATACGTTTGGAATGGGAGGGGAAAACTGCATGGGCATAGTTCACCGCAGGCACTGTTCTTGGCGTTCTTCGCAGCGCTCTCTCGCCTCATGCGATGTGACAGCCCTGCTGGTTGCTGGACTAGTGGGGCTGAAGCTGGTGTTAACACCAGCTGTGCTCCTTTTAACACCCCACTATGAGCTGCCTTCATCCACACTTAATATCAGCACAGTAAACAGACTCTGGGCCATTTCTAAATCAGGGCTAAGAGAGTTATGAGACAATTTGGCCCTATCGCTGGAGGAGGAGGAGGAGGCTTGGAGAAGACAGTGGCCTAAGGATCACATATGAACATAAACTCAAGCTGCCTTTTTGGGTTTAAATGAGGCTTTGATTGGATCATTACTGCAGCGGTAACGATTCTTTAATCCCTCTCAAACTACCATGTGGGAAGACGGATCTTACTATAGTGATGGGGAGTCGATTCCGAAAGTGTCTACTCTTCGACTCCATCGCGTCTGGGAATCGGAGTCGATTCTTCGTCAATTCACTCGTTGGATCCTTCGTTGCCATGCACAGGTAGGACGCATGTCTCGGAATAAGCCTTCAAAATAGGACGGCCTAGTCGCGGCTCTGTGACGCAGTCGGTCTTCAAACGCAACCCCCGAATTGGGACCCAGCTATCGAGTCGAAATGCTGGGAGTCGACTCTTCGATTCTTTCAATTTTCTGTTCGTGCTTCCTCCCCCGTAATCAGCTGGAGGGGCATTCTGATAGAGGAGAGTGTAAAGCACAAGAGTCTGGAGTTTGAATAGTATGAGTTTAATTGCCAGCTTTAAAAATGACACATTATTAGAAATTAGAAACAGGCAAAACGCATCGAGTAGAGGACCAGTCGATTCGGCACAGTGCGCATGCGTCTTCGCTGGCGTCCCGTGTAGTAAAGCAGGACTCCGGGTTTTGGAAGCTGGCTGACTCTGGAAGCTCCTCAGTACTAAAACACTGAGTTATGAGAAACTGAACTTAAACGACACCACTGCGTTTAGCCTGCGGCATATATCGCTCCTGTCCTCAAAGATTACCATGACAACACACTATATAAAGTCATGGAGACCTAAAAAACTTAAACCATCTGAAATAAATCACTGTCAAACAGCTCAGCAGAGAATAAAACTGTACCCGAGTGGAGCTGCCGCAGATTCCATCAGCCATCTTGCTGCCCGCCAACAGTCGAAAGAGGGATCAGTGATAAAGAGTCGATTCGAAAAATGTCGTTTCTTCGAGTCGAGTTTTGGCCAATTACTGTAAAAGTCGGAATGCTGAGAGTCGACTCCTTAGACTCCATGTTTCTTCATCGTAGTCGATGAACAGGGACATTAAAGCAGAGGCGAGTGTAAAGCAAGAGAGAAACCGAGTCAAGGATTCCATCGATTTCAGCATCAGGAGTCGAGAATCAGAGTCGATTCCAGAAACCCCGGATGTTGTGCTTTCCTACACGGGACACCAGTGAAGACGCATACGCAATGAGGCGAATCGATTGGTCGTCTACTCGATGCGTTTTGCCTGTGACTTCAATTGACGTATTTTCGATCCGTGTTCATAACTAAGAGGCCGTATTGTGTAAATAATTCAGGCCGTGTGTGTAAATGTTTACAGTTGTAAAGTTTACAGGCTGTATTCTCACACCCAGCATTACGACAATGTGTTTATGGACGATTCAGTCCATAGGTGAATGTTCCAGAAAACCCGGGATCTGTTCCTCACGAGGCTCAACTTATTACAATCATTGCATTGAACAGAAGCTTACTGCAGTGCAGCGCTGTGTTATCTCTAATAGGAGCTTGAGTAGCCCACATTTTAAAAGAAATATGTATTTTAATCTTCCTTCCATTCTTAACCAAATAGGATTAATTCATATATTAGTAAACAATGGGCTTCAAACACTTCTGGGTGGATAGCTTGCACCCAGTTAGCAAGGAAGTAGCTCAATTTCTGCCACAATTTACAATAAATTCTATCATAACAGATAAAATATTACCAATAACAGATAAAGTATGTTGTGTTTGAGTGAATTTTTTTAAAAGATCTTAATGACATTTTTCACTAGTAAACATTCATAGGTGGTATTTTTAACAGAATACATTTAAATCTTGAATTAAAAATCTAAATTTGTGATTATAAAATCTGTTTCTGAATAGTAATCTAACCTTAAATTTAGAATATTTTGGTCTCCCCCTGGTTCAAAGAGATGGGAGTCTAGTCTTGTAATGCTGGGAAAAAATTCCTGGTGGAATTGCAAAGAGTGAACAGATGTTCGTAAATGGACTTGGCTACCAACACACTAGCAACCACCTGGAATACCACAGCAACTACTTAGCAATACAATGGTTATCTAACAACCATTCTTGAATTGCTTAAGCTGGGCAATCACTCTGCATTCACTTCAGGGTATGCACTATTCTAGTTTTGGTTGCTAGTAAGACGTCTACTACACATACTGCTAATAATAATAATAATAATAATAATAATAATAATAATACCCCCCAAGTGTTCACCTTTGGTTAAAAACATTTGTTTAATAAATGCAGATGGTACAGCTTGGTCGCAGGTGGATCTCGGATGGGGTCATGTTTTCCACCCAAACACAATGCAGCATTGCTTTACAGGAATATTTGTTTTCTAGGAATGCTGGAAATAATGCAATCCTCTCACACCAGGCTGCAGTTTGGTTAGCCACCATTCTTTTAATGCATGAGAATCTGAGTGGAATTTCCACAGTTTCAGTTGACCACTAGTCAAGTACGGAATCGCTAGAGCTCCAAACATTTCCTTTTTTTTGGGGATCAAACCGTCTTTCCCGAACATGGGGTCAGAAAATTGACAGTTGGACCCTGTTCACACAACCGTCCCTTGTTCGAAATTACACATCATCCGGCATAAAAGTAGATAAACTTTGTGAAAGAATCCAAAAGTTACAATACAAAGATCACAGGCCTCCCAACAATCCCCTTATAGCAAAGACTCCACGTTCCGTATGGTCCCAATATGCCTGTGATCTGTTTGATAGTACAAAAAGGGGAAATACAGTTAGAAAACCCATCAAGGATAAGACATACAAGCCTTGGTCCTATTAAATAAATATATATTGCAATTACAGTCATCATCCTCTATAGGGCAGCTTGTTTATAGGCCAGCTTTACAGGCTCTAATCAGGGTCTGTACTGGTTCATCTGTGAAGGCAGCTGGTTGCTTCCGTATCTATTCGGAGCAGGAGTGAACGAAGTCCTGTAGCCCTGGACTGAGGGCAACCTTGCACCCATGCCTAAGCCGACGCCAACCCCAACCCCGAGACCGGCCCCTGGCTGCGCAAAGCCTTGGTTGAGCATGCTCGTGTAGGGTGAAGCTCCGTAGGCGAGGCCCAGGTTGTAGGGCCTGTGCTGATGGGCGCTTGGTAAAACCACAGGCTGGATGTTCTTTCCTGGGGTGTTGAAGGAGAACTCGGGCGGCGGGCTGCTCGGCTTGGTCGGGGTGGAGGTGAGGGGGTCCAGCTCGTCGGCCTGTTTGGACAAGGCTGGGGGGAGGAACCCAGACGTGCCCCCGTAATCCGAGACGCTAATGGAGCCGGCTGGCAAAACGCCAGTCGCCAGGGACGGGCGGGTCCAGTCGTCTTTGAAGATCTGGATGGTCAGCGCCGAGACCAGCGTGTGGAGGCGGTTGGTCACGTGGGCCAAGACCATCTGCTCGTTGGCGTCCCGGCGAATGCGGACGTGGACGGAGCCAGCCTGCAGGCCAAAACGAGACCAGGGGGTTAATGAGCTCTGTTGGAGAGCATTTGCCACCAAACTCTGCACTCGTGTGCCAAATATGCCAACTATTTGAAGGAGCTGAACAGCAGTAGATGGGTTTTTTTTGGCCTTTGTTGTGTCCACTTCAGATGAATTTCAGAGCAATCTGAAGGGCTAAAAAGTTCAGCTCCAATAGTGAGACCAACACATTTACTTTCCATCATAGGCTGTTCGGTTGTTCAGCATGAAGAGCAGCTAGAACTCCCACCCTGAAGCATGGGCACAGCAAACAATGGATTAAGCCCAGAGCATTTTAGCACAAACTGCATTTCTGGGGTGAAAGCCAGGGCAAACTCGGTGACTACGGAATAGTTTAATTTGGATTAATTCATTAAAACAATTTGAAAATTTGAGGGTCCAACAAAACCACTACTACTAGCAATATACCAAACATACCAGAGAGTACAGTTCATTATACACCTGCTGGATAAAAAGATGTAGGAGGATACACCAGGAATAAATGAATAGCATACCAAAGAGCCAAAGCCTATGGTCCAGAAGTGTTCATTCCGCACTTCTAAAACTCCATCCAGAGTAGACACCTGGAAGAAGGACGACACATGTTTAGAATTAGAGTTTAGAACCATAGAGGAACTTGTCTACCGCATGCAGTGAAACACCCACACTATACGGGGCAGTGAGCAGCCCTATCCGGCAGCAGTAGGGGGTTACCTCACGGACACTTCAGTAGTGTCTCAGGGAATCGAACCAACGACCCTCCGGACACCAGGACTGTCTCCCTAACCTACAGCCCATGACTGTCCACGACTGTAGGGGGATAGTACGAACGCAGCCCCCCACTACTAGAAATCTGCAGTCGACATTCCCACATTTGGGGAATTCGCAAGGGTCAAGTGCAATGGCCTCTCCCTGAGTGAACCACCTTCCTGATCATGGTATCGCCCCTGCCAGGGAAGCATGAATGGATGGCTTGCATGGGCAGTGTGTTGCTCCCCATTCTGATCTTGCACAATTCCAAGAATTCCCTGTAGACTGGGATTTTAGTCACTGCTGGTAGACCCATATGACCGTACACTTCCATACACCTGCAGATTCAGCTACTTCCTTCACACTATGGTTTTTGGCACGCCCAAATGCAGTCACTCCTTTTAGCCAATCATTAACATCTGCTTTGGAGCCATTTTCCACACATGGAACGAGACATTCCCTGCACTGTACCACCTCTTCCCAATCTATGGATCCTGTCACTCATGCCCCGCAGGGATTTATAGCCCCAACATCCTTGTGCAGCGCCATCTGCAGGAGCCTGAAGTTACTACTAAATTGTTGTCCCGTGAGCTTATGTCTTCCCTGATCACATACATCTGAGCAAATTGAAAACCAGAAAACCAAAGTTTTTCACAAAACAGTGTTTCTTTAAATGGTCTCTTCTTGTGTTTTGCTATGCAATCTCTCTTTCAAACACTGTACCTACCTCTCTGAGGAGTTTGTCAAGCTGACCAATGACATGGGAAGGTGTGGTCTGCAGGGTACACACAAAAAATAGGTCATCTTTAGTCCTATTTCTTTCCTCTTACTGACTGCATGTCAAATAAGACTCAGTGTCAGCAAGTGTGTGGAGGTATACCTGCAGAAGGACCTTTCCGCTGTACACACTCATGGGGTACATTGTACCAAAGGTCATCAGGGCGATGGCCACTGCGGAGGCAGTGTCCACTGCATTGTAGTTGCTGCAAAAGGCACAAGGCAAGGCGATTAACTGGACATCCTACTAATGAACTGGTCTACAGTTTCCTCTGTGAGTAGCTGCACATACAATCATACAATATATGTGTTTTGAAACCAGTGCTATGCAAACAGGAATTTAAGGTAAGCACTTCCTGCTGGCAGTCAAATTGCCACATGAGGGTCCCTGTCAAGCACGTGTGCCAAGTTTCAGAAGGGCCATAAACTCTGCTCTACTTCATTTTAGGTATTACAGAGGCACCACAGCAGTTACAGGATCTGGATCTTCACCACCCTCTGCCTATAATCCCCATCTATTCGTTTGACAGCAATGCCAATGCAGGAGTTTGTCGATGAGCCGAGCAGGACAGAAACACGGTGATTAAAGCATCAACCAGTCAATCAATCAAACATGTTCATGTGTTTCGCAATCGTTCCATTAGAACAATGGGGTTCTCTTACTTGATCTCAATCAGCATGTATGTGATCCCAAGAGCGAACGCCCCAGCCAGGTTGATCAGGACGAAGGGATTCATTCGGGGCAAAAGAAAGCTGCTCAGCGCTGGGATGATCCCACAAAGACTGCGAACACAAACACAAGATGATGATCACAAAACACTTCTCTCCACTCTTAATAATGGACGATAATGATAATGATAATAATAACAATAATAAGGATCTCTGTATTTAGGATCAACCCACTGACCACTTTCACCTGGTAGACTTTTTGTATCAAACCAGCAAGTAATACATACAAACTTCACTACTCTAATGACAGGAGGTCAAACTAAGTCACCCAGTGTTGGCCGAACAGAGTGTTTGGACTGCTGTTACAGTCTGAACTGAGAATGTCCGTCTCACTAGACACAGATTAATTTGGTTGAGTGGAGAGTTTTAGGGCTCACAGAGGAAGGTGAAACACCCATATACACACACTAGTGAACACACACACTAGGGGGCAGTGAGCACACCCACCCAGAGTGGTGGGCAGCCCTTATCCACGGCGCCCGGGGAGCAGTTGGGGGTTAGGTGTCTTGTTCAAGGGGACTTCAGCCATTACTGTAGGCTCAGGGAATCGAACCGGCGAACCTCCAATCACAAGGCTGGTTCCCTAACCTCCAGCCCACCATGACCGCCCCAGCTAACAACCTCCAGCCCATGACCGCCCCAGCTAACAACCTCCAGCCCATGACCGCCCCAGCTAACAACCTCCAGTCCATGACCACCACAGCCAACAACCTCCAACCCACCACGACCGCCCCAGCTAACAACCTCCAGCCCACCACGACCGCCCCAGTTATCTGTTAACTCCATCAACTTCCAGTTTGCTTTTGTACAGTAATTCTACATGCATTAATGCGTAAATCTATAGGCGACCTAATATGCTAATGTTGATAATTGTGTGTAGAACAGATTTACATGCTTCAAGTTCTCAAAACACAGTATTTTTTTCTTCACACTGCACACCTGTATTCACCCTCTGTCTGAAACGCGCCTGTGGATTTAAGCCCCGCCTCCTGATGAGCTCAGTGTGCTCTGATTGATCAGCTAGGTCAGTTTTACTGGTTTAGCGCTCTGTGTGCTGGGTAAAGGGGTGCAGAGCTCACTGGTAGGCAGGCAGTAAGGACTGTGTTACAAGATGACATCACCTTGTAACACAAAAAGATAAATGTAATAAGACAGAAACAAATAACTTAGTAATTAAAAAAAAAAAATTAATATGTTAATTAATTTAATTTGTTTGGTTTTTATTTTACAGTTTTAATTTTTTAATTTTTGAATAATGACAGATTTAACTGGTGACTCTCCCTCCAGCCTTCCATAGAGGCGGTCTGCTATGTGGTGCTGCATGTCTGGAGGTCTTTACAGTCCAGCCCCACCTTTGATCGGTATCGGCTATTGGCAAATGGTATCGGCCCCAAAAACACTGATCAGTCCATCTCTATTCTGTCGTGTAGTGAAACACAATTCATCATGCTAATGCTAATGCTATACACTGTACTGCAGTGAGTAAGAATTAACAGCCGTCCCATACGGCCACCTTAATCTCCCCCAGGCAAAGCGCACACCAGTGCAGGATTACCTCATGTATGCTTTGGGAAAACGAGATTACGGATTAAACACAGCAAAGAAACACAAGCACTATAAACTTATCAGAACCCAACGTTCTATCTTGGCAGACAGACCCCTTCCAGGGAGAGGTGGGGCTGTGATGTGGGCAGATTTTGTAATCCGGAATATTTGATAATCCCCTGGGTGCGCTGATATAATTTGGGAATGACCAGAGCAGTGTGATTCCTATTGTTTTCCGTCCACTGTGTTTTAATCCCGGTGCGTTTGAGATTACCATGAGACAAACAAATACTTGATATTATTCGCCCAGCACTAAAACCTCAATCCACTCCAGTGAGCACAGGCAGGTTTATGTAATGTTGGCCCCCAAACAAGGTGGCAGCGAAGAGGAGCGGGGACACAAGCACGGCACTGTGTTTGGCTTTTTCCAAACACGGAGAGATGGGAAGAGAGTACAGCCTGTCTGCGATGACAGCCAAACAATCATATCACCACCCTTCCATTAATGTAGGATTTCAATCCTAGCTTGAACGGAGAATGGACCTCGAATGATGCAGCAAGGAACCCAAATATTCCTTTTCCCAAATATTCCAGGCATTCGTATTTAACAGGAATGGTGCTGCTATCTGTCTATCTATGTACAGGGCTACTTCTAGTTCCCGATGTGTTCACATTTCTGGCTCAGTAACATTACTGGCCCGACTAAAGCAAGTCAACGATGTGGACTTATGTTCCTGGCCACGGCCTGTTAGGCTGTCTTGAACTCCAAGCTGCAGGCATGATATGGAATTTTGGAGTGGATAACAGTAACTCATAACACACTGTGGCCATTACAGTGGGGCTGCAATGATTAATTGATTATTTGGTGATGTCACTTCCTCCATCCCAATAAAGACCTGTGGTAGTAGCTGCAGAAGAGTGCAAACAAGTATTTAACATTCCTCGATCCGCAGTGTCACGTGTGTACCGGGAATACGCCATAGAAAGCATCATCACCCACAGTGGACAGCGCAATGGGCGCCCATGGGTGCTTAATGGTTGCGACTGGCGGCATCTGGCTAGAAACGTCCGTGTTCAGAGTAAAGTACCCTCCACATGCAATGCAGGAGGCCCCACTCGCATATCCCGCAGGTCAATGTGCCGTTCTTTAGCTTCCATGGGATATGGGAGCAGAAGACCCAACAGACTGCACTGCAATAAATATATTTCTGATGTATATATTGGATGTTGGATTGCATCATTCACAACAGCATCAGAGCTGCTCGCTGTCAGGGCCTTTATCTTTTTAAGAATGGGTTGGAATTCTGGAATATTGCTCTTTCCCTTCCACTACCTCACTGCTACCGAATATCACCGTCCCCCCATGACTAGTCAGAAGGCTTGTCCATTCAGACCCAAAAGATAAAGATCAATCCAGAAAGACGACTCGGTGAAAGAGGATCTTACCTCCGACTCAGGTCAGCCACATGCTCCTGGAGCCAACTGGTGCTGGCAGCTGTTGAAGACAGAGATAAGGAATAAGGAATATTCAGGAAACTGCTATCCTCACCCGCTTCCCCTAAACCTAACATATGTCCCCACTTAGCGCCCCCCCACCTCTCAAGGCAACAGTAGCCATTTTGCCATTCGAGCCGAAGGCAGGCGAAACCCCGGCGCAAGACGCTCATTCCCTTCAGCACAACAAACATTTACTTTCTTCAAGGACGTATATGGAATATGATATGGAATATTGATGTACAGCTCATCCTCTGCTGATGTAATGTAAACAAACCTCCAGGACAAAACAGTCAAGTCCTCTGCTGTCGCCACGGATACGTTCAAAATGCTGCTGCCTCTACTACATGGGTTTGCGTTCCTTGATTTGAGTTACCAGTCAGGACTCCCACAGGATCACCACAGAGCAGGTATTATGTGGGTGGTGGATCATTCTCAGCACTGCAGTGACACTGACGTGGTGGTGGTGTGTTGTGCTGGTGTGAGTGGATCAGACACAGCAGTGCTGCTGGACACCTCAGGGTCACTGTTGGACTGAGAATCGTCCACCAACCGTCTCATGGTCAGCGTCCCGTGGGCAGCATTTTGTGACCACTGGTGAAGGACTAGAGGATGACCAACACTGCACTGTGCAGCAGCAGATGAGCTATCGTCTCTGACTGTACATCTACAAGGTGGACCAGCAAGGTAGGAGTGTCTAATAGAGTGGACACTGAGTGGACACAGTGTTTAAAAGGTAGACACGCCAGTAGACAACATGAAAGGCCCAACCTGGCCACGGTTCCCTTAAACAGCTTATTTGCAAAAGGGACAAAAGCCAATCAGTGCCTCTCAGAGCTGCCGTCGTCCAAACAGTCCCCCATCTGGACCAACTGAGTATGAAGCGATGCTTCTGAGCGGGGGGCATCCCTGACAGAGGGACAGCCTGTAAATCTATACGTTAGCTTCCCCGCTAATGAGGCATGATATCATGGCAAATCCAGTGCGGAAATCTACTCACTAATGTGGACACACACACACACACACACACACACACACACACACACACACACACACCTGTAGGACAGGATACAGAAAGGAAAAGTGAGATTCGATTAAACACAATTTTCAGCCTCTCAGTCTCTGGATTTAGATGTGTGCGGCAATTAGGCCTGAGCCCCTCTTACAGCAACCCGGATTCACACCTTGGAGACCGTCTGCTGGCCAAGCGAAGAAATAAGCACTACAGAAAAGGCCAGCGAACAAGAAAGGGTTGCCATGCAAGTCGGTACACATTGGGTTTCCAGTTCATTAGGAACCGTGTACCTATTCACATTGGCCATTTTACTGGAAACATCCACCACAGAGGTGAATTTTGCAGGTTTAATGACTATAGCGTGATTATAGCCCATCATCCTATACTCCACTTGCTCTCACACCAGGCGTGTGCATCAGCTGGCTCAGGTTGGGCTGTACAACATTAGCAGCATGGACAAATGATGACTGTATTTTAAAATGATGTGTCAAATTAACATGCTAACTTCAGTAGATACACTACACTGCCAAAGTATTCGCTTGTCTGCCGTCACACGCTCATGAACTGAAGTGACATCCCATTCTTAACCCACCCTTTGCAGCTATAACAGCTCCAACTCTTCTGGGCCGGCCTTCCACAAGCTTTAGGAACGTGTTTATGGGAATTTCTGACCATTCTTCCAGAAGCACATTTGTGAGGTCAGACAAGAAGGCCTGACTCGCAGTCTCCGCTCTAATTCATCCCAAAGGTGTTCTGTCAGGTTGAGCTCAGGCCAGTCAAGTTCTTCCACACCAAACTCGCTCATCCATGTCTTTATGGACCTTGCTTTGTGCAGTGGTGTGAAGTCATGTTGGAACAGGAAGGGGCCGTCCCCAAACTGTTCCCACAAAGTTGGGAGCATGAAATGGTCCAGAGTCTCTTGGTCTGCTGAGCATTAAGAGTTCCTCTCACTGGAACTAAGGGGCCGAGCCCAACTCCTGAACAACAACCCCACACCATAATCCCCCCTCCACCAAACTTTACACTCGGCACAATGCAGTCAGACAAGTACCGTTCTCCTGGCAACCACCAAACCCAGACTCCTCTATCGGATTGCCAGACAGAGAAGCATGATTGGTCACTCCAGAGAACACGTCTCCACTGCTCTAGAGTCCAGTGGCGGTGCTTTACACCACTGCATTCGACACTTTGCATTGTGCTTGGTGAGGTAAGGCTTGGATGCAGCTGCTCGACCATGGAAACCCATTCCATGAAGCTCTCTACACACTGTTCTTGAGCTGATCTGAAGACCACATGAAGTTTGGAGGTCTGTAGTGATCGACTCTGCCGAAAGTTGGCGACCTCTGCGCAGTATGCCCCTCAGCATCCGCTGACCCCGCTCTGTCATTGTACGTGGCCTACCACTTAGTGGCTGAGTTGCTGTCGTTCCCAATCGCTTCCACTTTTATAATCCCACTGACAGTGGACTGTGGAATATTTAGTAGGGAGGAAATTTCGCGGCTGGACTTGTTGCACAGGTGGCATCCTATCACAGTATCACACTGGAATTCACTCCATTCTCTCACTAATGTCTGTAGGAGCAGTCTGCATGTCTACGTGCTTGGTTTATACACCTAGAAGTGAATGGAACACCTGAATTCAATGATTTGGATGGGGGAGTGAATACGTTTGGCAATATAGTGTGTATCTGGTTGAACACTACGTTTATTTTGGAACATTTTCAGCTGAAAATTTTACGTATTGCTCCTTTAAACAGCCAGAGAAAAGATAACTCAAGGGCATCATGCTGTAAAGTCTGCTGCCCACAGGACGCTGCTGACTGGATAGTTTAGGTTGGTGGGTGATTCTCAGTCCAGCAGTGACACTGAGGTGACCAGTAGCACTGCTGCGTCTGATGTCACTGCAGTGCTGAGAATGCTCCACGTAAGGGAGCTGCTACATATGAGCTAGTCTAGTTGTATAGAGTTATGTTAGTGGTGCTGGGCCATTTGTGACCACAACACTGCCGCTGCGCCCGACAGCCTGATCACTTTTCAGCCTACCTTCAGACACGTAGACAAACGGCTTGTTCTTCACAGTCAGCAGAGTCAACAGGTTAAAGAAGAGAGCCACGAAGGTCCCGACTAAAAGGCGCCCCCTGCAGGGAAACAACAGGAACAGGGTTGAAGCGAGTCCACGGCTAATATCAGCATGCACATTTAATCTATTCAAAACCGCCACATCAACAGCAGCGCCACCTTTCACCACACCCGGCGGTTAAGGTCAGCCTGGGAGAGAATTACGTCAGACAGATTAGAGATCGTAGGTGGTCTGCAAACGTTATAGCATTATCTGGAAGTATGACATGATTATCAGGGGCCTTAACACAAATGCATTAGCGGGGGAATTTTGGCATGGACGTGAGGTATGCAAGGCTGCTAAGAAGAGTAATCGGATAGAAGGGAAGAGGGGGGGGGGGGGGGGGGGGGTCCTCGGTTGGGAGAAGGGAATATTAATCCGTGTTTTGGAGCAGGAGTGTCCAGTACAGTGTGGCAGTCTGCAGGTTTTCATACCAACAAAGCAGGAAATCCGATCAGCCATGTGAAGACTGAGAAGAACTGATTAAACAAGTGCAATCAGGTGTGCTCCGGCTTGTTTGGAGGGAAAGCCTGCGGCCACAGCAGCCCCTGGACACCCCCTGATTTGGAGGAATGCTCTATGATTAGCTAGGCAGGCGGACTCTGGAGCCCAGAGGGGGTGCGTGTTTAAGGTGGTAGTACCAGATGGCGCTACACGAGGATGATGGGGCTATAAATCCCTGTGGGGTGTGAGTGATGGGATCCATAGATTGGGAAGAGGTGGTACAGTGCAGGGAATGTCTCATTCCATGTGTGGAAAATGGCTCCAAAGCAGATGTTAATGATTGGCTAAAAGGAGTGACTGCATTTGGGCGTGCCAAAGACCATAGTGTGAAGGAAGTAGCTGAATCTGCAGGTGTATGGAAACGTTCGGTCATACGGGTCTACCAGCAGTGGCTAAAATCCCAGTCTACAGGGAATTCCCCTCAGAATTGTGCCAGGGAAAGGGATCCACCAAATCTGGAACCCACTGACCAATTCTTTTGTGAACACTGATGTGGCCTACATCCAGAAACTTGTCCAGTACATGCCAAATCCAGTCACAGCTGTTATTGGTGCTGGTGGAGGGATTCAATCACAGGGCTTACTTATAAACAGCATGTCCAAAACTTTGGTTCACGTGTCTTTCGCGTCTTTCGCAGCATGACTGTTTGGAGGGCAAGCGCCTCTCTACCTCTCCTGCATCCACAATTGAATTCCACGTCACCAGCGTAGCTACGGAGCTGCTGACAGTAACCCATACAAATGGGATCCACAATTGAGATCTACAAACGGGATCCGATGACTTGTAAATACCAGAGGAAGCAGTCGTCTCAAAACTAGATCTGAGAAACGACTTGCCTGCAACATCCTTTTGCCTTTATAGCTTCCAAAAAACTTTTCCTGCAAGTGCTCGCAACCTCTCCTTTGGAATCTCCGCTTATGCCTCCCGCATAAAGGCTTTGAGGCCACTCTACCACTGCCTTCTTCAAATCCCACCAAGAGTTTCAGTGGGATTTCAGCCCCAGGATCAGTCTAGGAGTGTTCTCCCTGAGCCAAGCTTCACATTTGGTTGACACTTCGGAGGTAAAAAGAATCTAAAATGAATTCTATATGGATTCACTTGGGGGAAAATAAACAGGTACGGCATTTTCTGGGGGGAAATCAAGGACTTGGATGTGAAAACCCAACTGCATGAATAGAACGAAATCAAAGTAAGCTTACGTGTGCACCTCCGGTTGTTCCATAAAGCGCTCCACGCTGCGGGAAAGAGAAGATAAACCATCAACATCACACTGTCTGCAACAGGACCATATACTAGTATGACATTAAGACCCCCTACAGGTCAGATTCTGAAATACGGAGACCCTAGTAGAATGAAATGTAAACGAGTGCCGACCATGACCAACTTCAGACGACTCACCCGAGCGCACCTTTTACCCTCATTTCAGCTTCCATTCCTTTTAGGTAGGGATGCACCGATCCGATATTACGATCGGATATCGGTTCCAATATTAATTAAGCTGAATCCGGTATCAGATAATTAGGCCGATCCCCACTCTAACTCGTTTGCGATGTGTGCTCTGCCATCAATAGCATGTTTGTGGGGTGCTGGCAAATTCCTAAGCTGCAGGGTGAAATGGTCAACGTGCAGACATCTAGTAGCTTTGACGTTAGCTGATTAAAGCCACACAAGCTCATTCTCCCTCACACTCACTGCTACATTCCTGCCCTAAGCGGTGTGTGGTGGTCCACCCCCACCCCTCCTGTGAATGGGTAGTGACCGGCAGGTAAACCCCGCTCTGGGCGGCCTGGACCCGGGCTCTGATCAGCATTCCCACAGCTCTGAAACATTCATGAGTGCCATTTTGCGGTCGCAGAGCAGCGAGGAGCAGAGATGGGAGCAGCTCACCTCTCCTTCAGAATGAAGAGCGCACCCAGCTGAACTAGCACTGTGGAGGCGAACACCGCCAGCACCTCAAAGCGCTCGAAACTGAGGAAAGAGAACAGAGGAAGAAACACATTAATACATGCAGGAATATACGGATTGGATGTTTTAAGATGGAAGAATCAACTGATTTGGTTAATACTGGGACCGATATCCGATCCCAACATCGGCTCGGTGCATCCCTAATCCACACTTATTATAAATGCACCTGAGACTCCAGGCCCATCCCATCATGCCGTCGCATCCAATCGACCAGCAGCCAACAAATCTCAAATGGAAACCCTATTCCAGCCTAGTGGGCTGAACACGTCCTGCCCGGAGACGCAATCGACGAAACAAGGCAACAGCCGGTGGTCCCACTGAAGTGCCCCCGCTCCTGTTTGGCCACTCGGCAGCCGTTCCGGATAAAAGGCCAAACGGTTTGTTTGGACAACAGCGTGATGTCGGGTGGTCAGGCTGTCGTGCTGAGCAGTCTGCGGGGTCAGTGTGTGTTTGCCAGCAGAGAGCCCCCTGCGGCTGTGCCTGGACCAAACAAAAGCTCGCTTGAGTAGGCACGCTGAGCACCCACTGCACGCTGGATTCCGGCACCAGGGTGGGAGCGCTGTGGTCTGGCTTGTGAGTGTAAAATGATGGCTAATGCTTTTTTCCCCCTCTTCCAGTTTGGGGGCCAGCGGCGGTCAATGCCGGACGCACATGACAGAAAGAGAGCATGACAACGTTAGCCCAAGACAGTGACTCTGTTTGAGAAGCGATAAGCTGCTGCGAGTGAAGACGAGCGAGGCTCGGCTGACCCGTTGTGCTGTCCCACTGAGCACATTAAGGCCAAGCGAAGCTGAAAAGCAGCTTTCTATGTAATCAGCACACTGCGACACCCATAGGTCAGAAGAGGCAGCTGAACATGGAGCAGCGCACTGTCCCATACAAGGCTACGCCATTAGCCCAGGCCATAGCGTATATCAACACAGCCGGGCCTGATAGCTTCAACACGTATTAACATCTACTCCCAACTACTGCACGGCAATTCAGCACTCAGGCGCTTGGAGGATGGTGGACGACAAAAGGTATGCCAGGCGTCATTTACACAGGACAGCATGGGGGGGGGGTAATATTTCCATAGGAACCAAAAACAGCTGTGATTGGATTCGGCATGGATCCAATTTCCGGATGTAGGCCACATCAATGTTCAGACACTCTTACATCAAAGAATTGGGGCCTGATTTGGTGGATGCCTTCCCAACAGGGTGTTTCAATGGTTGTTCCAGGTAGTTCCCACAGATTTCAAGGAGGATTCAAATCTGGGGATTTTGCAGGCCGGTCCAGATGTGTGAATGCTCCTGAAAGTTCAGCATGCCAATCAGTCACATGTGCAGCCCTGCGAACGGCAGAACCGTCATCTTGGTAAACTGGAATAGGAATGTTCTGTTCCTCGGCAGGATGAAACCTGGTTGTCCAGCAGCTCAGCGTAGGCACTGTGGTTCACATTTACAGTCACCTCAACCAAAGAACCCGTTTCCACGTAATTAGAACATGCCTAGAACATCACAGAGGAGTTTCAGCAGGGGAGTTTTTTTTTTTTTTTTAATTAATGTGACCTTTTCCTTTTTAACATCATACAAAGTATACCAAGTACAATCCATGTGTTATTGCTCCTTATTTTTAATTTACCTGACCTGTTTATTTTTTTTTATTATTATTAAAGCTGATTACTGGCAAAAATCTGTGCATTACTGGACTGTAGATCACTAAAACACAGTCGAGTCACATTATTATGACCATCTCCAATATCCAGAGTTACCGCTGCGTGCTGCACAGACAGCAGCTAGACGGGCTGGGAGCAGCTCAGTAAGGTCCTGGTAGGTTGTCACAGGTATCTGGAGCTATGCTGACTGCAGTGCTTCCCACAGCTGCTGGAGGGGGCGTGGGGGAGCATATATATACACACATACAACTCAGAGACCACTCCAGTTTCTTCTTAAATCAGCTTCTCCACATGTACAGCAGGTTCTTAGTAAGGAACAGTAGGTTGGGTTCTAGCTTTACTGGCAGATACAGTGAGCGTCTGGTTCATAAGAACAAGGTCAAGCAGCAAACACACAGGACAACACAGCTACAGACTGGCAGAGGGCCAAAACCACTCTGTACTGACCGTGATGAGCGCCACCTCATTCCAATGTCACTTAACCACCGTAAGATGACCTCAAGTGACCTACAGAAAGACTGGCGAGCGGTGGCTGGGGTGAAATCCACAGTGAGCATGGTTCATAACAGGCTTCTGGAGGCGTCATTAGTGATTTTCTAAATAAACAGATCTAAAATACAATATTTGATCTGGTATTAGGGAGACGTGTTTCCAGTAGTGTCTTGCATCTTTGCCGTTCATACTACGGCTACATTCACTCAGTAGGTGAAAGTGACTCATGAGGCAAATCTGATTTTCTTGTTCGACTGTTCACATGATTCCCACTTGCTGTAGACAGGGCGTGTTATTCGGCCACGCCCACTTCTTTGGCTGGCGTCCTCATTTCTCGTTTCGGATTTTACCGCCACATGCTCCAAATCAGAACTGATAACATTAGGTTCTGTGTGTTTTAGCAATTAGCCGTTAGCATGCTGGTAATGTGTTTGTAGCACTGCTATTGAAAATTCAGAGCGGATGCTACTGGGATGTGTGGCTCGTTGTTCCACCTGACATCAACTCCCTCCCTCTTCCCCATGTTTACTGAAGTGGTTTGAACTGCGGTTGTACAGAGCTGTTTTTCTGCTGTTATTAGCATTTAGCCGTTAGCATTTTGGCAGCGTGTTTGTTGCGCTGCTGTTATTGTTATATATGTGCTCTGTGGCTCGATGTTCCTACCAACAGCTATAATGGCAGCACCAACACCTCCCTCTTCATCTGTGCACCAGAGGGTGCTCCTCCAACGTTCTATTGATCAATGGCAAAGTACACGTTGCAGGAGACATCAAACTGTGCTAGACTTTTTGTCTGGGTGTCGTGAAGAATCTCAGATGCCACGTTGATGTTCTTTGAATATATTGCACTACACGGCCATTCCTTGTTCCCAAAGCTCATATTTTGTCAGATACAGTCTAAACTTGTGTTGCCTCATCCCGACACAAGTAGCTCCCGATTGAAGGCAGAAACGGCTCAAGCTCAAGTAAACAAACATCACTCAGTGCTGCCCTCTAAACAAGTAGTAGCACTGAATTAGGATGTGTCCTGCTTTGGGAATACAAAGCCAACCAATGACTGGAGTCCAAAAACAGGAGTGGTTCTGCGGAAAAGCATTCGTTCTCTGAACCGAACCATCTCGGAACTCAAAAGGCTAATGTCATTGTGGCCGCCCTAGTATGGGATCTGTTCTGTGCTGTCAGCCTGTGTTCAGTGATAAGCAGGTGCACCCAGGCCGATGTAGTACAGACTGAAGGCACCTGACTGCACCCTTCCCGTCTCCACTTACCCAAAGGAAAAGTGCTGACTCGGTTTCTTCATGGTCGCCCAGGAGCTGATCAGGCAGGTGATCAAACTGCAAAACAAAGTTTAGAAGAGATACGATCAGAACCAGGTCCAGTTTTAAAGTGATAAACCAGGCTCAGAACACAGAGGCTGAACAGGCTGCAGTTACCTGAAGAGATCGAAGATGGTGAGGTACGTGTACGCGGTTAAGGCTGAAACAGAAGAAGACAAACAGACCACGTATGAGTGAAGGCAAGAAGCTGGTTTTCATACAACATGCAGATATGTTGGGATAACCTAGGTGACATGATCCTGGAGCCACCGGCTTTGGTTGCTACGTGATGACTCGGTGGAACATTCTCGACAAGGACAGAGCAGGGTGTTTGTGTGTGTGTATACACATATATTTAAAAATATATATAATAATAACAATAATAATAATAATACCACCCTGAAATTTTTTTGTATTATTATAATTGTGTTTTTTTTTTTTTTTTTTTTTTTTTTTATACACAGAAACACTACATAAATGCTATATGCTATACATTCCCCGTGCATCTCTGTCTAATGTCCTGGGGCCGATTTTGGAAACCCCTGGCACGTAGATGAATGGTACTTATCTTCAGCTACAATGAAAATTAAAATATTGCTCTTACGTTGTATTTAATGTTATGCTGAGCATGGCTAATGTAGATAATGTTAAATGTAAAATGAATGGGACTCTATGGGAGGAACGAGGGATGAATAAACAACACATAAAGGAGTGCGGGTCAGTACGGCTGTGGATTAGAGTTTGGGGATCTGCCCTGAGTGAGAACATGAAGTTTGGTGGCTGTAGGTTAAAGGAGACAGTAGGGTTTGAATGGGGGTGAAAATGAATGGAAGTCTATGGAAGGAGCGAGGGATTGGAGGAGTAAAGAAACAGACGAGTGCAGGTCAGACCAACAATGGATTCATGCTTGGGGGTCTGCCCTGAAGTTGTGTATGTGAAATGGTGTCTGTCGTTTGAGCAAAAGTACAGTGGATGGGCGTGTACTTTTCCAGCCCGTTCATTCTTAATGGGGGGAAATTTTTGGGAAAACCGTATTTGGGATCTAAAAGCTGTATACAAGCACACCGTTCCTGATCAGGCTGAACATTCTGGAGCTGGAATGGTGCCAATATCTTGAAAACTGTGGGACAGATATGTGGACCAAAAAACTCTCGACCAAGAAGAAGTGGAAGAGGAAAAATACAAATCGGATAACAGCAGTGCATCCCTAATATCCATTACACATGCAAAATTCCTTCGTTTATATAATCCTTAGAACTTGCCAGTCGACATGTGTGCACATGACCAAGATGATGACGACACCACCTGTATCTCATTTCAAGCCAGAAAACAAGCCGTTTTTAAGACACAGGATTCCGAAATTCCACAAAACTGAACCAAATCCTGTGCACGTGAGAGAAAAAGCCCCGTATCAAACTGTGTCCCAGCTGTCCTTGGCAGATGAACCAATATTTTCCAGCTACAGTCCAACTTTTCCCTTAAACTAGGGTGGGGTGGGGGGGGTGGGGGTCTAAGAGACGTCGGACTGTCATGGAGAGAGAGCCGAATCCCATGGGAGGAAAACTGAATCCTTGTAGCATATTGTGAGCAGATTAAGGTCACTTGTGTATGTTTACAGACCTGATCAATGAAGATAAAAGGAGGAGGCGCAGCGGTGGTAAACGAAGCCGGGCCCTGGAGCTGAATATTTAATAAACGTCTGCAGGCCGGAGCACCAAAACACGTCTAATCAGCCAGGCTCCCGGCCCTGCCACCCCTCCCGGCCCTCTCCCCTGCACAACCCCCGCCCCCCTTGTGGGACCGGGGCTCCATTAAAAGGCATTAAGTGCCGCGTGGTTATTCAAAGCATAAGCACGAAGTTAAGCAGCCCCAGACTCAGCTGCTGGCAGCGCTGGCCCAGGGCGGGTATCGGTTTCAGCCCCCTCTCTCGTCTGAGGACGGAGCGGTCTCACAAACCGCACGTCGGGCAGCAGGCCGGGTACTTTCGGTAAGAGAGGATTTGCAAACTACAGCACTCGGCTGTCATTGAGTTCTGCAACACGGTATCGAGCGGAGGCCAGCTCAGGTGTCTGTCGACGCGGCATATTCAAATAACAATAGATCGGCCCATATGTAAACCAAAAGCCTTATTGACTGACTACACGCTAACACCTGGCCAGGGAAACGGGAGAACGTGGAAGGAAGCCGGTGGGAAGGGAGGGGGCCAGGCCCTGCTGACACCGCCTGCTTGGGGGGTAAACCGAGACCGGGCCGAGTGCAGATGCTGCTGCCGCCGTTGCTATAGTGGCAGTGGGCTCTAATATTAGCTATCTATAACTAGTGAATCTAGCTAACGTAAGCTCCCACTGATGAAGGCCAATTTGGCCCCTCGTGGAGACCCTCGACTAGTCTGTGGGGTTTATAGGGTGTTTCTTGCCATGAACCCACATCTTCATGTTCCGGTTGTTAGCTGTTTTATGTTCTGTCCAGCTAAAGCTAATATAGCTAGCCTTAGCGCCACCTTAGCTAAATAGTTAGCTTTGTCAGGGAATGAACTTGGTTATCATTCTAGCTCTTTTCTTGTGATGAGAAAGAGGAGAGCCTGCTGTTGATAAAGTGGATTACAGTTCTTACACCAATGAAGAAAAATAAAGTTTTGTGCTAGCTAGTGTTAGCTCCCAATGGCAAACCCAAAACTGGCCCTTTGTGGAGACCCTTGACTAGACTGTGGGTTTTACAGGGTGTTTCTTGCTATGAACCCACATCTTCATGTTCCGGTTGTTAGCGTTGTATGTGCTGTCTAGCAAAGTGAATATAGCTAGCCTTAGCTCTGCTTTAGCTAGCTAGCTCACTCGTTATCTCAGTGAGCCCTTTTCTGACCGACAAGCCCGACAACTGGAACACGAAGACGTGGCTTCATAGCAAAAACACACCCTGAAAACCCCACAGACTATATCAAGCATCTGTAAAAGAGCCTGTTTGGCTTTGCTAGTAGGTGCTAACATTATCTAGGTTAGCTAGCTAGCTAACATTAGAGCCCTGTGGCACCACACTTCGTTTTTCCTTCAGTGGTGTAAGAACTGTAACGACCTGCATTAAAAAACAGGTGTAAATGCACCCTCTTGTATAACTCTAAAGTACGGTTCTTTACGCGTTCTTTAGCAACTGGTTCTCTATAGAACCATGCACAGTCGAAGAACCCTTTGCATGATTACCTTATGTAAACATTCTTCAGATTGGTGGAAAATGTGCTGTAGAAGGTTGAACGTAGAACCGTTTTTAAAAGGGTGTCTACTGTCTATAGCGCCAAAAAGGGTTCCTCTGTTATTGTAAGCTTGAATCGTAAGTATAGCAGAACCCTTTGCAGCGCTATATAGAACCCTTTTTACAGCATTACAGGATTACAGCACATTTTCCACCTATATGATGAACCCGTGTTTTGATATATGGAAGCCTTTAATCATTCTTTTGAGTGTTCATGGCTCTATCCAGAACCATTCCGAAGGGGGTTCTATAAGGGGTTGTGATTTGTGATTGCGAGAACCTCTTACTGAATTGTGCTATTACATTTTCTGTCATATCAAAATAAAGAATAAATAAATAATAAATCTAGTACATCTAGGAACCCAACGCCTAAACCATAGACCGTTCCACTGGTTTCCTGTAAACCCTTATGGTTCTACACTCAACATCAACCAGCGATGAAGCTTTCCACAACAGCTGGTGACAGTCGATGAAGGAGGCTGAAGACTCTGCTGAAACGGTAGGAGCATTAAGGCTGGTTGGAAACGATAATTAATAGGTTGGTGTAATGGGAAGCCGCAGATGGAGGAGGGAATACTAGACTTTAAGTAGGTCATCAGTAATGAATAGAAGAGAGCAGACAGGTCTCACAGGACCTCATATCAATGTTCTGCACCCTCCAGAGCTCCCTTCCACAGGACCACGGCCACTTAATGACCCTGTTTCAATTCAAGCAAGACACAACCCCGACCATGTTCACACACAAACACCACTGTGACTCCTAACAACCACCTGGAAGACCCACCAACACTGTCCCCCATCAAATAAACAGCATCTTCACCTATGACAGAGAGGAGTTTCAGGTCTGAGAACATCCACAGGTGCTTCTGCCCACCCTTCTTCCACTGTGAGAAGACACCTCCTCAGCGCTGTGTGTCTGTAAGGAGGTGTAGCTGTTCAAGAAGCTCCTCATTAATAAAAGGAGACACACACACATCCAACAAAGAAGCTGCTGGTGTTCTCAGAACAACGGACTGACCACCCCAGACGCCATGGGTCATTCTCAGCACTGCAGTGACACTGACGTGGTGGTGTTGGTGTGAGTGTGAGTGGATCAGACACAGCAGTGCTGCTGGAGTGTTTAAACACTGTGTCCACTCACTGTCCACTCTATTAGACACTCCTACCTTGCTGGTCCACCTTGTAGATGGACAGTCAGAGACGATAGCTCATCTGCTGCTGCACAGTGCAGTGTTGGTCATCCTCTAGTCCTTCATTAGTGGTCACAGGATGCTGTTAGCTGGACACTTTTGGTTGGTGAGGTGCCCAGCAGCACTGCTGTGTCTGATCCACTCACACCAGCACAACACACACTAACACACCACCACCACGTCAGTGTCACTGCAGTGCTGAGAATGATCCACCACCCACACAATACCTGCTCTGTGGTGGTCCTGTGGGGGTCCTGACCATTGGAGAACAGGGTAATACAGTATACAGAGAAACAGACGGACTACAGTCTGGAACTGTACAACTACAGAGTGTCCTATACGGTCAGTGGACCTGTGGTTCTGTACGTACAGCAGGCTTTGAGATCTTACCCATGAAGCAGGAACAGACTGTGGCCTGTTTGTTTTCACAAAGCACAAATCAATCAGACCACAAAACAAACTACAGACAAACGAAACTGAGATCACATTGAGGCCTGTTTAGAGGGTCTGAGTGCATTTGATGTGTTCACATGTGCATAGAACACCATGACTCCGAGTCCACTTCAGATCCAAGTGTGAAAACGACCTGACTGACCCAACAGTCGCGATTACAGACATTCAGCGAGCAGTGATGTCCTCCATGAGTCATCCTGTTAGTGCAGCACCACTGGTAGACGGCTGCACCACGCAGGACTACATGCACACAGACCGTTACGACGACTGTCCTTAACACCACGTCACCGTCACCAAAGACTGCAATGGTGTCGTGTCAGACTGTCATGGAGTGACTCAGAATGGCAGCGGGTCATCTTCAGTGACGAGTCCCACTTTTGTCTTGGTGGAGACGACCAACGAATCCGTGTGTGGACGCAGCACCAAGATGAACGGTTTGTTGTCCAGGAGGCCTGGTGCTACTCCACCTCCACCCCTACTGCTCCATCTGCAGGAACTGTGTGAGGATATTCAAGCTGCATGGGATGGATTATCACAGGACACCATTAGGAACCTCTACAACTCCATGTCGAGATGTCTGGCATGTTGGATTAGCAAACACCTCGGCCCGACGCCATACCAAGATACACTACTTCTGTATGTGTAGCTCAATAAATATTGATCATATCAGTCTAAATTTATAATCATTTATTGTTCCTGCTAACCTTCATCTTCCTTCCCAACAGCACTGCAATCACACACCTCCTTCTGGGTGCAGCTGTTCTTTGGATGATGAGTGCATAAGAAAGGTGGTCTCAGACTTTTGCACAGCACCGTACTTCTTTTGACTGAACCTGAACCCAGCTGCACATGACCTCAGCGCCACTGTCTCTACAAGAGATTGCACAAACCCACAGGCAGTTTGTCTCTAGCTGTTAAGTACTGGAAGACTGCGGCCGCGCACGTACGGGAAGCCTCAAGGTTCTTTAACCATACAGCAAGAGCGTGAAGCTCGCCAGGGCTGCTTTGTTTTCAAAATGCACAAATCAAGAGGACCACAAAACGAACCGAAACAGAGACCACCTCGGGAGGTGGTTCGAGGTCAGTTTGTTTACGGGTCCGGCGGCTGACTCGGTTTGACGTGTACACATAAGCATAGAAGACTGCGACTCAGCGGTCTGAGACCACTTGAAACGTTCGGGACGGTCTCGGCATGAAAACTGAGAAACAAATGAAAACTAAAACCTTTACCACTATTAGGAACAGGCACCGACATAAGACGCGCGCTGGAGCTGACTCTGGGGTGGGCACCATGACGATGCTTTATGGCCATTCTGATCGTTTTTGTTATTGGGATTAATACGCCCATATAAGAACATATGGTCAATCCTTAAAGAGCATGCTTCACCGATCTCACTGATGGACAACTGATCAATATTTTTGGGCCTGACAATGATCGGCCAACAACTGACATGAATCGACGAAGGGGCAGGACAGTTAGACAGCACATGTCTTTAATTTATGGGGGCTGGGGAGGGCGGTAATAGCACAGGGTATACACAGGTTAACAGCCACTTCACACAGGTGGTCTAACTCGAAGGATGAAGGGCACTACGGCCATAGGAACTGTCCAGTACGGCTGGACACTGTTTTGCAGCCACTCTGAGAATACAAGCTGTCTAGCACTGTGTTAGCACGACAATCATGAAGGGGGGCTGTTTGGGCGGTTCGAGCTGAGACGGCATACATTAATTCATTCTTCTTCTAAGCTGCTTATCGTTCTGGGTTGCGGGTTAGCTGTTAGTGCTGGAGAGGCTGAATATGGGTGGAGCGGTGTGTTTTCTGGAGTAGAGTGGAGGACTGTGTGTTTAGCTGTTAGCGCTGGAGAGGCAGAATATGGGTGGAGCGGTGGGTTTTCTGGAGTAGAGTGGAGGGCTGTGTGTTTAGCTGTTAGTGCTGGAGAGGCTGAATACGGCTGGAGTGGTGGGTTTTCTGGAGTGTACTGGAGAGCCGTGTGTTAGCTGTTAGCGCTGGAGAGGCTGAATACGGGTGGAGTGGTGGGTTTTCCGGAGTAGAGAGCAGAGGGCTGTGTGTTAGCTGTTAGTGCTGCAGAGGCTGAATACGGGTTGAGTTGTGGGTTTTCCGGAGTAGAGCGGAGGGCTGTGTGTTAGCTGTTAGCGCTGGAGAGGCTGAATACGGGTGGAGTGGTGGGTTTTCCTGGAGTGTAGTAGAGGGCTGTGTGTTAGCTGTTAGCACTGGAGAGGCTGAATATGGGTGGAGTGGTGGGTTTTCCTGGAGTGTAGTGGAGGGCTGTGTGTTAGCTGTTAGCGCTGGAGAGACTGAATACGGGTGGAGTAGTGGGTTTTCCAGAGTAGAGCGAAATTAACAATACATCTGCCTTATGGACCACAACCTTTAGACATCCCAAGTTTCTCTCGAGGACTCGGAATGCTACAGCATTGTGCAGTTCGCCTTTATTAACAGCCACATTTAGCTTAAAAACAAATATTCGCCAATCCCAAAATTAAAAACCTATCCAACAAACAGTTTTCTGAATAGCTGAAAATTTCAGGGCCAACCTTAACAAACACATGACAAATACGTAAGTATGGCGAGCACCACTAGGTTCTGGTGCAGAGGGTGATGCTAAATCCTCAGAGGTTACAGCCTTTGCATCTAGACACGTGGTGCTACACAGGTGGCAAGTGACTCAGAAAAGATGTTCTTGAATGAAATGGCCTCCATCACGTCTGGAAATGGGCTGCAACTGATATCGTTCGGATTTCAGCAACCTGCTCAGCCACTAGAAATGACTTTTAGTTTTAGGGTGCCTTTGAGAACGAACATTTGGCCACTCTTTGTGAAACACCAACGGCTGGACGTAGACCGAGACTGCAGGCCAGCCCTCTACCTTTAGGGCTACCTGCACTAAATCACGATGCTACTTCTGGAGGACGCAGCGTTTATCGCTTAGCCCAGATCCGCATTCTTACATCGTTACTGTCTACACCGTGTGGAGTCTAGGATTTTTTCACTGGTACTGTGTGGTCCTGTAAACAGAGGTTGATATTCCAGTGGGACTGTGGAAGAACATTGTTGTGTCCCACTGTATACTTGTGCATAGTTGGGACAACAAGGAATCACAATGGAACCGAATACGTGGGAAAGGATAAACACAGCCTCTCTTCAGTTAAAGGACTTAGGATTCCAGAAACCTTCAGAGAGAGCAAATATCAATAAGAAGGAGAGCATGACGAAAACACAGCGTATGAAAGCTTTGCGGCGGCTTCAAACCAGGCACTTGACCTCCTTTCGCTTGGCTTCCCCCAATGCTGAGCACATGCCATCTTTAGGCCAGGGCTTTTTGGGTGGCAGGCGCTGCTTTCTAATGAAAAACAAAAGACAGCAGATACACAAGCAGACGTGCCAGGGGACTTCCTCCCACTCGCTCATGCGCAGAGCAACACTGACTTTAAACGCTGTTTAAAAATTCATCTCTCACACACTCACACAAACACACACACACGACACAAAGAAGACAAAAGCCGAGGCTCCCTGACAAACACTTCTGCTTTCTAGTAAAATCTGTAGAGTTGTAGAGGTTCCTAATGGTGTCCTGTGATAATCCATCCCATGCAGCTTGAATATCCTCACACAGTTCCTGCAGATAGTGCGGTAGGGGTGGAGGTGGAGTGACACCAGGCCTTCTGGACGTGACAACAAACCGTTCATCTTGGCTCTGACCACGGTGTCTCCACACACGGATTCGTTGGTCGTCTCCACCAAGACAAAAGCGGGACTCGTCACTGAAGATGACCCGCTGCCATTCTGAGTCACTCCATGACAGTCTGGCACGACACCATTGCAGTCTTTGGTGACGGTGACGTCGTGTTAAGGACAGTCGTCGTAACGGCCGGTGTGCATGTAGTCCTGCGTGGTGCAGCCGGCTGTCAATGGTGCTGCACTACCAGGACGACTCATGGAGGACATCACTGCTCTCTGAGTGTCCAAAGTCGTGGCTGTTGGGTCAGCCAGGTATAGCGATAAGACCCGTCCTTGATGTCATAGGCGCGGCGTAAAACTTGTCGGTTGTTATGTATGATGGTATGCGTGTTGGTATGTTTCACTCATCGTCTTTTTTTTTTTTTAGGATGAGTGTAACATACAGAACTACATTTCCATCCTGTATAATCCCCTGTAACTACAAACTGTTGTGTTCTCGTTAGCTCAGAAGGAGTCCTCATATCTACACAGGAGCGGATCGTCTTCCAGCAGAGACTACCACCACCATGCTTCTACAGTAGCCCAGAATAGAAACCACACACTGGCTGTAGAGAGAGACTCTCACGCTGTTACACTGAAGCAGCAACCTGAATTAGGTGGCGTTATAGTACCATCCTGAAGACGCAGAAAGACGATGTTGACTCGGTAGGTTGCAATACCCAACCTCGCCACTACACTCCGCTCTTTTAAAGGGCAATTCCACAGATTAATGTACTAAGTAACGTAGTTCAGGATGGTTTGGTACGACACGCTCGGTTCTAGACAAACTAGAGCTCAGAACTGTTCACAATAGTGGTGAATGAAACCAGACGACCCCCTCAAAAAGAAAAGTCTTTCTGCGAGGGAGCTTTTTGAGAGGGACGTCTGGTTCCATTCACCACCACTGTGAACATTTGGAGACACTGCTTTATGATAGCTGGGCAATGGAATTTAGGCCTAACATAAAATCTGTAGAAATTGGAGGAATACAAGCAGGGCATTGTTTAGCACATTCATTCCCAAAGAAACCTTATTATTTTTTCCAGATTTTACAATCAACACTCCATATAAACACTCAGAAGACACTTGTAGATTCACTGGAGGTTTAGATAGTCAATAAAGTGTCTATATGTGTGTTCTAGACATGGAGACTCCTGGTTCCCACCACCATCACCACTGCAGAGAACATCTGAACCATCTCACACAAAACCCCCTCCACATACAGAAGGCAGGATCTTCGCTCGTCCAGGTATCACAGAGCTCCGGTCACCAACAACTTAAGCTCACTAACGGCAGCTTTAATAGAGTAACTGCATGTGACAGCAGGGATCATCGTTTGTGCGGCAGGCGGAGGAACGTAGGAAAAGGACACTGACAGAAAATCCGTTTCAAGGACCTGCAGTATGCAGTCACTTTCGTCTGGACTGGTGTGCCACATCGATCCGGCTAAAAGAAGTGTTGACAAAAGAAGAATGCACGTATCGGATTAAAGTGCGTACATTTTCAACAGCTGGTAACCCAACACTGTCTTCCGATGCAGAATTTGATCTGAGCGAGCTGACTACAGCAAGCAGCGTCCTGTAGACTCATCTGTTTTACATTTTAGCTTCCGAAGTGCCCTGAGGATCGCTTGCAGGCCCGCGCAAGAACCAACACACCGACAGGCGAACGTGAGGGGGCATCCCACAGCCAAGAACGTACCTCACCCCCCTGCAACCCATCCCTGCAGAAACAGAAGTGAAGGCGACCTAAGATGAGGAAGAATACGGAGGCTAAGTGGGCTTCATACGGAGTCGCTGAATTGGAAACCCTTGACGGGGAAGTCCGCTAATGGTCATTGTGCACATCCAGATGACCTTAAATTGACCTTTGCGGTTGAGCGGCAGGTCAAGTGCCTCTCCTCCAACAACACGTGAAGTTACACGCAAAGACATGACACTATAAAGCAGCTCAGCGTGCACATATGCCTGCGTACGAGCATGCAAGTCGGGCCTATACACCCGGAAGGGGCAACACTGCAGAGCCAGAGGTCAGCTAAGGCTAATGCTGGGCAGTATGTGCCACTGTATCGGATGAAGTTAAGATTTGTAGCTTAGAACATTCCAGAGTAAACCAAAACCATGAACCCGATTGGCTCTGTTGGTGTATGAAAGACGGATGCTCAGTGCAGCAGATATATCTACTGAAGTTAGCATGCTAACCAGCTATCCCCGGCCCAGCCTGTCTCGCAATACCACTGTGAACCCGGAAGAGGTGATAGTGAGTCACTGTAGTGCTGTTGGAGTGGAATCAGTCCAACATGGATGAAGAAGTAGCTCTGCTGCCCCGACGGCGTATTGTAACCTCTTATCAGTCACGTTGAAGGTGCTGCTCCCTGTTAGATCATTTAAGGGCAGGTAGACAATGAGAGGAGCAGCAAAAACCACAATGGCTGAAGCTCCTGGTGAACGACCGCCGCTGCCATCTTCGGCAGCCCTCAGCAAGAAACCACGTTCAGCAGCAAACAGAAGCAGCGATATAACCAGAAGCAGAAGAAGAGTCAACACTGGTGCTGCTCTCCACCGCTGGAGACGCTCCTGGAGAGGAAAGGGAGGAAGTTTGATGAACTCAGAATGTTTCTTCTAGACTGGTAAGGAGTGAAGAGGGAGGAGGAGGGACTGCGACTTCCCTCGTTTCCTATGACAGGAGTGGACACCACAACTGTCTGGCCCCTATTGTTTGGACTATGAATTCGACAAGTTGCTAAAACAAAACTCTCGAGTTCCCTTGCGTGTTTAAGGTGGTAGTAACTTCAGGCTCCTGCAGGTGGCGCTGAACGGGAACGATGGGGCTATAAACCCCTGTGGGGTGTGAGTGACAGGATTGGGAAGAGGTGGTACAGTGCAGGGAATGTCTCGTTCCATGTGTGGAAAATGGCTCCAAAGCAGATGTTAATGATTGGCTAAAAGGAGTGACTGCATTTGGGCGTGCCAAAGACCATAGTGTGAAGGAACTAGCTGAATCTGCAGGTGTATGGAAGCTCAGTTCAGTGAAACCTGTATACACTGGTTGAGGAGACGTGCGTGCGTGTTCAGCATGTTCAGTGCAGGCACAGCAGTGACTAAATGAGGCAGAAGTCCAATGTGCAGCAGTGTAGCACATGAGGGCCTTTTACGCAATGACTGGAAAGCCTCCAGAGATGTGGAAGAGATCTAATTTGCTGGGCTGCCACACAGATACAGCAGTAATGACGCTGGGATGGTGTTAAAACCATGTCGAACACTCGGCAGTCCCACGAGCTGCGCTGGAGCCGAGTGCCGACCAGCTCCGCCACGGTGCTGAAAGGAAAGCAACTGCCCTGCTGTATGAGATAGAGAGCTACTAGAACACATCGGACAGAGGAAGCATAGATCCTTCATCCACACCATCCACAAGGAACTTCTTCAGAGCTCAACTCAAGTCTGTCGGGGCCAGAGGTGAGGTTCAGGCTATATCGAGAACATCTGTGAACATCTGTTCACAACCATGAGAGACATTTACTGTGTATAGGTTTAATATGAGGGTTTAGTCAGCTTCTTATTCCCCAGCGTCTTGTTCGAAATGACCCGTTCTACCTTAAATGGGCCATTTAAGGCGGAACAGGAAGTTGGTGAGTAAGAAGCTGAACCTCAGCCTCACAGTTTTAATGGTGGTGGTTTTGATTAAGGTGGTTTGAGCCATCCAAACGTCCTCCCTGGAGTTTTAAGTACCTGTACATACGCACTGATGGTAGGACGTTTCTACAAGGCAGCAGAACTCACAGCAATGTTCTTCCTGCATGTTCTGCAGGCAATCGTGAGGTTCAGCTCCACCTGCAGAACTCTCGACATACGTCTTCCAGACGGCTCTCTAGAGTGCCTTCTCTGCCTTCTGCCATGTCTACCCAATGCTAACCCAGCCTATGGTCCTGCTGGGCCACGGTCTGGAACACTGTTGGTAATTTGGCGGATGCTGGACAGTATGGATAGTGGTGGATCATTCTCAGCACTGCAGTGACACTGACGTGGTGGTGGTGTGTTAGTGTGTGTTGTGCTGGTGTGAGTGGTTCAGACACAGCAGTGCTGCTGGACACCTCAGTATCACTGCTGGACTGAGAATCGTCCACCAACCAAAACTATCCAGAGCAGTGTCCAGTGGGCAGCAGCGTCCTGTGACCACTGATGAAGGACTAGAGGATGATCAACACTGCACTGTGCAGCAGTAGATGAGCTGACTGTACATCTACAAGGTGGACCGGCAAGGTAGGAGTGTCTAATAGAGTGGACACTGATCCACTCACACCAGCACCACACACACTAACACACCACCATCACGTCAGTGTCACTGCAGTGCTGAGAATGATCCAGCGTGACCCAGAGTGATAAGAATTCTGAGCTAGCTTCTTCTTATAGCTGCTGAAGATCCATAGTTGTTGGTGTGTGACGTGGGAAGCCATTCTCCCCATCCTAAGCCAGAGCACCATCAGAATGCTCCTGAAGCTGCTGTTTTAAGGCATGATCGTTCCATGACGCTGCTCTGAACAAGAGGTTAGACATATTTATGTCTACACATACGTATTTCATGTCTGAAAGGAAGCAGCAGGTGTAAAATCATACATCGCCTTTTCGCCCTGTTGCTGCCACCGGCCCCAGGACAAGGGAAAGAGTATCTTTCCCTCAAAGCCATAAATATTAGCGATTCATTCCGATGTGGATAAACACCCTATGGGAAGTGTACCAACACTTTCCTGTCCTCTGGATCTTTTGTCCTCTGTCTGCAGGAAGGAGCGTGGCTTGTAAGTATTGACACTGAGATCGCCTTTCACCGGACAGCTCGATACATGAGCATCCTCCATTTCCTGTCTATGACACACCGGTGGCGGTTTCTGCAGTCTCTTTATTTTTCACACACACACACACACACACACACACACACACACACACACACACAGACACACACAGACACACACACAGACACACACACACACACTTACTTCACTGACAGCTGCTAGGCACAAAAGATTTAACCCAAATGGATTGGATCTACCGCTGAATCCCCCCTCCACCTCCATCACCATCACGCAAAACAATCAAGCGAGACTAAACAGATTTACTCCACCAAAGACGAGGTTATGATTCCCGCTTATATGTCCTAAAGCTCATGCTTCATTACAGTACACTAACACATTACACTTACTGAGTTACTGTACACCAACACACTACTTACAGTACACTAACGCATTACACTTACTGGGTTACTGTACACCAACACACTACTTACAGTACACTAACGCATTACACTTACTGAGTTAC